>CM026214.1:5322579-5922579 GCA_014839995.1 Xenentodon cancila | reverse complement strand
GTAAGGCAGGAAAGAAAGAATTCTGTGTAGTCTACCTCAAGGGTGTCAGTGCTGGTGGTCCTTGATAAAATTAGAATATAATCTACCACAGTGGCTCCTGAATGCAACATGCAACATGCCTGTTTGGTTTAGTTCTTTTCTCCATAGCATTTTTGCTTTACTTTAAATGTAAATTAATGTATCTAAAGAAAACCAACTAGAAAGACTTGAGGGGAAAATATAAATCATTTTGCAATTATATTATAAGGCCTGTATTTTTTTTTTAATGCCCAAAGATTTTCAAGAAAGAAGACTTTCAAGATCTTTTTTTTTTTAATATTTATCTATGCAGCTTAGACTTAAACATCATGTTTCATAATTGTTGTATATCAAATATGTGTTGAGAGAGAATTTTACACATTTATTGTCCCAGACGTTTGTCCAGAAGCAGGCTGAAAACTTAAGCAAGATGCTTCCGAAAAATGCAGAAAGCATGAAAACCATGATGGGAGGGCAGTTCTTTACTGTTGCAGCTCTTGTTGAACATAATAAAACTTCTGAATTATCAGTTAAAGTGTTCAGGAGGTGTCGAGTGGTGCAGTCCAACTGACAAATCAGCTGCGGCTGGAGAAGTTTCACAACATTTCTGCGTGTTTACACATGACTTGACGTGCACATGGAGTATTAGCCAAATGTGTGCGTGACCATGTTGATAAATCTGATGCTCAAATTTCCCCTGGTCTGCGCTTTGCAAACAATCAATGCCTCTAATGAGCTTGTTTACTTGCTCCAAATGTGTTTTAGCCTGTTCGTATCTGTCTGCCGGAGTGCTTGCACGTGTGACTCCGTGTTCTCACTGATGTGCATGTGACCGCCGTCGTGCATTAAGTGTTGCTGCTGCTTTCTTTTTTCTTTTATTACTCATTATGTTGTTGATGTATGTTGAGCAGAAGTGGGTCAAAGCCACTCGGACTTCATCTGAACTACAACTGAATATTTCACCATATAAATACCGAATTGTTCTCCAGCAGGTAACATATGTATTGAAATTATGACCTTTAATCCTCACTACTTGTTACAGAGGTGCTGTTAGTGTTTTGTTTGTGTCGACTGACCTCTTAAACACAATGTAAGCCACCAGACCCACCACCACGGCGGCCAGGATGGAGCAGTAGATAGGAATGAGGTTTTCATTGAGGCCATGGCCGAGGAACCGTGGAGAGCCGGGACTCGGCGTGGTCGTCTCTCCACTCGGCGACGGGCTGTTGGAGCTGTCGAGGAATGGGTAATCAGAGGAGGAGGAGTCGAGCGGATTGATGGTCGGAGTGGTATATGTAGGAAGGTCGGGATCTGGATGGAAGAACACGGAGGGAAAAAAAGCAGTATTTGTGAGAAAACAAAAGTGTGTACACATTAAACTCAAGAAGTGAGCTCTGAGGAGGCAGAACGTGTCATTTACAGTGGCAGTAATAACACCATGAGCTTATGGAACTCAGCGTCTTAACAAAAGTTCTTGTAAATCCATCCAGCAGGAGCACATTTAACCCAGAAGAACAACTTGAAATCTAAAGTTTGAACAAAACACCCTCTGAGAACCACAATACCTAGAACGTATTGTGCACCCAGAGTAAAGTCTCTGGACCACCAGTGCAGAAAAATGTGTCCTGCCGTTCATTTTATTCAGCGGCTGCTGCTAAAACGAAACCCTTTCATGACTGGCTTTTTTTTTCCAGAGAGCTTGTTTGCCAGGGTGTGATTACTGAATCTCCAACCAGATGTCTGATACATCACACATGCAACAGCTGTTTCTGATAGACAGATGGGTTCTGGGTGAGTTGTTGTGTGCAGGAAGAAGAAATGTTTCTTAACTAGCATTGGGGAGGGGAGGCACAGCTCTGTGTTCCTCCAGCCCACCCCAGATCAGGCATGCCAGGTCCCATCTCACAACATCCCAATCTACGGGATGTCTGCACATGGCTCGACATTGAGGCCATGTGGATCTTTGAAGAAAGGAGTTATCTTCCAGAGGGCAGCCTTTGCTGAGGCCAGAGAGGCCAGGAGAGCACTGTGCTACTGGAAGGGTCTGGTTTCTATCACAGCAAAGCTCGTAAAAAAGGCTATTTTCATAGATTGTCCTATTTCCTCTCTCACTCTGTGCTCATACACTGACTCATTAGTGAGTCAGTGTAAGTTTCCGTCTTGCAGCTGTATGACTATAAACACAAGATATCCATCAGTTTGCTCATACAGGCGCGTCACAATGCCTTTGGTTTGAGGAAAATAAAAAAAAATCAAAATGAAAAAAACTGTCAGCAGCCCCACAATTATTCTGTAATATGGTCAAAAAGTTCAGAGAATAGCCTGTGGATTATTCGTTCCCTCGAGATAGGAAGAGCGGGCCAAGCAGAACGCCCGTCCAGCCAAAACCAAAACTCCTGTGAGCTCAGCTGGCCGGTGAGGACGGCTCAGATCGGAGCGTCGAACTCCCAGCAGAAGCTCAGACTGCTCCTCATTAGCTTTGTACTGGTGCTCACAGGATTAACCCTGTAGAGATCCCCCCCCAAGGCCTCTTTTTTCAGGCCAAAGATTGGGGGTCTCTATCCCTCAATCCCTAAACTTTAAGGGTTCTTCGTGGGTAGCACTTTTAGTAAATGGTTTATAAATCACACTAAGATAGCTATGAACAGATGGAAGGATTATTCACATGTTAATTGATATTAGCAATCATGATTATAACTCATCCTAGTAAGACCCAGGAGACCTGTTATAGTACTGCAGATGTGTTTTATTGCTGTTTCCATACTGCCCTCAAATGAATGCAATATATGGGAGGGGGGTAAAATAAGAAAAAAAAATGTAATACAAGGCCACTTGCTGCAACAGCAGGGAAGAAATTAAAGTTCAACTGCTTCACTGACATTCAGGCAAGAAAGAGCAGATATTTCTCTCAAATTTGTGTCTCCACCCTTGTGCGTTGGTGGCGAATGAAATTTCACTTGTGGTGCTCGCAGCTCTGTAAAATTACATTTCAATAATTCAACAACAGTGTGCCTCTCCGGAAACAATGTCCTGGCTATTTCGGTGAATCCTAAGAACTCTGTTGACAGTTTTCACACCAGCTAAAAAAAATAATAATAAAACAACATGTACTGGTGTGTTCTGAAGACTAATTGGTAAAATGAGGCAATGCCTTACAAACTTATTAAGAAGAAGTAAAAAAACTGGATAAATTGCTTGTTACCACTTTTAAATCCCGTCAGCTTCTTTTTTGTATCCATGACGACAACTCTTACTCACCATCACTCATCGCTACCAGCATAGTGAGTTTCACTTGTCTCTGTAGTCAGCGTTAGTGTGCCATCATCACGTTGACGGAGTGGAGAAATCTCCCGAACAAAGCGAATTAGCAGATAAGAACGGCATTAACGGGTTCGTCCCGATGACTGATGTGGACTATAAGAACAGACATTCGGTGGACCATCACAGCCAAACGCTGTACGCACTTAATTCTCTTTTCTCTGACATGGCAGATAGTCAAGCTTCTCCACATTGATTTGCTGCATAATTTACAAACGCTTACTCCCTTAAATAGTCCGATGGGATCGTGATCTGCAACTCATGTGTTCACATGGGTACTTGAGGAGTTTGCTATTAAGAGGCCGTGTTGGTCTGTCTGTCTGTAGTGTGGTGTGGTAATGGTGGGGCAGTCCCACCTCCCATAAGGGAGTTGGTTTACTGAAAGAGCAGAAAACAGCTCTCAGAAAAATTCAGCACATGTGGATGCCATACTTAGAATCACGCAGGCTGCGGAGGCCTATTTACAGCAGCAGTATTGATTTGGCTCCTTCTAAACGGAGCGAGCGTCCACAGAAGTGGACTATGGGTGTCTGCGTTACATGCATTTTTCTTGACCTTGTCTCGGATGGTCAGGTTTCCTCAGCGCGCCCGTGCGTCATCTGGCCGATGCAGAGCCAGGTAATGGTATTAGCGATGCAACATAAGCTTGCAAATAGAATAACTTGTGAATGGGAGGTGTGAAAAAGAGTGAAAGTGTGCAGGCGATATTAGCTTATATATGGTGATCAGAGAAGTTGCAGCCCATGCTTTCGGTCTGTGGTTTATCACTCCAGGTTATCAGTCATCCTGCACCACTGTAAGTGCTCCGTGAGCGTTCCTTCTACACGGACGTACGCTTGAATCAGTCGCGCCTCAGGACACAATATAAATTGCCTTTCTCATTCAGAGCCAAGATTACAGCTCCCCTGAAAGTATGCTTGACATAGCCCTGACTCAACACAGAAAGTTAAAGCACAGGGTTTTACATCTTTGTTTCAAGTCTGTGCTTTTTACGATCCTCCATTTCTGAGGACTAGAACATAGCTGCAGGAGGCTGCAAGGCCTCCACACTGTACCTCAGCTGGAACAGAAAAAGCCCCAAAGGTGGCGGTGGATCTTTTATCGATTGCATTTCAGCTTCATTGGGTTTAAAACACTCGTGAAACAATATAAAACTAGCAGAAGATTTTATGAGACTGGGACTATGTGGGCTGGGAGATGTTTATTAGTGGGGTGTGGACATGAGGGGGAGGGAAAAAAAAAAAGACCTTATTTTCATGAGCCACCGAGGTCTTTATGGTGGAGTTAACTCCAGAGTCTCCTAACAGCCCAGTTCAGGGTGGAGATGAGCAACTATCGGCCAGAGCACATGCACAATGACCTCTTTATCAACCACCAAACACTCTGCTTCTGTCTCAGCGCAGCCTTTATCTCAACTGGTCGCCGTGCACACATCCATCACACACACAGATGGACTACAGATTATTCAAGTGAGCGCTCTGTCTTCTGGTGGGGTGGGTTAATCAGAAGAGTGGAGGGCAGACAGAGAGGCAGAGTGTTAGGAGAGAGTAAGGAGGGGGTGCAGATGAACAGAGGAGCTGCTGTAAAGTGCTCTGATTATCCAGAGTAATTATACTGCAGCAGTGAAGACACTGAGTGCACACTGGCCACCTTCTGCCACTCCTCTAGCTCGTAGACTCGAGGAGCGCTTTGTGGAGACATGGCAAGGGTTGGGGGACAAAAGGTGATGAGCACAGCCTGATGAGAGCAGGGTAATAAAGAGAAAAGAGGTTTACCTTCATCTGTGGTTTTGATCTTTCCCTCTCTGGCTATTGAGGAGGACACACAATACACGCCCGACATGTCACACTCAGCCGGAGCCTGAACGGCACCTTTTTGGATAACCTATAGTGACTCTGAAATGGACAGTAACCCCCAGTAAAAGAGGAAGAGGGTGTTTTCAATTTTAGATCAAAGAGATTCACACATGCCAGAGTTTAATGAAAAACGTTAAATTGCACTGCAATGGCAGGAGGTAGAGCGTGCACGGACCACGTCAGCCCGCCATCAGCTGCATCGATTCTGAATGCTCATAAAATAAAAAATAAAAAAAAAAAGTGTTTGTGTATCTGAAGCCTCTGAGAGTGTGTGTGTGTTTGTGTGTGTCTTGCAGTTAAGTGTGGATGCTCATAGAGGTCACTCAGCGAAACCTGAGCATGAGCAGAAGAAATCCCAGGACTCATATCGACCTCTGAGCCTAGAATACCAGCGCAGCACATATGCTGCAGCCCTCCCTCTGTTCTCTCTGCCCGTCTCTGTCATTGTATCGCGTAATTGACACTCACTGACAGCTGGATATGAACCGGGGATTTGGGGATTTGAAAACACCCCAATCACATCTTCTCTAAAGTGGGCATCAGATTGAGAAAGACAGCAAGATGGGATTAAAAAAAATGTCGGTATGTTGGAGAACAAAAAACAAAATGCACAGGCATGAAGGGAACCCCACTGAGGCACCTTCTTGCTCACTGCAGAAGACGTATGCACAATCATCAGAGACCACCATGGAAGCCTGGAGATATCATCACACCACATGTGACTGAAGAAGCTATAACTTGCAGGCCCAATGGTGCTATTTGACAGGGCTCTCCTTTCATAAGATCACTTATGATGCCATCTCCTAACTCTAGGATCACTGCTGCAGTGGTGGCATCAAGACCAGGCAGGTCAAAGTTGAGCTGCTTGGGTGGGCGCTCGATGGGCAGCAAAAGGCTGCATTGTGGCCAATGTGGCCAAATATTTCAAGATCATCCTGTGCATATCCGAGGAGGTATTTTCTGTATGTGAGTCAGGAGGGGAGTAGAGGCCACATTTTCTGGGTTTTATTTGCTCTTCTACCTTTCCATGGCTTTTTCTTCCACACGCCCCTTCTCTACTTTCCATTTACAGCCAATTAAAAGTGAAATTTAAGCCATTGTTGTGGTTATGCACGTTCACACAAAAGTGCTGGCAGTTTTTTATAGTTGTATTAAACCAACATATCCACATAGAAGCCACAGCCATTAAATTCGTGAAAACTCAAACATATCAGTGTCCAACGACGCTGTTTTTCAGCTTCAGGAAAAAACAATGTTGGAGAATATTTTATCAGTTCATCATTCCTTGCAGAGAGAAGAAAAGCAAACTAGAAGCACTTCTTCTTCTTCTGAAGTCATAGTGCCTTGTTGGGAGGAGGTTTTTGATGACGGTGCTGAAGATATTCTTTTTGTTTTTTTCTTTTTATTTAATCTAGGAAATCAAGACCAATGACACTACAGCTCAAGGCAAGGAGGATGTCAATTCCATGCCTCGCCTGACCTAAGACAATTTATAGCTTCCTCGGTTGCTGGCTGCCTTTACTCCAGGACACGAGGAGCTCAGCTCTGTTTTAGTGGGCGAGCCGATTATTGATCATCCCTGTGTCGACGCTGCAGTAGTATTTGACCTTTTAATGCTCAAACTTTCAACTCCCAGATGTTTGAAAATCTGACCATCCCGACCTTTAACCGCGCCCGTCCTCGCAGACACATGTGGAAGTCGCCCCTGGTGGACTGTTGGAGTCGGATTGAGACACGTATGATGCTTCCAACTCTGGTTTTAAATAGCTTCAAGGAAGTGTGCAGTTTGTGCTCTAGAGCTTCAAGTTCTCTCGTAAAGATGCTTTCACGCGTAATATGGGGTGCTTTTCAAACAAACTCTGGTGTTTGTTCGGTTCAGGTCTTTCACCGCCGATGCAGACCAAATAAGACCGAACAGTTTGACAACACAATAATTTACTTAATAAACTTGCTGCATTCGTCTGATTAGTTTCTTTTTTTCAGACCTCGATATATTCTCTTGCTCATCATTTACAGCCTTGTAATTGTTAAGATCAGGTTCACATCACAGACACACCAGAATTCACGTGAGAACCAGCGCTGATCTTGTGAACTGTCTCAGTATAGTTGTGTTAAGAAGTGGCTTCACATGCTCAGACTAAATGTGCCGAGCGTCACAAACCACCACTGTGATTTAATCTTCTCTGGTCCCAAACATCACAGGAAGGGATTAGATGGTGTCGCGATGGCCTTCAGTACAACTTAGCAAAATCTTGGAAGTATTTTTCAGTCAGGATTTGTTGTGTAAACAGCATGTTAATCAGGTTTGTAAGACAGCGTTTTTCCATCTTTGTAATATTACAAAGATTAGGAGCATCCTCTCCCAGAGTGATGCTGAAAAACTAATTCACACATTTGTAACTCTAGGCTAGCTTACAGTAATGTATTATTAGATTACTATAATGTATTATCAGCAGGATGTCCGAGTAATTCCCTGAATATCCTCAGCTGATCCAAACTGCAGCAGCGCCAGTGCTGACAGGAATCAACAAGAGAGAGCACGTCTCTCCTGTGTCAGCCTCCCTCCATTGGCTCAGAATCCAATACAAAATTCAGTTTTTCAGAGTGCTGGTGGGTTTTTTTCTGCCATTACGTCTTTGTGATGTAATAGAGGGCAGGATTTCCTTTTATGGTGATGCTTCAGGATGTCCACAGAAAGAAGAGCGTCACCGGACATTACGGAGTTAAACCAACCAGAGGTCTATTACTACGTGGAAATGAGAGCATTCTTGTGTTAAGGACTAAAACTTATAATTTGAAACAGTTTTAAGTTAGAATATATGTTTGCAGCATAATGTCCTCTAACATTAGCCCAGAGGACTAGTTGATGTCAGAATAAATTGATTTTTGAGCCATTTCAAATCTGTACCAGTCAATCAGATGTTATATACACTTGGAAGTTCAAATTGCATCATTACGTCTGTATGGACCCTTTCCACACCATCACTTAAGTAGAAAGGCACTTTTAAATCTCGTCAGAGGTTTAAAATAGAAATGTATTCTGGCATTCCGCTATGGGGTAGCGTTAATGACCATCATCCTGCAAGCACATATCCTGTTCTCACATTAAAACATGCTTCGCTTCATGTCATTTTAGTCCCTAGTGAAGGTTTACATTTATCACAATCTCATAATAGACCTAGGATTACTCCATATCTGGAGTTTACAACTGAGCAGCACAATTAGTATCTCTTCCTAATCTGATTGAAATGTTAGTATGA
The DNA here is from genome assembly GCA_014839995.1 of Xenentodon cancila. Taxonomy (NCBI): domain Eukaryota; kingdom Metazoa; phylum Chordata; class Actinopteri; order Beloniformes; family Belonidae; genus Xenentodon; species Xenentodon cancila. The sequence continues at coordinate 5,914,127 of CM026214.1, read as the reverse complement.
CTTACTGAAGTTGTTGCTTTTGTTTCCAAGAGGTTTCCAAGAAAATCTGTTTTTTGGTTGTGAGGGAAAGTTTGCCAAGCACAATTTTAAGGATGGAGTTTGTCTTTCAATGCATCATCAACTCATTATTAATCCAAGACATGTGATTGTTGCCAACTGCGGAGTCAAAAGAGGTTTATTGGCAACGTTGTTAACTAAATTCCTTTCAGAGATGACTAAAATATTTTTGATTTGAATCAGCTTTTCTGTTTCTTTCCCGCCGATATTTGATGTCCAGCTATGATCTTTGTCGTTGCCATTCATGGTGCGCTCAACTTTGATATTCAGAATCTCATTTTTGGCTCAAACATGTACGGAAGGACTTGAGTTCTTGTGGTCAACAACAGCAGAAACCAAAGCATTAAAGAAAATGTTGAATTATTGAAAATACGTGCATCTGAGCAGCAAACAGGACTTGTTTGTATTTGTGAGGCATTAGATGTGCTCATTGGCAAGTCTCCAGGGACTTCGACTGGTCAAAAACCAAAATCTGCTCGCTTTTTTCAGGAAGAGCCTCTTCTTGTCGTTCTTGTTCTTTGTTGTTCATAAATAATTAAAAATAGATGGCGGAGAATAAACGGAATATGCTTTCCACACCGTATTCATTGGATGTTTGCAAATCTTGTCACTTAATTGTCCAACTGCACAAATGTTGGAGAAAAAACAATGACCCAGACCCAGTAGTTTAGTTCTTTAAACTCATCCAAGATTCAGCAATTCCTAAAGATAAGCAAGCAAGAGACTGAAACTGAAGTAAAGTGTGTGTGATTGAAAAGGACAGACAAAAGAAACCTCAATCTGTGGCTTAGATGCAGCAAGTTGGGGATGAAAACGTGTCGCATCTCATACTGGAAAAGCAACTTGATCGTGTGGCAGACTTACTGAAGCAGACAGAGTCGCTGGTCGGCGTGCACACAGCCAACTGTGTCTCAGTGTCTTCTTCACAGATGGTACAGGGCAGGCAGGGTTCCAGAGAGCTTTCCCGGTCAGAGAAGGTCTCATCCACGCATTCCTCACACACTGTGTCGTGGTTGGGATCACAGTGTGAATACACGCCCTGTCCTATCGGGCACACCGTGCACAGCTCGCAGCGCCCAGACACCTTACTGAAGTAGTAGTTGTAGTTGCAGACGCATCTGGCGTCGTTGGAGTCAGTGCAGGGCGCCTCCATCCTCATCAAGCCGGTGCACTGAGTGCATGGCCTGCACTGCTCTGTGTGACTGTAGTTCTCTGAGAAGGTCTCACCTGCACATCAGAGGACAGGACACGAAGGAGACGCAGCAGAGAGAGGAAATGGGAGACAAGGAAAAGGGAAAGAAAGGTTAGAAGATAAAGAGAGGGGGAAATATGAGTAGATAAACAAGAGGATAAACAGCGAGTATAATGACATTAATCATGTTTACTGCACATTCATTAGAAGGAAGGACACATTGATCCACGGGGCTCTTAGTGATTTGTGCTGCAGGACAACAGAGGTGCTCTTGTTGGAGAGCAGGTCTAAAGCTGCTGTGCACATTACGATATCGACTGCAATATATGTTTGTGCTGCGCGCTAAGTAAACTGTTATAATCTGACTCATATACGGGGACTGAAGTGCATCTCCCTGCTCAAATTGCAGATCCGACTTTAAAACTGTTGAGACAAAATGCGTCTTAATTAGTGTTAATCACTGTAACAAAGCGATTATATTCCTTAAACGGATCATGTTGGGTTTCCCCTTCATTCAGTGTATTGTCCTGTCGCATCGACGAACCAATCAGAGCACACCGGACCTTCTCTGGAGCAAGTCTGCAGCAATGTCGCACCTCAGAAAACACTGTTCATATGTTTTCCAATTAAATATGTAAACCTCTTCTAATCCACAAACGAAATTATAAACGAGCATAAAGTTGCCCAAGTGTTTGGTTGAGAGCTAATTAAAGGATTACAGTAGTCCAAATATATGAAGTGCTTGGGAAAGGAGCATTTCTGAATATGTGTGTGTGACAATATCACAAGCACTTGGTTATTTTTTTATAACAACTATAAAAAGGAGGGCTGCTATAAAACTCCTCTCCTTGAGTCCCCTGGAGAGACCTACTTCACACTCTGTCATATAGATGAAGTTCTGGATGCAAGAGAGCTTACAAACCTTTACTTTTACTTTTATTTCATGTTTTTAGGAGGAGGTCAGTTTTGAATGAGAGAAAACCCAAAGAAAAAGAGAAAACTCTTCACCTGCAGGCCTGCCAACTATCTGTTTACACACTTTACACAGCAGGTGATTTGTTACTTTGTTTTTCGGGTTTTTTTTGTTGTTTTTTTTTTTTTAAGAGACTGAATCAATACAACACTTAATGCCATAAAGGGATCTCCAAATCCAGGAGCAGTAATTGTCTGACGAGCATAAACGTCAGCAGAAGACTTGAGTGCCCCGCTCTCAGTAACTGTATTTAGAAACTTGAGTGTGAGCTAAAGTGAAGCTGACTGGTGCTGTCAGGCCCGCAGACGCTGGCACGTCTGAAAGAGCCCATTAGTTCTGGTTTCTGTCAGACATTTGTGGAGACTTCGCAGGGTTTAGGCGATCTAAAACAAACCCCAGTGTTTGTCCAAAAGAAGTCATCCTAAGGTTTTCATTATGTTGCATTTATTTATTTATTTTTTTAACTACCGTGAGCAATAAAGATTACAGTCCACAGCTGAGATGGGGAGCGTCATGTTGCGCTAAAAGCCGTGGCATCTAATTGCCTGCTGCTTTTCAATTACTTCAGACACTTCAAATTTGCTCTTCGGGAACGTTTGGCGTCAGGAGGATTTAGGAGTTCATCATCGAGGAAAAGATGACCCCAAATTAGCTTATTCTTACGCCGAGAGCTCCTCGGGGCGGAACGTTTTCTGTTAATATTGCATGTTCATATAGAAGTATTTTCAGATATAATTGGATGTCTGCTGAACGATGCATACAGTCGAAGGGAGGGGGGGTGCTTGTGAGCCCAATGAGATGCAAGTGGTGCACGGGGAAAAAAAGGAACAGCTGAGATTCATTACAGAAGCAGCTACATTATTCTCCGAATCCTGTTTTACTGTTAACGTGACGCACTTAACACGAGCGCGGTCACCTTCCAAGAGCTGCAGTTCACAGAGAAACGGTGCAGAGCATGACATTTCCATCGCTGCTGCTCACAGAAACCTTTGTAAAGTGGCCAAAGTGCAGCTGGAGATTTTGTGTGCAACGTTCACAGCACGGGATTCTGACACAGGAACGTACGTCAAGAGCAAATTCCTAACCCTTTAATTAACAGCAGGGAACGGCCCGTTTGGCTTTTGGTGTCACAGAATGAGACGCGTTGAATTTTTAAACGTCGTTGATGTTTAAATTCGCTAAGCGGTGAAATAAATCATCAGGACTTGGTGAAACTATAAATAAAGCCACATGTCTGTGTGGATGCATGAGACCTTTACAAGTCTTATCTTCTTTTCCACATGTTATAGTTTACCATGTTATTTATTAACTTATTCATGTTTGACTTTGTTGTGAAAGCCACCTGACGGCTGTCGTGTTGTGTGTGTGTGTGTGTGTGTGTGTGTGTGTGTGGTGGTGGGGTGGGGGTGGGGGGGTTCCCAGGAGTTGCTGTTGCATTGTAAGCAGCCCTGGTGAGTAAACACTGGCACCAACTGCAGCTCTGAACAATTTGTAAACATCTGTAAGGCAAGGCAGCCGAGTACAAGACCTGTCACATTTTACAGACACGCTGAGCGGAGCAGATGGAGGTAATGATACGGAGGCAGGTAGGTAGGAAGGAGGCTGAAAACCTCGCTTGATTTTCTCAAATGAATCCGGAGACTGTTTGTCGCGACGTAATTGAAGCAACAGTCATCGAGGGTGGTCTGGTGCTCACGGAGTAAACCTAAAAAACATAACTTAGTAATCAACATGCTGATGTACGGCTGGAAAGGTGAGGGTCAGCAGGAAATGGATCAACGAGGGATTTGACAGGGTTCCTTCTCACGTTTACCATCGAATACAGTGTTTCCAGGTCGTTTTTTTTTATCAATGAGCATTATCACTCTTTGTTCTTGTTGCTCTCCAGAGGCAATGATGGAAAACAGGAGTGACAGTGACAGAACAATCCAGAAACCCCACAAACAGACCTCCAAGGTAAACAATCGTTTGAATTAGTTAGCCCGAAAGCCTTTGTTTTCTTTGCAGTGAAGCTCGGCCAGTAAATCTCCGCTCCTCATTCATTTCAATTATCCCACAGCACCATGGGCTTCCTTGCTAATTTCATCCTGCGTACATGAAGCACTTTTACAGCGCTTGTATGTAAACGCTTATAAATGTGACCATCTGCAGACGACAAGCACAGACGTGTGCGTATGTGGACTTTATGCATCAGCGCTTCCATCCGGGGCTAAAACAAGAAAGTCGAAGGCCATCGAGATTTCGCCACTGAGCGTCTTCTTTAATAAAACATATCCTTCTTTTAATTTTCCCCAGTTGAGAGTTTTCATGTTTGGCTGTGAGTGGGGGGGATTTTGCACTTAAAATGTTCCCCTCACCCCCCACAAAAAAAGAATGATGTGTTTGTGTCCCATTAGTGTCATCAATAATGTAGCTGTAGATGGCCTTGAAACTGCCTGATGATCTTCACAATCACCACTTTGGCACTTTAGGTGTAGGCTTTTAGCACGACGGGACATTTCTCCTGGTCCAGTTTTGACAGAGATGCTTTTTTCTTGAACTGCTGACCCTTCGCCACCTGAGAATACATTATCAACAGTTGGGAGGCTGCCTGTTGGCTTCATTTGTCCTTTTTAAACTCCAAACATTTCTCTTAAGTATGTAATTATCGCCTGCTGCATGGGTGGACGCTCCCTCGGTCGAGATTTGAAACAGGTGTTTAAGAACATTCCCGATATTATTAGCAGACCCAACAAGAGAGCGTCATCTGAGAATCAAAGTTTAATGAAATATTTTCCTTTTTAGTGGGAAGAAGCCTCCTCATTCACAGCCACTGAAGGCTGGCCAACTGAAAATCTCCTTTTCCTTTGTCTTCATCCCCCCTGATTCAAAGTTGTGAGCAATTGTTGATGCTCTGCTCCAGCCCTCCATCACACCCGTCTGGGATTCTACTTGTCTTCCTCCTTAAATCCCCAGTGAGCCACAGTCCAGTTGCATTTCTCCTCTTAAATTCTTCTGGCTCCTGATGTTTTGTTGTGTCCTTTTTTTTTTCTTTTCTCTTTGAACCTCATCCAGTTTTCAGGGCAAGCTTCTCTGAATGGTTCATTACGTGAGCCAGGTCCCGTTGTCTTGTCTCCCTTGATGGCAGACTAAAGTGGAGGAGACTGATAAATATTTCAAGACTGCTGATGCTGGCACTCTTCCCGAGTTGGGACTGGAAGACCCTGGGTAAGAGGGGTGGGGGGTGGGGGGTTACACTGACAGGAAGTGGGAAATTAAGAGGTAGAGAGGAGGGGGGTTCATAGTAAATACAGAATAGTCCATATTTACCGTGAAACAGGAAATGGATTTGTTGACTTTGACCCATCAATTATTAATTTCTGTACATCAAAAAGTGTATTTATAGTTTTTCCATGTCAGATCGGCAGCTGGGCCTCTGACCTCAATATAAATCCAAGTCAGTCTCATCCGTAGGTCTCAGGGACTTCAAGTTTATATGCTGAGACGCAAACAATATTCAAATATATGAAAATGCACCCGCACCGGAAATTGAGTGCAACCTCCTGAGTATTTCAGCATAATTGTTGAGTGTTTATCAGCGGTGGATAGCGTTCCTGTACTGCGGAGCAGGATAATTGTTCTCTGTCGGAGGCACAATAGGCTTTTCAATATGCTTTAATTAGCTGGATTAAATGAGCAAAGATGCATCGATGTAACAGTATGCATGATAAACGAGCACATCGCGCCCTTTGGTGCCTGGCTCTTTAATACCATCTTATCTGCTAACCGATGAGTCATAGCAACGGGGAGGAGCCGGGGCCGGGACGCTGGCTGAGAAAAGTGTGATGAGGAGACAAAGGGAGACGTGACGAGAGTTGGTGGGGTTTGCTGGCATCGAGGACTGGGGGGGACGTGAGACTGGCTAAGGTGCGGATACGACATCCGAGACATGAAGCGAGAGGAAAACCCAGATGCTCATGAAGCAGCTGTTTGTTTCTGATCGAGGCACCAATCAACCAATTCCTAACATCAGATTATCAAATGCTTTATTTATTGATGAGTATACACAAATCTGTTCTTCCTCTGAGCAGACGTCTGAATGCAAGTAAAACTACTTTCATTCACTGTTGTTCTTGCGCAGCTATGCATTTTTGTTCATTTCTGTATCTTTTCTGAAATTCTTTCACTGATGCTTCAGCACTTTCACCCTTTTTTCTTTTTTAACTTGGAGCACATTTAAATTTCAGACGTCAAGAAACAGGGTCACATTTTAATATAACATTGAATGTGTTGTGCAAACGCAACTATTGTTTATTTTCCTTTAAATCAAAGGACTTTGAGAGGCTGAGAGCATTTTTCCAGAATTCAGTAATTTCCCTCGTAATAGCATCCATTGGGCATAACTCAGTTGTGTTTTGCACAAAACATTTGATGTTAAAATCTCGTGTTTATTGACACAGTTTTCAACTGTGTTTACATGTTTGGATAATGGACCAGTTCAACCAATCAATGCTCAGCAGTTCCGCAGTTTCACCTGCCCGGTGCGCCGATGCTCATGACCGCCACATCAACATTTACTTAGCACGCTGACGAAGCTGCAGACCAACATCTTGAAGGGCAAAGATAGCTGCTTGGCTGCGATGCAGAGAGACTTCTAAGTCTGGCAGAAAACATTTGTTTGCAGCCCTGATTCTTCTCTTCTTCGTGTTGTTGTGATGTTGGCACTTTTCCCAGCTCAGCTCTGTAAAGTGAGTGTTAATGTTTCGCAGCTTGAGCAGAGTGGTATTTGAACACATTTGGACCCACTTACAAGCGTCTAACACATGAATTCCTGACTTATTTATGGGAGCGTTCAATAAAAGGACATCAATGAGCCATGACGTTTTATTTTATCGCAATTATTTTTAGCATGTAATGTTTAAATATAAGTGTTACCTGACTTAATGCAGTGATGTAACATGCAACAAAACTCAGAAAGTAAACTTTCTGCAAAGTCACGTTTTTGCACTTTGGTGCAACAAGTTATTTTTACGATCCCTTTTCTTTTTTCTCTTTTCTTTATTTAAATGTTGGTTCCCTTCAGTAACTGAAATAGGAAACAAAACAAAAAGCAAAACATGTTGGCTTGCTCGAACTGCACCAAACATGAAAACTGTTGACAATGAGGTTTTTTGTGGATTGTTTGTGGAAAGAACCATTTTTTTTTCTCCAGATGTGGTCTCACTTGGTCACAAGTCTGCAAGCCTGGGTTTCCTGGCATCATTTTCTAGATTGTAGGGAAGTTTTTCACATCAGCATCTTGCCAGATGAGGATGCTGATGAATGACAAAGCCACGTGGATGTTAGAAAGGATGGTGAATAAACACGTAGCTGAACTTCCAGCCAGGAAGGTGAGTTAGAGTTCAGCAACTGGACTTCACATGGCTGTTAAAGCTACACTTCCTCTTCAAATTTGGTTTTGTTTTAAATTACACAAAGTTATTCTTGGGCACACTGGAAAATACTCTGAAAAAGTTCTGTTTATGTTAAAAACTGACTCCACAGGCTGTTTGCCAAGTGTCTGTAAATTATAAGGCGAACAAAAGAGCCACTTAGAAAGACGTGTTTCCGACTTCTGTAAATGAAACAGTTGTGTTTTCAGCATCTTAAATGAGGACGGCAGCACTTAGGACGATATCTCAGAGCTTTAATCCTACATTCTGATTATTGCTATGAAGCAGCTGTAACATTTTGGTCCCATTATTTACCTGCAAATCTCCTGTTTTCATCAGTTTGAACATTTAAAAATAGAAATTAAATTAGATGTTAGGCAGACTTTTCCATTGCTCAAATTCAAAGACTTTCTGTCCACCTTATCCGGAAGAAAAACAACAAAAACAAATATAAAAGTCAGACGTGACCCAGTAATCAAATTTGTTCCAGTTCTGGTGAATTTGACTCATAAATGGTGGACGGCACCAAGGTCATCATTTCACACAGCACGTGGCCCAAATCGGGATCAGTTCCTGTATGTGCGGTTCCTCCTAGGTTGATATGCTGCATTGATTTGGTTCAATGGTGCCATCGTTTTCCCTGGAAAGAGGACTGGATAATTGTGGTGGTTGAAGGCCAGACCTCATGCCTCACAGTTATCTAAAACGATCTCAAAAGCATGACTTTAAGTTAATCAATCAGTTACAAAAAGCTTTTTGTCATGGCATACACATTTCACTTTAGACGCTTTTGCTGCAGGTGTAAGAATAATCAGGTTTTGTTTTAAAAATCTTGGTTTAATAAGTTCAGTGCACGTGCGTGTGTGTTTCAGTGTGTGAATGAGGTGCAAATAATAAAAAAAAAAAAAGAAAAAGAAAAAGGTTTTACTCACTGTCCAAACACTGAGCACAGACGGTCTGAGTGGCGTTACACTTCTTCACCACTCCCTCTCCAGGTGGACACTGTCTGCAGCATTCCCCGGCTTGGGTGAAGTGCCCGGAGTCACAGTGGATACGCACGGCGCGCTCCGTCTTAGAAGCCAGCACCAACGACACCTGGCACAGCAGGACAGAGGTCAATGAATCAGAGCTGTCCGTGCAGACACTTTCACATGCAGATTTACACACACGGCACAAAGCCATCGTGACTTAAGCATGCACAGCAAAACAAATTGATGAAAATCACTGCCAGGTGTACAACCTGCTCCTTAAGCCTAACTGCCATCAGGATTCATCATAAATCATGTTACCTCCGCCTATATTAGACTCACTTTGAACAAAACTGTCATCTCGACTGTCTAAATAGCCCCCCTGCAGGCACATCAGCTCCAGTCGAGCCAGAAACCGTAAAATCGCGTGTGCGCAACATTATACACATGCCCAACCTAATTACTGTCCAAAAGGTGAAAGCTGCTGTGAATGTCAGCCCTTGCTTCTGATCACAGCTGGTGCACACACAGCCCTATATTCTGGTATCTGTGAGGACTTTTCATTGAGAAGATTGATCGGTTTAACTCTTAACTTGACCCATCCACGTTTAAATCCACCTCTCACCACGTTCTGCACAAGAAGTAAAATATGCCAAAATGTTCCAAAGGTGTTCACGAGGACCAGCCATGTCCGTATCTGCATGTGACGATAACACACGTGGAAGCTGTGCTGTAATTATTTATCCTGGCATGTTACTGTTTGAGTCTGTTATTGAGTTCAAAGTCCAAGCGTGCGCTTTTTCGCGCTTCTTCCTGCTCTTGTTTAATAATGCTTGTCAGATGTCATTGTCCCTCTGCCTGCCTCTCATAGTTGCATTTTATCGGCCCTCTCTGATATAAATGCCACGCAGCTTCCTGGCAGAAGAACTGAGGCTTCCTCTCCCGGTGTGTGCGCATCAATGTTAAATTAAAAGATTCCGCAATCCAGACGTTTCAGAACAAAGAAAATCCAAATACTGGACCACTTTCATGTCCGGTGGTTTTTATTATGTAACGAGCAAACCCTCGTTTCCACTTAGTTCACATTTGCTGAGACATCATTTCAGATTTTTTTACCTCTCTCTCTCTCTCTCTCTCTCTCTCTCTCTCTCTCTCTCTCTCTCTCTCTCTCTCTCTCTCTCTCTCTCTCTCTTACACGCACACACACATTCACTCACACACGCACATTCGTGCCTCCTCTTCTACCCCTCCCCTACCTGCTGTTCCTCTTTTCATTCAGAAACAGATGTACTGAGGGCCCCCCCCCCCCCCAAGTCATTTCACTTCAAACTCTCGAGGTATATTTCTGCTTCTCGTCTTTCAGAGCTTAAGACAAATTCATTGTTGGCTGCAGCCCAGAACCTTTAAAGTCTTTGCAATTTGCAGGGGAGGATTCCACATCTCTTGACTGTCAACTCCTTTTCCTGTGACATATCCCGACAAATTCCTTAAGTTAAAACACAGATTCGTGACATACAAAAAAAAAAAAAAAAATCGGGAATTTTACTCAGCAGCAGCCGGAATATCCATAAAATCATACGGCGACATAGCTGCGCTGTGCCTGATTTGTACTCTCCCCAATTTCATGGTCAATTTGAGAGTTTATTTCTAAATTTAATTCCACCAAAGTGCAACAGACTGCCGCCACCCTTCGCACCAGCTGTCATAACAGAGCGTCTCCTCACATCCAGGGCTGTTCACACGATGACTGAGCCGCGGAGCCCAATTAGACCAGCTGCTGTGGACATACCAGAGAGCTGGGAGGATGTGCCCCCTGCTCCGATCTTTATTACCATCTTCCATAATCAACTTTTTCATACTATCAGAAAAGCATCATGTTTTATGCAACCAAAGATAGAGCAGTTTTTTTCCTTAATATAAGTTAATCCATCTATTTCATTTCCCCAGGATGCAGCTAGGTAATCTATTCTTTTATTTACAATTCAAAAATATGTTACAGTGAAAGCTGGAAATGAATCCTTTGTAGTCACTAATGCTATTAAAGTCTGGCTGTCTGCTGCTGTAAATGTTTGGATGCAGCCCAGTGTAAGGCTGAAATCTCAATCATCTGGAATTCCCAGAAGCAAAGTCTTACGTTTTCCTCAATGGTTGTAAAACAGACAGGAAGGAACGAGTGTGTGAGTGGCTGAAAATAACATCACCACCTGGGAGCACAAATCAGTTAACTAACAGAGATCATATAAGGGGGTGGCAGTCTTTTATCAGGCAGCATCACTGCAGTGACTGTATTTTCTTGCTTTCCTTAAACTTTTACAAAAAAAATAAAAAATACAATTTAAAACCTAAAAGTCTCTGCAGTTATATTACAGGTTGGGTACCGCAACTCAACTCCACTGTGCATTTAAGTGTAGAGCTGTAAAAAATAAATCTGAAAATTACAGATAGGTTGATGATTATTACTAAAAACTCATTTAGAATTTTTGGAAATTTACGTCAAGTCATTGCACCGAAGCCTGCAGACTACTTACCAACACGCACAACGTCACCAGCGATAAGGTAGTAGTCATCCTGCCTCTTCTGTTGGAGGCACACAAAACAGATCTGGAGCAGAGAAGGCAGCGCTATTTGCAGGAGGAGAGCCGCTCAGCAGAAGTGCGCATTTTCATTCCAGCGGCACGACTTTTATCAATGAGACCACAGCATCGCGCGTCTGTCCGGGACCTCTGAGCTGGAGTCGGATGCAACTGTCGGTGCAGCCTCTCAACACTGCCAGCATGACACGCACCAGCGCACACTCACACGCATGCATGCACAAGCGCACACACGGACAGCGGTGGAGGGGGGGAGGAGGTGGAGGAGACCGTCCTGCTCAGAGTTGTGCTCAGCTGCAAGTGCACTGCGGAGGAGCCGAGAGACAAGAGGAGAGGGGCACGTCCAGCCTCCAGTTTATTACCCCCCGATAGTTCCGCAGTACAACCTGATCCTCCTGCACGCGCCCGCGCGCACTCCTCACGTGAGATCTGCTTCATTGCAACACTAACTCATTACATGTATTATGACAGTTAACTGTCCGGCATGCAACAACATCATCTGTGGCTCCCTGTCCACTTACTTTTTATTAGATCGTATTACAGGATATGTTGACGTTACACCATTCAGTGATATTGGAGGCATTAGTGTCATGCCATTAGTTTGTTGCAGATCATTTCCTATTTGATTAGCATCATGGATGGATTATTTTACGCACCACCAGGTAAACGGGGCTCAATGGCCACTTCAAGTCAGCAACAAAATCAATATTCCGGAAAAAAGACAGAGAGAAAGGTGGAGAGAAACAAAGGAAAACAACCAAAAAGTAGATGCAAGAGAGATTTAAACGAAGGGACAAAATTGCTACTAAGAGGAAAGTAAATAAAACTCAAACCGAAATGAGACACTAAATAATGCAGATATGACACAAACTGACCTTAAAGAAACACGACATGATTGCAAACAGATGCAGCACGACCAACACGCAACACGAAGTGGTCAAATTTAAATAGAGATCAACATAAAGACATTTGAGGCACAAACATCTGCCAAAAGATGGAAATGACCACAAAGAGACAGCCCCCCTCCCCCCCCCAACAAAAAAAAAACGAAATAATAAATTAAGTATCACATGGAAACGATAAGCAACACAAAAGAAGGAAGACAGCCATAAAGGTAACAGAGTGACGTTTTTCTGCTGGACTGCATTTTGCTGAAGTGTGCTTCCAATGTTTGTACATGTAAATCAAGGCGCAACGGTATTAGAAACACCTGTCCGTTTAGAGCCCTCTAAAACAAGCTCAAAGTCCCCTCAGCTCAAAGCTTTTCCTCAGATATGGGTCAACACACAAACTATATACACGCAAAACACGCACATTACACGCACGGAGTCCGCTGCCACATTTGCAGCGTCCAACTTCAAGGACCACGATCATCTTGTACCACAAGGGGGCGCCACAGTTGAGCTCATATCCGCAGCGGGTCATCGTTTGTGATGATCTTGAGCTTAATAATGACAGATGCATGGCTTCTCTTTGTTTTCCTCCAAAGAGAAGTCACTTAACTGAGGGGTGTGTCATACAAGATTTCATTTTCACTGAATTGAGGTTGCACATGCGTAGCTGCATCATTTAGCACCGTGCGTGTTTGGACGGAGGGAGTACGTCTTAGTCATATCCTCTGTGTTATACTGATATTTTGATCTACTGTTCATGGTCATACTTATTTGTAATGGATTAGCTGCAGTTTTAGGGATTTGTTTGGAAACCTGCTGAGCTCTGGATAACATCATTTCATTAAGCGCTGCATCTGCTGCACCCCCCTCCACCCCTCCACCCCCTAAGTCAATATTGAATTTGGCCAATCTACTCCAAAACCACTAATGCATATTTCAGAAATGTAATTATATTGATGCTCATTGAGGGGCTTGGTCTTTTTACTTTAGGAAAACATCAAAAAAGTGTTGATGGATATTGGCCCAACATGTAGTGACAATGAAGCTGTTGCCATCACCAAAAATAAGGACAGTTTTCCCTCCTGCAGAACTTTCCCAGCCCGCTTCTTCAGCGGTCCTCCTGATGCTGCCACATTCACCAGCTCAGGGGATGCAGGGACCCATGTCCCTGATGTAGCAGCAGCAGCCACAAGGTGATTTAGTTTCACTGTTCAGATCCGAATGCTCTCTAATATTGATCTTGGGACGCATCAATTTCTCCACTTCCTACATCCTCCTTTGAGATCACCCCTGTCTAACCCCTGCTCTGATGACTTTGGCAGCAGTCTTCTCCGTCTACACAGCTTTTGGCAAAGCTTTGATTTTTGGGTTTGTTTGTTGAGTCAGATGGAGCCAGTATTTACTATCTGTAACCCGGGAGCAGAGATATGACTTCAGAGGCCGTGTTACACCATCTAGTACAAAACAGTTTCTGCACATTTTTACAGTGTTTCAAGGCTGTTTAACGCGCAACAGAAATGTTTCAATAGCTCCATCAAGAGTGTCACAGATATGTTGATATGTGCTGAACAAGCCATTTGTTAGGGTGCATGTATATCGTCCTGCACATATCACATTCCAGCTGTGTGACTGGTCAGCAAAAGGAAATTGAATCTCAGTAGGAATTAAAGGTCTCTTATATACAAAATGCAAATTCACGAAGACGAGGTGACATTCTTGAAACACGGCTTTGATTTATCATTTATTACTATTTATCTATTTTGTTTATCATACCAGTTATGTTACGGGTTTTGTCTAAAAACCGATAAAAAACAACAACAAAATCCGTTATATTCCCAGGAAGATCCTGAGAAAATCCCGGCACATCAAAGCAGAGTGGAAATCCCGTCAAGATGAAGCCAGAACCCGGTCAACATTCGTATGTGAGGCCGATCCATGGTATAAACAGCAGTTAACGACAGGATTAGGGATCGTCCGGGAGTTTCATGTTGAGCACGTTGTCGCCACTCTTCCTTTTCTGATGGTTCAGAAGTTTAAATGTTTTGCATGACAGCTGCAGATGGCCGGTATGATGCGAGTCGCTGAGCTGAAAAAGGAAAGATTGTATTGTTGTTGCAAAAATTGTGGAAGAATTATTGGAGTTTATTAATATCAAGGAACATGAAAATCAGGTGATAAACTGTTGAAAAGTGACAGGTGCCGCAGAGGGAGACCACCATAAATCCATCACTCTGCAAGACCGAGCTACTGACGTCACATGAAACTTCCTTTTAACCATTTTCATCTGCTTTGCCGGGACCAGGTCGCAGGGGCACCCAGACATTTCCTCCAGCTCTTCTTGTTAATAATAACAACCAAAAGAACAAAATTCATGAGATTAAATGACTCATCTTTTGCAGTAAATGTGTCAGTTTTCCGAGTTTCACCTGTGTAAATACAACCTGTGCCCTGCGCCTCTCAGCTTCTGGTTCCTGCGTTTGTCAGGTACATTGGGCCTGATGGGGTCACATGTTTTACGGGCTGCGGCCTCCATGCTGCCGCTTTCCCACACAGCAGCAGCAGCGGGGAGTCTAACGTGAATCTGGATGCGAGCACGCTCCGACCACCCGTCACATGAAGACAGAAACAGGAGGAGCATTGAGTGTTTTTTTTTTTTCTGGACGACAGCCCAAGACTGTAATCATGGCACCTGCTCAGTGATTTTACTCTCCAGGCGTCTCCGTCTGGTTTTAGCTGTCATGAAAGGACTGGTGTGGGTCCTGGCTGTGGGTCACTGTGGATCACTGTAAATACAGTCAACCATCTCAGGAGCAACATGACACTGCTCAGATGTTTTACTGCAGCTCTGCTGCATCCTGTGGCTGCTGAGAAGTCCCCACAGGCCATATAGGCTTTCTGATCAGATATGATCACCCCGCAGACACGATCACCTCAGACATCACGCTGAGATGACCATGCTGGAACCTCTAAGTGATTTATTATCCTTGCAAATATTAATTAATGTTCCTGTGATGGCAAGGCACCAGCTGAGGCGGCACATTTGCTTATCTAACTTGATTTATTTCATAGTACAATATCTGTAATTCTCAAAGTGCATTTTATCGTCATACTTTTATAAAACTGTCACCACATATCAGATCTGTTTATTTTCATAAATAAGAGAGATCTTTGATGTGAACAACACATTTCACATTGATGTAGTTGGTGATGTTCTCTCCGAAGTACTCAGTCAGAGCAAAGTAATAACGCAAAATGAAAACATATCCTCTAGAGACCCGGTGTGCAAGCGCCAAACTTTTGATAAGAAAAACAAAGACTACTCCAATTCACGGAGATAAATATTGTTTCTTCTGAAGATCAGCCTCACAGCACCAGCGCTGGTGCATGAGGGGGTTAAATAAGTCATGATCCTCATATCCACACGTGTCACAGGCCAGGAAGGATTTAAAGCTTTTCATTGCGAGATTGTGGGAAGTTCAGATAGACGTGCTGTTGGATGTTGAAATGTTGGATTTGGGGTTCTGTGTCTAAACATTACTACAAAAACTGGATTGCTCAGCTTTGTCACGAAGCCACATTTCACTGTTTCTGTCTCTCTTGATTGATTAGTAATAGGGCTATTTGTATTTTCCTTCGAATGGACTGAATGTGCTAGAAATGTGTGGTCCTATCCCAATTTTTGATTGGCTTTCCACTCAGGCTGTTTATTTTAAATGGACTGAACAGTTATAACTATACCTCAGAAGCCTGACTTTTACCTCAGAGAGTATTGATTTAACCTAAATCAATCAATCAATCAATCAAAAAGTTGGACTTGGCGTGTGCTTTTCATCAGTTGGTACGATGTTTCCATGCACCAAATCCTCTTCAGGTCCTGAAATCGAGCTAGTTTCCTAAAACAGAGACAGCTTTTGACCGACGACGCTCTCTTTTTTGTGCAGCATGTTAAACAACAGACTTAAACACTCAAGTTGAAATTTTCTTTAGTATCAACTCTTGGTTCTGTTTTGAAAGCAAAAAGAAACTTGTCTCTGCTACTTTTATGTCTGTGCTGGACTCTGGAGATGTGATTCCTCTGGATACGGTGCACCGCCGAGCTGAGCGGTTCATCACTAATGTCAAAGCTTTTACTCGCTGCTGTCCTTTGGATGCTCGCGTCAGCTTTTCTTTATCGTCTGGGAGACTTAGACACTGGCATAAACTTATTTACAAAGCTATTTTTGGTATTCTTGCATCCTATCTACCAGTTTATTCTTGAAGTTATCATCTTTACTCCCAAGGATCCTTCCTTTTAGCTGTTCCTACTCATTCCCACTTCCACCTTCTGACTTCCAAAGTAAATGGGGCACCGCATTAAAAATTACATGAATATTCGAAAATTTAGGAAACGTGTCCGTCTCTAACACATTATAAACTTTGGAAACATTTGTAAAAGTCTTATTAACTAACAGTTAAAGTTCAAGAAGACCCCACAGGTGCCGCATGTGACTTTAGAAGTCCACTGTCTCTCGCAAAAATAAACACAAAACCCAATTTATCCTTCAGGCAGCTTGCAGATCTCTCATTCTCTGAAAAATCCAAACTATGTGGGAAATCTAGTTCTTTATAGGTTTTAACCAAAAAACGTGATTTGTTCTGTGAATGTACATACAAAAATGTATACACAGCAAATTTGCTATTTTAAAAAAGGTCAAAATGTCGAAACGTAATATAGAGTATCAAAACCACATTTCATGTGACGACATCCTATGTTTCAGTATTTTTCAAAGCCAAAAATCTGAATAATAAGGTAGCATGACTGTATTATAATCACATGCAGGCCAAAAATACGTATGTTATACAAATAAAACTATACAAACGTATTTTTTCTTTATGCTTTGATTTCCACTTTCACATAACTAAACTTTCTTCTACAGTTATTTACCAACATCATTAACCTTCATCTACAAGCATTTCATCCATGGTTTATTCCTTCTTTGTTGCTAGGAAACCGCTCCAGAATTGGACTGATTTTAGAGTAAACTGTTTTACTTTTCAATCAAATTCAGGTTTCCTTCTTGGCATCACGAGTGAGCGTTTGGCAGCAGGTCGTGTCTCGTGTGCTGTCACTAAGGAATGTGGGGTGTCCTGGAAGTATAACACGGCTGAGAAGAGAGCTTTGAATAACCGAGCGAGGAAAATGAGGGGGAACGTGCACGATGAAAAGGTCCTGAATATGGACTCGGCTTTGACTTCGGCCAAAGCTTGTGTTTTCAATCATTGTCTCCTTAAGTCGATGAAAAAAAAGAAAAAAAAAAAGTCTGGGTTTGTAAATTTGGGTAGTAAATTTGAATCACTGCAGAGCAGAGGAGGTCACTTTAACAAGCGTAAATGCATGCAGACAAGAGCACACATGAAGTCTGATCATGATCAGTGGATCCAAACGCTGCCCAAGTCATTAATCAGTCATCTGATGTAAGCAGCAGGGAGTACGTTCAGTTCTTAGTCCTTTTTAGGATGAAAGGAGCTGATAAAAGGACAAAAAACGCTTCTCAATGTGTACAGAAGATGAGACCTTTTTTGTCTTTTTCTTTTTGTAATATTTCAGAAGGAGATGTACGTTCTTTGCGATGCAGACAGGGGCAAGTAATATCCCTGAATTCAAAAATAGACTAATTTTTGAGATAAAAGGTTTGAACAGCCATTTATGTTTCACGTGAGTGCAGTGATATGTTTTCTGTAATTCAGTTGCAACATTGCTTTGATGGAGCCATTTGTTTAAGAAAGCATTTTTGCTCCTGTCTTTGAAAATCTGATATTTGAGTGCAGTGTGCAGGTCACAGCCAGTGTTTCAGAATTAAAGTTAAACTAGGAGGGAAAATTACTCCGCAGGGAAAAAGACGGCGTACAGACAACCTGCCAGCGGGAAAAAGTAGGTCCTCCTGCTGCTTTGGCCCAGCTCCAGCCTTCAACGTGTAATGTTTTTGCGATTTATATTTGCAAGCGATTCTCGGCGGGTGAAGCCGGGTGAAGCCATCTCCATGTCTTTGTTGAATCACAGCAATAATTCCTGTTTTTTTTTATCTGTAACCAGTCACGGATGAAGTACTATCCCCTACTTGGCACTCAGTTAAAAACATGTGTGAGTCCTCTCGGAGTATCCCTCCCTCTGCAGTTTTCCAAAAACATGCTGGGCTATGACTTTATTCAGTGACATCATCCAATATGTCACCTCAGCAGCAGAAAGATAAGAAATGACTGTGTGGTTATAACTTAATACCAGGGTCACACTGTCTGCGAGCTGCAGCAAGGCAGTCCTTCTTGTCTTGAAAGACCTATCTGTGTTGACACTGTTAAACATCTGGATTTCATACATACTAGGTTTAAATACTTAACACATTTCCTCAGATGTTAAGCCATGTTTCTGACAAAGTGATGTAAACCTGAATACTATTTGATTTAAATACGCGATTGGGATTAGAACAAGATCCAAGAACTGATTGATTGTGTGGATCTTTTTCTTTTTTTTTTTTTTTACAGTTTACACTTCACTCTGGGGAAAAACAAAAAAAACAAAAAGAATTATATATCGATTTATATCAAGTTTGAGCGAGGCAAAGATGAACCTAATTTTGAAGAGATTCTGTGGACTTTGAAGATCTGCCGAGTTCTTGCAATTCCCACATTTCGTGTTTGAGCTGTTTTCATTTGTACCCACAACGAAAGGTCTTCCAAGCTGAGGGGGTAACACGTTGCGGCCAGATGTACAACCAGCTGTTTGAAAGATTCTGAGCAGACCCTAAACTGTGACTTTTTAAAAGATGGGTCAAATGAAAGGAAAAGTCCTCACTTAGATTCTGTTTCAAGTTGGATTAAACAGCTTATATCCACACAAACAGAGAATTTCACCAGAGATTGACTTGATGGTAACTAACTGAACCCAGTGACCAAAAATAGTTTTTGAAACCACATACTTTACTTCTAGTGCATATTGATTATGCCAAAAAGTGGTACATACTATGCAGCATACAAACAGTTGCACACCCAGTATACAGTATACAAGAATGCATATTCACCTATTTACGGTGGTGTTTCATTATAGGCTTCATTGCTGCATTGCTATAGCTGTTACTCTGCTGGCTGCTCCAGTCAATTATGGTTCCTTCCACAAAGGTCAGCATGCCAACGATCAATCAGACGGGCAAAGATCCAAACCACGGAAGCAAAAGGAGACTTTAAAAAAAAAAACAGTTAAAGGTTTACTTTAAATAATACTTGAAAGCTTGTTACTGAAAACAGATTTTAAATGAGGATCGAACAGACATTATAAACAAAAGAGAGAGGAAAACAATAGGACACAGTCGTGGGACTCCAGGGACGATGTCTGGGAACAGGTGTGGGACACAATCGGAGAGATGAAGCAGAACCAAGAGATGAACAAGCTGCAAAGATAGAAAACATACCAACAGTGCAGACATTTTACTGGACTATGGCAGCAGTTGCCTAATTCTTAACTTCAAATAACTGTATTGTGGTGACAAATAGGATATGTTCAAGAATGACTTTTAGTTTAAAGGTCACTAAATATCATTTTTAATTCCTCATCTGAGTTTTCAGAGCACATCTGTGCTCTGTGTGATAACTGTGAGTAGCACCTTGCTGTCCCTCTCTGCTGTGCTTCAGCTCTGTTTCCCAAGGTCTTACCTATACAGGATGCCACCGTGAAAAAAACAGCCTAGTAACCATGGCAACTGTAGATGTGGCGGTGATTGACAAGGGCCATAGAGTTCTCCTGGCTGTTTCCATTCAGATATGATAGATTCTTACTGAAACTGAAGTAAAAAGGACATGGACGTGCTGGACGAGTCAATTTATTTATGACCAAAACTATTATTTTTCTGGTTTTTGCATATTATTGTTGTCCCTGCATATGAAATATGCTGCTGTTATAAATGAGCTACATAAAATCCACAGGTTTTTCAGTCTGTGACACTGACATAGTCATTTTTTTTTTTTTTGCTCTTTTGTTGCTTTTTTAGGACCACAGATACTCATCCCTCACTCTGTCTTCACTAACAAGCCTGCAATAAAAAGAGAAAATTGTGTCCTGACCAGCACTGTGTGTAATTTCTCACCAGAAATGAGATAGAAGGTGTCCTGTTGGTGCTGTGACACATCAGGCGCTGCAACATTTGATGCCGGGAGCAAATGTATCCCTGTTAATAGGTGAGACCTCACCCATTAAGAGGGATATTATTGATTCAGAAACTTGTTATGAAGCTTCTGAATCAATCAACTAAAGGAGGCAGAAAAATACTCACAAAAGGCTTCTAATGATGTACACGTAACTGTCTGCGTAACAATGGGCAATTTTCACTGAATACGTGTTCATACAGCGTTGTTCAGTACTCTTGTTTCAGTAACGTCTTTTGATAATGAAAAATTTAGACTTAAAATCATGAAACCAATCTGATTGAACATTCACAGTCATCTGAATCAAGCTACCACACACTCTAGATACAGTCTGCAAACTCTGCTCTCAAAGACAAAGTCTCCCTTCAAGTTTTCTTTATATTTCAGAGAACAAACATCCGGTTACTACGGCCACCATCTGTGATGACCTCTTGTTGGAACAATCTTCCAATAGCTTGAAACAAGAGAAACCAGAGAAAGTTTACAGCAAGATGATTGGCCTAGAAATCCTTTCAGTCAACATTAGTGCTACGTAAAGTCACAGATGATGTGCACAATTGATTCTTAACAAAGACGTAAAATGTCAGTTGGCCAATCACTGATATGGATCATTCTAATTGAAATTTATTGAGCTGTTAAGCAGAGAAATGATCATCCAGTGGGCGCTTCTTGTTTGCACAGCCTATTGAGAGTTTTTCTGAACAATATGATGAAAGACTTAGTGTCTGAGTCCGTTAGGTTTTTTTTTATTAAGCACTGCTTCATCTGCTTACATGGATGAGCTGATGCTGATCTTTAACTTTTTTTTTCTAAGTTTGTGCTCTCTTTCACCTTCGCAAAAATAACCCAGCACTTAATACACTTAGTGGTTTTTTATTTTGATGTAAAACAAAGTCCCCCTGATGTCTGTTTGTGACCGGTAATTCATGAAACTGGAGCTGAACTTAACTCTTAATATACTCACTGATGAGTTGGGTTTTTCCTGTTTCTTTTTAGTACTTCTTGATTGTACCACAGGAGCAGACTGAAATGCCATAATGTCGTGTTTTGAGTTAGTTTTCTTGAACATTTTATTTCTCTTGGTTAGAACTGTTGCAAGAAGGTCTCTAGTTTGCCTAGTCTAGTCTAGGTGCCATACAAGTGTGTAAGTATATTAGGCTAAAGTGGTGATTCAAAAATTGCCTTTCAGCATGCGTACCTGTTCATCTTTATGTGTTGCCCTGTGATGGACTGGGACCCTGTCCAAGGTGTGCACCCACCATTCATCTGAAGATAACTGAGATGTGCTCCAGCAGAGCCCCGTGACTATGAGGAGGAAGAAGTGTAGATAATGGCTGAATGAACGGATGGATTTTATTGCTTTGAACAGCCTTTATAATCAGTAATGCAGTTTCTTCTCACTCTCGTCTCAGGCTTAAGGGAAGATCATTTTGTAATTCACTGAAAAGAGAAAGGTCACTCTCATCTTATTTCTTGCCTGATTCTTTCCACTCTTATCATGGTGAAACTTCAGCTGGACTAAATAGTTATCCAAATGGACAAGCTCTTCACGGGATGGTGTAGTTTTAAACCTTGACTTTATTCTCTTCTCTTCAGAGCTGTTGAGCCGCTGATTAAGTAAAAACTGTTTCTGCATTGTAAATCAAAAATGCTTCTACTTATGTTGCACATGTACATTTTATTCTAATTCAGAATGTCCTGCCACAATTATTACTTGCACGAAGACAAGCAAGATTTTCGGTCCCTGCAGGCAAATGCAGCCTGTCTAATGCAAACATGACACCCTGGGATCATAGGTGCAGCACACGTGCATAGAGAAGGGAGAGAAAGTGAATAAAATGAAAAGAATCACGAAGAGCAAAGTAGCGTCGAACAGATGTGTTGGTAAAAGTGAGGCAATGATTTAGAGCAACCTGCAGATGTGTATTGGCAGCCGAGCATTGAAATCAGAGTAATACAATTAGGTGGAAGGTAGATATTGAATGACAATCTTTCATAACCTGATCCTCTTCCTCTGCCTTCCTCCAGGCATTCTTTACCTCCTGAATATGATCCTCCACAGAGTTGGACTTCCTCAAATCAAATAACTCAATTAAACTGAATAATACTGGGGAAAAAAGACAACAGATAGTCCATGCAGATTAGTGTCCACATTTTGGTATTTTGCCATGTTGATTTGATTGAGTTACTTCTGGCAAACGGCACATGCCTGATAGAGGCACGTGCATCTTTGTGCATGTGTTTGTTAGGTGCATAGCGATCCTGTATTTCCATCCTATCATGCTTTCTGTCTCGTTGGCAGTGATCAAAGGCCAAACTGCTTGTGTTTACTCAGCCAGCTTACATGGCTGGTGTCTAATGTCCTGGAAATCCTCAACACAGAAACAAAATAAACATTAGTGTGTGTGTGTGCGTGCGTGCGTGCGTGCGTGCGTGCGTGCGTGCGTGCGTGCGTGCGTGCGTGCGTGCGTGCGTGCGTGCGTGCCATGTGGGAAATGGCTTATTTTAATCTAATGTATGTTTTGAGAGAAAGTCCCACAGAGGTATTAAAATCATGAAATAAGATAATGAAACCATGAAATTCATGCAAGTCATGAAATCAGAACATGAAATCATGAAATCAGATTATGAAATCAGATCATGAAATCATGAAAATCCTTAACTCAGATCATGAAATCATGAGATAAGATCATGAAATCAGATAATGGTATCATGAAATCAGATCATAAAATTATGAAAAACCTTAAATCAGATCATGGAATCACATTATGAAAACAGATCATAAAATCATAAAATCTGATGATGAAATCATGAAAATCATGAAAAGCTTGAATTCATCTCATGAGATGAGATCATGAAATCAGATCATAATATTGTGAAAATCATTAAATCAGATCATATGATCATGAAATCAGATCATTAAAATGATGGAATCATGAAATCAAGTCATCAGAACATGAAACCATGAAAATCAAGAAAATCATGAGATTAGAACATGAAACCATGAAATCATCTCATGAGATCAGATGTAATCATGAAATCAGATCAGCAGATCATAAAATCAGATACTGAGATTATGAAATCATGAAACCAGATCATGAAATCATGAAATCAGATCAGCAGATCATTAAATCAGATACTGAGATTATGAAATCATGAAACCAGATCATGAAATCATGGAATCATGGAATCATGAAATCATGAAATCATGAAATCAAATCATCCGATCATCAGTGTGTGTATATATATATATATAAATATATATATATATATATCCTGGATAGACTGGCGACCTGTCCAGGGTGTACCCCTGCCTTTCGCCTGATATGCGTCGGGATAGGCTCCGACAGACCCCCGTGACCTGGAAACGGATAAAGCGGGTACAGATAATGGATGGATGGATATATATATATATATATATATATATATATATATATATATATATATATATATATATATATATATATATATATATATATATATATATATATATATATATGTGTGTGTGTGTGTGTGTGTGTGTGTGTGTGTGTGTGTGTGTGTGTGTGTGTGTGAGAGTGTTTGTGTTTTTGTCATGTATGTTCTTTCAAGAATCTGTGCTTTAACCGGCGTCTATATAATGGACTGTATATGTCTATTTTACTAAAACTCTTGGCTCTAAACTGTAAATCTGTATTCATTTGCCTGGTTCTTGTTTTTTCGAATATCTCATTTTGCAGGAAGCGCCATCACATATCTCTTGTTACACAGCTTGCATCCCAATAACCTCTTTATATGCCTTTACGTTGTTGTCATTCGAGCCACAGAGCTCAGGCTTCTCCACTCAACCATTTATTTTCTTTCACAGGAAAAAGACCACTGGCTGCAGTGTGTGTGATTAAAGTCATCCGTCCACATATTATGTTAAAGGTTGTATTTACACTGGATTATACTCATGGACCCCACCGTGTATAAAATAGCCTCTTTTAGTGTTCTGATGTGTCATATCAAATAAGAACTTTCTTATTCTTAGCCTTTATAGGCATCTTATAGCAAGATATTGTCATAAACTAAAACCATCTCAAGCGGAAATGGTTTTATTTCTTTTCAACGTGCATGGCATCAGGAAGGTATAAAAGTGTCCAGCATTTCACAGGAAAAGAGCAAAAGTCAGAAGCAAAATACGTCAGTCAGAATAACAATAAGCCACAGCAGGACCAACCTAGTACCAAGTATGATTGACATTTTACTGTTAAGAGCCAAAATCCTTGTTGTTAATGCTCAGTATGTAGGATATTAAACTATAACCAATCTGACACTCCTTACCTACCCTTTACTTCCACATTTGCAAGAAAAACACACACACCCACACACACAGACACACACACAAAACCATAGTTGTCTCCCAAATATAGTAACATACCTGAGGGTAAAGAGGGGTTCTCTGAGACACTTTTTTGATATAAACTACTCAATTTAAGATAAAGACAACCTGCAGCTTTTTAATATGATGTGCTTTTAATAGCACATTCATCCATCTGAAGGATGGCCACAGCCGATCATCATGTTCCTCATTGTTTTGGCATAGATTTTACGTTGGATGCCCTTTCCTGACGCAGCCCTCCACATTTATCCGAACCGTTCTAGAAAGGGATAAATCAGATCAGTGTTTACCAACGTTAAGTTATGATTTCATTACCAAATTAAAAAAGTATCAAGATAAACATCCATCCTTGTTAGTACCCCAGTAAACGCTGATTTACTTCATGGCTGGTGTCTGTTTGATGGGAGTTCAGTCAACCTGAAGGACGTTGTGAAAACTTGCATTCAGTCCCGCAGTCCATCACCCCGGCGATGACGGGGATATAGAAAGGTCAAGTACTGCGACGTTTCTAAGAACCTCAAAGGGAGCAGAATCTGATGAGAAAAAAACGTTTAAAAGCACTCCTCATGAGTGAGCTGCGCTATTTACATGCAGTGTTCAGAGGGGTTCAGGTTAAACTGTTGTCTGATGGAAAAAATGAAAAGGCAGCAATCAAAGTAGGCTGCGAGTTGTGTCAGTTCTCCTTTCCTCTGTCTCTGTGGTTCTGAGACGCCAACAGCTTCTTCAGCTCTCTATGTTGGCTGTAGTTAATTATCTGCATTACACATCTGCAAAGTAGCCTCCAATAAATACATTTAGCCAAGAAAGAAACAACTGCAGTAAAGCTGTGAGTAACAACGCTCTCCGTCACTTCATTATTGGTTTCAGTGCACAATATTTGTTTTTTCTGCAGCAAGGACAAAGAAAAAGAACCAGCAGCAACATGAACTTGTTTCCGGTCGTTCCAGGAGCCACTGACACGGTCTCCATGTAGGAGCAGGCAGCTGCAGCAGGTAAACGAGCATCTGTGCTGGAGCCTTGAGGAGTTAGAACCAGTGGTTCTGCCAGCATGCCCGGGTTTAACTTTAATGTTAACCATCTTCTCTTGGCATGCAAATGTGTATTCATTTGCGCTAAAACTAGATTTGGATGAGTAATTTTTGATCTGCTGATGCTCATGCAGTGAAAAAATCAAAGGGTTGTTGGAGTGTTTGCATTGTGGTTTCATAGCGTTCCAACCAAAATCCCAAAACTTAGTTGAGGTTCTAATACAAAAGACACTAAAAAGCTATAATCCAAGTTATGGACAATCTGTATGAAATGATTAGCCTTTCAACAGTATGAGTGGAGATATTTCAGCTTGTGTAGTGCTGTTACACATGCTGTGCAAATATATTATTTTTTTATTCCTTATGAGTTCTCATCTTATTTGAGTGCAACTGGCTTACTGCAATGATAAACTGCTGCAACAGCATCTCCAGTGTGTGGGTGTGCGTGCCAGGAGTTGGGAGCTAAACACCTGAAGGTGAGATTAACTTCAAGCAGAAACTACAAACCTGCTGATCCTCAACTGATTTACAAATGGGCATCCCGTCATCTCCGTCCCCCACTTGCACAGCAGATGGCGTCTAAATGTTAAACACACAGCTGTGTTGCTCTTCCTCTTTTGTGGCCTCCAGTTGTGGGGTTAATGATTTAACGAGTGAAACATTCTGAGAAACGGACACATTTCCAAAAGGTTATTGGAATTTGGTGGACTGGTGTGCAGTCATTTCCCTTAATTGTTTCCTGACTTTTGCCCTTTAGGTTTTTCCCTGATCTGGCATGTCCTGATGAGGCAGAATGACAGACATGGATTTAAAGAGATGGACTAGAGGGAGCATGAAAGCGTGTTTGTGTTTGTGGTGCTCTGGGCCAGGTGGTAGCAAAACCAAATGTACCTCATTTACCTCTGACATGTGCTCCTCCATCACCTCAACACCAGAAGTCTGGATTTATTCAGACCACTCCTGAACCATTCCAGTGAAATTGTTCCCACAGGCTAAATGTGATCTTGTAATGCGCTCTGAATGAGGCCAAAAGTTCCCACATTTGTTTCTTGTATTCACTAATTCTCAGAAATCAGAGCTGAGGACGTGATTCTTCCAAGAACCTTTATCTTAATTTGTCACAAAAACAGATCTGGCTTGTTGTCCATCTATTCTGCCATCTATTTCCCATCACCAAAACACTTGGAGGTCTCTCTGCCTGCCTACATTTGCCACCTGCTCCTGGAAAAAAAGAATCCAAAAACTACCCGTCTATACAGTCTTTCTAACTTAATGAAATACTGAAACATTGACCGATGTGACAGTTTTTTAAATATCTATCTTTTTTTTCAGTTTTTTTTTTTTTCAACACACTTAAAGGATTTACAACCATATAAAACTTCACTATTGGAGCTGCTCTGTTCTTGAAAAAGAACCACACTGAGTTTTGGTTTGCTTCGGTTATTTAATCTCAAATTGCTTTCACACAGGCATCTGCTGCCTAACGAAAAGGGCTTATAAACCTGGATATCATCAATGAAACTATAGGAAATTTTAACAAACATTTCAGCACCCCAAAAGAAACATATGCAGCGAAAACAACATTCTGCCAGCTGCTAGTGTCCTCTTGTGGTAATGTGAATAAACACACGTATAATCACCAATGCTGGACTTCAACATGTGCAGGACTCTTCACCCAGTAACACAGAAAATGGCGAAGTTGGCTCTTGGAGATGGTTTTGTATCTAAGCAATCGTGAAAGTGTCATTTGGTGCTCAGGTTAAACCACTCAAATGCAGGTGAAGTTGTTAAAGCCATGATGGAGTCCAGCCTGGCGACTAAAACACTGAGGCCAAGGAAGAAAACCAGAACTAAATAAATGCTTCAGTGAAAGACGCTGGAGGCTGAGTTACAGGGGCCAAAAAAATTAATTCCTACATAGTAACACTATGATCGTGTCCCAGGATCACTCCCAGGATCACTCCTATGTTCAGGCTTCCTGTTGCAACAGCAAAACTTCCCTCTAGAGTTTCAGTTCGTTGTATTGGGGATTAAACTTTCAGGTTTTTGTCACACATGACCCCGTCTGACCATCAAAGCTCTTTCTCTAACAAACTTAGTGGTTTCCTGTTAAATATTTTTTTTATGTACTGCACGAGGTACAAAAGATCAGACATCCTGCTGCATCGCCCTGGTACATGACAGTGCACGACGGAGGACTGCAGGACCCCCCCCCCCCCCCCCCCCCCCCCCCCCCCCCCCCCCCCCCCCCCCCCCCCTGCATCTAAATCATCCGTCAAGTCCTCGCTCTCCATCCTGGTTCCCAGCCTTTGCTGGCCTTTCTGCCTGGCTTTCTCTTTCCACCTGGAAAAATAGTCGGCAGTGAAACGTGATACAGGCCAGCCAGCTGGGGGAGAAGAGGGGGTTGCACTGGTCGCTCTGCTATCCCACTAATGGAGATGGATGTGGGCTCACAATTGTCTCCTGAGCAGCCTCCGCAACGTAGAGGGAAAGAGGGGAGATCCATTTCTCCTGTTCCTCCTCCCTCTTTACAGACCTCCCGTAATGAGCAGGGAGGGCTGAGTGCTCACGACTTGATTTGAGAGAAGGAAGGGAAACCACGAGATGGAGGCCTGCAGAGAGAATGAAGAGATCGAGAAAGAGAGAAGGAGCTGAGAGAGAATGAGCAGCAGGAGAATAGAGTGGAGGAATGACATGCTGACAACAGAGGAAGATAGATGATAAGACAGCAGGGAGAGAGGATTGAAGGAGTAATGATGTTCAAAGAGGTATAATGCAGAGAGAGAGAAAACGCCAACATGAAGACTGATGGAGAAAAATAGTCCATGATTGCAGGGAAAATCACTCCTTTGCTATAATGCATCCAGTAAGTCGCCTTTGCCTTTCTGCCTCCCCACATCTGACATTCTTTTCTTTTTATAACAATTTTATGGACATTTTGAACCAAACCCAAGTCTGGAGCCAAAAGAGCTGAGTGATGCGGGGTTCGGACAACACAATACCAGCTGATTAACGGGCAACGAGAGAACCGTCGGAAATGTTCACAAGGCACAACGGCGAGTCCAACTGATGCTGCTTTGACAAACGCAGGGCAGCCAGTCTCACAAGGTGGTCGTTGTTTGTTTACGCGTGTGCTTCTGCAGGTTGATCCGCAGCATCACGCGTCGCCAAGTCATCTTCTGAGCTGACATACCGATCAAATACCAAAGCTCTTGTGTTTGGTATTCTGCACGTGGCATAACTATTAGAAAAGGTAGAAAAATATATTTGTCCATATAGAACAAATAGAACAAATAGAATAAAATATTCTATATAAGAATATGTATAATATTGATTAATACATAGCTTAGTCTTCAAAGTGCTGAGATCCATCTGACCTCTGCAAAGACAGGATCAGTTTTCTGCGTCGTTAATAAAAACAGTATAAATCCGTTAGTTAAAACAAGCTTGAATATATTCTTGAGCATTTCTCTTATGTGTTTGTTTTTCTTTTGTTTCTATTATTTGTTAGGAGATGATTAAATCTTTAAAGTCATCAGGACATTTACATTTGTTGTTTAGGATAAAACATCTGAACACTTGTTGGACATCTTCCCATTAACTTTGGTTGGTGGGCAGATTCATTAACTCACATCCTCCAGCACGGCTCCAGACTCACTCTACACTCTTTACATGTCATTTTGATCTCATAATTGTTGGCTACCATGAGTCTATTCTTCTAATAATCGTTTTTCAGTCACTCTGATTCTGTCCTGGCAGGAAATGGCTCTCGGGCCTCTGTATTTAAACAAAATCTTAACAGCAACATCTTAGGATGATATCTGGTAACTGAGGACTTTTTATTTTTTAATTTTATTTTACAGTTACATGATGCAGCAAACTTGCACAGTTGCTTAACGCAGCTTTAATGGACGAAATGTTTCCTCAAACACACCTTTAATGCCTTCAGATCCTTTGCTATTACATATTTGCAGGGGGGAAACGAAACCTACGTCAAACAGTTACTAAAACGGTTACTAAAACTGTCACCTGCCTCCCGGTCGTGTCTTAAATTTGTGTTTAAGGCAACGCAGCCTTGAAAGCGGCGGTCTGTTTACTGCCAGAGTCCTATTAGTTTCTGCATTCTGCTGTGTGTCATTCACTTGAAAGCCCTCGATAAAATGTGGGGGAGGACACAAAAATACTTTGAATGAAACTGCACAGCTTCTCTGTCTTCTCTGAAAAAAAAAACTAATTGGATCCACTTCCTGTTTCAACCGTTGTCAGATTCTTGTCTGTTTCTGGGTACAAACTGGGTTAAGGAAACACACTGACTCCTTTTCTTGAAGAAAAACAGTTCATTTTAACATGTCAAGATTGTAATGCTTGTGCAAATGCTGTCATCTTTACTTAACACTCGAATGTTTCGCTTTCTGAGTTTTTGTGTGACCGGGCCAAAATATCTGGAGAATAGTATCATGTTTCAAACATTGTGTTTCACTGACTGTACATGTTTTAAAGTATTTGACTGGCAATGTTGCGCACTGTTTTTTGTTTTTAATCTTGTTTGTTTTTACTGTTAAAGAGCGCTCCATGTGCACATTTACAAGCAGATCATTTCATTTATTTGTTGGAGTGGGGTCAACTACTGAAGGAGGTTTCATTATTTTAATGTTTGTACAGCTCAGTTTTCTTCGTGTTATTGTGTACGTTCACGCTTTATTTTAGTCCTGTCGTTTTTAGGATCCCTTTCAACATTGACGCTGACATTGTGAAACTCTTCGGTTGAAGTGTTTGTCGGCTTTATTAGTTAAACAAGGAAAACATTAAGGTTACCAGTCTGAATGTATTCAAAGGCATCATGCTTTAACGTCAAAATCACTTCCCACTCTGCTGTCAAATGAACTCCGTCTAATCTACGTCTAGATTTGTAATAATATCAGAGGGAAAACATGAGCTGTTCAGATAAACAGACGTAACGTGCTGTATGTGTTTGACCCAGCGTTATACAACAGTGCCCTCTTGTGGAAAAGTCAATTAAAATGTGACCTTTTTGTTTTTTTCTTTTTAATTCCTTACATGAATTCCCTTTGAATACACTTCACACAAGTTCAGCAATATTTTATCAATGCCTTAGGGGGAAATTATATCACTACACACATGAATAAAAAATCCTTCCTCTCCGAATTTTTAATTACTGACTTCTTGTATCAGCCGGTCTTATTTAAACCCATTTTGCTTTGGTCTCTCAGTTCTTGTATGGCCCTCCGGCTACACTCTTGATTCAGCCTCAGTTCTGCCAAATCACTCCTGATCTCCTCCAGGAGTTCCAGCTTTGAAAGTTTCCTGTCAATGGAGCAGAGGACCTCTTCCTTGTCAGCTTGTTTGACGGCAGTGTCCAGCTCTGCAGCGGGACAGTCGGGCTCGGGCGGCTGAATCGACCCCATGGTTTGTTCCCAAACCATCTCAAAGTACGAGTCAATGAAACCTTCCAACTCCTTCAGACTGCTGCGGCCCCACTGGTCTACCAAAGCCTGCAGGCCTCCAGACCCGGAGAGCCTCCGGCGGGTCCGCTCCCTCAGTGCGGGATGGCAGAGGGAATGTACGCTGATGATGTCCTCCTCTGAGGGCATCCTGTGTTGTATTTGACATGAGACTAGAAGCACCGTTTGATGTCTGGGCGAGAGCATGTGGCTGTCATTGTTGAGGCTCAGTTGGCTGTGAGGAGCAGGGAACTGGAAAGGCAGATCTACCATGGACCACCTCAGTCTTTGTTTACCAGAGAGCACAGAGGCGATGTAGGGCGTGAAGCTCCGTCTGTCGACAAAGGTGAGGCTAGCCGGCCTTCTGGCTCTTCTTGTAGGTAATACCGCAGCACTGGATCCTCCTGAACAGGCCAGTGACGGAGGTGACACGGGTTCCGCTGCTTCAGAGACTGTAAGCGAAATTATAACACATAATGCAATTTTATGACTCCAAGCATGTCCTCTAACAACTGTATCCACCCGTCCCAAGCTATGATCTGCTGATCTCTGATTCACAGAGGTAACTACCTCATCGTTTGAACCATAAAACTGATTTTGTTTGCTCTCTCCCCATGGTAATCTTACTTTATAGTTCTGTTCGTACTTATTCGTCACAACTACATCATATAATTCTGTTTGTGGTTTTGCTGAGTCTAACTATTAAGCAAGAATATGCTTATGTAGCTCATCTGGTGTCTCAAAGTGTATTTCATACCATCTACGCTCGTTATTCACCACAGTGCAGGTTTTTAATCATTCATCAATGAAAGTTTTCTGATGACTTAAATATGCAGGGAAATAAGCAAAAGTTGGCTTAACGGGTACATTCAAAGTTGAGTCTAAATACAATCCTCAGTGATAGAAAATGAAAATGATTTAATGTGGCATGTGCCCAGGTCACGTGGCTCTAATACCACCCTAAATACCCCCCCCCCATGTTTCTCTTTAAATGCTGTCTTTGAAATCTCTGTTAAAATTCTCTGTCCTAGTAATTGTTTGAAAATTGTTTCCAGATCAGTGAACACCAATAATGACTTCTCTATGATCATTGCTTACATCTTTCCCTCTTACCATTGTGTTACAACACACCTGAATATTCCAGATTTTGTGAAATATTGTGAAATCATTTTTTTCTCGATACAAGTCCTTTTTGCTGACACTATATTAATGCTGGATGTGTCATGTCTGGTGTCTTTTCTTTTTTATTTCTAACCTGGGACATTTTCTTGGCTTTTGGAGGATGCAAACGTTCAGAATGAAAAGACACGGAGACTTAACGACAGCTTTCAGTCCACAATAATCAGCCGAACTGTCAGCGTCAACAGATTCGTGTTTGAAGTTTACTCACAGTCATGGGACGGATGACGACTGCTGCTCGTATGCTCCTTTAACCCTTGCTCTGTTGTTGCGCAAATACTTTTCCACATGTGATCACCTCTGTGGAGTCCGGCCAGCCTATCTCCAACCAGCATCTCCTCCACCAGTTCAATAAGCTCCCTGGCCTGAGCTCCGTCTCCCCAGTTCTTGTTGTCTAAAACATGGTATCTGTTCCCACACTGCTCAACGAGCTTCTGCAGCGGCTCGCCTTCACTCTCGATCCGCCGTTCAATGCTCGTGTCTCCCAGCCAGTCACCATGGCTGAACAGCACCATCGCTCTGCTCCACAACTGGCCCCCTCCGGCCTCCAGCTGCTTCTCTATGGCTTCTCTCTGAAGGTCCGTAAATGAGGAGCTGACATTGACCACCAGGAGCAGAGCACATGCTGTCGCCAGCAGGTCAGAGGCCAGAGGGAAGGAGGCCGGTGTGTCCAGCACTGATATTGTCTTGCCTGTGATTTTTCCTCGCTTTTCAGTGCAGGAAGCAGCTTTGGTGTCTGTGTCAAAGCTCTCCATGTTGAGGATGGTGTTTCCACAGGAGCTTTTGCCAATTTTCCTGCCACCGACAAGTATGAGTCTCAGCTCTGGAAGAGGGTTGAGCTTCTCTGTCAGAATGAAATTTGATGTCATTGTTAGAAAGTCCTAGGAGAACGTTTCAACAGCTAAATTATAGTTAAATGGACCAAATCAGAGAAACAATGTCACACTGAGATTGTTTACTGAGTGTATCCGACTCACCCAGCTGAGACCTTGCCATCTGCCTTTGTTTTTCCTTCTTCTTCAGCCTTTCTGCGGCTGTCTCTGTCTCCCGTTTTATCCTCCTCTCCAGCTTCTCCAGCATTTTTTTCTCTATCTCATAATGCCAGCCACTGTTGCAGTCACTCATCATTTCCTCAATCTTCCCGATCAGCTCTCTAACCTGAAATCCATCTCCTTTAGTTTTACTGTTCAGGACATGGTACCTGTTACTACATTTCTCAACGAGCCACTGCAGAGCTTCTCCTTCGCTCTCGATGTACTGCTCAGTAGTTGTACCTGCCAGCCAGTCCCCAAAACTGAACAACAAGATAACGCGATTCCAGATGTGTTCACTGATGAGCTCCAGGTGCTCCTGCGCTGCTCTCCTGTAGTTTTCCGTGAATGCCCGGTCCATGCGGATCACCAGCAGAAAGACATGAGGTCCTGGAGGACAAAGGGACAAGCTGAGCGCGAGCTCTCTTTGATCAAAGAGGGTACTCTCCTCGAGGAAGTAGTTCATCCACCAGCCTGGCGTGTCCACCACAGTCAGCTGTCTCCCAAACACCGGTCCCTGTCCAACCCAGCACTTTGCTGTTCTCCTGCATGTCTGGCTGCCCTCTCTGCTGAGGACTGTGTTCGCTGCCGAAGTCTTCCCTGAGCCCTTGGCTCCAAGCAGCACAAGCCTGATGTGGGTAGCTGGCCTTGACCGCTCTAGAAGAACAAAATAAGAATAATAAGACAGAGCAGAGGGACAGTCGTTTTATTAAGTGTTTGTTCAGACTTCTATTCAGCAGCTGTTCCAACTAACCTTTCATTTGGGAATTTTTGTTTCGAGAAACATCAAGAGATGACATGGTCAGAGAAGGTAAATGCCAGTGGTTTATCTCTATATTCAATATGAAGCTGGAGCCCGGAGCAAATTAATTTCCCTTGCTGCTTAAAAGAGATTACAAAATGTTTTTGACTTGTAAATGTTTGGTATAAATAGTATGTGTGCTTTGTTTTTAAAGGATTAGATCTTCAAAAAAAAAAAAAGTTTCAACATTTCTAGCAGTTCTTAAACTGGGGAGTTGCTGCCTTTTTTATACAAAGTCTGTTGGATTTTACCCTCTTTTTTCCCAGGTAGAAGGGCGTCCAGACCTCCATGTCCTCATTCCAAGTGGACTTAAACTTCTGATTAATTATGCACACAACAGATGTGCAGTTATTCTGGGGTGTTTGAAGTTCACTCAGAGCCCAAAATTCTTACATGTACAGTTTATTAGTATCTAAAGAATAATGTATTCTGTTCACAGGCATGCACCACAGGAAACTAAACATATTCATAACATGCAGACTCTTCGCTTCCAGGCTCTTGTGCATATGTAATAAGAGCAACCAAGTATTCTGCAGATGCAACTGAAACCGAGTTTCACGGGTTGCACCTGCAGAGGTTTGCCTCTGGATCTCTGGATCCTCTGGATCTCCACAGCAGTTTCATGTGCCGCTGTAATGACGGCCAGTTAAGAATCCTGCTCATACTGAGGAGCATGATCAATAAATGAATGCTGGTACTTCTATTAAAACTATATATTCCTTAGTACCATCAGCACCTTTAATAAGGGAGAAGAATGGAGCTTTTCCTCTGAGGAAGCCTGCTGAGCTGTTCACTCACCTCGCATGAGACATCTGTGTTGTTTCATTCTTATAAACCTCAGCTGAGCTCTCTCATCCACCCTTCTCTTCTCCTCAGCAGTTGCCCTTAAAACATCTTCGTGCATCTCGAATGCTCTGTTTCCATTCTTCATGACAAGTTTCTGTATTTTCACCAGCAGCTCTGTTCCTTCAGTGTCGTCATTCAGGGCAACAGTGTGACACCTCTGTCCACACTTCTCAGTGAGCCAGCGCAGGGCCTTTCCTCCTCCTCCCACACACTCCTCCGACTTTGTGTGTTTAAAACTGTACGCAGAGGTGAAGACAACCATGCAGTGGCCCCACACCGCGTCACCCAGCAGGCCCACATGCTCTTCCACAGCTCTCCGACGCCGCTCCGAGAAGACTGAGCTCATCTTGACTATGATCAGAAACACATGGGGACCCGGTGAGCACAGGGAGACGCTGTTCACGATATCCCTCTTCACCAGGTTCGGTGTGTCCTCTCCAGAGAAGTCGCACCACCAACCGGGAGCGTCCACCACGGTGATCCACCGTCCGGCCACCATCCCCAACCTGCGCGAGCAGGTGGTCCTCTCTTTGGTTACAAACTCTTCTTTTCCAAGGATTAAATTTCCCACAGACGTCTTTCCAGAGTTTCTGCCTCCAAGAAGTACAATCTTAAGCTGTGATGTGCACCAGCCATCCCCTAAAAAAAAAAAATATATATATATATATATATATATATCAATACCTGTAATAGTCTTCATAATGACCAGCCACTTTTAAAATCAAAACATTATATACACTGTTGCCCATAAAGTTGGAATAAAACATGTTTTTATATCTTCTCATGAAATTATTGTAAATAAAAAGAGAAACGTTTATGGAGCCAAAATTATTCCAACTTTATGGGCAGCAGAGTCGTAAGTAAAGTAAAAGGCTTTGGATATTAAAACTTACATCCTGACAGCTTGCTGGTTGCCATCCCGAGTGCAGTTTAATCTGTAAGCGTTACATTTTCAAACAAACATCCGTGGTTCCGTGTTCTCACTGCCAAAGGAATGACTGAAGAGGTTTGTGTTGGACGCCCATGAGTCTGAAGGTCATCTGTAATGAGTAGTCAGGCGTTTGCAGTGGACAGGAACAGACACACCTTCAGCTGCAGGTAGACTATCAACTCTGAGGAGGATTTATCATTTACCAAACACAGACAGAAGGACGGCCTTACGCTCAAAGGAGAATGAAGTCGGATACAAATAATATGAAATGAAAGAATAGAAACTTAAATATAAAGTGTAACCTGAATAAATAGAAACATATTTTTGGTGTGAGTTGTGCGGTGAGACATCTGACTTTCCTGAACATCTTGGTGCATCAAGACCTCATGTTATTACATATAAATAACACACCGTTTCGGGCACATTTTCAGTGCTAATTGCACAGATACTGAGCTTTTCAGGAGTCATTTTGCGTTACTGAAATGGCAGTGGTTAGGGTACATGGCGCACAATGGCGAGCAGGACGTATAAAGGCGTAGGAGACGTGCTGAACGGATGGTATGGTACAAATGGTACAAAACAGCTCTTTTTGCGGTGCTGACTTGTGTTGGGACATATTGTGTTGACTTCTGACACATCCACTCTTTAATTTGATCAATGCATTTGATCAATGTTTGATTTGGATTATAGTCTCCTGGCGAGATGATTATATAGATTTGTGTGTCATCTGCATAGTTATGGTAACGCATTTTGTTGTTTTTCATAATTTGAGCAAGTGGGAGCATATAGATGTTAAACAACAGAGGCCCCAGAACTGAACCTTGAGGAACTGCACATGTTATTTTTATTAGCTCCAATGTGTAGTTACCTAAAGGCACAATATAGTCGCTGTCTTTTAGATAGGACCCCAACCAGGCAAGTGAGAAGGAGTACCACCTTCTCACTTGCCTTGTTGGGAGTACCACCAGGATTTCTACTGAAGAGCTACATAGTCAAATGAAGCATAGATGTCATAAGACATTTGTTTACACTCAATGGAGTCACTAAACAGAGCAGCTGCTCCTCCTTTCTTACGTTGTCCAGGTTTACTCATCAAGCTGTAGTTGGGAGGTGTTGTTTCTAGAAAAACTGATGCACGATTATCCTGATTTAACCAAGTTTCTGTTAAAAACATAAACTCTAGTTTGTGTTTTTAAATAAAAAAGTTTTCCCTGCCAAACACCTGACATGTAGTGCAGCTAGTTTCAGTGGGTTAATAGTACCATCGGTCCTGTTGTTATTATGCCTGGCTGTGGCTGATGAGCAGTGAACACAGGATTTGATAAATTCCCAGAATGTTTTGAGTGAGTGAGTGTCTGAGTTTCACCGGCTGTTTCAGATGACTCAGGTGATGCAGGGCTCTCTGTAGCCATGAACTTCCAGGAGAATCCTGCAACTCTGCCCTCATCTGGTCAGTGAAGACCTTGTGGGGGTCAGGAGTTTGTGGTGGGGGAGGGTGACGGGGTGGGAGGTTTTTGGGTGCAGGAATGGGGCTGGTGCATGGGGTCATTTTGGTGGCAGCAGTGACCAGCTCCTTCATGTGGTCAGTGAAGTCCACAAGAGGGAGAGATGGGGAGGATGACTTGGATGAAGGTGGGCCTTCATTCCTGTCTTTCAGTGCAAATTTCTTTTTAAATTTAGGAAAAGAATTCCTGTTAAATTTGAGCTGACTGAAAGATCATAAGGCCGTTGATTCTATCGCAAACGCTCAGCTGAAAAGGATCCGATTACGTTTCCATCCTGTCATGCTGTCACATGCATGAACCTTGCAGTCACAAGCATGCATCCATTTCCTACAATCAGTGACACGGCTGTGAAGTCACCTTTATTCCTGCGGCACATCTGAAAACAAAAGTATCTGACCCAAAGTATCTTCCACTCGTGATCAAAATCAATAGTAAAGAAGCAAATATGTAGAAATACAAATGTATGAAACTTGAAATGATAAACGCAACACAATGATGTCAAATGTCAATCACATTGGCAATGAGACGATTCAAAAATAAAAAAGGAGTGATTGATTTTACTGTGAAAAATATTTATTTAGAGGCTGATTTAGAGGCTGACGACAGTCTTGGGGGATTTATTCAGAAGCACACAATGCAGACATGTCAACAGCCG
This sequence comes from Xenentodon cancila, assembly GCA_014839995.1. Taxonomy (NCBI): domain Eukaryota; kingdom Metazoa; phylum Chordata; class Actinopteri; order Beloniformes; family Belonidae; genus Xenentodon; species Xenentodon cancila. Next base: position 5,876,068 of record CM026214.1, on the reverse strand, counting down.
TGGTCAGAATTCCAGCAGATCCCAACATGTGATGTCGTTTACATATTTTAGTCCATGCTTGAATATCAGAGGAGCAGAACGTTCTGTCTTGTTTTGCTTCTCTCTGAAGCTGGCCGTCAGTTCTTGGTGCCCCGCTGTTAAGTGTGTGTCACACATCGACCAAAGCCGATCTCTATGGAAACAGGTCATGTAACTGTGTGGGTTAAATATTTAACTAAACTCACACAACTGTGGTTACATAAAATCACTTGCACCTTGCAAACAGTGTAGTGCTGATATGTGGTGAAAATACAAAACTCATATTTCTTCATTGTAATAACTTCATGTGCATTTACCATATCATTTCTACATGCTTTTTGATTTTTGCCCTTTTTTTTCTTTGCAACCGGCTGTTTCTTTATTGTAAATTTGCTACTTTTACTATGCTCTTCTGTTGTGGCTGAATCTTCAGTAAATCTCAAATATCTGCCTGTAGAGGCGGTTCGGCAGCAACATGGCTCACGTGAGTCGCAGTTGCAGTGTTCCATTTCAAATCGACTGAGATGCACAAGTCTGATAAGTACTTTTAGAGAAAATTTTATTCAAACATCACAATACAAACTGCTGTGTCATACTCTCCTGCTCCGTGTTTGCATACTTTTGCATTTTTATCTGGATGAGATGAGTATCAAGGAAGTAACTTCCAAAGGCTAATCGCTTAAAGAAACGGGTCAAATGATACAAACGTTAGTTAACTGTTTTTTGTTCGTCTTTTGTGTTGTTTCTTTCCAGTAAATTATGCTTTGTTTCACTGTGTTATAATGATGTTGCCCATGGAGAGACTCATGACTGTTGGACCACATGTGATCACCACCTGCTGTCCCTGAATTCCCATAAAATTCCCAATTTTGCACAGACAACCAACCACACAACCAACAGCTTCTTTGTATAATTGAAGATCTAGAAAATAAGCCATGACCCAAATCTGCAGTACAGCAACAGTCCAGTAATAGTAAGGTAAAACTCATGCAAGGATATTGAATAATACAGAATATTGATAAAAGAAGAACAATACAAATGCAGAAGATAAAATGCCGTACATATCACTGCAAAAGTGAAATGGGAAAAAAAAATCAGTGCAGCGAATCAGTGCAGCGGTAGTTGTGGCACTATAAATATTTATAGGGATACGCGCCGAAGGAAAGACAAAGCATGCATGAATCCAGAAACTGAGCGGCTGGAGATCTAAATGCAGGTAAATGCAAGGAAGCAGTCAGTCATTATCCAGTACTCCGCTGCTTTGTAAATGGACTGTGGAAGGTGGTAGCTTGGATACTCCATTACTTCCTGCCTGTTAATTCTGCCTCCTTTCACCTCACAAACACAATGTCATGAGGTCTGCATGGGACATGACTGGGAGATGCAGTTGAAATCAGGCATCTAAAGAGCGGATAAAACATGGGAAAGGTCAGTTACTGCTAAAGCACCAGAGTGCAGTTATGTGCAGTTTTATAAATGAATTGGTTAGACCAACTGTGAAACTAAAGCCCTCGGGGCCCTGGGGTGTGGAGTCCTCGGTCTGTGAGCTGCGCTACCTGTTCAACAACTCAATCTGGGCGATTAAGGAAGGGCCAGGAGGAAATCCTCAAACCTGCTGATGTGCAACAGTAATAGTTGAACTGTTGGCTTTATGTACGTAACAGCTGTGTGTAATAGATGTGTTTCAAATTCAAAGTTTTGCTCTGGAGATTTACAATCATTCTAAAAAAAGACATGTTTCCATCTGGGTAATACATTAATGCTGCATAGACTGTATAAATGCATCTTAGCAAAAATCAGTCTGCTGCTTTATACGTATGTTTACTGGAATGTGTTTTTGGTGACACTGGTATTACTTAGAACAATCTTGATATGCCAGTTTTCCTGGCTTGTTGTGTGTAAAGTGGCAAGAAAAGAGCAGCCAGTACTTCCTGTAATGCCTTAAATGTAAGATATGTCCTGTGACCACTGTAGCTACCTAAAATAAGCTTTTTTTTTCTTCGTTTTTGGCATTAAATGAGGGGATAATGAAAATGAGTCAATTGGAAAATTTGGAAACACCATATAATTATATTAGATTACTGTGTTTTTTTTTCATGCTTAAGATGTGTTTTATATTTTTGCTAAGATAAGACAAGAAAAAAACTCTTGAGGTTTAAAATGTCTTTTTTAAGAGTGCAAAGACAGGCAGCGTTTAAGAGTGCAAGAGTTACAAAGCACATACTGTACAATAACAGTATAATGTGATCAACTGTGTCAAAGGCCTTCAACAAAGGCGGCACAACGTTACTTGCAATGTAAAATTTTGGCATCATCATTTATTTCTTTTCAGGCTGCTTTAGTCATAGTGTGCTCTTCTTTTAAAGACAGATTGATATTCTGATAAGATATTGTTGGCCAACAAGTTCTTTTCCATCCCGCTGATTCAAATAGTTTACCTAGAACAGGAAACGATTGAAATAATTCAAACCTACAGGATCACCTCCCTCAAATCAAACAGGACGTTTGTTTGTTTGCAGCGACAGACTAAAATGGCACATCAAAGATAATGTAATCAACACCGCTTCCAATAAAAAAGACAAATAAACGCTCTAAATTGGCTGGACCTGCAGATTTTCTAGCTTCTAAAATGATCAAATTAAAGCAAAAGAATAATTTGTCTGTCAATCTATAGACAGAGAGAAAAGTGGTTCCTTGTCAATAGTCTTGAAGGAATCAGGGAAGCAGGGAACCAGAGACCACGACGCGCTTGTGGAAAAACAATTAAGCATTTTGGCCACATCAGGTCTATTTTGTGGATCTTTCACCAGACAGTGAAGTTTTGTGGATTCCTTAAATGTTTTTGTCTCTGGAAGAAAATAACCGGTTCTCGTCCCGCATGTCTGACACGGACTGAAAGCCAAGCGTGTGCTTAAAGACAGATCTATAAAACATGAGCGAGAGTCCTGCAGGAAACTTAGATTTTAACAAACTTGACTAATCGGTGCTGATGTAACGCTGACGTAGCGCGTTGTAGGCCACGCCCCCCGCGGCTCTTTATCACGCCAGCGGTTCGAGCGCAGCAGCAGACCGCTACTTGGAGGACGTCTGTCGGCGAAGGAGCGGTGGCGATGGGTGTCACGATTAGAGTCGAGTACTGGTACGTATGCGCCGTTGTCAGTTCTGTGTGTTTCCAGTTAACAGTTGTGCGGTTGTTTTTTTCTTTAAATGCGGTTTTTCACATCAGTTATGCTGTTCGTGCTGCTGTTAGCGCCGTTAGCTTCCGGCTAAGCTAATGAGTGCAGCAGCCTGATTGTCAATCTAAGCTGTTTCGCTTTCAAAGTTTCTGTCTTTCTTTTCTTGTCTTGTCTTGCAGTGGAGCATGAGGATATGAACCCCGCTATCGGGAGCTCGCCCACACTGTCAAGGGCGAGTTTCCCGATGCGGATCTGTCCGGCTTCGTGGGAAGACAAGGTACATTATTCCTTATGTTGACACGAGATCCCAGCAAACCAACACCGATATCAAGCCCTTTTTATTTATTATTCTTATATTTAATGTCTGTAATAACCAACGATATCAACTAATCTCCTCTTTTCCCTCATCTTTCCTGGGTGTTTTGTTAACTTATAGGCAGCTTTGAAGTTGAAATCAACGGCCAGCTTGTCTTTTCCAAGCTTGAGACAAAGGGATTCCCATATGAGGAAGATGTAAGTTTATAAACCCACAAACTGTGCACGCTTAAGGCACAGCAGTGCGACTTATGAGTTGTCCTCCTCCCACAGATCATGGACGTAGTCCAGGATGCATACGATGGGAAACCGTTGCACAAGATCACCAAAAGCCGCCCGCCGTGTGTCATCATGTAAGCCTCCGTGTGCACTGCTCCAACATCAGCAGCACCGGGGAGGGAACATGCAAACGCACCAGAGAGGTACCAGTCTGCTGTTTCGCTCCATGACCCTCCCTGAAACTGGCTGGGACAAAGCTCTGTGATGGAGGTCTTTAGACTTCTGTCTCCTCTCTCTGCTCCCATAGGGTCCTTCAGGCTGTAATGATTACTGTATCTTAAAATTTTAAAGGTTATGGTATGATGAATCGATTCCTGGAGTTCCCCTCACAGAACAGAGACTGGGAGTCTGATTTCTTAACTTCCTCTAATTTTCTAATTGTCTGCCCCCCTTCCCCATGGGTTTTTTTCTTATTCTTCTGTAAGTTGTAACATAAACTTAACCGCTTTCAGTGCAAATGGAAAGTTTTGTAACATTTCTAAATAAAAGGGTTAATATGTTGGAAAAGGAATTATCTGACCTCTGTCTCTTACTCTGTTCATAAGCAATGGATATTGCTGCAATGTTTAAAAAAAAAATGTCTGGCTATTAGATGCTAAATTAAAATAGTTCTCCGATCATTCGTCTCATTTTGAATTGCTGTAAATCCAAGAAATGACTGATGCAGAGTTTAAAATGCACGCAGCTACAAGAGCTCTACCAATTACCTTGATGCTATTTCCTCATTCTACTGTTGGGTTGTATTTTTTTTTTTTTTTTTATTTTATTTAGATTTTTTGGTGTGTGTAAGTTAACACTTGTCATTAATGGAGCTGTTGGCAGCTGTACACCTGACTGCTATACATCTGTGGTAAAATTTCAGTTTAATTTTCCACCAAGCGGCTTGATTTGGTCGCTCAGATGTCAAACTGAAGATTTTGAATAAAGGTGGTGGTTGTTTGACTACTGTGGCTGTCGTTCTTTTGGACAGACTTGTACCTGTTTTTCCAACAACTCACACATTGGCTCTGTTAATTAGCAGCAAGTCTTCTCCTCTGGGCGCCTTCCTTTGAGTCATTTGAGATGGTTGCCTAGCAACGGCATGTTGTGCGTGTAAATCAGGTTTTATGTTCATGCTCAATAGCAGTACCTGGAAGGTACTTGGTATAATTACTATTTTATGCATTTTGCCTCCACTCTGGTAATTTTATAGTGATATGTACATGTGAGAAACTTAACCCTATAATGCCCGAGGTATCATATGCGTTGCATGGATTTCCGAGACCCCGGTATCACCGGCGTAAATGAAAATTGTTTCTGCAATATAAGGAAGAAAAAAAAACCCATAAAATTGCTTAATGTATTCATAATACAAAAAAAAGATTTAGAATCTGTTAAAAGACAAAACGAGGGGTGTTTTATTTCTTATGTTGGGCATTAAACAGATTAAATTCAGTTTTCTTAATGGAGTATAATTTATGTGTGACGTGCTAATTTCAGAGGGGAGAAATCTGTTCACCACAGAGGAACCAAAGTTGACGCTTTTCAAGACTGCTGCAGAGAAAAGAACCAAGCTCTTTCTCAGGAGGGCGGTCAAGATTTTTATAAGCTCCCCCCTGCAGATCTTTATCATAAGGAAGCCGTGGGAGGCATTTAGTCATGCGTTGTTTTGTAATAATGTTTACACTAAGGGGCGCCAAACTCAACAAAGATGAGCATTTTTGGTGTTTAGCCTCTGGCATCCTTCAGCCAGACAAACTGTCACACTGACGTCATGCAGGAAAAGGGCAAATGAGCAATTAGATGCACATTTAAGAAAATACCATAATGCGTGAGGGTGTTTCCATCATTTGCAGCGCTAAACATTTGCTCTGAACCCATAAGGTCATGTTTGAAAATGAGCCACTAAATTTATGTCAGCTATGAAATTGCTAAAAAAAAAAAAGAAAATCTATTTCCATTATTTGTAAAGAGTGAGACACCAAAAAGCATATACTGTAGGGGAGAATTCAAATACCTTAAAACATCAGCGGTAAAATCGTCATATTGATCATAAATTTGGTATGTAAACACAATTGTAATTTTGATTTGAAGTGACCTCACACCGGCCACGCAGTGTTTACTCCTCAACAGATGTTGTGTAATGTGAGGACTAGGTGGGTCTTGGACTCTGGTTCTCAGTGATAACTCAAACCGGCCTGCTTGTTGAAATGCTGATAGAGCTCATCCAGGCTGCCTTTGCTAATCCTGCAATAAAAGTAATGAAGACCAACAGGACTATTCATTCTGATCTTCCAGATAGATGTATTTAAACTCCTGTAAACAGACGATCTCCGCCCAACAGGGAACTACATGACCAAAATAGTAAAGATCTTAATGATTAATACATTTATTTGTTTTACACATATTGCAGCTGTATGGATTTGATGTTTTGTCTGCAGCAATATTAAATATTTCCTAAGGTTACATCCTATTTTCCACCCCCCTTTTTATTTATATTTCTTTTTCTGAGTTTGTAACTAACGAAGGTTAAAATTACAAATAAGAAATTTTGATATGTCTGTGTAAAATGTAATAAATACTGTTTAAGCAGTGAGCCCAGTGCACACGGCGGTGTGTTCGGAAATGGCCATATGAAGACTGGGTGTGTCTGAATATTGTATGTTACGGCACATGGACACTGCAGATAGCTTTTATGTTTAGTGATAACAGCCCCGTGCCTCGGTGTCTTCAGCCGGGCCCCACTGCACCTCGCTGTAGCCTGCAGGCTCTCTGTCTGACTGATATTATTACACCTATATTGTGTCTGTTTAATGGAACAAGTGCACATAAACTGATGGTGTCCTTAAACCTCATTGAATCAATGCGTCATTGTTTTTTAAAAAGGATTCAAAATACAAAAGCCTGATGTATACCTGCACATCTTTAGTACTGACAGAGTAAACCAAAGTTTAAAGAAATTATTTACTATTTATTTTGCAGGGATATTCTAAAATAGCCAGAAAAGATCTGTTCATACCCCTAAAACTGACTATAAATTATTGACTTGAAGTTATCTTTCAAACTAATTGTTTAATCTTAGTATCACAGGGGCCTTTAACATTTTTATCAGCCCTTCGTCTTATTCAAAGAGAGAGACTGGCCCCTGTATAATTTGGTTTAGTTGTGTGCACCACACTGAACATGGACCGGGGTTAGAAAACGAGAGAGTTGTCTGGAGAGTTCAGAAAGAACAAGTCAAGGTAAACGCTATGAGGCCATCTACAAGCATATTCATGACTTCTTTGTCTAAATCTGCATATATATTTCAGAAGAATAAGGTTCGTGGGAATGTAGCCACCTCCCAGGACATTACTGCAAAAGGTCAGAGGGAAATGTTCAAAGTTTGATATGTCTGATTGCATGATCAGTCGCCTGTTGAACAGTAATGGATTCCGGGGTTGAAGGCCCAGGAGGGCCCTACGATGGAAAAAAAGAAATGTGGTTGCAGAAACTTTGGCTAAAAGGTTCTGTGGCTGAATTGCATTGTCACGCATGGGTGTCTTGAATATTTGCAGCGAATAATTAATCCTCAATCACGTCATCTTGGTGTTAACAGATTGCCCATTGTCAGGAAATTCATCTTCAAAAATTGTCAGGAAATAAGGCGCTTGTCAGCATAAATGCGTGGCCAGGCTTGTGTTCTGATTTGTTTTATGGGCACAGTTCATGGAGTTCTAAAATACTTGATCGACTGGCATGAAAATTCATTACAAAATCAGAATTAGTCAACTAAACAAGACTCCAATCAGAGTGATCCTTCGGAGAATAACATGACTGTCTAAGCTATTTCTCTAGAGGGGAAAAAAAACAAACACTTGTAGTTGAGATATATTAGTATTTGATAATAGATGATGGGGGGGGGGGCAAACACACACCCAAGACGGTTGTCTGTGATGGAGTTTCATCCACAATCACCTGACCACAACCCTTTTAAACATTACTGACATCACAAGAAATCCTTGGGACATATGAAGATAACGATGGCACATCCGTGCAGTCCATCGATGCATGGACTTCGTAGAGTATCAGTTCTGCTATCGTTTAAGCAAAAGGGGGCAATTCAACTTAAATCTTCCACATCCCACGCTTCCCCTGTCGCTTCAGGTGTGCCCCAGGGGTCTGTCCTGGGACCCTTCCTCTTCATCAACTACCTCCTTCCCCTCTGCAATATCTTCTGCAAATATCATATCAACTTCTACTGTTACGCGGATGACACCCAGCTCCACCTAACCAGTAAACCCACTTCCAACCTCCCGTCCTCTTCCTTAACCGACAGGATGACAAAAATCAAGTCTTTGTTTTCTTCAAACTGCCTTAAACTAGTGCTAGATGATTTTTTTTTTGATTGTTTGTTTCCTTCACACCCTACAATTCTCCCTTTATTCAGCAAAAAAAAAAATTAGGTCTTAAATTCAACATCATAATATCATCTTGGCATATAAGTGTATGCAGCTTTCTCAGTATAAAGTCATGCAAAGAGCTGGACAAATCTTCTAACTCATGTTGATGAGCAGAGAAGTTAAACTAAATGTGGGAATGAGTCTTTAGCTTGTTCTTAAGAGTAGGTACAGACCCTGCGGATCGGACAGTTTGGTAAGTGATTCCACTATCAGGGAAGTGTTGGGGAAAAGAGTCTGGCTACTGATTTTACGCCACGTTGGGGTGGAAGCACCAGGCGTCTTTCACTGGCTGAGCACATCAAACTATGACATACTTGAATTTTAGTATCCAAAACAGCAACACCTGGAGTGGATTTTAGATCAGGAGAGCTTTGTTAAAAGTTAATGAGTTAATGAATATCTGGCCAACTTTATGAATATGGCACTACATTTACGTTACCTTCAGAGAAATGGATTAACTGCTTGAAATTAAGAACTACAGAATTAAAAAAAAATAGTATAAACGTCTGTCATGCTTAAAAACTACAAAAACATTTAAAGATTTTCTCAGGTATCATCACATAAGGAACTTGTCTAATGAGGACCGATCCAGGAATCTACTCTGACTATCTTCTCTGATAGTTGGAAACAGAGGCCTTCATGGTGGAATGGACCACAGAAACCAAGACTGAGGTCTCGTTGAGGACAAAGTGATTAACTGGGACAAAAAAAAGCACATGGGAAAAAAACAATAGTCAAGCAGAACTCTAAACTTCAATCTGAAGAGTCCAATATGAGATCTTAATGTAAAGCTCGAAGGAGGAGCTTTGATGGGTGGTGTTTCCTTCAGAAATCAAAGGAATACTTCACCAGCATGGCCACTGCATCCTGCAGACATCGCTTGTATTTTAGCAGGACAGTGAATCAGCTGAAGCTCAAAGTTGATGTTCTCAGCATATGTGGGAACTCCTGGTTTGACCTCCTGAGAAAATGGTGGTGAAACCCGATGTCCAAGGAAGAGGATGTGTTTAATTATATCACATCATAAGTGGCATAACGTCTTTACAAGAAAAACCCCTGCAGATAAAGACCTCCAAATGTATTGCTCTCCTTGTTATTTTCTTATGATTTGCATGAACCTTTTTTTTTTCTTTCACCAGTGCATGCTGATCTTGTGTCTATATCTGTCATCAACCATCGGTTTCACCCCAAGCCAGCAACAGGAAAGGTCTCATTCTCAGTTGCCTGAACTACAGAAGGTCAAATTTAGTTTGATGCAGATAATAAAGAGAAAGGGAAAAAAATTCAAGCCTTCACATCATACCACTTGGAGCTACCCCCCTTGATCTCCAACCTTAACTATTAGGGAATCCCCAGTTGGTGATCAAGATGACGCAGAAAAATGTTTTCCTCGTGATACTGTATTTTCCCGTCTTCTTTACCCTCTTTTGGCCCATTGGTGCCCCTCAGACAGGATGAGGTTCAGTCCCTGTTTGGCTTTGGACTTAGTTAATGCAGAGAGGGTGGTGCAGGCAAATTAGGGCTGGGATATCCCTGTCTCAAGGTGTCCGTGGCTGATAGAAATGTTTGCATGTCATATCACCCCTTCAGCCCCCCTGCCGCCCCCTTGTCACTCTTGTCAGACCAGAGGAGTTGTGGGGTACTGCACTTCTCCAGACTGACGTACTTTCATGTGGGTGTTCCCACTTCTCTGGGTCTTTCACTGTACTCATCTTTTTGTTGGTCCGCGTTCACTTTGTCACCGGGCTCGACTGGCAGAGCAGAGATCGTCCTGTTTCCAGGGCAGGAGACCAGGTGGGAGTACCTGCATACAGGTAAGGGTGTGGCCTGCTCCAAACTAGATGGTAGAGGTCAAGCGAGATAAATGTATACCTGTACTCCAGTAGTAATAATAACCTGTAATTGAGCGCATAAATGATCACCTAAAGCTATCTCTGAGAAAGGAATGCAAACCTTTAGAGATAAAATTGTTTACCTATACTCTGTAAGCATATTTTAAGGATTTTTTACACTTTAAAAAATTAGCAGTACCATAAACAGCAGGTAAAACACCTATAATTGACAGAATGCCACACCTAACTCTTGATCTCAGATTTAAACGTATTTCCAAGTGGAAGATAATTTGTTCAGAGGCATTAACCACTTCTGTGATGGGTTTAATCCAAAAAAAAATGACAAGGGTACTGAGTTGGTGTGTGTTAAGAAATTTTAATAGCACTTGACAAAGAAAATCTTGACTTTTTGAGGTATTTGTGAAATTAAAAACCTTTAAAATATGCTCAAATATCTTAAACAATCTACACCATTGTGAATTGACTGTTTCAACCCAAATGTTATGTATTAGTTACTTTCATAGTTGCTGCAGAAATTGAATGTTTTAAAACTTGCAGTGCTGTTACTGAGGAGCACAGAAGCGTCTGGTTGAAGGGTGTAACCCAAAGATAAGGCTCTGAAGTCTTCAATTTCAAATGCATCGTACTTGAAATTGTCAACGGCTGATAATCTGTTTTCTGCTACGGCTCTGCAGACGGGCTGAAAGTGCAGAATGTGAAAGTAGATGGTTGTGCCTGAAAAGGTCTCAGTATAGGTCTGAGAACCAGCTGCTAACCGAGTAATGTTGATCTCACCAATTAAAACACCCAAATAACTTTACAGAAGAGACGTGGTACTAATGCTTACCACTGTCAATAGATTATGGAACTCCTCCGCTCAGGATGCTGAAGGTCCATATATCTGCATGAAACGTTTTCAAATCTCCTCTCAGCTTTAATGTGATTGGTCCTCTGTGAGCCATCTGTGGATTCCAAGTAGTGAAGGAAAACTTTCTTCACTATTTCTTTCTTTGTGTGTATTGATTGATATTGTTTTTTGCCTTAGGGAATGCATAAAATTGCTGAAAGTTGAAGGACAGACAATTCAACATCCATGGAGAACAATTTCAGTTTTGAGGAGGTCGGTCTTTTTTCTTTACTTTTTTTTTAAATTCAGCATTTTCATTATGCTCTTAATCTCCAGCCATATAACAAGCATGATGGAAAGCATGGGTTTTGGTGTATTCAGTAATTCTTGCGAGAATGGGTATTTTCCCATATCCGTTTTCATCCAGCAGCTTTCATTAATTCTTTTTCATCTCGCCTCTCATGTAGGGCAGTGACATGTCATATGAAGACAACGACCCAGCCTCCCCTTCACCAGTGAGATTGTAAGTTTCTAATCTCATCTAAGCCTCTCAGTTCTCCACTGTGGCTTTACACTGAATTTCCAAACCCTGTTTCTGATATAATTGCTGTTTCTTGCCCAAAACTAAGCATGACCGTGCACTAATCCACCATGTTTTCCCAATTAAGGGGTTATATTTAGGGTTGAGTTGGAAGTAGTTTAAGCAGCTCTTATCAACACTTATCACAATGATCAATGTGTAATGGAAGCAGCCTGTGACACATTTAATCCTCTCTGATCCATTGTTTTGATTTTGCTGTTTCTCTATTTGTTTTGATTTATTTGCAGCTACAGTACAGGGCTGCATTGAGCAAAAACAATAACTAACTACACACCACTAAACAGAGTAGCTCAAAAACATGACGGCACAAATGAACACCAGCAGGGGCTAGTGCAGATCACACCAGGGCTATAACATAAGCAGCTATTTCAGTAATCAATGTATGCTCACAAGTGATGCATGTGTGTTTGTAAAAATCCATGAATGTGCCGACATGTTAACAACTGTTTAGGATTATGTTCCATTTGGTCCAAGTGGAAACTGGAAAATTGCCTGGATACATATTGCAAAAGCTCAGCTTTCACAAATAAACCACTGGAAATGTTGGAGTTCAAGATCAACCCAGGAATAAATTAGAGCTGCTGTTAGTTTAAAAGTAGTTTTTATTTATATAGCACTTTTCATACACAAAAGCCAAATTCAGAGTGCTTTATGCCAACTACAAGAAGAAAATGGCATAAAAAAACATATGAAAACATGTCGTTACATAACAAAATCTTTTTTTGATAAAGCTGCACTGAAGGGCAAATTAGAAGTGGCAGAAAAGAAAGTGTGCAGCAGAACAAAAAGACATGTTTGATATGTGCAGGCATGTAGCACAGAACTTGTTTTTAATAGGTTAAGATCACATATTCATTCAAATAAGTGTTGAAAAGAAGTATTTAGGTGTTTTTATTTTTTATTTTATTTTTTAAACCATACAGTTGGACAATGGAAACAACATCACATATTTACCAATGGTCGGGTTAGACAACCAGTTCTTCGGGTAGAAACGCACCTGTCTGAACTCTTTTCACTGGTCTTCCACGCCAAGTAACATAAGACGCTGTGCTGCCATCTGGTGGCCATGTGAAACATAGCAGGAGCGAGCATTTTTAAGATTCCAGTTCTGCACTGCGCAGCCTGACAAATAATAAGAACGACTTTTGATGTGAAGTTTAAGCTTTGACTGAGCGTTACTCATGCAATCCCTTGTCTTGATGTTTTTGTATCTCCACGTCACCAGGACCTCACCAGAGTGGCAGAATGGCTCCTTTGATATTGAAAAGAGGGGAGAGGAGGAGGTGAAGGAGAATGAGCCTGCTCCAGAAGCTGTTGTCATACACAGCGATTCAGAGGGTAAACACTCCTCATGGTCTGTGAAAATGGTAGTGATTAGTCAGTCAGTTAGACAGTCATACAAGAAAACTTTTCCTTGCCCCTGTTTCAGCTTTTCTGAACATGAACACCAATGCCACCACAAGAGGGGATGCTCAAGTTAGTCAACCCTTTCGAATTACGTCTTAAAGTTATTGTTATTATAAATTCTCATATGCTGAAGTGGCAAGTATTTTGTTAATCACACTGCGTTTTCACAGGCCTATGTGGAGCTGAATGAGCTGCAGGGAAACACCTGGCAGGAGACTAGCCGATGGGTGGGCTACGAGGAGAACCTTGACCCTGCGACAGGGAGGTGGGGTCCATCTCATGTCTCCTATCTCACCTTTAAGAGTCTGATCCAAGTCCGCAGGGCCATGAGTACAGGTAACCTTTCAGCCTAAAATGAAACACAAATTAGCATACACGTGCAAATAAAGTTTAAATTTGCTGTGGCTTGTTTAAAATCGGAGTGACGTGAAACCTGCGTCTACAGGCGCTGTCATCCTTGACCTGAATGCTGGCAGCCTGTCATCTGTGGCTGAAAAAGTAGCTGATGAGCTGATGAACAAGAATGAAATCCGGACCAGTGATCGCGAGGGCCTGCTTAGAGCTCTTCTGATGAAACGCAGGTAACCCACATGGGTGCTTACTTTTCTTTTTCTTCCGTTACATGTCATAAAACCTTGAACTTGGTTGGACCGTTCATCTTATGCTCATTTTATTTGTCCTTTTAGTCAGACTGCCGGACCTGTTATTACTCCATCAGGAGACATTCAGATGCAGACTTTCTCTGTCGTGAAGAAGGTACACATTTGGAGGATTCTTTAGGAATTTTCCTCCTCTGGGAAGGTTGTGTCTTAATATAAGTGTAATGTGTTTTACAGAGAGACAGCTCTGACAACATGGAGGCATCAATTGTCCTCACTGGTAAGTTATTCTGTTGCATTTTTATGTCCCTTCATTTTATTGTTTTTGGAGCAGATCTGGTAAATCGAGTGTTTCCTGTAGGTGCCCTTGATATCCTGCAGAAACCAGTTGTTGCCTTTGTCAGGCTGGCTGACTCTGTAGTGATGGATTCAGTTCTGGAGTCTGCACTCCCTGTTCGCTTCGTGTTTGTGCTGGTGGGCCCCAGCCAGAGTGGGATAGACTACAGTGAAAGTGGTCGCGCTATGGGCGCTCTGATGGCCGACTGGGTAAGAGAGGAGAGAAAGCATGGAGAGTTGAAGTAGTGACACAGCTGTAACTTCAGCTATGAGTTTACACAGGCCCACCTAATTACTGAGAGCTATCTGCACCCCCCTCTGTTAGGTGTTTTGTCTGGAGGCATTTCTGGCCCAGACTGACAAAGATCTGACCAATGCCATCGCTGACTTCATGGACTGCAGCATTGTGATTCCTCCCACTGAGATCCAAGATAAGGCGATGCTTGAACCGATAATTGGATTCCAGAAAAAGATGCTTCGGGACAGACTCCGTCCTACTGACACCCGACTTGCCTTTGGAGACACGCTTAAAGGTCAGCATCCTATAGAGAGACTCCAGTAGCATATCCTAACATTCTGAATCTTAACTGAGGTATATTGGAGAAAACTACTAAATACTGATCTGAAGAAGCAGAACCAAGGGAGTTTTAGTGGAATCACTGTTAAAGTCTATTTGGATTTCTTCTTCTTCTAGCTCATAGCGGTCCAGAGGAGCCAAAAGAAGACCCACTGGCCCGTACAGGCTATCCATTTGGTGGAATGATGAAAGACATCAAGCGCAGATACCGCCACTACATCAGCGACTACACCGATGCTTTGAACCCACAGGTCCTCGCTGCCATTATCTTCATCTACTTTGCTGCCCTTTCCCCGGCTATTACATTTGGCGGGCTTCTAGGTAAACGATAATCCAAGACAGGAAGGAGAGTTTACTGTTCACTTACCATTTCAGTAAATAATCATTTGCTTTAATTCCAACCACAGCTGACAAAACGGAAAAAATGATGGGTGTGTCAGAGCTTATGATCTCCACCAGCATCCAGGGTATCATCTTCTGCCTCATTGCTGCCCAGCCTGTCCTCGTCATTGGTTTCTCTGGACCTCTGCTCTTGTTTGAAGAAGCTTTTTATGCTGTACGTACACATTGCGTCTCCTGAAGAAAGCCTGTAGAGGAATATTTTGTTTTGATTAACATCAATTTTCTTTTTTTCAATCCATACTAGTTCTGCAAGTCCCAGGGCATTGAGTACATTGTGGGCCGTATCTGGGTTGGTATGTGGCTGATTGTGATTGTGATCGTCATCGTGGCAATGGAAGGTAGCTTCCTTGTCCGATATATTTCCCGCTTCACCCAAGAAATCTTCTCAATCCTCATATCGCTCATCTTCATCTATGAGACCTTCGCAAAACTCGCCAAGGTTTCCTCATATTATTCCTCTATCCATCGAACATCAGAGTCTTGATTTCAGATGTTGTTGTCTCATTTCTTGACTGTTACTTTTTGTCTTACTTTCTTTTCTTCAGATCTTCAAAACCCACCCTTTGATCCTGAACTACGACCGTCTGAATGACACTCTGGACAACCCATTCCACCCAGTAGTCAAGCAGCACATTGAATATCATCCAGATGGCAACAGAACTGTTACGGACATTGAGATTGAACGGCCATTCCCCAACACTGCCCTTCTGTCTATGTGCCTTATGTTTGGCTGCTTCTTCATTGCGTACTTCCTTCGTCAGTTCAAGAGTGGACACTACTTCCCCGGCCCAGTAAGATCAGGTTTTAACAGACTTTGAAGTAATGAAGATATCATTTTTTCAAATAACACATGACCATGGTGTATCTTTTGGTGTATGTATGTCTGTCTATAGCTTCGTCATTTGATTGGAGATTTCGGAGTCCCCATTGCTATTTTTATCATGATCGCTGTGGATATCAGCATTGAAGATGCTTACACCCAGGTACGTTTCTAACGAATATGAAAACTGCTCCATGCTTTATTTTCAAACAGAACACATCAACGATCTCACTGTGCACAGTGGAGATAATTTGTTCCAGTTTGATTGCATTTCCATGTAATGTAATGTAATGTAACTAATTTATTGATTTTTCTCTTTCTCCTCAAGATTGGCTGAACCAAAAACTATGCTCAGAAATCTGCATTTAAGCAGCACCTAATCAAGCGTCTACTTTTTTTTTTCTCTCAATGAATGCCACCCTGTCCTCTTACAGAAACTGATTGTGCCAAAAGGTGTGGAAGTCACCAACCCCAATGCCAGAGGTTGGTTCATCAACCCCATGGGGGAAAAGAAGGATTTTCCCATCTGGATGATGGGTGCCTGTTGTGTTCCTGCACTGCTTGTTTTCATCTTGATTTTCATGGAGTCCCAGATTACCACGTGAGCGATGTTATATGTGACAGCATCACACCTGTGCACTTCATGTGAACTTTAGGAACTATTTGAATTGAAGTTAGACAATATTTTTGACTACCGTCCAATTTGTTTTGGATCCCAGGCTGATTGTGAGCAAACCTGAGAGGAAAATGGTGAAAGGATCTGGTTTCCATTTTGATCTGCTTCTCTTGGTCACCATGGGGGGGATATCCTCTATCTTTGGGGTGCCCTGGCTGAGTGCTGCCACTGTGCGGTCTGTTACCCATGCCAACGCTCTCACTGTCATGTCCAAGGGCCCCAAACCAGAGATCGAGAAGGTGATTGAGCAGAGGATCAGCGGCACATTCGTGGCCATCTTGGTTGGTAGGTGCTGCCCTCTACTGTGCTGATGCAGTCACAGCAAGTTCATAATTTCAATAAGAAATTGAAACTTTGCCTCATAACTATTCTTTCTCTGACTGTCAGGTGCTTCGATTTTCATGGAACCTGTTCTGAAGATGATTCCTATGACAGCCTTATTTGGTATCTTCCTCTACATGGGTATCACGTCCCTGAGTGGAGTCCAGATGTGGGACAGGATGCTTCTGCTAATTACTCCCAAGAAATACCATCCTCCTGATGCCTACGCCACCAGGGTATCTATCAACTTTAAGTCTGTGCATTTGTTCTTTTGACTTCTGTGTTTATGTGCAGTCTCATAATGACCTCAGTGTAAGCTGGATTTTGTTTTGCAGTTGCATTTAGATGTCAGTCTTTGGTTTGAAACCTCTTCTCTAACTGCCTCCTGTGCAGGTGAAAACGATCAGGATGCATCTCTTCACGCTGATCCAGATTGTGTGCCTGGCTGTCCTGTGGGTGATAAAGATGAGCCCCTTCTCTCTGGCTCTGCCTTTCATTCTCATTCTTACCGTCCCATTCCGCATGTTCATGACCGGCCGGATCTTCACTCCCTTGGAGATGAAATGTGTAAGTACTCGTCTCTAGTCTGTCGCATTTACCTCACGGCTCAGTCACAAAGGTTACAATCTCATTTCACATGTAAAGTTTTCACTTATAAGTGTATGTGTTTGTGTTGCAGCTGGATGCAGATGATGCCAAAGTGAAATTTGATGATGAGGATGTCGGATTGGCATAAACGTCACAGACTTGAAAGTAAAGTCACTCCTTTTGTCACCTCAAACTGTTCTGTTATTATTTATCCGTAAAACTTGTCAGTTCTAGTGTTCACATAATATTCCTGCAGTTAAATTTATTTTTGTGAACACATCTGACAACCAGGGTAAGATTGTAATCTCTGTCATTTTCAACATGAAATTAAAGATTCACTGGTGGTTGTTTCTCTACTAAGACAAAAGTTACATTTTGATTTAAGAACATAATTTGAACATCAGTTATTGCCACATAAGATGTGAAATAAATACACGTATCTATTTATTGTTTTTTTTCTTTCAATACTCAACTATAGTATGACTTAACTAACCACATTATTGTCACATTTTAGATCTGCCTGCGTTATAACCTGGATTATCTTAACTCAAGCAAATTTGATTTAATGCCATCCATTCACACAAATCATGATGTTTGTGGTTCTTTAAAGGTGCCTTTTCAACATACCCTAGAGTCTATAATTCTTAAGTGTCTTTGAAATTGTATTTTTCAAGTTTGATTTCTTGTATGTCTATTGCTTATTAAATAGTTTTACCTTTTCCTGTTTAGAATGTGTATAAAAATATTTCCTATTCAAGTATATTTGATTTTCATGAGTGTAATTGCTTTTCTAATTATAAGATGCAGCCTTCTCTAATAGTAAATGATGAGATAGAATTGAGTCAGTTGTTGCACTGATGACATCAGGGAGATCTTTCTTTGTAAATGCCTTCATGTGCATTTTACGTTGCTTATCACAAATGTGCGCTTGAAACACTGTACGTGCTTTTTATTTCACTTTATCAAAAATAAAAGTCTTTTAAATTCTTTGCTTTCTTACATGTAATTAGAAAACGCAATGTAACACGTTTCGTGTTTTTCTCTTACTTAATCATCTAAATAAAAGAGTAAAATCTGATCAGTGTCTGCCGCTCAGCTGCATGATACCTTTGTGGACATCACGAAAACTCCAGCTTTTCATTATTTACTATTATCCAAGTTTCACAAGATGTGACTTCAACATAACACGTTTTTCTTACCACAGCAGGATAAATCTGTTTACTGTGCATTTCTTTAAACTATTAGGAACAGTTTCTAATAATACAAATGTTTTACAAAACAGTGACACAGTGAACGTGTCACACAAAGAGTCAAATAGAAATATTTTAACTCTTACAACTTTAAAGTTATTTAGTCCTGCTAGATATAAACTACAACTAGTCAGCTTTAATTGATATCAGTAGCACCTAAATGTTTTACAATACCACAATACCACTGTCACTGTAAATCAAGGAAAACACAACATCAAAATCCAAGTGTTGCTTTAATATTTTATAACTCGAGGTCTTATGCTTCACTAAAATAAAGAAAACACTGCAAAAAATGATGCAAAACTACATTTGTCAATGAGATACAAAACAGTTTTAAACCCTACGTGTAGTCTTTTCATTTTATTTAAAAAATTCTTATTCATACATTTCTTTAATACCCGTTTTCATTTCGTTCATTTCTATTTCAGAGTTTTATTTTAATTTACACTGAATTACGGGTCAGCCAATGCATACATGAAAAGTTTTATCCACAAATTAATTTCTGCAAGTTACCTCTGCATATTCTTCAACTGTTTATTGTCCAAATCAGAACTTGTTTCAAAGTCTGCTTTTTGGTTTCTGTATGCATTTTGGCTTCAATATACAAATACACAATTTGTAAATTGAAATGATAAAAAACAAGTGAAAAAAATAGTAAGATTAACTACATAAAAAGAACAAAAAAATCAAAATAATAGTTGTTATCTGCTATGCATAACTAAAACGCTACACTCACTTCTCATGAAGTATTTTTGTACAAAATCTAACTAACTGATTTGCTATCAGTTATAACCAAGATGTATGTTTGCAACTTCCTAACCTGTGCAACCCTTCTCGTGAAACGACGACTGTTTTGCCAGCAGCAAGTGAACGCAGCACATGATAACAAGGCAGAGTGCCTGTAAGTCATTTGTTTTCCCTGAATCAGAACGACTGGATTGGATGACCGGGGGTTCCGCCCACAAACACACAAGGTGGAGTTGAAGGGAAAAACGCACGCCGGACCGAAGTGAAGCTGTCAAACAAACGCCAACAATTCAGTTAAACGGCGTAAGAACACCGAGAAACGACAAAGACGCTACCAAGAAGCCCAGTATGAGGCCTATCTACCAAGGAGAAGTCCGAAACTAATAAGTGGAAACTTTTTAATTAAAAATTACATTAAGGTTTAAGTTAACTGCTGCCGTTAACGTATAAAACAAATCAACTTTGTATCTTACTAAAAACAAAAAAAAAAGAAACCTCCCCGGTTAAAAATATACGAGGTGCAAACTTCGTGTGGAGATATGATGGCGTCGGCTTCAGGGAAGAAGATGTCACTCTCAGTTGCGTTCAGAACCAACAGTGCAGCATCGGGGGAAAAATCTGGATGTTTCGGCGTAGCGAAATGGTTGGATGGAGAGAGGGGAGCTGCTGCACGTTGAGTGGAGGGAGAGGGAGACGGCGAGTGAGATGGAGGCGGGGGGAAGGACCATCTCTGCGGGGACTGGAGCCCGGGACCGACGGCGCAGTGCTGGCTGTAGTTCAACCCTCCCCTTCTTCCTCCACAGCGACGCCGAGGCTCACGTCGAGACAGGTAATCCAACACAACCGTCGCTCTGTTTCCTACGAATACTACCAGAGTGCGGGATAAACAAACGCGAAAAGGCAACAAAAGTAAACAAAATATAAAAAAAAATGATGCATGTTATGTTCGCGTTTGCTTTCTTCCAAAGCCCCTCGTCCGGCAGCCTCTTTGTAGTACCGACATAAAACCGACCGTTGTGGAAGGGTACAGGCGAGGTCGGCCATAGCCGAATTTGTCGTCTCTAAAAGCGGGGAGGAAACTGGATGTGAGACCCGGCGGCGTGTGTTAAATTTACTCAAAGCCAACCAAGCGAGTATCGTAGGGGGTTTCCTTTCATCAAAGATCGGTTATTCGTGGCGCAACCATGTTGTTTGCGTGGGGGAATAAACGGTAGTTTCCGCGCCGAGACCTCCATGCGGCTGTTGGCGGAACAGCTAGCCGCCTCTCTCGGTCAGCCATCAGGGATCTCGGTTTAATATCTCACCGTGCAGAGACTCGCCCTCCCTCTCCCCCTCTCTCTCTCACCGACTAGCCCAGAAGCACGGACGACCGAGGTCGGAGAACCCGCCTTCTCGTCCTCCTTATGCGCTTTTCTGGATCGAGGTAAGGCAGTCTGCGACGCCCGGGCTTGAGCTATAAAGCTCCGTTTTCAGTGTTTTGCAGTGCGCCATTGGACCTCGTCACGGTAGGTTTCCTTGTAGAGCTGGGCTGAAGCATGGCGGACCTGGGGCTGTTTTGTCGCGCCACATAAGCTGCTCAGCCTCGGACGTTAACGTGCTTCCTTTTGAATTACACTCGACTAGCGCAGGAGCCATTTAACACCGTAATTACGGTCTCAACAGTAAATAAGTAAGGTTAATATTAAGTCACGTTATTCGAGGTCGATGCCGCAACGTTTAGTCGTTGATTTTTTTTTTCCTTTTAAAATGTTATTTTCTCACAGAGAGCCTTGTTAGGTTATTTTATACCAGTACCACTTTTTTTTTACCTATTTTTGACATAATTCGTTTTAACTTGTTTTCTAATACTTCTGTGCCATTTAAGTAAAAGTATAAAAATAAATGTTGTAAACACGGATTAATATTATCCAGCTCTCTCATGCAGTACGTTCATATCAGATGCCAACAATTTTAACGCTTTTCCAGTCTTTTGTTTTATTCTTTTAATGGTTACTATAAATATACATAACGGTAGAATGGAAGCGCCTTTTCAGTGTGCCGAGTTGCCCTTGGTCGTGCAATGTCTCAGAACTGGGTTTTATATCTCCAACGTGATGTATTTTGATTAAATTTCCAACATGCGACGCCGTAACGGTTAAATTAACGTCGATATGAGCAGCTTAAGTGAGGCCAGGTCACACGGTTGAGCTGCGACCATGAAGGACGAGGCGAACAACGAACATCCGCCATCATGGGAGCGCAGCTCGGCTACGCCTCGCTGAAGAATGCTCTAGCTTTTTCCCCCCTCAGACGCCAGCGCGTTACCTCCAAAACCACGAATAACGCTGCCTGGTTATACTGTGAAAGCCAATTTATTCACTGAAAAACGAACGCTATTTTAGTTTTCCCCCTTCGCTCCCGTCTCGGGACACGTTAAGAGAAGATTATAGGGTTGCATGGCGGAGCTAGATGAGCGTCCAACGGTGATGAGGCGCCTCTGCCGGATGGCGCATTTTGGCTGCAGTGCTTCCAAGCTACCATTCCTGCTTCTCGGAGACCGAAAGCGGATCCCCCAGTCCCGTGGTCAGCTGGTCGCCTACAGCTGCCTGTCTGTCCACGTCCATTCGCTTCCTCCTTCCGTGGATCCTCCCCAACCTCCGCTCCCGACAGAAATATCCTCCATTACCGAGCAGACCGAGCGAGAAAATGGTCGCTCCGACGTGTCCGCGACGGTTTCGTTATGGAATAAGGACAGTGCTAATTCGCCAAATTCCGGTTGGCAACATTTGTTCCACGAAGACTCCTGTTGTCGTAGCGAGTTGTGCCACTTGAAGCCCTCCGCAGTGTTATTTGAGATTTGAAGCCGTCACCAGCAATAGCCTATGTCTCAGCATGTAGCGTAAACGTTTTAGGGGCGGTGTAATGAACATAAACCATTATGTCGAGGCACATTTAAATTCACTTGGAATCACCAGTTTTACTTTTACACGACTGCTTTGACCACCAGCAGGCACATGAATAATAATCAAATACATTAATTCATTTCTTAATTAAAAGCGCATTTTGTGATTTGTGTAAATAATAAATTTGTTTCACGACGGGACCGTTTTTGTTTGTTTTGTTTCTTTTGTAGATTTAATACAGCAGACTCTCAAATGAATGGAGAAATGGAGGCAACGACCCAAGACCAAGGTGGGTTTTTGACAGTTTGTATTGTACAATTTATGATTTATCATTTTTATAAAATCTAATAAATTACCTTTTTAACATTATATAGATAATAATAAACAGTAATAGATATGAACATAATCTTTATAGTTCCTAAAATTCAATCCTTTTATTTATTATTTTCTTTGTTGGACCATGATGGTTTTTGTGCATGTCTCTGTATCTCAAAGCTTTTACTCACCACTACTTCACTTGCTCCCATGGGCCCGTCGTCTTTGTAGACTTAGAAACTGGAATATTTATTTACAGAGCTACACTTTGTGTTTTCCCATTCTACCTACAGTATTGCATCCTTTGGGGAAAAAACAAACTGGAAGTTATTGTCTCCACCCCAAAGACTGGATTTTTTTTAACTGTGTCTTAAGTGCAAACCGAGATGGGGGAAATGGCAGTTAAGGATGCGGCTCCCTACTCTTGAACTCGGCCCCAAATAGACTTGAACCTCGGGGATCTGGTCTCATTACACGATTTTAAACGCAATTTAAATATTCTACCTGCATCCACTTCTGGTTGTAGACATAGCTGATCCTTAGTCATGCTTATAGCAACTTTAGAGGATTGAAATTGTCATTTTTTATCTTATTTACACTTTTTATTCATATATAGTTAATGTGTGTGTTTTGTAACTTGTGGTTTAACTGATGCCTGTCTTGGCCAGAGTTTGCTTTTTGTTTTTTGTTTTTATTCCTGATTAAATAAAGGTTAATATAAAAGACAAAACTTTTTTTTACAGCTGGATGGCGTAATAGTTCCGTTGGTAATGTTTTTCTTTTCTCCCTTCTTAACATCATCACAGTGTGGGCGCAGGACGACCTCCTGAAACTGCTGGAGGCCATGAAAGTGGCCCTGCCGCAGAAAGACCTGACTAAGTACAAAACATCAGAGTCCCACCTGGACTGGCAGAAGGTGGCCTTCAACTCCTACACAGCCGAGATGTGTAAGCAGAAGTGGCAGGAAGTCTCTAAAGAGGTGAGCCACTTCAGGCGGTGATGTATTGATTGAGATCTCTGTCTGTCATCTTGTTTGTGACTAAATTTAGAGCTTTTCTGACTTTTTAATTATGTGTTGTTTTGCTGCCAAGCAGATCCGTAAATTCAGAACTCTAACAGAGCTGATAGTCGATGCTCAGGACTACATTAAGAACCCCTATAAAGGCAAAAAAATAAAGGTGAGTTAAACAAGTGTTTCTCATTGTTCATGGTAAACTATCTCTGCAAACGGAGCCTAAGACTCGTGTTTTCACATTCTCCATAAACCAGAAGCACCCAGATTTCCCCAAGAAGCCTTTGACTCCATACTTTCGATTCTTTATGGAAAAGAGGGCTAAATACGCAAAACTGCATCCTGAGATGAGCAATTTAGACCTTACCAAGATCCTCTCGAAGAAATACAGGGAGCTGCCCGACAAAAAGAAGGTCTGTAAGAGCTAAAGATTAAAAACACAAGCAGCTGTTGCCGTAGTAATTCTTTTTGATCTGGTTTGGAAGGGGGGAAAAAACATCTCGTTTTCTTGTCGTGAATACAGAAAAAGTACGTTGACGACTTCTTACGAGACAAGGAATCATTTGTGCAGAGCATGATGAAATTCAGGTGAGATTACTAAATATTTGCAACACTGAGTATGTCAAGGTTTTCTCTTCAAAATCACTAGAAACTGTGTCTAAAGTAGTGGTTTATCTTGTCTGAACAGGGAAGAACACCCAGACCTTATGGAGAGCATGGCAAAGAAAGGTTCAAACGTTCCAGAAAAGCCCAAGACGCCCCAACAGTTGTGGTACAACCATGAAAAGAAAGCCTTCCTTAAGACACGTCCAGATGTAAGTTCGGGGATTTAAAACAGACAGAGTACAGACTGAAACTGCAGTTGTGTTGTTGCAGAGATTTTATGTTTGTTTGTCCGACACCAGGCAACCACCAAAGACATCAAGGACGGTCTTGGCAAACAGTGGACGCAGCTGACTGACAAGAAAAGGCTAAAGTGGATCACCAAGTCCCTGGAACAGCAGAAACAGTATGAGGTAAGAATTCACTATGGTGATATGTCACATTGGTGATAGAAATGTTTCTGCATCAGTGTTAACTGTGTGTGTGTCACATTTTTAAGGAAACAATGCGGGAATACATCCAGCAGCACCCAGAGTTGAACATGACGCAGGGGGATATTGTGAAGTCCACCTTGACCAAGGCAGAGCGGCACCTGAAGGATAAGTCTGACGGCCGACCCGACAAACCTCCTCCGTGAGTTGCAGCTACTCTGCTGGCACATTTGAATGTGGTGATTACCGGGTCTGCTGTGTGAATGGGGTTTTGAGTGCAACGTGTTTATAATCACAGAAATGGTTACTCGATGTTCTGCGCGGAGCTGATGTCGAGCATGAAGGACGTTCCGAGCACAGAGCGCATGGTGATGTGTAGCCAGCGGTGGAAGCTGCTGAAACAGAACGAGAAAGACGCTTACCAGAAACGCTGTGAACAGGCAAGTTCAGAATCAGTGAGTCACACACACAGAACATCTCGTCTTTCACGTTTGTCTCATCTTGCATCTTTCTTTTTTCCCCCTTTTTAGAGGAAGAAGGAATATGAAATTGAGATGAACAGATTTCTCAGTGTAAGTCTTAATTTTCTGGTTTGTTGTCTTTGATTTCATGTTATAATCATTACGCTTCCCAGATCCCAGAGGTAATTGTTCAATTTAAATTGTGTAGACATTGTCAGAGGAGGAGCAGGCGCGGGTGTTGGGTGAGGAGAAGGTGGGCTTCAAGAAAGGCAGTGGAGCCAGCAGTCCTGCCTCAAAAAAGCAAAACTCTAAAGCAAAGGTATGCCTGAGAATATAGTTGTTTTAAGTTGATTTTGCTCATGTTTTGACACTGGTTGTGCTATGATTGTACCAAACAATTAGGGCCTCTTTAGGTGTTAACATTACAGGCGATCATTAGGTTGAATTTTAAGGTTTTAGAGATTACGTCAGCTCATTTGCAGCTAAGGAAAAAATAAAGTCTGTGTGTGTTTTTTTTTTGTTTTTTTTTTTAAGGTCAATCCAGAGAAACCCAAAAGACCCATCTCTGCCATGTTCATATTCTCTGAGGAGAAACGTCCCAAACTCCACCAGGACCGGCCAGACCTTTCTGACAGCGAGCTCACAAGACTGCTGGCTCGCATGTGGAACGAGCTGCCAGATAAGAAAAAGGTAGCATGTCACAACAGTAAAATGGATCAGGGGAGGCAAAATATGGGAAATCTAAAATTTGTAATCACAATTTTAAACATTTCCTGGTTCTTTCTGGGATTTAGGAGAAGTATAAACGCTTGGAAACTGTCCTGAAAGCAGAGTCTGAGAGAAAGGAGAAGGAGGATCGAAGTCGTCTGCCGGACCCACCCAAGACTGCTCAGGACATCTGGCAGCAGAGTGTTATAGGAGACTACCTGGCTAGATTTAAGGTACGTACAGGTGATGAGTTTTGTTTCAGCACATTGTTCTTCTCCTTAATTCTCACTCTGACAAATGGTCGCAGAACTCTGTAACACAGATATATAAGTGAACAAGGGCCATAAAAAAAATCGCAAATGGAGCACTACAAGGACATTTATGTCTTCTACTCCTTGAGTGTCTAAAACTTAGATTTGTTGAGGATCATTAAAGGTAATTGCAGATATGAGAGCGGACATTAGTTGTGCTTTTAACAGTGAATTACAGTTGTGTGTGTGTGTGTTTCTGTTATCGACAAAGTGAAGGAAAATGCTGATTAAAATCTCCACAAGTCGATTTAACGAGTCTGTGCTGTGCAGAATGACCGGCCAAAGGCGCAGAAGGCAATGGAAGCAACCTGGAGCACCATGGAGAAAAAGGAGAAGATTATGTGGATCAAAAAGGCAGCAGAGGACCAGAAAAGATACGAGGTTAGAGGCAACCTCCATTCAATACACAACATCCTTATAGAAGACTAGTGAGAGATAACTGCTGACTTGTCTCTTCAACAGAGAGACCTGTGCGAGATGCGCTCCCCTGCAGCTGCCGCCATTGCCTCAGGGAAGAAGATGAAGTTTGAGGGTGAACCCAAGAAACCCCCATCGTAAGTTTGTGACGCTCAAAGTATATAAACTGCTCCTGTTTGAAGCACTGTAACCCATACACGAGTATAAATGTTTCAAATGTTACTTTTGACCTGCCAGAAACGGATATCAGAAGTTCTCTCAGGAGATGCTGTCCAACGGGGAGCTGAATCACCTCCCAATGAAGGAGCGGATGACCGAGATCGGAAGCCGCTGGCAGAGGTTGCCGCTAAAGGACAAAGACCGCTACAAGAAAATTGCTGAGGAGAAGCAGAAGCAGTACAAAGTGTTGCTGGAACAGTGGCTCACTGTAAGGAGTAGCTTTTGGGTGATGGGGGAGGAAAGTTAAGATTATTATATTAAATGTTTTTACATCGTTTGAAAAATGCACTTTTATCTATCTGCAGAGCTTGTCTACACAAGAGCGAAATGCTTACAAAGAATACAATTCACAAGTAAGCTTTTACTTTTAATCACTCTGTTGGGGTTATTTTCTTTTATTACTGCCTGTGAGCTCGTTCAAACTGAAGTGTTCTTGAACTTTGTAGAAAAGGAGAAACCCAGCAAAACCAGGGGGACCCAAGGCAAAGTCCAAGAAGTCTGTGAGTTCTGCTTTTATTCTTTTACTGCCGTGCAGCTCGTTCTTCAGCTCAGCGTGAACCATGGTCTATGTACATGCATGTTAACTAGGATGTATCTGAAAATGTCTCTTCACAGGACACGGAGGAGGAGGAGGATGACGACGACGAGGATGATGATGAGCAGGAGAAGGCTTCCTCTGATGCAGACTCGTCCAGTGAGGAGGATGATGAAGACGATGAAGATGATGAGGTCAGTGACATCTCTCTATGCCAACACACATTGATAAGGAAGAAATGAGAATGGGACATTTATTTTATTGTTTATTTATTTATTTTTATTTTTTATTATTTTTTCAAAGAAGGGAGGTGACGATGAGGACGACGATGATGACGATGATGAAGATGAGGCAGAAGACAAGGAAAACAAGTCGGAGGACAGCAGCAGTGAGTCAAATTCTGCAGGATCGTCGGACTCTGATTCAGACTGAAACGGGCCGATGTCATCCTGAGACAAACTAAGCAGCGCTAAGCTGAGCCAAGAGTCCAGGGAGCTCTGCCACTGTGCCAACCCTGCTCTCCTCCCACCACCAGAGGGAGCCCCTGCATTGCTTCGTCCATCTCACACACACCCATTTTGAGTTGCTGCGTGGTAACCTGTATCCGAGGAGGGACCCTGCCCCCCTCCACAAAAAAAAAAAAAAATCAGTTTAATTCCCTCCCAGGTGTGGTGGCCATCTCGTGACACGGGTTATCTCGCTGACATTGTACCAAAAACAGCATTCCACTAGTTTGGTGAGGTCATGAACATTTCTACCCCTGAGTTCAGTCACCATTTGATAGTTTAAGCTACGAGTTTTAATGTGCAGGGTAATTAATTACCCTCTGTTTCTTTTATTGTTCTGGTATTTGGTTAAAAGAGGTGGCGTGAGTTGTGAACAGGCTTTATTGAGCCAAAGAACAGTGTGGTGGGTCACTTTGGGGGGGCGGGGGCACCAAAAAAATTGCACTCTTCAGAATGTTTCTTTTTAATATTTTTTCTAGTTGCTTGGTTCTCTACTCTCAAGATGTAGATTTTATAATTTGGTTCTTACAGAGGTGGTATTTTTTCAGGAAAAAAACAAGTCAAGCCATTATGAATGTCTTTTTTGTTGCTGGAAAATTTCAGATCTCTTTACAAAAGAAGGTGTCTATAAATGTTAACTTCCCATGGATTTACAGTGTTTCATTGTTTTGCAGCAATGGGTGCTTTCGGACTGCAAGAAACCTTTTTATAGTTCTTTAACCTTTTGTTTTGAGGCGGTTACCTGTCTTTTGTTTTTTTTTTTAATCATTTTGTTTGGACTACAGGAACTGCAACCAACTGTTGTTCATTGAACTGCTTTTATATGGTGTTTTTTTTTTTTGTTTGTTTGTTTTTTCCTTCCCAATATGAGTGGAACCATCTGCTCCACCATCTGTACGGTGATTGGTTGAATGTATGAGCACAACACCCGAACTCACCATACCAAAAGAAAGGAAATGGAAAAAACCACCTATAAACATCAGCAGAGCTTTAGCCACAGTGGTTTCAAGGAATACGGTGACGGTGATCCGTGCACGGCGGCGTTGTCATTGGCGTGAGTTGTCCACCGAGTACAACCCCTCTGGCTGCTCACTTTGTCACGTCATCGCTTCGTCTGCCGTTCATTTGCCACCAGAGCAGAAGCTCATGAAGGTTTCTTGTCTTCATTCCAGGAGCTCCTCAGTCCCCACAACCCTCAGAGACCATACAGAACTGTTTTGTCCGATTGCACCTATTGAACCAAAGTGGATGTAATTTACAGCTTTTGACATTAGTCAGTATTAAAAGGATAATAAAGGCAGTACAGCAGCATTCTTGGGGACGGAGATCTTTGCTGTCTTTTTAAGTACAACAGAACAGATTATCATCTGTGATGGCATTTAAGTTGTGGTTCCAATGAATCTTTTTAAGAGAACATCCCAGAGCAGGTATAAAAGACATGACAAATTATTACAAGTTTAAATTGTGTAGGTACTGAAACTGTTAACTTCAGTCTCTTACTGTAATGTCCCAGTTGATCTGTGACTTGAACATCGCTCCAAAACGTTTTCTAGTGAACAGTCTATTGAAAGATGTTCTCTATCTGCACAATTTAGATAATGTTTTGTTTAGTTTTTTAACCTGATGAACAAATGACAAACCTTTGGAACTTCCAGATGCATTCAGTTCATATGGTTACTTAATTTATCAAATAAAGACGGTTTTCATGTAGAGATCAAAGAGTTATTAGTGTCAAGAGCTGATTACATCCACTGTTTGTTGTATTTGAAAACATCCGGTGTGCGTGGATGTTCCTCTCGGCGCGGCAGGAACCATTTCCTGGTACGTGTCGGGGAACCGACTCGTCTCATCCTGTCAGTCTTTCAGTCTTAAACAGTCCCGTCTGAATCTGGTAAATTAGCTTGACCTCACATTGGTATTATTGTCTTGAAAGGCTTCATGTCCACACATAGTTTTCAGTCATTTTATTTTTTATAATGGATATTGTTTTTCTCATATTTCATTGAGCTTCTTTGTTTATAGGTTTGTTTTAATTGTGAGCGTTTGTGTTCCAGCCCATCTGAAGCTGTTGTGGATGAACAAAATGAAAGTGTTTTGTTTTTTGTTTTTTGTTTTTTTGTTTTTTTTTTTTCATTTCAGGTTTGTCTTGAATTTTTAGTATTGGCTGTTATCCATATGAGGTTTTGTCTGCTTATCCAAAAAAAAAAAAAAAAAAAAAAAGAAGTGTGCACTTAATGTAAAGTTGTCCCTTTTTGAGTTTGTGTGCTTGCATGCACAGAGGTGTGTGTTTGAGGAGGTGTGTGTGTGTGTGTGTGTGTGTGTGTGTGTGTGTGTGTGTGTGTGTGTGTGTTTGCTTTACCGTGTGCTCTTCTTTCTGTTGGATGTCATGATGCAACTGCAGTGTGCATGTACTGTATGTGCCTGTGTGGGGGACATCATCGCAACACCTTGAATGTAGATAATGTCATTATTTTTCTTCTTTTTTTTTTTTTTTTTTTTTTTCTCCAAAAGACTCCGCTGTCAAGTGTCTGATTACCTGAATATAAACTTATGACAAGATTTAGTTAAATACTGTATTTTCTGTCCAGACAGCCCAATTACATGACAACTGTAATTTATCTGCTAGATTTTGATGATTTTGACCATTCTGATCTCATCACAGACTGCAACAGATCCCGCTTGGACTCTTAAAATGACTGGGGAGGGAAAAGATGCGTGACTGCTTACAGTGACTGGTGGTAGCTAGTAAAAAGGGATGTGAGGAGCTGAGTTGCCAGTGGACTTGGAGTATAAAAATGTGTAATTTTTCTGTAAATACAGTTTTTGTATTGAGTGCTTATTGTTTTGTTAGTAGTTTAATTTTGCAAACCCTCATCTGTGATTCCTGAGGCCAGTGAGTCTTTCACTCACAGGGGGAGAAATCTTTAGTTAGATTCACCTGTTTTGTTTCTTCTCTCCCATATGTTGGTTTATAGACTTATCTATAACTTCAAAGCTTTACAAGTTTGTACTGCTGACCGTTTGACAGAAATTGATGTTTTATATGGCTGAGGGTGTTCTTATGTCCTTGTAGTTTAAGTATTTGAGCAAATAAAAAAAAAAAGGACCTTTAAGAGACATAATTGTGTCATTTTAACTCTAGCAGTTGTCACCACCCAGGGTTGAGTATAAAAGTCTGACTTAAAAAAACATGAACAGTTTCAAGTAAAGCAGTTATTGTCACAACCCGAGAGTCTTTGAATTCTTTTTGGGGGTTTTGGTCCCTTTTTCAAGCAAAATACCTGAATTATGATTGTCAGGCGTCTCGTGGACTACTCTCTTGAGGTGTATTCAGAGATTGTCAGCTGTGTTTGGACCAGAGGTTTATTGGAGACCACGGCAAAAGCTTCAGCTTGTGGCTTTCGAGGAGACGTTCAGGTCCTTTAGTTCACTGCAAAAACTCCTTTCTAAGAAAGTAAAGGAGCGTCGTTTCAAGAAAATTAAGACTTAGACTGTTTTGCTAATTTTAATAATTATAGTCCATTTTTTTCTTATCCAATTTATTTTTTGCTTAAAATAAGACATTTTTGATTAGATTTATGGGATAATGAACTCTACAGGGGCATAAAATATTAAACAGAAAAGACGTTAAAGATTGGTGGCTTTTTCTTAATACTCAGTTTTGTAATGTTAAACAGTTGAATAGTTTTTTGGATAAAGTAATTTGCAAGCATGTTAGTCCAAAGACATTTTACCAGCAGAGACTAGTACTAAGAAGGAAAGCTAGTTAATTTATTAACCTTAGAAAAGGAAAGTACCAGTCAAGTATGTCTAGTAAAACGGAAGCGTCATGCGTGTCTGTAACTTCAAAGTAAAGCCCTCAAAACTCTGCTCAAATGTCAGCTTTTATATGGATTAAACAGATACAAATCATGCAGGACGTCTGTTGTAAAATGTCTTTAATATGAAATGCGACAAAATATCTTGAAAATCTATTGGCATGACTTATAAACACCTGCTGTTCAAAAAATATCTGGTTGATACACAAAACGTCTAAAACAAATAATCTAAACAATCAACTGCACGAAATCTTTATGTGATGAGCGGATTCGTACAATTTTCGATATATTAACGCGATATACGTAGACATTGGTGAAAGTGGTCGTCTGAAGTGAGGCTTTTATTTCTGAGGGAGCGGGCGGAAGTGGTTATTTCCCGTTGGTCTGTTTTTCGCCGACGGCCTCTGATGCCGAGCGGCTTCCCAACGTCTGTTCAGCTAACCGACACCTGCGACAACAGCCACTTTGAGCCACTTTAAACCAGAAAGCCGCCTCGCTGTTGTCTTTAACGATGGCTGCAGCTTAGACGCAAACTTCTGGTTGGCGTGTTTTGCGGGGAGCGGTCCGGTAATGCGGCTTCTTGCCCCGAGAACCTGCCTGATTCAGGCTGAATTTTCGGTATGACGGGGTAAGAGGAAACGGTTCTTGGTTCAGCCAAATACTGACAGTGTCGCAGCATTATTTATAATCACTATTTGGATCACACACGCGTTTTTCTTTTGTCTCAACGCGAAAGACTAACGGCATTAATAAAAACGCTCCTACTCGAGGCGTTATCAGTGGTAATTTGTTGCTAACACGGGTAATACCTGCGTTCATTTTCTTAACATTAGCTGATCGATTTTGAGTTTTTAATTACTGTGATGAGAGTTTTAAATGGCCAATGTGTTTAATAAAGACACTGTCATGCGGTACAGCCAATCTTTAATATCTGAGGGTTCACGTAGAAGTAATTTTTACAAAATCACCAGGTCTTTGCTGTGTTTTGGCAATATGACGAATAACCTCGTGAGGAAACAACACACATGTCATTATTTATTTATCAAAAAAAAAAAGTAACAAACAAGTTCAAACAAGTCATACTTGTGCATTATTTTTCTAACTCTCCAATCATGATCTTTAATACTTAACTTGTGACTCAGGCCTGCTGCAGTTTATAGTTTGTCTGAACATTGGGAGGTCTGATGCTCTGATCTTGGGGTGAGCTTGTTGTGACATCCGCTCTTGGAATGATTGGTAGCCGTGTTGACAGTTTATCTGGCTGTATATTAAATTATAAATTCCACATTGTGTGGCGGTGGCCTCGGTAGCATTTCCCAGATTATTGGGCAGAAACAGCTGCTTCTCTAATATTTTTGCTGACGTCTTACCTCTTCGGCATTGTGTGAACACACCTTAATTTTCCAGAACAGCAAAATGCAAAATCCTCTACTTTTGTCCTCTAACATCTGATGCATCTGATTAGTATGACCAGCCTGCTGATTACCATCGGAGGTAGCAGTCGGGGTGTACTTCATTTTTCAAACATGAATAATGACATGCTGTTATGTATCTTATGTTGGTCATCTCAGCTTAGATTGACTTAATTTTCAGATCTGGTGTGGATCCTTATAGAATGCAGTTATAGTTTGCATCATTAAGACTCACTAACTACATTGGTGCCTGGTATTGAATAAGGTGTTGCGTGATGTCCGGGCATTTCTGCAGGTAGTATTTTAGAGTTGTGAATTGAAATTGAATGTTGAAGATTAATGTAATTGAACAGTTACAATCTTGCAGACTTTATTGGCATTCAACTTAAATATATTTTCTTTTGAGCAGAATGAAGATAAATCTGCAACAGGAGTTAATACACATTTTAAGAGTAGGTATTCTGAAATGAGTTTGACTCAACTTGTATCCTAATCTTAAATCTATCTCCACTTTTGTGATTAAAATGTTGTCTTTTTTTGTTCAACATTTTCAGGACAGTATCTTATTACATCCCTATCAAGATTTCCCATACAGAATTTCAAATGAAAATGGAGGATATGCCCCTCTCAGGCCCAGACAACACCAAGCTGGAGGTGAACCACTGATGGATATCTTTCATCGTTCTGTCTTCCGCTGTAACCTAGAAACACATCATATCCTGCAGATGATTGAATCTAAAATCAGACATGTAAATGCTGTTGCAGGCCTTGGTGCATGACATCTACTCTGAGCTGGTGGAAGATGCCTGTTTGGGCCTGTGTTTTGAGGTACATCGTGCTGTTAAGCAGGGCTATTTCTTTCTGGACGAAACGGACCAGGAGAGCATGAAGGAGTTTGGTCGGTGCAGTTCTTTTTAGTTTTTTCTGATCAATATCTGCTCTTTTATGTTTACTTACCATGTTTTACCTGTCTAGAAATTGTGGACCAACCGGGAGTTGACATATTTGGACAGGTGTACAATCAGTGGAAGAATAAAGAGTGTGAATGTCCAAACTGCAAAAGATTAATTGCAGCTTCTCGCTTTGCTCCTCACCTGGAGAAATGTCTAGGCATGGGGCGCAACAGCAGTCGCATTGCCAACCGAAGGTTGGTCAGTAACAGTCATTCAGGATTAGCTTGTCTCTTGTTTCAGAGTGTGATATGAAAATATCAAACTCTGATTATTCTGGCTCTTTGGGTTTTTTTTGTTTGTTTTAATAGGCTAGCCAGCAATAACAACATGAGCAAATCAGAGAGCGATCAGGAAGACAACGATGACCTTAACGACAATGACTGGTCCTATGGGGCAGAGAAGAAAGGTGAGCACTCGATGATCCTTTTACCCAAGTCTCTGCACTACATTGAATTTTGGGTCCTAGGTGGCTTTCACTTAATTATGCACTCTTTTACAGCCAAGAAAAGAAAGTCAGATAAGGTACCTGTTTATATGTTTGAATCAAGTTATATATTTATTTTTCTTTGTATTTGCAATTAATTATTCTAATCTTTAAACATTTTCCTCTGCAGAACCAGAATTCACCAAGAAGGTCTAAATCACTGAAACACAAAAATGGTGAGTCCGTCAGATCTCTAGTTTGTGCTCAAGTGAAGAAGATTACGGCTCTACTGTGTTCTGCATGTGGGTAAAGTGCTGCAGTGCTTGATTGTGTCTGAACACCCATTTACTGTGGCTCAGTATTTTCTGCGCAAACGGCTTTTTTTCAGTTCCAGGCAGTTTGATTTGGAGACATGCTTGTATACAGTGACAACCACAGCCAACTGTAAATGGCAAGATAAGCAGTGGACAAGATGTTTTAAGAGAGAACACGCTGCACGTGAGCCCCTGGACTTGTTTTCCTGCCACTTGCAGCTTGACTGTTTCACTGTGGGTTTTTGGATGAAGGCGAGACTCGTCGTGTGTTTCAGTGAAGCCGCCGACACTAGTCCGGATAAATATGGTCTAACCGCTGTCCCTACATGTCCAGTTTACTTATTTATTCAATTAATTATATTATTGCCAAATGACAGCAGCCTGCTAAAAAAATCTCTTCATGGCTCACCGTCCATGCCTTTATAGCCTGGTGGTTTTTGACCCCACAACTATGCTGCAAAGGGTAATTAAAGATTCACGGAATATGGAGCGAAGAGTTAAGGTGAAAGCAGACATTATCTCCAGGCCTTCAGACAACACTACATATAAAAAAAAAATTTTGCGTGACAATTTTGCATATATTTGGGTAAAAACTGACTTGTGTTCTGACTAAATAAAATACTCAAATCAGGTAAATCAGGCTGGGTTTGAATAAAGTACCTTTTCTTTTTTTTCCTTTCTTTTCCAGGCGAGCTTGGAAGCAACATCAGTTCAGAGCCTTACAAGGTGACAAATCCTCCTTTGTTCATGCTGACTGATAAAATGTTGTCAACATTACTTTGTACTTTCCAGTACACACATTTGTAATGGTTGTTTTTGTGTTTTAATTTTAGTACAACTATAATCCTGGCATCAGTTATGAAACCTTAGGTCCTGATGAAGTCAGATCCTTTTTAACGACGGTGAGCAGCTTTCATGAAAACATGGTCACAGTTTAGATCAGATTTACTGATCTCGCTTTGATAATACGGACGGATAATTTGAGTGACATTTGTTTCCACAGCAATGTGGCGTGATCTCTGAACACACAAAGAGGATGTGTACGAGGTAAATATTCTGGAAGCCTCCGACATAAACACAAAATGATGATTAGACGGTTTGAGATAACGATAATGATAAACGTCTGCGTCGCTGTTGTTTGGGTCGATGCGGCGTCTTTCAAGGTGGAGTAACACATGGTCTAGCGTTGGTGTTTTTGTTCTCATATTCTAATTCTGAAGTCAGTGGCTGTATGTTCCATATGTGTGTTTATACAAAAAGGTGAGGCGTAATCTTTTGGGACTAACTCAGGTTCACTAGTGGCAACTGTGGCAACTGGGCCAGGGATTGGCTTTGCTCTTCAAAATAAAAATAAATTCTACGAAGGCATAAAAATGCCAACATCTCACTAATATATTTTTAGTTAGGACATGGAGAAGCCAGTCATTGGCTCTCACTGCCGTCCGTCCCACCTCCTCCTGCAGACGGGGCTGCTTTCCATTGTGCTGACTCTAGGCCCACATGTACTGGCTTTTCCCCTTTTCCGGTCTGTAAGAGTGATCTTCCAGAAAGGTGTAAAACCTTATCACCTCTTTTCTTTTCCCTACATCTCTGGGTAGACAAAAATGTGTAACAAAAGGAGAGACCACCTGTGTATGTAAGGGACATCCCCCAATTCCATAATTAAGTGAGAAGTGTGAGCGTCTGTAACAACGCCCTGATAGTGTTGGGTGTACTTGCGTGGTACCTTCACAGACATGTGGAAGAAAACGGGAATCTTTTGTCTGCACCATGCATTATTCTTATTCACTCACTAACTATTTTAACTGTTGAATTGGAGAGATGCAGAAAGGAGCAAATGCTTTAGTTTTTGAGCAGAAGATGAAATCAGGTGCAACATTATGGTCTGATTTTAGACCAGCTGAAAAAACTGTTGAGTGAACGCTGCTGGAACCGCTGCTGTTTATGTCAAAGAAAGGATGATGTCATCAGGCCAAAGAATCGGTCGCAGTTACTCAGGATAACATTAACACGGTGAAGATATGAGGAAAGCTGACAGCGTCGTCTCCTCCTCCATTATTGTTTTGATTTGTTTGTGCACGCACATGCACACACACGTGCACAATGGACACGCCTTGCATTACATTTCTGTCCACGCGGCGTCCTGGAAACAGAGTGACTCCACATCATGGAGTAACTCTGTTTCCAGGACGCCGCTTTCAGGTATGCAAGGACTCACGTTTGCAGGATTTTTCTGTCTTGCTTGGGCCAGTCGTGAAGGCTGGTGAAGTAAAACCGGCGGCACACCTTTACGTAAATATTATAAGACGTCCATATTAAAGCGCCTTCTCTCTCCTTCTACCTGTTGAAGTTTCTCTTCTCCACCATCGTGAACGTCTAGGGAACCACAGGGCTTTTCTCTCACAGAGAGGAGGCGTGTCAGCACAATGAAACGCACCCCGGGTGACCACGAAGCTGTGTGGTGGGCGTGTCCTCAGTCAGGATTGCGTAATGCCACCTTGTGTCCCTCCAGGTCTCAACGATGTCCCCAGCACACGGACGAACAGAGGATGGCCGTCAGGGTGTTCCTCCTGGGGCCGTCCGCGTGAGTGTGCCTTGTCCCCTTCCTCATTTGAAGCATTTTTTTTTAAGTCTGTTGAAAAAATCATGTTTAATGTCCAGTTCTTACTGTCCACCACGTCTCTGGTCAGGCTTCCTGTTACAATTGTAAAGAGTGCTAGCAGAAAATGTGCAGAAACTCTGTTTTCCAGACTAAGTTTAATTTTAAACTCTTGTGAAAGTAAATAAGATTTTTTTTCTGCGTCAGTCTACACTTTTACACACTAACGAAGCAGAAAAGGCCCCTTGGAGCTTCCTGTAACCATATTCAAACGTATGACACTTCCAGAGATCCTCAGACTTCTCTTCAAGTCTTTATTAGAACAATCATACAAAAAACTGCTTTGGGAATTTCTCCCGGTTTTACCAGCAGAAACTTCCCAGCTCAAGCAGGTTGGATGGAAAGCATCAGTGCCAAAACATCTTGGGTTTCCAGTTCCAGTTTTTCCGTCTACAATGCTGTTATAATGTCTTGTCTTTTTTTTCTATGCTTCAGGTTGTTTTTTTGCCTTTTTATATGAAATGTAAACGTATCACAGATGAGTCATCATAACACAACAGGCCTGCAGAGTGATGCTCCCAGATCTCATCTATGATTACAACCTGCCTGTTTTGTCCGAACCACATTCCTTGCTCAGTTCCTTTAAACCTCTTCTTTTAAAGAATGATAAAAACTGTTGTGCTTTTGAGCTTTTAAATGCTGCAGAAGGGCTCTTTTTACTCACATCTGTGCCTGTACAGGTTGCTAAACTTTGGAAAATCTGTTTTCTATTGACTTATCTTGAGGGAACAAGTCCAAGATGACACCTGAGCTAAGCTGTGTCATTTAGCTCAGACGTTGGAATAATATTTCATGTATGAAACGTCCCCCAGACCCCAGACCACAGTCCAGCCCAGAAAGTGGACATTTGGTCCAGATATATAGTAAACCATGATTCAGTTGGTTTGTGGTGTCAAGACGTTATAAGAATGGTTGAGAATTTTGGATCGTTTATTGAAAAGCTGTAGGCTTTGGAGGGAAAGCCAGCGTTATTTCTTACCTAAGGGCCGTTGCTCCTTCTGGTTCCAGTTCCATATGAGAACTGTTGCAATCCTGTACAAGTCTGCGGTGGAGAGTGAAGCAGCATCAGAACAATCTGCATAATAAACTGGTCGAGCCAGCTGGTTCTGTGTCGGGGACTACTGATATACAGAGTTCTCATTTTCCAGCGTGACTGAAGCAACCATCGCAGGTCTCTTGAGAGCTAAGCGAGTTAGAAAATGGAATAAAACAGATTAGAGACTGTGTTTGGCAGCTGCAAATACACTCAAGTGAAATTGTGTCGTTTCTCTTTAAATAAGGAAAATCACTGAGTGGAGCAAAGGTGGTAGAAATATGGGGAAATAAGTGTTTTTGTGTTTCAAATGTAAGGCTCTTGTCAACTGTGTCAATTGTCACCTGTGTCTTGATTTTCATGCAACAGGCCAGCGCTGCCAGATGCAGACGCTGCGGTGGAGGGCGACAGCTTTGACATTCCTGACGGACAGAGCCTAATGAGCCGCCTGCAGTGGGAAGACTCTCCGGATATTTCCCCCACTGACTCTGCTTCGTCTAAAGCCAGTAAGGAACAGCCTATG
Source organism: Xenentodon cancila (assembly GCA_014839995.1). Classification (NCBI taxonomy): domain Eukaryota; kingdom Metazoa; phylum Chordata; class Actinopteri; order Beloniformes; family Belonidae; genus Xenentodon; species Xenentodon cancila. Next base: position 5,837,320 of record CM026214.1, on the reverse strand, counting down.
CAGAAAGTGTCAGTTTTTGGTTAAATTTGAGACGGTTTATAAATGGATTTCTGTCTCGCTTACAGGCACCAACCATCCAGATTCTCGGAAACCCAAGAAGAAGAAGAGGCCATCCATGGGTTTGAACAGTGGAGGCGGGATTGGAAGTCTGACTGGAGGCAGCGGCAGCAGCTCTCAGAGCAATGTCAGTTTGCCGAGCAAAAAAAAGAAACCCAAACTCTCAGCACCTTCTATTTCGAGCATCTATGATGACTTAAACTAGCATGGACCTGTTCGCCAGACCATCTCTTGCCTCCTGTCCCTTCTCTCATACCAGCATTTACAGGTTTGAGCAGGTTGGGATTAAACCCTACGTAGTAGTTTCTTAACAGTTTGGATTTGATAACTTAAGATTTCTCCTCTTGCATTGTGAACACAGTGAACTGAAGATTGTGGCCATCAAAGCCTCTTTTAGGAGTTTGTGAGCCTCGTCTACTACAAACCACAATCGACATTCTAATCTTCCAGTAGCGGTTCAGTTGACACTTAAGATGAATATCAGGATGACTTATTTTAACTTATAAGAGTTGATCTGTTGAGATTTTCTACAACAAAATAACTCATAAAAGGTTGAACACCGGGGTTTATAGAGAATCCCATGTTGGTCCAAAACAGCAGAATTCCTGCTGATTAATTTTCTAAAGTTAAATTTAATGCATCGTCTGCTCGAGAGCATATGCAGAGTTTGAGTGAACTATTGACTCCCAACTCAAAAACTTGATCCTGTTGCATTGCTTGGAGTTTCTTAGGTCTAAATATAAGTATTTAGTGCCCAGCTCAGATTAGCTGGAGTAGTCAAACAACAAGATCAAATTAAAATGATCCAGCTTCCAGATTTATCTCCACCAGGACTTCGAAGTGGGGAGTCATGATTTTGCTTTGTTTTTAAAAGTGAGCAACTAGCAGCAGTTATGTAGGAAGAATATCGGATGAAAGGTTTTACTCTGTGAGCTTTCGTTTTGACCAGGCATACGATTTGGAGGTTGGGGTTCAAACCCCTAAAGTCATGCAAAGTCATGACAAGGAAAAATTGGAATTGTCTCTGTTTGACGTTAACAATTTGATTTGTTATTAAATGCGGGATCAGTGAGTGTGAACTACCGTTACCACAAACAAAAGTGGGCAAACGTCAGTGAAACGTTTCTGTTACAGGTAATGAATCTTAATGCTGGCCTCTAAAAAAACGTAAAAGTCGGAGGGCAGCGAGAGCCTGTGTACATATACAGTTTTTATGTTTTAAAAGAGTTATGACGCGACTGCGACTAGGGCCACCTCGGCATTCCTATCTGTTTGTGGTGTTTTATTGACTCGGGCTGATTCCAGGTGATTTGCTACAAGATTGGACATAAAAAAAAAAAGGGATGAGTTCTAACTCAGACAACAGAAATCTAAGTATTTGAGTTTGAAATGGACAGTTATTTTTCATCCGTTCACGTGAGCTTGGTTTGCTGTGTTCTACTGTGAGCTTTCAAGCATTGTACGCTCTAATAGGATAATGGAAAACTTCAAGGGCTAACGAGTGTAATTTATGTCCAAATTTACTCTTTCGTGGTCACACAAACCTGCACTACCAATCTCAAACGAGGCATACCATGTAAAAGGTGGGTGGAGTGGAGTCATGTGGCTCGGTCCAGCTCATAAAACTGGCTGCCAAGGACAAATGTGAGAAGACACGAGCGAGAAGGGCGCTGTTGTACTGTATCCCTGTGGTATTTGACCAAAACATGTCGCTGACATTTCACTAATACCTCAGGCGGTTGTGTCAACTTGTGAGAAAAGGGCATGTCTCCTTTAAAGTTTTAAAAATGTTTTCTTTGCAATATTAAGTATGAAAAATGTAGATATAAAAAATGTCCATGAATCAAGGTGTGACACCAGAAGAAGCTCTTAAATTCTCTGACTGGTTTCCTGAAACTTTCAGGTGCTTCCTCGTTCTTGGTTTTCCTATATCAAATTCACTTTTTTTTTTTTTTTTTTTTTTAAGCACTTTGTGTTCAGTCCAACTAAGTTCTGGTGAAACCACTCAGTTGACACACATATTGGCATTTTAATTGGATTGGTGGCTTTTTAATTCTAGCATTGCATTGCACAGTTTTGGGTGTGTGTGTGTGTGCCTCTGTATCCTGACGTGTGTGTGTGTGTGTGTGCCTCTGTATCCTGACGTGTGTGTGTGTGTGTGTGTGTGTGTGTGCGCCTCTGTATCCTGACGTGTGTGTGTGCGTGTGTGTGTGTGTGTGTGCGTGCGCCTCTGTATCCTGACGTGTGTGCGTGTGTGTGTGCGTGTGTGTGCGCGCGCCTCTGTATCCTGACGTGTGTGTGTGTGTGTGTGTGTGTGTGTGTGCGCGCGCCTCTGTATCCTGACGTGTGTGCGTGTGTGCGCCTCTGTATCCTGACGTGTGTGTGTGTGTGTGTGCGTGCGCCTCTGTATCCTGAGGTGTGTGTGTTTGTGCCTCTGTATCCTGACGTGTGTGCGTGCGCCTCTGTATCCTGACGTGTGTGCGTGCGTGCGCCTCTGTATCCTGACGTGTGTGCGTGCGTGCGCCTCTGTATCCTGACGTGTGTGTGTGTGTGTGTGCGTGTGTGTGTGTGTGTGCGCGCGCCTCTGTATCCTGACGTGTGTGTGTGTGTGTGTGCGCGCGCCTCTGTATCCTGACGTGTGTGCGTGTGTGTGTGTGCGCCTCTGTATCCTGACGTGTGTGCGTGTGTGTGTGTGCGCCTCTGTATCCTGACGTGTGTGTGTGTGTGTGTGTGTGTGTGTGTGCGTGCGCCTCTGTATCCTGAGGTGTGTGTGTGTGCCTCTGTATCCTGACATGTGTGTGTGTGTGTGCGCGCGCCTCTGTATCCTGACGTGTGTGCGTGCGTGCGCCTCTGTATCCTGACGTGTGTGTGTGTGTGTGTGTGTGTTTGCTTGTCATATTTATTTTCACAAAACTATGCATCAACGAATGTGAGATTTTTGTGAAAGTATGTGTGCCATTTAAAAAAAAAAAAAAAAAAAACAACTTTGTTTACATCAAGATGATGATATTTAAGTGTGTAAATGTCACTGCCTTTTTAGTGATGTGTATGTGTAACGTGTGTGAAAGTGGAGATTTTGCTATTTTATGAGCCCGGTGGCTTTCAGGACACATGCACAGATCATTACGTAACATAAACTAAATCATGACTCCATCAGTTTTTGATTCTGCATAGAAATGATGTTTATTTTGAGTCACTTTGTGCTTCTGGATGAAATTGTACATAAAACTATCAGTGCTGCAGAAGTGCACAGGGATAAGCTTGTGTTTGGCGTCTGACCAATGATTTGTGATTGGAGTTGTATATTAGCACGTTCGTTTCAGGTCAACACCTCGTATAATTCACATTATTTGCCTCGGAAACTGAGGGTAGTTCTTGTAGAGGTCTGTTGCTAATCTGTTTTCCACTTTTATCATTCAGAAACGCGTCATATGAACTGTGTTGTTTGAGGAGTTTTTGTTTGGACTTGTTCCTCAGATAAGATCTGATTAAAAGGCCCATGAAGTTCGTGAGGATGATGTACATCTTGCAATATATAAAGAATAACAATCATGTCTTAGATGGCTACTTTCATTCAATGTCCCCAAGAAATCAGTTTTATAAAATAAGTTGGACAGCGGGTGTTGAAGTCAGTGGCTGCAGAGCTGCCAGGCTGTCAATTATAATTATTTAAATGCCTCAAATACTGTCGAGGTGACAATCAGCTAAAACCTAATTTTATTAGAACACTTGTTTCCACATCAGATCCTGCTGCAAAATTAGACGTGTCCTTGTGAAATCTGTCCAGTAAGGTCCTGTAATGTGCACTATTGGTAAATGAATATTATTGACATGACTTTGTAAGTACATTTTGATGCTATTGCGACCTTATGTGAATGGAGCTTGAAGCTCAGGTTTTCCTGTGCCCCTTCGTGTATTTGTATGCAGTACAGGTGCAATGAAAAAGAATGCAATGTTTCCAATATTTTTAAAGCACAAATGAGTGCATGTGTAACATGTATTTGAACATAATGTGAGTTCATAGGTTATTTTTCTTCACTGCCATGCATACTTATGTTTGTAAGTAAATAAACATGTACTGTACCAAAACACTGACCTCCTCAGACCACGAATTTTAACTGTTTCATCAGGAAATGCTTTTATTTAAGATGCACCTGAAACCAAACTAGGCTATTTATAATCATGAACAACGTCCCCTCCAAGTCTGTAGGTGCCAGTTTCAGCTTTGATGCGTTTCTTTTTTCTCTCAGAAAATACACCATTTTTACAGTATATCTTGTCAAAAATTGTTTTCATGTCTAATGTTGAAATTAGCCTATTTCTACATATCAACTACAAATGTCTCTCACTGAGGGGGTTGCAGCTTACATTTGCTTCCACAGCGTTTGGCTCATTTCAGAAAATCAGAAAGTCTTGTTGAGTCAAACTGGCACACGCAGCCCAACGGGGCAGTTGGGTGCACACTGGTTTAGGTAATCCAAACTATTGTTTATATATACATATATATATATATTTTAAGAAAACACAAAGAAGCAGAAAACCTAAAAAAAGAGAATAACACAGAAGAAAGCCTCATGAAAATGTAACAGTAAAAAGAACAGACAAGATGAGGCCAGAGTGCTTCAACATGGGTTCACCCATGTACATGTCTGAAGAGATGCTAAACACTCCGGTTAAAGTAAATTGTCACTTACTGGACTTGAGCTGTACAATCACTTTTTTTTTTTTCTTTTCTTGGTACATGCACAAAAGGCTCAGCTTGCAACCCCCGTACACACAGCAACTGTAGCGCCTCCTGATCAGTTCATCTCTCTAGACACTCGCCCACCGCCGTAGTTATTTTTGATTTCACCTCACAATATTCAGCTGCAACTGTGAGCCCCGTATCCGCCTTCTCAGCGGCTGTGCATTCCAAATATCAGAAAGCTAAAGAACACAGTGACTCCCACAAGGGAGATGGTCGCCGGGGCGGTGAAGAACTGCCTGTAGTTGATGCGAAAGTACCACACCACAGCCAGTATCACCACGAACACGGGCACCACCAGGCTGCTGGTGCTAATGGCTACTCCTGCAGCCCTGAATCCTCCAGAGACCCCAGACCCAACTCCTGCCCCAGACTGAGCTCCTTCCTCTGGACTGTCTTCATGCAGGGCCTGGGAGATGTGGCAGTGGATCACGCTGTTGTTAGTAATGTTTAAGGAAAACAGAGTCGTCTTAGGATCCTGCAGCAACTGGCCTTGGTAAATTAATTTAATCTGATGCTCCCGACCTGAGAAAAATTTGCTGAAAAAGAATACAGATGAGAGAGATGAGCTGTTGACACATTTTTTTTAAAGAAATAAGTGTTTTGCATTATATTTAGGAGTATAAAAGCCATCATAGTTTAGGTAATTTGAACAAACCTTTTCAGTACTCCCACTGTATCGTGTGGTTCTACAACAGCCACCTCCTCTGTGTCGTTTAAAAATTTCAGACGCACACTCATGGAAGTAGTCGAGCTACTGGTGGTGGTGGCAGATGTGGTGCTGGTTAAAAGTGACATTGGCTTTAACGGCCTTTTTTCTACCACCCGTATCACGTCTTCATCATCATCCTCATTCTCTTCATCATCAGCTTCATCGTCATCTCCACCAGAGGAGTGCAATCTTCCAGGCTGAGGTTGTTTGCTCTGTATGTCCAGGAGCAGATCTGTCCAAATCCCCTCAGCTCCCTCCCCTGTCCCTTCACCCTCTCCTCTCTCTGTGGCCGCCTCGCCGTCGTCAGGCTTGTTCTCCTGTGAAGGTGGAGCAGCCTGCTGCTCGGGGGCATCGGCACTAGAAGATCCTCCTCCGTAGCCGTCGTTGCCTCCCAGTCCTATCAGAGAGGCATGGGCACCCACAGTGAGGATGGTGCCAAGTATGTGGTCTCCGCGATCGGCCACGTGAGTTGAGAGCCAAGCCAAGATGAGGGCCAGGACCAGAAGCAAGACGCCGCCCGCGGCCGTCACCTCTTCCTCCATCCCATCCAACATGGTCAGTGCACACACTGCCATCTCTGTCCTCCGAACCTTAAGACAAGAGCAGGCACATGAAGGCTCGAGAAGAGAAACGTGATGTTGGTAAGGCTCATTTTTCCCACATTTAGTCGGGATTTGTCTCCAGTGGTTTTACTGTTGAACAGGATTATTACACGGGGGAAATTATTTTTTCAATTGCATTGTTTGCTGCTAAACTTTCAGGATGTAACAACATTCAGCTGTGCCCACCTTCTTCTGATTTTCAGTGATAAATACTGTTTATTACAAGGCTCTTGACTTGTAATGTTCGCCGGACTGCATTTCCATTATCACCTGTTGATTTTATGTCATGATGTCCTGAGTAGTAAGGCAAGTAAAAAGGTTGCAGTCAGTGGCACTACTTCTACTCTCAAATGCAACAAAAACATAAATCAGACATGTACTTTGTCATATTTCCCACCAAAGTTGACTGAAAGTCGCATTTTAATATGGGGACAATAAAACACAATTTGGGCTTAATTTCCTCAGCTATGCAGTCAGAAAAAAGAGCTCTACGTCTGAATTGCTTATATATTTATATATATATATACACACACAGACACGTGTCAATTTGGATATCCAATAAATATACAACAGGATATTTATATTTGACCCGTTACTGTCCTGAGAAATATCAGAAAAGTTTAGGAAAACTCAGTTTGGGGTTATTAATTATCTCAATCTAAGACGAAACATGTCTGCAAGAACGCAAAACTGGATTTCCTTTGATTGCCTCTTATTGGGAAGGAAATGCAATCATCAGGCAAGAGGAGTCAATAGTCACAAACTTAAAAATCAAACATTAAACCAAGTTGCAGTCATTTCAGTACATCCGGTAAAAACCCCTCGCATGGAGCATCTTTATGATCGAGACGGGGGCTCCTCCTCTCGTGTACAAACTAACCACAGACCTGGCGGCTCGTTTGTAACACACTGCTAGAATCACGCTGTTCTTGTAAAAGTCGACTGATTAGAAAAGCGACGTCGTCATTTAAACGAAGCTCCGTAAACGGCGACAGCTGCAGCCGCCAGACCTGCCCAGAGAAGCTCCGACCAGCTCCTGTCTGCAGCGTCCACCTGCGTCATGTCCGTTACACAGGACACCCCGACTCTGGACACACGCCGGTCTTTGCGGACGCTGCTTTGAGGTGCGTTTTCCCGTCAAATGTCGAAGTTTACACTCGTATTAGCACGCTAACGTAGCTCACCTGCTAGCCGACCCAGCTAGCTGAAAATCGACCTTCGGCTGTTTACGGCCCCGTGCGTTTTGTAGCAAAACTATTCAGATTTACCATCGAGTGAGCGTCTACAAGTTGTAAATATAATGCATTTCGGAAGGAGCTTACCTGTCAGCTGTACACTCAGAGCATGCTTAAAGACGAGGCTGTAAACAAGTTAACAGCTGCTAGAGTAGCACATAAACACAAGACGCAGGACGTCATCGGCACCAGGAGAGGGGCGTTGCTTTGGAAACGGGACACGCCTGCTTCTCCTCTCCTGGCCCCTCCCTGACTGCTGGAGGCAGGTTATTTTTTCCAACTGTTGCGTTTCTAGATAGACGGATAGATAGATTGATAGTTTACACAGACTCGGTTCTTGGTTCGAGTCTTTGTTTGTGGAGTTTGCATGGGCTTTCTCCAGGTTATCCAGATTTTCAGAAATGAGAGAAATTCCCCAAAGAAACGTGGAAACCAACCAGAGTTATGATTGACAGAACTGTAGAATACATTGTCCTGGATGACCAGCTCCTTCTGTCAGGGAAGCAGGAATATGCTTAAACAATAACTTCAGGTCTCTGAGGCTTATTATGATATATTATGATACTTTTGTGTACAGACGTGTCATGTTCAGGAGAGATGCTTAAGTGAGATGGGTTTTTTTGTTCCTTTTTATTAAACTTCAAAACAGTAACCGATACATGTGGGAACATTGTTTCTGAAATTAGAGATAAAACAGTGTTACAGTAATCTAACTGGAGAATAATGACATTATTTTTAGATCATGTTTCCAAGAAGAGCTGCACTGTTAAAAGTATGTAGACAGCACAAACTCAGTGGAGTGTCCCATCGTTACACAGCAGCAGATAATCCCTCACTGAGCCGGGGATGTCCAGTTCACCGACTGCTGATAGACATCGGGCTCCTAAATGCAGGCGTAAAGCACATCGACAGAGGTGCTGCAGAGAGCGAGGCTGGCCGCTCAGCTGACACACCAAATGGAGGAAAGAGCGATGTTCCTGAAGCAGAGGGGTGGAAACACAGACAATACAGCCTGGAGCAGAAACGAGGTGAGAGGAGAGTCGAGGCGACACAGCGCTGCAGAGAGCTCACTCACCTCGTACATCTCTGCAGACACAGACTCCATCCATTCACTGGGAGGGATGGATGTGTACGCGTTCAGCATCACCTCCAGAGTGGCAGGAGAGAAGACGCACTGCTTCAGCATCTGTGGAGAAAAGTCAAACCACTTCCACTGTATTGTATAAACATCTGCTTCAATCCAGAAGACATTAGTTTCAGGGGAGAGACGATGCCAAAACACAACAGTGCGACTGCGTGTTAAGAGTTCATATTTGTCAAAAAGAAATATCTTTTTTTTTTTTTAATCAGTTTTAACATTCATTGAACAATTTAAGTTCATTATTGGACATAAACTATTTTAAGATTGTTGTTTTGTGTTTTTATAGCCCCCCCTCATGACTTTTTTGGAAACAGGTTTGTATAAAATGTCCTCAAATAACCGTTTTCACTCACAAATGTCTTGATATTTCTTCATTAAAATATGGATCAGACATAAAATATCTCATAAGAACCTTAATAACTTATATTTCATGGATTTTTAAACTCTAGTACATATTATAACTGCATCATACTTTAACAATTGAAATAAAAAATGACACTTTTGAATGCAACACTATAGCTTTTTGTCTTTTTTTTTTTTTTTTTTTTTTTTTTTTTTTTTTTTTTTTTGCTGTTTGGTCGAACCTTTGCAGGAACAGGTTTCGCTCCGTGGTTCAGAAGAGACCGAGCTATCGCCTCAGGTTGCTGGTTTGGATAATCCTCCACCACCTTAAAGAGCAAGAAGAACAGCGTTTATCACCCCAGCGTCTGAACTAAAGTGTATCTCACTACATGGTGACTGTCTTTACAACGACAAACTTCTCCGTCCTTTTTCTTGAACTCCACCCAGACCCCATCTGCTACCTGCAACAAACAGTCCATCGGTGTGTACCCCGCACAGTTGACAACGTCAGCTTTGGCTCCACGCTGCAGGAGGATGTCCACAATCCTGTGGCAGCAGTTTGCGCAGGCGTTGTGCAGAGGTGTGTGCTGCTTCCTGCCTGCAGTTCTGGGGTCGGCTCCTGCATCCAGCAGCTTCTGGATCACTCTGAGGTACCGTCCGGCTTCTGGCGGCCTCTCTGCTGCGGAGCACGCAGCGTTAAGAGGGGTCTCCCCTTCTCGATTCGTTGCTAAAACATCAGCTCCGTGGCTGAGGAGGAGTTCTACGTGCTCCTCCAGGCCAAGCCGAGCGGCCACGTGCAGAGGCGTGAGCCTCGACTCCTTGGTCCGCACGTTGACATCTGCACCTCCTTCTACGAGCAGCTCGGCACAGCTTTGAAAAAGATGTACAAAATCTGATCACAACATGCAACTATTTCTCTCGTATTAGTTTTAAAAAGTAAAAAAACAACTCCAAATCCTTTACTGCTCACTGGAATGACTGGGCAGAGGTACAGCGGTGAAGTGGAGCGCTGCCATCTGCTGCCAACAGATCGGGATCTGCTCCGTGAGATAGCAGCAGCTGGACACAAACAGAATGGCAACCCATGCAGGCGTCATGGAGGGCGGTGTGGCCTCCAGGGTTGGCGTTGACCTCAGCTCCGCGAAACAGCAGCTCCTCCACACATGCTGTATGTCCTCTGCTGGCAGCCAGGCGTAAGGCTGAGGTCTGCTTCACTTTGGAGCTCAGCGTCCACATGCCTGATAAAGGAGCAGACAGGCAGTTGAGTGTCAAAGGCATTAATGACGGGCTGTGAAGCAGAGGTGGTTGACATCATACCCATCTCTGGAGCCCACACCATCTCCTCGTGCACTGTCTCCATCAGGGCGTTGACCATTGCGGGGTCTTTTAGTACAGCATACACTCCTTTCATGTCGCCACACATGAAGGTGTTGTGGATGGTTGTGTCTCTGCAGTGGACCTGGGGTGGAGGGGCTCGAACTTCCTGGATCCGCTGCTCCCTGGGAGGAGGCCGGGGGGCCCGGGGCAGCGGGGCCCTGGTCATGGCTCGCCTCTGACCCAAAGCCCGCCGTGCATCTTCCCACTCTTGAAACTGCTGCTCCAGTCTCAGGGAGCGCAACGAGGTAGAGGTGAACGGAAAAGTGTCCTTTGACATAGCACCTGAAAGTCAGCCCCATAGAAATGAAATCTTTTACAACTGTTAAAAATAAACACTGGTTTAAATGCGTCTGTTTTATACCATTTCATTTCAGCAGAGGCCCACAAATGAACTTCCATAATCTCTCACCTCTGAAAAACGGAGCAGTACTGCCTAGAGAAATATCAACACACAGCTTTTACTCACCCTTTGATAAAAATACAGTGAGTCAAAAGGGACCCAAGCAGAGGTCAAGTAAAGACTTTCATGAATGGAATAAGCATTATTTCCCTCTTGAGGAATAACGGATTGCCAGAGTAAATGTCCTTCCTTTGTGGAGACAGTCACACGATTGTTGCTAAAATACAAGTGGAGCTCTAGATATTTATAACTCAGCACGCAAGTTGATACTTGTCTCGTCTCCTGCGCCCACTAGATGGCAGCATTGATGTGATGTTTACATCCTTAAAAGCCCAACAAAGGGCAAAGAAATTTAACAGTTTTGAAAACCATAGATACAAAATACGCTGCCAGGTGCAGATGACAGTGACTATTTTTTTTAAGCCCACGTTCATCTCCTGATCTTTTTAAACCGTTTTTCAGAGCAGAGTCTGTTTTAGAATTGTTTACATTAGTGAATGCAACTGTTTGACTGAAATTGTTCAAATTTTAAAGTTATATTTCTCTGTGTGTTTTATTTATTTATTTTTCTAAGTTTGTCCGTATTCATTATTATTGTGTAATATAATAATAAAGTTAAGTAAACACTTCTATAATTGGAATAAACGTGTGCGGGGGAGTGAACCATCTTGACGTACGTCTTTGAAAATCCCAGTTACGTCATCACGTCACGTTTGAACGTGGCGGCAGGATAACAAACAAACGGCAAAGTTAAAGTTACTGAACTGGCAGGTTAAAGTCAATCTCCACAAACACCACAGTTCAACAATATATGTTGTTATTAAATGGCTGGCGGCGTTAAGTTAAGGGGTGTTCGTCTAAACTGAATAAGTACGGCCGTCATCGCGATATCCCATGACTGCGATGGTAAGCTAACGAATGATAGCTTCACATTTCAGTTTATTATTTGTTTAATGGGATTTAGACATTTATTGCTGTGGATGAATTTAATTGGCGGGTTTTTTTACTATGTTACAGACCTGCAAACTGAGTGGCCTTTTCAGCATTGGCGAGGACTTTGATGATGAGGTGAGTCCTGCACCGTCACAGCTGATTCAGGTTAACTGTCACTGGTCGTGTTCTCGGCTTTAACCGTGTGCGTGTGCGTGTGCGTCAGGACCTGCTCGGCACAGACTGGACTGCCTGCTCAGCTTCTGCAACAGCCAATGAGACAGCTGCTGTGTCATCCTGCTCTCTGCGGGCGTCCTCTGTTGCTCACAGAGAGCCGGAGAAAGTTTGCCATCAGCAGAGAGGAGAGAGCTCAACTTCTCAGCATAATGGCCCGGCATCAGTGAGAAGCACACACGCCGTTGCTGCAGGTTTGAGACGCCTCTCAAACGCAGCTCAGCCTCACACCGCTCCTCCGCCCGCTCTAATTCGCCCTGAAACAAATCTGGCAGCACGGCAGAGCCGTGCCGACACTAAGGAGCTTCTGAAGCCTGGTGTGGCTGAGGATGAGTTTGATGATTGGGATGTTGACCTGGCAGACTTGGACGAGTGTGACAGCCTAATGGGGCAACTGCCTAAACCTGCAGCAGCGGTTGAGCCTCTGCCTTCAGCCAAAACACAGCACCTGTCAACGAGTGGAGGGGGTCAAACGCTGCCTAATCGGACGCTAAGAGGCCTCAGCACGGCATGCAAGACTTCTGGCTCATCTAGTTATGCCTCAGCTTCCCAGAACCTCTCTGGTGGACGTTTGCAGCCTCCAAATCCCTGCATGTCTTCCCCCTCAGCTCATCCGCAGAGTCCCACTGTTTTTCCCGGCCTCACTGCAACATCTCCAGCTCCCAGCAGCCTTTCAAGGACATTCAGAAGTCCCCAACAGCAGCAGAAAACATGGGTCCCTCCACAAGCTTCCCCTCAGGCCCGGGGCCTCTTTGAGACGGTCTCTCCAGGTCCCTCTTCCTCTGTTAGCTCCTCCTCTCTGAGCACTCATCCCCTACACACACCCATCCTCACCAATCGTCTGGTCCAGCTGGTCTCTGCCTCAAATAAGCTTCCCAAGAAGAGGCCTCGCTCTGAAGCTCACCAGCCCAGAACCCGGCGCTTCCCTGGTCCTGCAGGACTGCTGCCGCAGCAGGTCAGTCTCATACACCAGTGACTATGTTCAGAGAAAAAGCCACCAAATTGCATGTTGTTGTTAGATCTCCTGCTGCAGCTACCTGGAACTGAAGAACTGAGTGTGAAAGAAAACGGTGTGCGTTTTGCTTTTCCTCCACTGTGCCAACGTCCTGATTTCAGTCTCGTTTCTCAGCCTCAGGGTCAGAACCTGGACCAGATTGTGGTTTCTGTTCCTCAGACTCCGGCTCACGGGGTTGTGGCTCGACTGCCAAGCCAGGTAAACAAAACGCAGAGAGAGGGATCCTCACAGAACATACCAGCACATTTCCATGTTTTTCCTTATGGACAAATACAAACCATGCAAATGAGTTTTCCATACGACCGACGCAGAAGGAGGCACTTGAAACTGTTCTATGAAGAGAAAAGACAAAGCAGCCGCGTGTGCACCACCAGCTCATGTCCTGTTTCTGTTGAGCATAAATAGCTGTTTATTGATCACATTTTACTTTGTTTTTGTTTTACAGTAATGCAGTAATACAGTAATAAATCTGTGATGCCCTTTTCACTAAAATCAGCCTCTCACGTATTTAACTGAAACCAAGCAGGTGGAAAAGACGCTTCTGTGGATGACAAATGCAGCATAAAAGAATCAACCAGCCCAGACGCAGAGCAGATGAGCAGTAATTAATAGCTAACAAGACCGTTATTCCAACATTATTATAAGTTCTGGTGCTGTGTGATTCCCGCATGCTGTCTTCTTCATCTTAACTTGACAGGAAGTAGAGCGTAGGTTTTAACCTCCCAGATGTTGGTTAATGCATTTTCTGTGTTGTATTGCAGTGTTCTTGGTCACTCGTACTTCCGTCACTAATGCGTGGACAAATGTTTCGGCCCCGTCGGGACGAGTTATAAAAACCACACTGAGACAGGACTTTTCAGGCTGTTAACTTGTTGTGTTAGTGGCTTTCATGAGCTGACTCACACGGAGACCGCAAAGGCAACGCTCTTCAGACAGAGAATTTAACAGATAAAATGAATTTACTTCATATTAATTAGCAGATTAGAAGTCTAAATCAAGCGTGCACGTCATGGGGCGCGTGCATGAGTCAAATCAATGCTGTAAAGTGTTCGTCAGCGAAGGGAATATAGGTGTGAGTGTTGTAAGCTCAGATTTACCGGGAAGCAGTCGGGTATTTTAGATTCCTCTTAGTGAAGTTTTGAACTGGAGCCACCGCCTCCTGAGGGAAATATTTAAGATTTGTCTGTAACTCTCCTAAACACTTGTCTTTTCTCTTGAAGGGTTCCTGCTCCCAGACTGAGGAAGACGAGTTCAGCACTGGCGCCTGGGCAGCGATGAAGGCAGAGATGGGGCTGGATGAGAGGAACCCGTCCTGTTTCCTGCACACCTACAGCGTGGTCATGGTGCTTCGCAAGGTAAGCTGCCGTACTCGTAGTAGGACGTTAGTTACCACGTCTGGAGAACGCCTTCCTCGCTGTGCCACCACAGAAACCGCTGTTGCACGTGCAGGGATATTTAGGTCAAACAGTTTTTTAAAAATGATTCATCCTCCGTCGCAGCAGCCTGTGTGGCTGGTGGTGGTCTGTTGGCGTAATCAGGACAGATGAGGGTGCTGCACTGGAGGTGTTTTGGAATGATAAATGATGGGATCATTCATCAGTCATGCTAATGTTGTTCTCTCTCTCTCTCTCTGTCTCTCTCTCTCTGTGTCTCTCTCTGTCTCTCTGTGTCTCTCTGTGTCTCTCTCTGTCTCTGTGTCTCTGTGTCTCTGTCTCTCTGTTTCTCTATCTCTCTATCTCTCTGTCTCTGTGTCTCTCTGTGTCTCTCTCTCTCTCTGTGTCTCTGTCTCTGTGTCTCTGTCTCTCTATCTCTCTATCTCTCTGTCTCTGTGTCTCTGTCTCTCTCTCTCTGTGTCTCTGTCTCTCTCTCTCTGTGTCTCTCTCCCTCTCTCTGTCTCTGTGTCTCTCTGTCTGTCTCTCTACGTGTCTCTCTGTCTGTCTCTCTCTGTCTCTCTATCTCTCTGTCTCTGTCTCTCTGTCTCTGTGTCTCTGTGTCTCTCTCTTTCTGTGTGTGTCTCTCTCTCTCTCTCTGTGTGTCTCTGTCTCTCTCTCTGTCTCTGTGTCTCTCTGTGTGTCTCTGTCTCTCTCTCTCTGTCTACATCTACTGGAGGCAGCCTCTGAGTTTTCTTTCGGTGTGCACGTGCTTACATATGTTCTATGCTGTGTCATCACCAGCTCGGCCACTGGCAGGATGCTCTTCTAGGCCATTCTGGTCGCATGGATATCTGCGTCTCAAAAATCCTTGTTTGCATTAATAAACAAATTATTACACATCCTGAGCACATTACATCTAATGCAGTGGGGGGAGAGGATGATCCCAGCTGTAAATCCTGTTCCATCCTCTGTATCTACATCCCTGCGTCCTCTTAGCTCTGCGTTTGTGCTGCCAAACTATCAGCGAGAAGAGTGATATTTAAGGCTTTGGTGATTAAATATTCAGCTGGTAGAAGACCTTGCTGAATAAGGAGTTGTGTTTCCTTGGCAACAAAGCAGTGTGAAACAACATGTCAGAATAAATAAACATTTTCTGAATGAACTTTGGTTAAAACTATAACTGTAGCTGTAAATCGGTCATGTGGAGCCCCCCCACCCGATGAGGCTGACGTGGAGAGTCAGCGCTCTTTAACGCCGCTGGAGCTCAACGTACTCATCTTTTCATCGCAGCCCGACATCGCAGCCCGACACCTCAGCGCTCTTTAACTGCACCCTCTTCAAACAAGCCCTTTATTTCTATAAACTATATTAAAAAAAATGCTAATTGATGTTGCAGCCCACAGGCAAGATTAAAGAGTACTTGAACATGGTTAATGAAAAGCTCTGATTATCACACTGGTCACAGTTTCAACGCTGTGAGAGCTGGATACTTGTGTCAGACCTAAATAAGGCTGAATGCAGATGAATCCTGGAGTCATTTCAATGCAACATCATATCTACTGCTGGAATTGTCGATATCGTTCTTTTTTCTCTTCTGTTTGTTTTGGTAAAGACTCCGAAGTATGACGGCATCAGCTCTTTAAAGAGGAACTGAGCTGAAGGGGGGCGGTGCACTTTATTTCCATTGTGTTTCAAATAAAGATGGAGTTGCTGTACACGGTTTTTGGTTTGCTCTTCCCCACCAGGCTGCACTAAAACAACTGGCGAGAAACAAGGCGCCCAACATGGCTGTGCTCCTGAAGAGCCTGGTCCACACTCATGCAGACGCTAAGGCTGTGTTTAAAGATCCTACAGGTAGAGCACGCACACGCGTGTGCACACACGCATGCACAGACACGCACTCGCTCCACACATCAACAAAAGCAGAGTTCAGCGGCGGTGCCGTGCCCCGCCGTGCAGGCCCACATTACATACACCTAATGCACTCAGCCCAGCTCATCGGCGTCTGTCCATACAACCGGCAGCCGCTCGTTTTCAGCCTTTCACCCTCCTCTCTGATCAGTCTCCGAGCAGAGCTGGTTGCCATGGCCTCACAGTTTTAGCCACATGTGGCGTACTGATTAGCAGCAGGAGTGGATATTCTCAGTCCTGGACGTAAGTGCCCATTTGTGATTCAGCCGTGGACGGCGTCGGTGTCGGCCGGCTTTTAAAGCGTCTGGCAACAGGAGTGACTAATCTCTCAGTAATAGGCCTCCTACTTGCAGGAAGATTTGCAACTTTTCTCCAAACACATGTCCAGCATTTGGTCCTCTCTTACTTTTCAAAGTGGTGATTAAGGCAACGTTGTTTTTAAATGTTAGCGGTTCATTCGGTTTTAAAAGTCTGAAACTCATTAGTGTGGAGGTAAAGTGGGGCTTCTCAGCTAAAATGAAGAAGATTATGTCCATTGATTAGATTACTACTGATGGTTTTGTGTCATTTCATATGTGACAGCTCTGTGAAGGGACATTAATTAGTCAGAATTGCTGTTAATTGTAAATTCTGCTATTAATTGTTGGTTATAATTGTTAAATCTGTGTTGAATGAATTATTTTATTACTTTTAGGTTTCCCCTGTCAAGTTTGTTTTTCCTCTCGAATGGATGACATAAAGGGAACATTAAGAAAAGACAGCGGTGACATCACAGACCAGATCAGGCCACAGTTACTCAGCCTCCCAGCCGTTATTTCCATTCAGGTTCATGATACGCTGCGTTTGCTGAACCACAGAAGCGGGTTGCACAAAGCTTTAGGCCACTTTAAAAATCGTCTTCACCAGGGGAATAAAGTCGAATCAAGCGTTGGCTCCTCCCTCTGAGCCACCGGCGACAAACAGAACCGTAAAGACAGATTCGTGCCTCTTACTTACAAGCGAACTTAAAGGGTATTTTATACAGTATCTTGGTGGTATTTTTGACGAAAGCTTGTCATAGATTTTTCATTAACATCTCAGGAAGTGGTTTCAGTTTTTGAAAAAAAAATATAATGCCTCCTTTAAATCTTAGGGTTGGGAGATTTTACCCAGAATTTTACCTCTTTCTCAAGAACGGTAGTTTTTTTTTTTGTAATCTCCTTTTGTGTTGTCACTTAATAAAATCAATTTTAAAAGGTTACTTTTAGCTTTGAGAAACTCTAAACTACTTTCTGATATTTGTATTTGCAGCGGTGATTCATGTAGATCTTTAATCAAATTTGATTCACATCTTTATCGTTCAAGATCACAAACCCAAACTCACTTCTTGAACTGTTATAGTAATATATAATATTAGTCTTTTAAAAACGTTTCACTTAAACATTTGATACGCTCTTGTTAGATCTGTCTTTACTAATTAATAATAAAACTGATTGAATTTTCTACAGCATGCTGCAGCCACTTCAGTTTATTAAAGTTTAGCAAACAATATAAACCACAACAACTTTATAATAATGAGTCCCAGAATAAAGCAAAATAGGCAAGTAGTGTTGTTAAATATGGAATAAGTATTTCTAAACAGAAAGAGAGCTTTTGAAGCTCTGAATTATGGATTTTATGCGTGAGTGTGTTTTGTTCTTATACCACGCTGAAGGTTTTAAGTGATTTTGCTCTCAGCTGGGGGGGCTTACTCATCTACAGAAGTACAAAAGATGAAATAAAAGCCGCAGAGAGCTAACGCTGAGGCTGCACCATAAAAGATGCAAGATTTAAAATAATTTGGAAAAAAAAAAAGGTTGTTTTTTCAGAAAGAAGTTCACTCTTGTTCATTTGGCCTGGAGGATGCACGCGGTGTGTTTGACTACACAGAAACATTCAAGACGGAGGTGGAAAAGCAAGGAGGATGAAGATGTTTAATGCATCTCAAATTATATTTAGTTGTGGAGGTGGGAAAAAATGCAGTTGAGTGCAGTGCTTTTTGTTTTTTTTCCCATTGATTTATAGTAATCTGCTTCAGTAGTGAGTAAAGTGATTTCATCCCTCTGCTAGTTCGTCGTCACTGAAGTATATCTACAGAACATCTTGTGATTAGTTAATGTTTGACATGTTAGGCTCTGATGTTGTTTTTGATGTTTTGGGCTGAAGGGGAGATTCAGGGAACGGTGCACCGGCGTCTCTTAGACGACAGAGCGGACGAGCTGAGGGTTGGAGCGGTGCTGCTGCTCAAACAAGTAGGAGTCACCCCCTGCACTCCTAAATGACTTGGACGTATTCACACTGTGGCTTCCAATCGGGTTTTAACTTGCTTGTGTGAACAGGTGGGGGTGTTTTCCCCCTCACATCGTAACCACTACCTGAATGTCACACCCAACAACCTGCTGAGGATCTACGCCCCCGATGGAGTCGGCCTGTCCTCTACCCAACTCCCAGCGTTGGTTCTGGTGAGCACCAGCTGACGAAAAGATGGGCACAGTAGATTAAATTAAAAAATCAGGAAATCTAGGAATTTTCCTGTCCTCTGTGTCATCGATGCCTTTTTGAAAATGTTTCTGCCCCAATCCAGGGTCCCATGTCGCCATCAGCCCCTCCAGCTCCCCCTGGCCTACAGGAGCCGGTGTCTCAAATGCAGCTGGTGTTTGACGAAGACGACGATGAGGGGAAAGAGGTGGAGAGATGCATGGAGAGAGGTGGAAACCCGCTGGCGCAAACGCACACAGAGAATGAAAAATCGACCAGCTGCAGCAGAGGCGTCCAAGAGAGCGGCAGGAATCCATCACCACAGGACGCAGTCTGGGATGCAGGTCGGCACCGGCTTTTCTGAAGACACAAAAAAGCATAAACTTAAAAAAAAGAAAATGGCACTGCATGGTTGGTGGTTTGAGGTCCAGATCCTTCTGTCCTGATGCTGTAACATGACTGTACAGTCCAATCTGTATTGCTTTCAGTGATCTGACCTCCAGTTTGCATGGCAGCTTACCGCCATGGATGTGTGGGGAATATGTGGGGAATATGTGAGGAATATGTGGGGAATATGTGGGGAACGTGGATAAAATTGACTTTGCTTTGACCTGGCGCCAGCTTCAAGACAAACTCAGCTGATGTGTGGGCTCCATGTCCTGCTGTGGTATTCCCAGCCTTTTCTCCCAACATCGGGTTAATCGTTGCCTTTCCCGCTCACCCTTTACTTTCTGTTTCGTCAACCACGCTGCAGCTGTCTTTGTTAAAAATACTAATAAAAAGCACCGTGGTTGTCAGCTTTACCCTCCTCAAGCTCAGTCCTCTACCAGAGGCCGGGGAGTTTCGTGGTTCTAAGTAACGTATATAAATCCTGATGACGCTCTCAAAGCCCAAGACGACGTCTACAGCTGTCCTACTTTGTCTAATTACCTGTCGCTTATCTGAAAGGGTAAATCCATTATTTAGACACTGTCTCATGTCCTCCTGTGTCTGTTCTGTGCAGATGACGACCTGGATGAACTGCTGGGGGAGATGCCTGAGGACGCCTACAGCCTTTGATGCCAACTTCACATCAAACGCTCTCTACATACTGTCACCATCTCTTAACACGTCATTCCCGGTCTTCTGTCGCCACCTCTTTAAATATGTACAACTTACTGCATGTTGAGTCTTTTTTTTTTTTTTTCGTAAAGTGTCATTTATTTGTTCAATATCCATAAATGCATGTCAGTTTTCTGCATCACAGTGATTGATGTGTATCGTGAAGACATTATGTATTTACTCATTAATTAAAAAAATCTGCTTAATTTGACAGCAGCGACGTGGCTTTTATCCTTGTAAAGTGGGGCAGAAAGTATCTGCTTGCTTGTTTTAAAGTGTCCAAGCAAACGTGTCATAGTTTTTCAGGTACGTAACAGAGAGGTGGTATCTCTCAGCTCTGCTCTAAGCCCGTTTTCATGTCGCGTGTAACTGCTAGACATGACCACACCTTCGGCTGTTTGTCCATCTTTTTAGGTGAAGTCATCACACAAGAGCTCAGTGTTCATTTTGAGTACAAACGATGTCTCGGCTGCATTTCCAAAACCAGCATCCTGCTTGTAACATTACACTGCAGATGCACGAAAATGTGGTTAGAAAATTGTTGTCGAAACGGAGCGATCCAGATCCTTCAGGCAAATACGAACAGCAGAACCAGCAGCTCCATTGCTGGAGGACTTTGCAGTAAATGTTGTGGACAAATTAACTCGCTTTGGTCAAGTGTAGGATGAAACTCTAGAAAAAAAATCCCGATACAAATCTGACAGATAGTTTTAACTTCAGGCGCTGCAGCAACCTGTGAAATGTGGCACAAAGCAGAAGGCGAAGTCTGTAGGAACGTTGTTCATTTTAGTCTCACATCTGACTGTTCTGTAATTAAACGACTATAGTGAGAAAGCTTCCCCAGTTTTTAGCAGCAGGAGTCTATATTGGGAATTCTTGAGCAGGCTTTCAGTTTTAAAAGCACGGCTTCTGTTGGGAGAAACACTGATGATAAAAGCTTTGCAAATATTTGCTTTCTTAAGGAAAAGTTACCTCTTTAAAAGTCCTTAACTTGAAACCACCCAGAGATTAAATCTGTTTCACAGCCAGAAAAATAAAAATGTTAGAACTGACTCTCAGATCAAAAGCGCATCCGTGGAATATGTGGTAAGAAAAGGAAAAGCAGAAGACGCCAGCAGGGGGTAGCATTTAACGCCCTCCCTTGCTGCTTAGGTCCTGGTAGACATCATTAGCCCGGTTCAGGAGCTCATGAAAGCGTGCAGGCATGCCAAACCCCAGTTCAGTCCCAGTGATGAAACTCCTAATTAGACTTGAATTTAATTTGATCAGGAAATCTTTTTGAAAGTCTGTGTGGAGTAAAAAAAAAAAAGGAAGGTTGCCTTTTTCCCTTATCCATTAATCTACCAATTAAGACCTTTACAAAAGACAGACTCGGTTCCAGAAAATCTGAGACTGTCGGTTACAAACTGATAATTTGTCCTTTTGTCGCCTCTCATCAAACGTAATAATCAACTGTGCTCCATCTGGCACTTAGGCGTCTTAATTATCTCCTGGCAATACCTTATTTTTTCTAATCCAATAAGATGCTCCAAAAGCATAATTACCTCTCCAGTCTAATGCATATTAGAAAAGAGGTACCAAGTGACAAAAACCCCCCAGAAAACTACAGAAACCATTATTTTTCTAAAAGACTCGAATCTAACGCCCAAATGACAAATATATAATTTTTACTGTTCTAGAAACAACAGAAGGCTTCAACATTGAAGAAGAAACTTTCTCTGATAACTAAAACAACCTAAAGTACAATGTCAAATGTCACTGTAAAATAAAAATTGGTTTACCAAAATAAAAATGAATTTATATTTACAAACATCTGGGTTAAAAAGGAAGTATATTTCATGTAATTTTTTAAATACAAAAATTAATTGGATTCCCTTAATCTAATTTAAACTGTATATAATCTCCATATATTTGGTGTCCGTGTCCGTCCATGTAAAGACATACGTGTGTCCCAAACCACAGACGGGGAGAACAATTTCAGATTCATTTGACTCAGGATTCTAGTATTAATACCGTGCAAATTAAAAACTGTAATAAAAAGCTAACAGTCTCAGCACTTTTGTTAATCCTGGATCAAAGTTACTTGGACGGATGAAGGAAGATAAGATTCCTAAAGCATAAAACCTCATTTTTAGCCCTGGAGATTGTTTAATCCCTGTTAAATTATGTTCATTACCTCAGTGGAATAAGGGGAGATTTGCTTAATTAACTTGTTAAGAAACCAGCAGACCCTGCAGCTGTCTGAGACCACAGCAAATTTCATTCATGAGAAGACATTGTGTGGGTGAGACGGTGCACTATCTTTCAGTTTTATTCAATCTTTACTGTAGTGTTGTCGCACACGGCTCAATTTTGACTCAGATTTTTATGCTTTGTACAAAACAAAAGTGAGGAGCAGCTACTTGGCTTAAGGAAAGTTCAGTTATATTTTATTAAACGCAATACCAGAATTTCTTGTGTTGAATTTTCATTCCTAATTTGGTGTAACTTTAAACATTCTTGGTTTGGATCAATCCATCGTTTCTCATAGATTTTTGTAAGTTTACTTACTGCTGGAGGCATTGAAAACACAGTTTTTCTTTGGGAAATATACATTTTATTTCATGCTTTTTATTAAACTTTTGTTCAGTAAATAGAGCTTAAATATAGTATCTGATTTCTAGTCATTTATGTTTGACACTGTTAAGTTTTTGTTTTGTTTATTTGAGGGTCCGTTTATGTTTTTTTATTTTAATGCCCATTTTCGCGAGGGTCTTTTATTTTGGTATTCAGTGGTAATTTCCGGTCGCCAGCGTCGTTTCTGTCTGCCTCGTTAGTGGCCGGAGGCGACCAGAACTCTACAACAGTCAAATCTTTTAAAGATCTGCTTTCAAATCCGGACTTTTGCACAGCTCAACCAGTAGCACGACATTGACAAACCAAAACGAACTAATAAAATAATTTATCTCAATTTTTATTTAAATGAGGCGGGAAATTGTGAGTTCTTAAATTGGTCACAGCTGCAACAGGTGAGTTGATTTACGTCACTCTTAACTTCAAATTAAAAAAAATATAAAAACAAAAATACTGTCTCTTTATAGAATGCATTAACACGTATAACAAAAAAAAAAAACAACAATTTATTCACGTGGTCAAAAAATCTTTGAAAAATTGTTCTTTTTCAAACTTTTTTCATCACATGATTTACAAACATCAGTTTATCGGTGGTAGTTCACCACATTTTATGCAATTTATACACTTAATATAAATAGTTGGTTAAGAATATGCAGATAATTCTTGGGTCATTGTGAAAATCAGGCTGACAGGGTGTTGGCATTTTGGTAAAAGGGATCTTGAGTTTTTAATATAACTTGAAACTTAAATGGACCTAATCTGAGGAAATGGCTTATTCCTGAAAAAAAGACCGGCTTGACCTGTTTGTGTGCAGAGGTTTTAGGCTTTTATTAAACTGTAGTATTGTGACGTGACTGTCTCAACAGTGAGATGAAGTGTGACAGATGGCGACGATGGCATCTGTGAAAGTGTAATACACCTAGTGGCAATTAACACTGAAGTGTCATGTAATGGTCCACATAATTACAGGTAATGTTTTTATAACTGAACAAATATTACCAGTGTGTGCACGTGGTGTTTTTCATAGTGCTGGGCAATATGGCTTGAAAATAATGGTTCAGCATGTGGACGAACCGAAGCTTTTCAACTGCAAACGGGCTCTGCAGAAATGCAAAACACGTCTTTATTACACGTGATGCTGCTAGTGTTTCCTGGGTATTTTAATGGTGTTGCTGTCTTGTGCAGCTCACAGTGAGTGCTGCACACTTCTCCGACTCGTTTCAGATGCTGGAATAAATTAGTTGTGCTGCTACTTCTCGCTGCCACAGACTATAGCCTCCAAAGACACGTGACGTCCACATAGTAGGGGTGTCTATACCATAATACTGTATTTTATCATGCTGAGGGGGGAGCCCACAGGGATGAGAGATAAAAACAACCAAATAAGGATAGGCGAGCTTTACAGCAGACAGCTGTTTTCACTAGGGGTGCAACAATTAGTCAACATTGTAGACAAAAATGGATAATAAAAATAGTCGTTGACGGATTTAATTGTGAACTATTGTCTGCAAAAAAAAAAAAAAAGTAATAGTGATGCATCTTCTTGCCTCTGTCCTTCATGCGTTTTGCTGAGAATTGCACATGTGCAATAGTGTTTAGCTGTTTTGTTGGCACTTACACGTGTTTTTAAACACAGTGAGGCATCGTCCAGCCTTCCTGTCTCCTCTGAGAGTCGCACATGCGCCGTCCATCTGACATGACATTTGTTTGGCATGCCTTCTTCATCCTAATTCAATAGTTGGGAGGTTCCTTGAAAACAATTGCTGCAAATCCCAATCTCCGTCCCAGTTATCATTTTGAACTGATGCCAATATTTCTTTTTTTTTTTTTTTTTTCTCCATTGGCTTTGAATTTCAGACAAAATAATTTGCAGCAAAAACTTACGATGAGAAGCGCTGGGACAGCAAATCGCTGAGGTCAACTTTGATACAGATGATGCAGCATGCTGCGGTGTATACTTGTATTCCATGTTTTACTCTCTTGGTTTGCTCTTTAATTACTTACTCTGCAGTAAAAATGGACTTTGACAGCGGCGGCGCCCGCGGTACGTCGAGACTCTCGCAACAAGTGACACGGAGGTCACAGTTTGGAACGGCACCAGACAGAGGCTGTCAAATGTGAATTATTAATGAAGTGGGAAAGAATGGCTTTTTGTCTTTATGCATTCAAAAGGTAAAAAATATAATTTTCCTTTTGCACATCTTTAGGAGGAAGCAATGCATTTTAAATGACTTCCAGGCAGAAGTTGTTGAGCCAAGCTCATATTCAGGGACATGGTCGCACAAGATGCTTTTAAAGGGAGGAAAAGGAATGAGAAGTCTAGTTGGATTTAAGTTGTCATATTTAGATGCGCGACGTGTTGGTAAAAACTCCGGAGTTTTTCCACAATGAGTTAGAAGTCCAAGAATAAATGTGGTGAGGATCCATCCTACGAGTAGCTGCGTTCCCTGCCGTGACCTCTGCTTTTTCTGACGCAGGGCAATAAAAGAGAAAATACAAACAAACTTCGCCTGTTTTTGTACTAATTTAAAACTCTGCCCCGACAGGTGTTTGGACAAAAGCGGCGTGAAGCGACGTCTGAGTGCGTTTAAGATGGGAACATTTATCATCTGACTGAAAACGGCTTTTTTATTTACTTTACACAAAACTGTTGGCATTGAAATAAGTATAAGGCAGCTGCTGGGATATAAACACTCAACGTGTTTACTTCGGGGTGTTTATGTGAAAAATGCATATTTGAGAAAGACAACAGCTATTCAGGACGTAGATTAACGGTGGTCTGGCGTGTGTTTAATCATCAGTGCAACCGAGCCGTTTAACGAAGCTGCAGGCCGGCGCTTCCGCCACATCTTGACTGTTTTGAATTTGTTATTAGTGGATGTTTTCTAACAAACATCATTGATCAACACTTTACCACCTTTTTAAAACAGTCGAACCTTTCAGATGTTTGGCTCTCATCATCATCATCATCATCATCATCATCATCATCCTCCTCTCTCCTTGTAACTCTTCATAAAGTTTTTTTTTTCTCCATTTCTTTTGATAATTAATCTGCTACACAGAAATGTCAAATTTCTCGAAGTATATGACCAGACTGCCGTTATTGTCGTCCGAGTCCCGCTCCGTGCTCGTGGGTCGAGTCTCTGAATTTCTCCGTGTGACATTTCTGTTCAGCCTGCGTGACCACACTTTCTCTCTCGCTCTTTTAGTTTCCCGTCTTATTTTTGTCCTCAACCTAGATATCCCTGCCTTTACTCCTCCATCTCCACTTCTGCTTCACCCCCCATGACACCCCCGCCCCCCCCACCCACCAACTAAGCAACCACCACTGTTCTTCTCTCCATCTGTCTCTCCGACAGTCTCCCGTTTCGCATCCATCCATCATTCTGTTTTGCTGTGATGAGATGTGGAAATATGAAAGGCTGACAGACAAATACGAGCAAAGGTGGGGGTGTTTTCTGGGGGAGGAGGAAACATATTCAATAAGAGACTTCGCTTTGGGGAGATCAAGGGAGGAGAGCGTTGGCTTCTCTCCCGCTCCCCTCCTCCTCCTCCCCCTCCTCCTCCTCCTCCTCCTCCTCTCCACTGTGTCTGCTCAAGAATGTGTGTTGGTGTGTGTGCGCCTCTCCCAGCTCCACTGTTGTTCGTCACTGCTACAGATGAGCTGGGAAGAGGAGGGAAAGCGGTTGTATATGGCCAAAGGAAATCGGGAGGAGTTTGGATCGGCATGCAGGACTAACTAGCGGCTCTGATCATCGACTCTCCCTCTCTCTTTCACACACACACACGCACAAACACACGTGCGCTGTCAGGCTTGCATACACTCACGCCAGCTGGATGTCTTCTCGCTAGACTGAACGAGAGAGGTGCTTTGGCTTGTCATTAGTTGAGGGCATGGGAGATCATGAGGAGCCTTGACATGTGTTTGTGTGTCTGTCAGCTCGCGTGTGTGTGTGTGTGTGTGTGTGTGTGTAGTGTTTTTTTAATAGAGATGAGCCGGGACTTAAAATACACACGAGCAGATTTCACTTGCTTGCGGCTGAAGTGACTCTCACCTCTTGCTCCGGGTGTCGGAGAGGACTTAACTCTGGTATTTCTGTCAGTGAAATGGAGCGGACACAGAGGGCAACAGAGGATGAAAGGGAGGCGGGTGGGGGGATGTTGGGATTTGGGTGGATGTTGATGTTTGTTGGGGTTGTAGTAGGATCCACAGGCAGCCCCAGTAACTCCAAGTTGAAGGGAGTTATTGACCGCGTAACCAGAGGGATGCCCTAAGGACGCATCCATCTCATTGTCACTTCATGTCTGATAGTTACTCAGGTTTTCAGTTTGAGGCATACACTTAACACTTAATACTTTCTCTCCTATGTCAACTGTTTGCTGAAAACCTTTTCAATGCTCTTTCATTTTTTTTCGAGCTTTGGTTTGATAGTACAGACTTTATACATTTGGATTGTAAATCAGAGTCTTATTGACGCTTCTTTTCCCCGTTTGTGCAGGTGTGAGAGCACAGGCGGCTCCCTGGCTGAGGAGGTGGAGGGCTGAGCATGGATCTGAAGGAGAGCTGTGGGAGTCAGGGGAGCCACGAGAGTTCAAGCCTGCGCCCCACCTCCTGGCAGGCCTTTGCCCACACTAGCACGCTGCACGGCTTGCGCTTCATCTTCCCGTATGGTCAGGCCAGCGCGCGTCGTTTTGTTTGGGCTGCAGCACTGCTGTCCTGCCTTGGACTGCTAGCCTTGGAGAGTGCCGAGCGGCTGGCCTATTTCCTCTCCTACCCTCACGTGACCAGCGTGGATGCTGTAGTCTCAAGCAGTCTGGTTTTCCCCGCTGTGACTATTTGCAACCTTAATGCTTACCGCTTCAGCCGTCTCACACGCAACGATCTGTACCATGCTGGGGAGCTGCTGACCCTGCTGGATGTACACCTGACAATCCCCCAGCCTCACCTGGCGGAGCCTGATGTGCTCGCATTTCTGCAGGAAAAGGCTAACTTCACAGCCTACAAGCCCAAAGCGTTCAGCATGAAGGAGTTCATTGATAGGGTTGGCCATGACCTGAAGGAGATGATGCTGTACTGCAGATACCAGGGCCAGGATTGCAGCCACGCAGACTTCAAAACTGTGAGTCTGCTCGTATCTTCTTTTAAATGTCATCTGATCTGCGTCCAGCTGAGTTTGTGCTCTCGCTAAAGTCTCCTGTTCACCAGAAACACTGCTTGTAGGGTGTTTGGGCTTTTTTTCTTTTTTTCTTTTGTGCTGTTTATAAAATGACTTGATGTTTTCTGATGGAGACACTTTCTCTTCCACTCTGCAAGGCTGGGAGTTGAGTTTTCCTCCTTGATACTCGTGTGTGTGTGTGTGTGTTTTGCTTCACAGGTTGCTTCTCCAGCTTCGTCTGCAGATGTATTCTCTGCCGTTGCCTTGTTTTTTTTTTTTTTTTGTCCTCACTCTTCATGTAAATGCGTTGTACAACTGGCAAGCGTCGTACTGAAACAGATCTGGAGCGTCTTAGTCACAGAAGCGAAGTAACAGTTTTTCTTGTGGGTAATGTGAACAGCGAGTTCCACCAAATCCTGCTGCCACCTTCTTTATTTCTGCAGTTAAGTATTTTCTTATCTTTTTTTTTTTTTTTTTTTTTTTTTTTTTAAGCAAGTTAGAGAATCTTGCTCGTATTATTTGATTGTTCAATGGCTCATAAAGCAGCAGGGTTCTTTGTTGCTCCGACAAAAAGGAGATGCTGATCGTGGCCTTTGTGTTTCAACCACTCAGCTTCACGGCAGTACAAAGAGAAGAGGTTGTGGAACAAAATTGGTTTTGACACCAACAGAAGATTCTTGACTTATTGCACACTGGTTTTCTCAGGCTCAGCGTTAACTGCGCTCATTAGTGTTTTAGGGAAATTGGATACTAGGAAATGTGATTGTGAAGCGTTTTAAAACTTGTTGACTTTGTGGAAAAAATCTAATTTCTTTTCAGATGTTTTGTTATCACAAGTAACATTCATGCACAGCTTTTTAAAATAGTTTCCAACTTTTTGGGTACATTTATGTATTCTGTGTGGTGATGCATCGTAAAGACTAGTAGTTG
Source organism: Xenentodon cancila (assembly GCA_014839995.1). Classification (NCBI taxonomy): domain Eukaryota; kingdom Metazoa; phylum Chordata; class Actinopteri; order Beloniformes; family Belonidae; genus Xenentodon; species Xenentodon cancila. The sequence continues at coordinate 5,808,951 of CM026214.1, read as the reverse complement.
GTTTCACTGGCAGCCTGACGGCTGTAGAAGTTAGTCTGGACTTTACGCCTCATAACTTTTGTACTTTTGATGATCCTTTGTCACATCGGTCCATATGAGTCCTTATTGATGTGCACATTTGTTTAGAATGCCTAATAAATGGAAAACACCGAAGTTTATCTTCAGCATTTAATGGATTTTGGAGGAGAAGAAGTCAGTTGCTGTTTTTACAGAAAAACTCATTTTTGTTTACAATCATTGTCAACAATCTAAAATGATGCTCAGCATTAAAAGGGAAACTTTGGGTAAATAATGATCTTGAAAACAAAAATGAAGGTGTTTAAAGTGATAACCATCTCAAACGCTTTGATATAACACATTGTTAGCGGTTTCCTTGTAAAAACCGTTCCCGTTCCCGACCGGAACTTCAACAGACTAAAGTGGCGCCGTATCTTTGTGTGAATACAAACAACTTGTCACCTTTGTTTTTTTTTTTTTTTCTTAACAACCTTAGTCGCAGAGCTGCTGTATGTGCACAAGCGTCCCACTTAGGAAAAAAAGGGTTAAAAGATTTGCTGAAAATATCTAATTGCAAGATATTTGGCAAATTATGATTTCAGTTTGATTTGTGATACAATGTTTCAATATCACTGACACTGATTAGGGTGTTTTAAAGCTTAATTTCATTATTATACGTTACATATTTGAAAATTCCCTTTAAAAAGAAGCGATACTTCTTGGGAAGAGCAGCACGACATCCGTGTGTCTCGCAGCACGTTCATGTACTGTGGTGCTGCTACAGATGTGGGCACATGTTCGTCAGGATGCCTCAGGCTGTTCAGGTCTGCAGTTCACCCAGCCAGGACCGACTCCGATGAGACCGGAGTTACTCGGCTTCCTCATCTTCATCTCCACCTGCTTTCACACCTTGAACTGTTTCTTGTACCTCTGAAGAGGGGAGGGTGGAGTCGAGCTGGGAGTCGAGCTTCACCCCTCTAACCATCTGCTGTGAACGGAGCTGAGAGTGAAGTTAAGGAAGCTGTTGTGCTGCGGCTCTGCGACATTTTGACCACAGACATTTTCATTTAATTTAACTAACAGATCTGCTGTGTTGATGAGAGCCACTGAGGAGTCTGCTTACGAGTAGTGATGGTCTGGAAAGAGATTTAATACCACTTTGTCCCACTGACGCTGCACTTTGTTGCGTCTTATGCCCGCAGCTGACACATGAACGTTCTTGTGAAGTGGAATCATTACGTTGTAAACAGTAATTCCTGACTCATAAACTAAAAACATACATTTGATAACTTAGGGCTTCAGACTATGACCATATAATGGGATTTTTGTGACATTTATGGCAGCCAGTGCAATCAAGTTTTACAAGTAGGTGGGCTGCTGTGATTTAAGCCACAGGCCTTTTTCTTTTTTTTTACAGTATTGCGTGAACGGACAGAGGGGAATGTGAGTGGGTGTGTGCTTGCACGCCGCAAGCTTGTCGTAATCATAACGGTGCTCGGTGGGGACGTTTAAAACTGCCTGGGCTTGTCAACCATCCAGTGCTGGCTCAATAACCTGGTTGTTGATGTCACTTTGCTCAAAGGAAACGTTGTTTTTTGGCTCGACCACAAACGTAAAACATGACAGCGTGAAACATACCGCAGAAACCAAAACGCCGGCCATCTAGATCAGGTTCGTCAACTAAGGTTGCTCTCACAGCAGCACGACTGAGGTCGACCCAACGGAGCTCTGGGCGGGACTGCGGTTCACTTGGTCCGGTGTGAGCACAGCAACCGCACTCTAGTGTGCACCAGGACGGCCGTACCGAGTCTTTGCGGTGTGAAAGCTCTGTGACTGTGGTTCGACCCGACGACGGGGAGCCTCCAACAAGTTTGAGCTGAAAAGTCTTCCGTCGGCAGCTGGGCAGTGACGTATAACAAATACGGGAAAAAAGACAGGAAAGCACAACTGAGTTTCAGTCACGGTTATGCTTCATTTACAAAAATGAGTGATCAAGTCCTACTCTGGGTCAAAACGTGCAATTGTTGTCTTTTTAACTCTCTGCTTAAGTCCACTTGACATTCGAGCAGAGGTTCTTGTTTGGCGCTACAGTGTAAAAGTGGCACGCCAGCTGAAGGGCTTGAGACTGTGCCGGCCTTTTAGTGATTCCCGCCTCAGAAGTTTACCCGGAAACGCACCGAGTGATACGAACTGATGACGGCACTGACCTCTGTAACGGGGGCTTGTGGTGCAGTGTTTGGGTTGGAGTGAGAGCTGCACCTGTAAACACCAGCTGAACTAAATAAAAATGACAACGTAGTTTGGTGTGTACTGAGGCCGCACCACAGATCCCAACAGAGGTGAAAACCACCTGTAAGGCTGCAAGCAGTGGTTAGTTCAGTTTGTAATCTGTGCAAATGACCGATTGCCACTGAGCTGGAAAGACGGATGACAGATTCTCATAATTGGTGTAATCAAGTATGTGTTCTTATCATTGCAGCCCTTCAGACATTCAAATTCAGCAGAAATGAACCTTTTCTCAAAGGTTCTGACCTGCCAATTCAAAACCAACCAGTCAAGTGCTCCAGATTATTGTGTAAATTATAGATCAAGATATTCCAGAACAGTCTGCACTTTCAAGTAGAAGTATATTTCAAGCTGAAGGAAACGGCAAAGTAAACATATCAAATAGTAAAGGTAAGGTAACCAAGGCCGTTTGGCTCAAGAAACTTGCAGACCTGAACGTGGTGCTGTTGAAAAGTCAACAATAAGATGAACGAGGTATTCTGGAAACGAGGATCTGCCTTTTACCATTTTGTATTAACCACTCTACAGGCAGAGTGGGTATTGTTGGATGAGCTGCTTTACAGCAGCACAACAGTGCGTCGACACACTTCTCAGTACACTCACCGCCGCTGACGTCAAACGTATAAGCAGTCTCTGCTCCCGAAGTTGTCAGGACACAATTACTGAGCTGAGTGTGAATGCGCACATCGCTTTAAAACTGTAAGTGTGACTGGTACAAGCAGATGGTGGCCTTTCTCTGCCAATATGGTTATATTATTGTGTTATAAGCCTTTTTTTTTGTAACCAAAATGACTAGATGATAAAGAATGTTGACACACAATGACACGGTGAGCTGGATTTTAGTTTCATTTGGGTTGTTGGTCTTTAGTTTTCCCTTTTTTTATTTTTTTAAGTGCGGGAACAAGTGAGTGTGTACTACACAATAACAAAAGGGAACCTAAAACAAACGATTGGCCCTTGGGCTTTTAGTTATGTCACAAACTGAGTTACGAAGCAACGCAAAGTTTCATGGTACAGGGAGAGTACATCAAGTGAGACGTAAAGGACACACGGTTCCATCAGGCATTTCCCCGTTAAGTGAGATGTCTCGGTGCTCCGTCACCGTCAGCCTCCAGGTCTCACACAGCGGTGTTGTGCAGCTTGATGCCAGCGGAGACGTAAAAGTAAAGTGCTATCAATCTCGCACAGGTTTGGTTTCAGTATCCCATCTGGAAATCAGTCAGCTCTCCTGGTATTTTCATCTTTATTGCAGTCAAATTGCACTGAAGGAGGAATGCTGCTTCTGTTTGGCCTGGGAATATTTGGACTAATACAGTGGGCAGAGCAAGTATTTAAAACGCTGCCGATTTTGCAGGGTTTCCCCCTTGCAAAGCATGTATAGGTCTAATTTTTATTTTATTTTTCAACTTTGAGTGGCAGAATCCAAAACAAAAAATGAGTGTATGATTGTTTTTAAAAGATTAATTTGTATTTTATTGCACGCAATGTGATTTTTCTGGATTTGTGTTTTAGATTCTTTTACTCACAGTTGAAGAATACTTATTGATAAAAATTACAGACTTACACACTCTTTGCAAATGGGAAAACCTGCAAAATCTGCAGCGAATCAAATAATTGTTCTCCCCACTGTACGCGATACGCAGTGATTTTCTTCTTTTTGTTTCTGCATTTGTCAGATGAAATGCATTAAAGTTATGAAGTACTTTTCTACAAAATCTCAGATATATATTTTGTGATCAACAGTTTCCAAGTTGCAGTCGTAGTGAGTAGTGGTGTGCTCTGCCTGTCCACTGAGCTATTAGATGTTTACTGATCTCCCACTTTACCAGGACACACACAAACCAAGTCGCTCCGTGAAGTTGCACTCGCATCTCGACGAGCTGGCCTCCGTCTTGTCACAAAGAGTGCATCAGTGGCATTGTTGCACCTCAGCTGCGTGCAGTCTGAAACACTTAATCCTTTAGGTCGGTGTCAGAAGCCACAGGATTGATGTCCTCGCCTTCATCGGGAGAGATGCGCGGTGCAGGGAAGCTAATTGGAAAAACAACAGTTGTGGATCACACATCGGATGTAGTGATTAGCTATTCATGCCTTCAGACAGACGCTTCCCCTGGAGCTGATCCATATTGCAGTGAGCCGCACCAAAACTACAGATGAGGATTTCTCAAGTCGCATCTGCCAGGAAAAGAGTGATATTTATAAATTCATGCTGTTGAATCTTCAGTGCGTTATTGCAAAACTGGCTTTGCTCTGTCTTTGCCTTCACAGGCGCCCCAGTGAGTCTCTATTTAACTCTCCTCAGCAACTGTCTTACATGTTGTGTGACACATCTTTCACCTCGAGCTGTGTTCGGAGCTAATCGTGTTGACAGAGGCTACTAGAAGGCACTGTCATCCTCTTTGCCCTCTGCCTGTTGCTGCTGCTGCGACTCTCCTGACTTCTCCCCTCTCCTCTGTCGGCCTGCTTTTTCTCTCCTTAGTCTGTCGCTGCAACAACACAACCGTAAGTTTTCAGAGTTGTCTTAGATGAAATTTAAAAGAGGGGGGGGGGGGAGAAAGAAAAGACCTTCACAGATTGGCTAAAATACATGCACACACACAGAGAGATGATGTTACCATGGCACTCCAGGGACTGGAGTCTGTGTTTGAGTGGCACTGTGATGAATGACCAGTGGGAAGATCGTGGAGACACGGGGATGAGTAGGGTGTGACTGATGGAACTGGAGCATCGCACTGCATAAAAGAAAAATGAAAACGGTACCCTCATTTTCACCCATGTGTGTTTTGTGTCACCTCAGACAGTTTAAACCCATTTTTTACATGTGCGGACTGTTCATACGTTTTATTTATGCTGTGATATACTTGGGAGGATTTCTTTTTATTTGTAAATGAGCACTTTAGCATAGTTCCTCTTCAAAGATACTGAAAGGATGGCACATCTCAAAGAAAATGCAGCATCCTTCCTCACAAACCCTGTTTTTACTTCTTTTTTTTTTTTTTTTTTTTGCCCTTCAGTGCAACATCTCTGCAAGGATGCCACAAGGCTGCACTGTCCTAGTTAGTGAAGTTTTGATTATGCGTAAGTGAGGAAGCGGTGGTTCTGATTGGGGAAACGAATAAAATCTGAAAACAGAAATGACCCACCTTTTTCCTTTTTATTTCTGTTTCACTGTAAATATGTGCTAGAACGTAACAAATTATGTTTTCATGTTAAAGCAAAGAATAGTTTACACAGCAGAATTGCAAGAGTCTGAGTTAGTAGAGATGGAGACACTATTAACCCATTAGCCAGTAAAACACAAATCTTTATTGGATCATATGTCCACTAATACTTAAATCATATCTGCTGTAAGGTTGTAAACAAACATTGATCCGTGAACACTATAAATGGGATTAGTTTTGGTGCAACAGTTCTCTTCGCCTCCTCCAGTTGGCACTCGTGCACGCAGGCAGCCGAAGACGAGTCGGTGTTCACCGCACGGACGAGGCCGCCGCGGTAGAATAAAACTAACTCAACACTGTTTGCTCAGATTTCACTTTGTTCAGCCCAGAATCATTGGTTTGATTTTTTTTTTTGCTTTCATACCCTTGTGTGATTCGAGAGTCCTGGATTTCTGTTGACAAGATGTGATATCAGCCATTGATCTATTTTACAGGGGCGTAGATCCTTCATGTAGTGCTCCGACAGCTGATATGTAGTGAAGATATTGCAACAAAAGTCGGGTGGTGTACTCCATATATCACTCGCGGATGGATGCAACTTTTGTGGGAAATATTGGCTTGTTGTTTCATAGTCATGCATTTTGATGTATTTACCACAGTATCTGCAGCAGATAACAGCTTAGACCGACTTAGTACTGCAATACTAGTTTATTTTTTCTGCTATTAACAAATATTCGTGTTTGGTGGAGTTCATATATGTGATCCAGTTAGCCAGATGAAGTGTTGGGAATAACCAGCGCTTTATAAAAGGGCACCAACCGGTGTCCTGTTGCCATCAGGATGTGGAGATTGTGCCTAGTTCAGGATTTCATTGCCTCTGTGATATTATGCCATTACTGCTATCGGCACCAGCATCAAACATGATTCTGGGGATTTAGTTCAAATTGGTTCTCGTCATTCATGTACTGTTGCAGAAGAAGGTGAAGACTGCCAGCTGTCCTGCGGAGCCCGGCAACTCGATTAAAGAGAGTATCACAGACAATGAAATGAACGTGATCTTCGCTGCCCAAATACCGCCGTTGTCTGTTGTGGGTCTGACGCTTCCAGGCGTCTTACCCTCAAGAAACCAAGTGAACTGTGGCTCAGTTTCATACAGAAACCTTTCCTCTCTTTTTTTTGTTTCATTGAAAAACAAAACAATATTTGTAGAACTAATTAATTAATTTAAGGGACTCACTTTTAGACTTAGAAAGATGACAATGAGGTTGACTGTATTAGAGATGACTGTCAATAAAATCAATTATCTTAGTAAAATAAAAAGGATGAACGTTATTAGTTGCATGTGTAGGAAACTCAATTCCTTCTTCCAAGGTTGTTTTGGGCCGTGCTGAAACGTCACTGGTATAATGGAGCACCGTGGGCGCCTCGGTGCGGGAAGGTGAGCCGACACACACACACACACACACACACACACACACACACACACACACACACACACACACACACACACACACACGTCCGCATTTGGTTTGAGTTATCGGTTTAAAACTGATAAACAAGTACATGGAGGAAATTTCTTATTTTTCTTATTTATTTAATAAAATAGAAAAAAAGAGTCAATTTTTTTTTTAGATTGAGACCATTGTCCTTGTGATGAAACCAAATTTCAGCTGCTTGGCACTGACGTGTGTAAAAGGATGTTTCACACCTGTAATTTTAATCATGATCAGTGTTGTGGAAAATGGTATCTAATACCTCCTGTATAAACACATTTATAACCACTCAAAGGGACTGCAGTACCTAAAAAAGACTGAAATAATATAATTGCACTTGCAAAAGACTTTGCAATATAGCTCGAATTAGTGAGTTATTTAATTAATTTTCCATTGAAAAGGGTCAAAACGTACATGTGAAGTTTGAACGCGGGAGTGACACAGTCGTGAGTTTTACAGAACAGAGCTCGGTGCTCTTCAGACAAAATAACCTGCAGCATTGTTGCAGCTGAACACCTGAATGACCTCACAATTTCACTAAAAGGTCTAAAAGACCAAATTAGATGTTAAAGCGGGTGTTTTTCTTGGGTTTCAAGTGTACAGGCCACATCCAGTACGCATGAACCACACTGTGTTGATGCTCTCATTTCTGTCGTCTTATAGTTATATTGATCTTGTGTTGTAAGGAACTGAGTTTGTTTTTGTCCAGACTGCTCACCTTTTAGGAAGAATGATTATGTCAGGAGATCATGTTTCATGCATATGTGCTTTAATAGACTTCCCCTTGCCGCCGTTTGTTTTGCTGGGCGTGATTACAGCCTTGATTGAATGCTGATTGATCACAGTGACAAGGCATATCGGTGTCTGCCGCTGTGAATCAAATCGGAGTGCCTTCCCAGCACTCCCCACGTGCTCTATAATATGGATAACTAACCCTCCAGCTAAGCAGACCGGGGAGAATCCAATCGCACTTCTCAGCTTTAAAACTTGATAACAGCCAGAGCCTGCATCACACAGACACTAATTAGCCACTCGTCTCTTCTGACCGGAGCTTTGTTGGAACAGCACTGCGAGTGTAATGGTGTTGGCCGGACACGGCAACGGCAATTAGCTGTTACATGCAACCTGTGGCCTCGGCACTTCAGCGGCTGATGGCCGGCTGGACCAGAACAGGACTGAGCCACGCGTTCTTGGGGTTTCGTTGGGTTTCTAATCTGCCTTCCTCATCCTTTTGTCAATCCCACTCACTACACTTTTATTACTTTTAGATTCCTTTTCCATCACTTGAGTTCAGCGCATCACATGAAGATTCTCTGACTGTACTGTATTAATCACTGTAATGTGGCATTTCAGATTCCCGGGAGGCATGATGGCTCAGTCTCTTAAAGGGCATGGAAAGCACCAGTGCCATCCACAGGCTTCTTGTTCTGAAACATCCCATAGAAGCAGAAACCTCTGCTTTTTTTTTTTTTTTTTTTTTTTTCCCAACTTGGAGGAAGAATTACAGTGCAGTAACAGATAGGCAGCTTAGTACGCGTAGTGCTTATGTGACAGACACTGCAGCAGTCTGCAGTGGTGGATTATAGTAGGCTTCTGATACGTGTTTTGTGGTGATGCTTAAAGGAGCAAGCATTTCCCTGAAGCCTTTCCCTTATCTTCAAACAACTGATATTTGGATTGTATTAGAATGTATTGCATCACTAATTAATGAAATGAATAATTCATCGGATGGAAATTAAAATGAAAGAACATGGCTGCAAGCTTGGAGCCCTGCATCCGTTTTGGGAGTTGAAATCATGAAAAGAATACACAAATGCCCTGTCCTGCAAACACCGAACTAAGGAAAACCGTTATCTTGTCTCTCTGCAAGATAGCAGGTTGCAGTCGCCCCCCGACTGCCTGGAAGGATATACTCCAGACATGAAGTGTGTCTGCAAGGTTTGTATTTGTTTATTTTTGTGGACTTGCATTGGTGAATATGATGGCCTTTTGTGATAGCAGCATTTATATTCCATTTAGTTCAGTTGTACAATGCGGTTGTAGTTTTGGGTAGAAATGATCTCCTGAACTGGTTTCTATCATCTGTTCACAATCTGCTCCGGAGTCTCCAAAGTCCCCAGCACAGAGCTTTGTTCAGTTTCTTTGAGTCACTGATGGTCTGATCTCTTCAGCTGCCTCTTCATCTGACTGCTAGAGACAGACAGGCAGGACGTGGAGAGAGAGGAGGTTTGTGTTTCCAGATGTGGTGCTGTGTTAAATAACACGGCTGAAGAGGGAGATGGGACTGTAGTGGCGTGACGGGAAGCTGTGGGCGGGGAGGACGTGAGGTTTAGGCTACTGATGGCAGAAGTGGAAAATGCAGTGCCTCCTCTTGCGTTGAATCTATTGAATGACGTGTTCAGCTCATTAGCTCTAACGAGGCATCCATCAGTCTGATGCCGTCTCTTTCTTGAAGCCACTGATCTCTTTCATCCCTGACCATGTGTCCGACTCATTTTCCTTCTGGAACTTGTGCTTCAGGTTTTCCTGAATAGCTCATTTCTCTCTCGCTCTTTTATTTTTTTCTTAACTTAGAGGTTCTTCTGCATACTCCTCAAAGCTCCCCGTCTCCTTCCCTGAAAGCCCTTTTCTTCTTGTTCAGCAGCTCTTCCGGGTCAGTGGTGATCCAGGGCTTGTGGAAGCACCTTGCTGTCCTTGCAGGAATGGCGCACAGGAATTAATGTTATGTTTTAATGTCTTCTCCATGTGCTTCCCAGAGTGCATCCTTGTCTGTAGCCTCCAGAACATCTCTAGAAAGTTTCTTCAGCTTCCTGTGACCTCGTGGTTTCGTGGTGGAGTCACAGGTTCCCTTGAACGGTGGGTTTGTAGCTGACAGTTTGAAGAACCAGCTTCCTATTTGTTCCACTATCATCTCCACTGTCTTGAGAGTGTTGAGCTTCAGGTTGTTCATGATGCACCAAGACACCAGACGGTCTATCTCACTCCTGTAGGCGGACTTATCTCCATCAGAGACCAGGCTGATGAGGGTGGTGCCACCTGCAAACTTCCGGAGTTTGACAGACTGGTGTGCAGATGTGCAACCGTTGTGGTATAGAAGCACGATGCCCAAGCCTCACGAACTGCCGTCTGTCTGTCAGGAAGTCCATAATCCACCTGCTCAGGTGCTCCACAAAGTCCTGTGATCCTCCCCTTCTTGGGGACTGGGGCAATGCCAGACGTCTTACAGCAGGCTGGCGCATGGCAGGTAGGGTAGAGGGACGGGTAGAGCACGCATCCCACCTTTTAACATTTGAATAAAATAAATCCGGCGTTTTTAAATTCTTTGAAGCAGTTTACAAAGTTACGAGAGTATCTGGCATGGTTGAAATCTTCAGAGATGAGGCCTTCTGAAGTTTTCCTTCAACTACAACTACTGACGTGAGAGGCAGGAGCGACGCCGGCTGGCGGCAGAATGTACACCGCTTCCAAAATGACACTCTTGAACTTCTTTTTCATGTGAAATTGTGGATTGAAACAGCTGACGGTTTAATGTCTGGGCTCCTTACGCTGTTACATCTGCAGTTAAGTAACCTCTGTCCTTCCACATGGTCTTAAAGCTGAGTAGAAAGTAGTTTGAGTTGGAAATGGGGCTGGTGAAACATGTAAGCCACTTTCACACAGCAAAGAGCAATTATAACACTGACTCACTGGCAAGCACCTCTTCATTCCTCTTTGACTCTCCAGCTATGCGTTCGTGGTGTTCCCACAAAAGCGCTGTAATCCCTCCCCAGTGTGTATTTTCACAAAGCATTACTGTGTTCTTCCATCCAAAGACGGTTCCTTTCTTCTACTTTGTGGTCCAGAGTCCTGAACGTCTCTGAGTTCCTGAAGTTGGTGATGCAGCTTCGGTGGGAGGGAGATTCCAGCCTGCGGCCGCTGGAGGCTTCTCCAGGCGGCTCAGCATGGCTGCTGCCCCAACTCCAGTGACAGTTTCCAGCTGCTCTCTGCCTCTCTGTGTGCAGCTGTGGTTGAAAACGCATTTTTCCTTTGGAGCTACGGGGGTCCTCAGGTGTGACGGGAATGGGAAAAAGAAATACAGATGACTAAATTTGGTCTTCAAACTAAATAAAAGATTCATAAATAAGTCGTCTAATTCATAAAGTATCTTCTTGCTTGAAATTTTAATTAGTAATAAAATCACTTTTTAAATACTAATTAATTCAGTATTAATGCAATTTTAGAATCTGCTTGAAAATGAATTTTCAAAAAGGGAAATAACAAATTCTTCCAGGAATACTTTTTCTGTTCAGGCATTTAAGGAGGTAATTCCATTTTTCTTTTCCCTGCTGCTTTTTCTAAATCCTTTTCTAAATTTGGAATTTTTCTGCAATCTTTCACCTCCTCAGTTTCACCTCCCTTTCACCTTTTCTGTGGCACTCGGAGCCTTGAGCAAAGAAAAGCTTAACAATGCCATGACCAATCAAGAGACTTGTGCTGCATTCGAGGACATGATTTAAAAATCAGTCGGCAACAATCGAGGAAAGCGGCGGTAGCCACTGGCAAGATGTCACCATCAGCAGCTGTGACCACTTCCATTCTACCCTAGTCAAATCTCTCACTTCACTGCGGTCTCGGCAATGTGGCTTTTTTTTTTTTTTTTTTTTTTTTTTTTTTTGTGGCGTTGCTGATTCAAGTGACGCATGGGTGTCGTTTCAGAGGCCATGTCACATCCTCAGAACACTGATGCTTCAAATTGTCCACAAACTATACAGAATGAAGTGACTTTCACTATGAATGGGTGACGTTGTTTTGTCGATGTTAATATCACTGCAACAACCTATAATTTAAAACAAAGCGTTAAAAACATACTCTGTAAATGTATGAAAGGTTTCGCCAGTTGAAATCAGACTGAAGTTTCTAAGAAATGCTGTTTGTTGTTTGCTCTGTAATTTTCCTCCTGAAACATACCATAATGTCTGTCCTTTTGCAGCTTGCTTGCATAAACTCAGACACACTTGTCATTACCTTGTCATTGCTTGTCATTACCGTTTTACTTCACCGTTTCCACTTGTTTTTAATGTCTGGAGCTCAGAGCTGCATTAACTTTGTTGCTCACATTGCACTTGTTTGCTCATATGAACTGATGCTGTTGCACGAGCTGCTGCCGTCGCTTGACCTCACAATGTTCGGCTGGTCGTTTCTCGCTGTGGCTTCAGACGGTATTGTTCCAAGAATACCTACACGCAGGTCCATCCATGCTTTTTCATGCAGCTGAAAATATTTACAGGTTACTCATTTATTCAGCTATTGTTGGCTGTAAAGGCTGCTTTAACAGCAGATTTATAAGAGTTGGCTCTACACACAACTACTACTCAGTTCTGATGGAATAAAGGGCTCCAAAAATGTCCTTTACATTTGGTGATGGCGCAGTAACCCCTATTTTATGAATTATTAATGGTCTGGGCATTGTGTTTGATCAGATGTTAACAGTGGAGCAGCATACTGTAGAATCAGGAGGCAGATCTATTGATCTTAGGCAAAAGTTATACATAGCAGCAGATAACTATATAACTATTACAACTATTACAAATTTTACACTAACAAATGAAACAAATTAAATACGCCAAATAATAAAAACCATGATGCAAAAAAAAACAAACAAAAAAAGAATAGAAGCTGGCTGCAGAAGTGAGTCAATCGTCATTGACTCCCATGTTAAAATGTCCAATTTTAGAGCAGAAATAAACACGTTTACAGCCGTTTTGTTCTCAATCCTTTGATTTCACAGCCATGACAACTCTGAGGGGATGTGCATTTGTCTGTACCGTGGCAGGAGAGTTTCCAATATGAATGATTGACAGTCGGCTCAGCAAATGGCTAGTCATTATCACTTCCTCATTCGCTGCTGCGATTAGTGGACCAACCGGCGTTTCTATGAACTCGGCATCGGCTGAACGCGAAGCGACGCTGGTAGAAAAACAGATGTTGCTCAGGTGGAAGTAGAGCTGCTTGAAGCTGGTTTTGACTCTGAGCTGACGTCTGCCATTCAAGCTCCCGTGAGTAAGGGAACACATTAGTGTAAATTCAACGCCTCAACCTGCTGCGAAAGTGAAGGAAAGAACCCAGCTTTTTACCGATCCAACAGGACAGACCGAAGGGTGTGCTGCTGACCACGGGGACAAAAAGCCCTCAGTTCTACACCAATCTCCCACTTATCTACACTTATCACTTATCCTTCAGCAAAAACCCACGTGTGAAAGAACTCCGACCACTCATGACCTTGCAAAGTGTCCAGCCGGCAACCAGCTTGTGACAACTGGCTTAATTGCTCTTGATGATGAGCCAGAACACTACTGCGCGTAGACGACATCTTTCCAGAAGGCCCGTGCTGGATCAGGCCTAACTGCAGGAGGAGAGCTTGACCTTTTTTACTAAACGTCCTGGCAAAGAGTCTTGAGAGTGAATATGCAGGAAAAAAAAGAAGAAACACTAAACACCCACTAGCTGGATTAATGATGGCGGGCGAGAGACTAGAAGAGACCCGTCGCTCACTCGAAGCAAATGAGCAACGCTCTTCACCAAACTTGAGAATTTTCCAAAGCTGACAAAATGTTGTTAAAAAGTGGTCTGAGAGTTGTAAATGTTGTATTTGTCGACATTTACTGAGGTTGCATTTGATGTACATTTAGTGAGTTTAGCCCACAATTAAGGTGGTGTGAGTAGAGATGAAGCTATAAATAAATTTCTCTGTAGGTCAGATGTTCGTTGCTCAGTTAGTCCAGAACTGCTGTCATTTTAAAAACCAGTTGTCAAAAGCAGCTCCGTCTCTTTATTTGACAAGGCTCTGAGTTATGGCCGCAAATCGCAAGTTTCATCTTGATACGATAATACCTCGATTTAACTGAATGACAATTTAATGTTTGCCAGCGTCACAAAGTGCCGCAACACGATTTTGATTTGATTTGATTTAGGAGCCAGCAATGGATATGAGGCGATATCGTATGTTGATGGAAGTCAGTCACTTCCTTTCAAGTCTAATTGCATTGTGAGGAAAATATTTCACATTTTTATTTCTGGTTTCTTTCAGACAGTTAAATGACAAACAAATGATAATGAAGCTGCTTGATAACATGTGTTGATGTCTGATTGATGGTTTAATTTTATATCGATGCTGTTGGGTCATTGGTCATAGATTGATGGGTGATTATGCTCCTACTCTGAACAAAGCAACACACATCCCACGACAAACACCTTTCCCTTACTGTGTTACGACTACAAGGGGCACACATTGTTCCTCTCATTTGATTTTGTTTCCATTTTTTCTCTAAACATTAACATACAAGATCGTAATTAGTACACTGACGTACTGCTGTTTTCTTGTATGACGTGTCCTAAAGCAGGAGGAACGTTTTTGTTGAATAAAAGTCCCTCTTAACATTTTTGTGTTTGTGTTTCATTGTGGATAAATTAGTTCAAAAGTATCCTTGAATTATTTTCAAATTATAGTTTATTTATACATATTTTATTTGGATGGGATGAGTTTGTTTTTATGAATTGGAAAATTACATTGCCCTCCTTGAACCGCCACCTTAGCGTGGTGAAGGGGTTTGTGTGCCCGAAGGATCCTAGGAGCTGTGTTGTCGGGGCGAGCGCCTGGTGGCCAGGTCTTTGCCCACGGGACCCGACCGGGCTCAGCCCGAAATGGCGACGATGGCCCACCATGCACAGGAAGAATCATGAGGGGTCGGTGCAATGTGGTTTGGGCAGCGGTCGTGGCGGGGTGCCTCGGCAGCCCAATCCCTGACCCGGAGCCGGAGCTTGTGCGGGAGGTTGAGAGGTACCGGCTCACCTCTACGCACAGCTTGGATGAAAATTACATTCAGATGGTTCCTCTGATTCCAGCTGTTAGGCACATTTTGTTTTTCATGCCCATACATCTCTAGAGTTAAAGAAATAGTTGTGTTTGATGCATTTATTTTATTTATTCATATCAGAATATGTAGACAATAATTTTTATGCCACGTTGCTCTCGGAAGGATGAGAAAATAAATTCCTCCCACACTTGAAGTTGGTCAAAGAACTAAGGTTCTGTTTTTTAATTTTCTTTTTAACAAGAGTGCCGTTGCCTCCATCCTTAGATAGTCATAGCAATAAGCTGTTGATGAAGTTATTGGCAGTAATTGATTGAATTTGTGCGTCAATGACTTTCTGGCAGCGACTCTAGCTACCAGTTTGATCAGCTAATAACTGCAGCTCTAAATTATTTAGTGCGCCCACTTTACTGTGCAGTTACTGCATTTTGATAAGGCACAGTTTCTATTTGGAAGTAAATAGAGCTTTAAGATGTCATTACTATTCAATCACGCAATCCAGCCCTAGATGCCAATTTTATTTTTTCTCAGGACTTCCCTAAAATGTATTTCCCAGATTAGAGCTAATCAGCCAGCGGTTCGTTAAGCAGGACAGATGATTATATTCATGGAGACGGAGCGCTGCGTCAGTCGTAGAGGGGTTTGTTTGCTGCCCTTCACGCTCTCTGAAAGGGAAGAGGGAGCTGTAGGAGATGAAAGGAGAGCAGCCCATAACCTTAGCAAGCTGTCTGGAGACCTACTTCATCCAGGCCTCAGGAGGGGAAGGAGATGTGGCTCTGTGTTTGTGGGCTTGTGGGTTTGTGTGTTTTTAAGTGCTGAAGGCCATCTTTATATATTTGTGTGTGTGTGGTTTGGTGCTGTAATCTGCTGTCACATGCACTCAGTCCTGGTTTGTTCTTTGTGTGTCTGAGATGCAGCTGCTTGTTGCATTTACAATGAGTTGCTTTTAGCAGATATTGACTTTTGCTTATGAAATCAAAGGTCAAGTGGCTAGTTATCTTGAATTCCCCTGGCTTGTTTGGATGCCACTAAGTGAAAATTACATACTGTCAGCATCAGTAGTTGACCTCCTAGACAGGTTGTCTTGGCTGCTTTATTGATCGGTTCAGGTAATCCTCCTTTTGTTCTCCTGTGTTTGTGCACAGTAATGTGGGGCATGAAGTGACATGTTGACATACAATCTAACTTAATAATAATTCAAAGTGTGGATGCATCAGAATTTCTTCTGACAGAGTAGCTTTACTCCCATCTGCAAGCTTAAGTTAAACTATTTTCGTTGCTGGAACGGTGGTCTCCGAATACCTGCTAACTAAATGCTAAAAATTCTCATGTATAGATGCATGTTGCAGGATCCAGCTGTGTCCGGTTGTTATTCCAGAGGAGTTTTCCAAGGCCCCGAGTCTGTAGCTCTTGAATGTTGCAGCTGGAGAGTAGGATGCATTGAGTATGGTGTTGAGGTAAAGTGGATTTGAAGGGAAACGTAAGGATTCAACAAGACTTGGCTGTGGAAATATAATTTCCAGATTCTGAAAGTAGTACGGTATACTGCATTCGTCACACATCTACTCCGAGGACTCCAGTCTTTAGCGTGAGCATCTTTTGAGTAAAGTGTCTTAAATAATCAAGTTGCCTGCAGGAGCCCACACAATATTGTTAGATATTTTATACACTTGCTCTGTGTTGTAATCGTTTAAAATCATAGGCAGCTTTCAAATCCTTCTGTTGTTGTTTGAAACAAGTCTCTGTCAAAGACGGATGAAAATATTTGCTTGACAGGTCATCCGACTAGGGCTGAACGAACCTCACTGTGAGGTATGTGTGCTTTTTGCAAGAATGCTCCAATTTATTTGCAATGACTGGCTTAGGTTGAGACACCTTTGCACAATTGTCATAGGAAAGATGCGATTCAACGTGCGCTTTTAAACTTGCCTGGAGCTTGATGGAACCCTAACTGGTTTAAATTGAAGTGCTTTAAAACTGGTGAATACACTGCTGACTGAAGAGACGATTATGAAGCGATGGTTGTGATTGTTTACAGCTTTTAGTTGCCTCCTCCTCTGTATTTGCAGTACGTTTCATGTTTCAGTCTTCTTCACCTCGCTGTAATTCACTACGATAGTCTGAGACTAAAACCAGCCTTAAATGTTTAAACCCGATTGGCTGGAATTTAAAGGATAAAAAAAAAAAAAAGCCACAAACCCCATTTGAACTGGTTGACGGTCTGTTTGCCTCTCTTTAATCTCGGTAAGCTGCACTTGAGCTCTTCTGATCTTATTGTTCAGATTCACCTGAGAGTTGTCGGCCCAGGGTCTTGTCTGTTTGCTTTGGTACAGAGGTTTAGGCAGCTTAAATTGGATGTGACCACTGCTTAAATGTGTACCAAGATGTGTGTTTTGTCGTAGGAGCTTCGCTGTTGTCCTCGTTGTCGGCTGTTGTGCCATTCGTGGTTGTTTGTTGGACGTCAGCATTTGTAATTATGACCCAATCTGTCAAACGTTACTTAACCCTGGAAGACTTTAATTTTTCACAGGTTGCTTCTTCTTTGTTGAACATTGTAATTTAAAGAACTTGTACCTCAAGTACAATGTCACCTCCAAGTGTCCTGAAACAAATGCTAACTTACTTAGGAAAAGTCCCAATATAACTTTGACTGACAGTCGTGGCCCAAATCTGAGGATACAACCGCTGTCCTAATGGAGGTTTCCCCATCAGGACTTGTCACTGCCTTTTTTACATTTTTTTTAATTTTTTTAGTTGACACCCATGTACACGTTTCAAATTAAGAAGAAAAAAATATTTTGATCTGTGGCAGTTTAACACAGCTGTTGGGGTCTAATGTGTTGGACCGATGTGCTTAATGATTTCCTCTTCTGGGTCATACGCAACCTTCCTCGAGATCATGTGACCATCACTTAAATGTAACTTGCACCTGAGGCTTGATGCCGAAGCCCTGATACAAAACTGCAGGACGAAAGCCATGTAAGAGCCGTCTGCAGCAGGGATTATTTCCATGGAAAATTAATTACCCACTCCCCCTTTAGTTATTCATGCGTGCTGTTAAGCTTGGATATCTGTGAGATTCACGTTTACGGTGGTGTAATGTGGATGGAGATCTTTTCCAACACAGACGTGAAATACTCGTGTGGCTCCTGAGGTTTCTATGAAACGGCATTCTGGAGTGACTAGTATGGACAATAAAGAGTTGCAAACACGATCCGTCCAAATAGATAAACAGAAGCAGGAGTCAGACATGAATTTGTTGTTATGCAGAGTTCATCATCATGAAAATAAGAACTGCAAATAAACAGTAATGGTGCTGATACATCTTTTTTTTTTTTTTACTAACCTTGCAGTTAATTGACTTCTTTTTGCTGAACGTTTGAGTCGAAATGCAGCTCCTCTTCCTGCTGTTATCAGCAGGATTATGACAAAATCACAAAAAGAAAGATGTGATCCTGTGAGCTAAAAGTTAATTGCCATCAGCTTTTTTCTTTTTTTTTCTTTCTTTTTGTTCATGGCACTTAGATGCACATATCCAAAAATAGACACTTGTCCTGCACTCATAAGATCAGGCCACAGCTATTAATCTTTAAAAGGAAGACAAGTGGGACAGGCTGCTTTTGGTTGTAGGCCATCGTCATTTGTCGGGGAGTTTTTCAGTGGAACATTTCTTTGGGGACCGCAAATTATTTCTGACATCAGTAATTCCACTGACCTGAATTTCAAGCTTTTTACATTTTTGCATCGACTTGTCAAATAAAGATGTTGTCTTGTGAGGTTCAAGTTGACAATTTAACATTTGGACCGTTCCAGGAATACGTAACGGCATGCACAGACCAGCTAACCGTCAAGGGAGACTAGTGTTTGATGGCTGGTATAAAACGTTCAAGCCTGAATTAATCCCACGCGTATGACTGTCCAGCTGGTGAAGTATGTACTTTCTGTTTTCACTGAGTTTTTGAACTCAAGTATTGTTCAAGTACACTACACCAGAAACGGGGAAAATACCTGAAAAACATCCAAATGATGGAGCAACTCGATAATTCCCCAATAGATGGAGGATAAGTCTCATTTAGACTGAGTTTTTAATAAAACTTAAAACTCTGCAGCTGAAATTTCACATGATTCATTGA
The DNA here is from genome assembly GCA_014839995.1 of Xenentodon cancila. NCBI lineage: Eukaryota > Metazoa > Chordata > Actinopteri > Beloniformes > Belonidae > Xenentodon > Xenentodon cancila. The sequence goes on along the minus strand of CM026214.1, from coordinate 5,790,031 downwards.
TATTCACAACACACTGCACGCTGGTGGTTGGGGATAATACGAAACAGAGACAGAGACCGCACAAAGAAAATATACACACATCCAGCGGCTGAGTGGCCGTTGGGAACGCTGCAGTTTTTCCAGGCAGACCAAACAGGACCATTGAGGGAGCAGGGCATCACGGAGAAACAAACGGACACGGGGCAGGAGAGTGAGCGTGATGGATCGCTGCGTAGTGGCGGTGAGACCCTGTGGAGCAGCCCACTGTGTGTCATCATCTGGGATCCTTCAAGCCCTCAGAAACCCGTTTGTTGGAGAACCTGTTAGTTCCTCTACATGCACCAGTTTTCTTTTGGCATGTTTATCATCTTCCGGCCGCCAGGAAAGTGTTGCTGCTTTACAGAAAGAACTAAGTTTGATTTTAAAATAAAAAAATCAAAAAAGAAATGGAAATTTCAATTAAATAAGAGAGAAGATAGAATCCTTATAAATTCTTTAACGTCTCAAACTTCTCTGCGGCTCGATGCTGGCTGCCCTTTGCTTCACATTTAGACCACAACATAACTCTTCTGCGCACTCCAGGAGAACCCTAGTTTTTATGATTCATTTTTAATCTTACTGTAGTCAAGCTTGTTGACTTATGGAGAAGTTCAAACCCTGAATGAATAATGTGCATAAATTTAAAATGGTATTTGATACCATTTTCAGATGCAGATCTGCCACCCTGAGGAAATAAGTCATGTTTTTATTGGTATCAAGGACTACACATCTGTGAATGTAGATGCATATTTTCCTAATATTTGACTTGACTGGAACTACACCATCTCTGCAGTACGTGTGCTTGAAATGAAATTACAGGTTTAAAGAAAAGGGAAACTTAGTCGACAGGAAAGTGTTTTGTGTAGATGAGTAACTTAAAAATGTTACTAAGCGAAACGGCAAATACACCTACCCTGCAAAGGAATGATTCATTGACGTTTTAAAGAAAAAGTCTTTAACCGTCCGTGCCGAAGCAAAGTCAAGCGACCATTATTCCTCAGCTGCAACCACCTACTCTGTCCACACCTAGATTAAGTTGGCGTCCTGTCGTCATCGCGTTAATCCCGCCCAGACACTCTCTCTACAAGGATGGACTGATTTGATTGGCACCCCATGATTTTTGGGCGTAATTGAGGAGCTCCAACGGATGGTAGCTAAACGTACTCGCAAAGCAAGTTTAAAGTTGCCAGCAGTACGGCGACCGGACGAGGCTACGAAAATGTCCCGTACTTACAGAAAAAACAAAATGAACCTTCTTCTTAGAAGATCCTCATAGTCTGAAGAAGATTCACTCTGTTAACGAAGTGCACTTAACTGGTGCACAAAAGTAAATTTGTGAAAAGAATTGGTGCTCAGGCGACAAAGTTTATGAAACTTTTCTTGGTCGGTCATGTGCATTAAATCATTAAAGCTGTCTGTGTAGTCATATGAAATTATTTTCTGTGCAGCGGGGACTCGAGTCCATCTCAGCTGTCATTGGGCAACAGCTGGGCACATTTGAGTCTAATTACAGAACACATCGTCGACAATGTTTGTCTTTTGCTGTAGTTTTGCCTGTTAGTGTTGGTTCGCTTTGAGTTATTAAACACGTCAAATGTTTACACTTTCTGTTCTCTCTCTTTGTTGCCTCCAGGCAGCAGGGAGTCTGGCTGATTGATACCCTTTCTCTGCTTCGTTTGTCATTATCAGGCGCAATCAATAAACAGAAATACCCAAAATTAAAATCTTGAGACGCAGTGTGCCAAGGGATTGCTGATCACTGTGGCATTCTCATCCAAATGGGATGAATAATTATTCCTCAAATTCCTTCCTTGCTCAGTAGATACGAGTTAGTCAAAGAATCAGCTGGCATCAGGGAAGAAATAAAATGAAAAGCACGTATGTTCAGAGACGATTAAGGGCTTGGATATGACAAAATGCATCTCAACAGTGTCTGGGAAGTCTACGCTTGCTCTTTATTTCTCCAGGGTGCCAGAACTTTCAGAAAAGAAATAGATGAGAGACGGTCGTTAAAGATGACAGACTCCGATACCCAGACTGAGAAACTGTGTGAAAGAGAGATGTGAAGACGGTATGGTTTTGGATCACAGTGACACTAGTAAGAGTATTGAAGACGACAGCAGGGAAAAGAAGGAGAGGAAGGCACAACATCATGGAAAAGCTGCCACAGTATTCAAATGACCAAGTGAAAGGTGGAGGACATGGGGTTGAGGGTAAGTGGAAGATCCTTGTCTGCCTTCCATAGCTACACGAGTGATTCATACGGTGTTGATAAACCTGCCGTCCCTTCTTCCACGCAGCTCATGCAGTCATGTTACCTCTGTGTCGAAGAAAAGCTGACATGGACATTGCATGAGACCATAGAAATGTGCTGGTTTTATATATGTGTATATGAAAAACAACCCCACACCATAATAATCCCCCTCCACCAAACTTTACACTTGGCACAATGCAGTCAGGCAAGAACCGTTCTCCTGGCAACCGCCAAACCCAGACTCGTCCATCAGATCGCCAGATGGAGAAGCGCCATTCGTCACTCCAGAGGAGGCGTCTCCACTTCTCTGGAGTCCGGAGGCGGCGTGCTTTACACCGCTGCGTCTGACGCTTTCTGTCGTACTTGGTGATGTTTGTCTTGGATGCAGCTGCTCGGCCATGGAAACCCGTTCATGAAGCTGCTCTTCTCTGTTACAACTACAAAAAAGCCTTATTTTAGTTTGTTTTGACCATTTAACTTAAAAAAATAAATAAATAAATAAATAAAAATGTACCATCTTTTTTTTTAATATATCTTTTCAAAATATAAAAATGCAATGGAGAATGGGGGAAAAAATCCATTAACCTTAAAATAAAAACAAGTTCATCAGTTAATAAAACTGAGGCGTCAGACTTGGAATGAACACGGACATCAGATGTCGAAATGTCGTTTGTAAAGCAGCTTGTTAAACGGAGATTTACTCTCATGTTGGCTGGTTATCTGTGTTAAAAGGTTGTGGTATTGAGAACATATCTCCTCTTCCTCTGTGATTTCTTGCATTTCTGTCCTCGGCTCTGGACAAAAACTAACCATCTAGAGCCAGAAATTCAATGATTTTTTTTCTCCGTAATGGCTTTACCTTTTTCACTGGTTATTTGTGCTTCCTACAGAATTCGATTAAACCTCTGACACTTATTTTCAATATATTGACAAAATAAAATGAATGCTGCTGTCGGTGTCTTTGCTTATTTTGCCAGACTGCCTAAGTCCATGAGGAGAGAGGTGTCCCTGTTTGACCCTGCAGAGACGGCAGCAGACCTGAGCCAGGCTCTCACATTTATCATCATCAATGTTAAGCACTCGGTGTTCATCCGGGGCACCGCAGTTAACAAGAAGGGCTTTTAAACTACAGGCGTTTTACGCCAGGTCAATGAAAATGACAGCGGCTGCAGTTTTTATTTAGTGATGTTTCAAAGAAATGTCAATGTTTACAAAGTAGTCAAGAAACAAGCAGACTGGAGAGGAGGACCCCAGCTGTCACAAGTAAAAAAATAAATAAAATAAAATAAATAACCAGACGCACACTTCAATATTTATTGTTAAAGTCTGAATAAAATGGGTCTTTTTTTGAACTGTTTCTCTTTAATGTCCCTTGTCTATATTTAAAAGTTTATTCAAGAGAATTAAAAGGTGAAAAACTTAAATTAAGAGGACGGAAACTGAATTAAAAGACAGCGGGAAGAAATGGAAGCAGAAAGTGTCTCAGCAGAAGGCCTTACAGAAGCCAACAATGGGGAAGATCAAAATGTATTGTAGTGAGATTGTTAATTATCTTTCAAGATGGAAAAAAAAAACACCTCGTACATCTCAGCTTCTCTTCTGAAGGCATGCTGCTGCTCGCAAAAGAGCTCTGACCAGCCAGTCCGGTCCAAGAACACCCGATGGTGTCCTGGAGAGTCTGACCTTGGGATGGTAGCAGGAGCTCCTGCGGGGCCTCTCTGATTTGGGATTTCTTTTCCCAGATGCCGTTGGGTCCATTCACATTGTTGGTTGGAGAGCTTGGAGACCAAATGAAGGCCTCAGTGTCTTCCTTGTGCTCTTTCAACGGTTACTAAAGGTTTGTTGAAGGACCCAGTGTTAACCTGATTAGAGGAAGGATGTTACCACGAGGTTGGGTGGAAATCATCTGCACACATTTTTAGGTAGCTTGCAAGTGCCAAATAACAATGTGAATGCTAGAATACAGTTTTCTTCACGTTACCCATCAGTGGTCATAATGTCAGGAGAGGTTGGAGTAAATCGAGAGAGCCTAGATGTTGTCTGGAAACGGTCCACACTGAAGCATATTGTACTACTTTGTTTTTCCTCTGAGTTGCTGGCTCCTCCTGGCTCACTGAATATTTGAGTGTATTCAAGTATTCTGACTACTTGGGTATTTTATTGTAGAATACCCAAATAGTCAGAAAATAACATCTGCTGTGTATGGCAGATGAAATAACGAGCTCTCAACACCTGACACGGCTGAGTAAAATGTGTGTGGCACCAAACCAGCTACCACAGCCATACAAATGGTTGTGTATGGACGTCTTTCAAAAACATTTTAACGAGTTTCAGTTTAAACGTTGCCAAGTAAAGCGTTCAGATGAGTCTACTGTGCATCGTCGTCAATGACCTCGCCAGCACCGCTGACATGTTCGCTCTTAAAGATTCACCCAGACGTGACTTTGTTCAAGTAAAGATGGTGAAACCTAAGATATAATGATCCAGATTCTTATGTAAACCCCCTTTTGTTTTACTCTCTCCATACCCACTTTAAAAATATGACTTCAATGTAATTTATTACTGAAGATTAAGTCAAGTTGAAATTTGGTGCTTTTATTCCAAGAAGCTGTATTTTCTCATAACAAAACAATATCTCAAATATAATTTTGTTTTTGACCAAATGCAGGTTTTCTCCAGTTGGGCCAGATCAAAGCTACTTTATGGCTTGTATTTTTAATGAATAAGGGCTCCGCACGCATGAACTGCAGCTTGTGGAGCCTTTTCAAACAGTTGTGTGAAAACAAATATCAGCCGGCCTCATTTCTGACCAGCCACATCCGTTTCTTTGTCCCCTGCTGAGATGAACGTTTTTTTTTTATGTACAGACCTCTGATTTCATCATGTCAACTGAAACATGCGTCTGCAGCAACTTGTATTCAAAAGCATTCTCAAGATGGAGAAGAGCAGAAATAGAAAATGTAACAGTGTTTGTGTGTACGCACCATAAAAGCATAGAGATAAAAAAATAAAATAATTCTGTTTTAGGAGTTTGTGCCGTACCGCGATGCACCGCGTCGGTAAAAGCCAGGTAACTGCTGAGTGAAGTGGCCCAGAGAGAGAGAGAGAGAGGCGTGGCGTCTCCACGCCAGATGTTTACGTGGTCACAAAATTCAAGACGTAAATGCACCTGGTTTTAGTTGCAGCAGCAGAGGATGGAAAGTATTACAGACAACATAATTAAATAAAACCTCTTGATTCATTTGTTTTTCATCTTTTCAGTTGCACTTTAGATTATGGGACCCCAGTTTGAGCTGATCTTTAGTTCTCTGACAGATGTCCTCACATTTAACCGCAGAAACACGACGGCTGCAGAGTCCCAACTTCAAAACGTGTCCAGACCATCAACCTTCCAGCACCGAGCTTAGCAGCTGGCGATCTCCTCTGTCTGAAGGACAGCTCCAGAAGATTTGGGATCTGGTCACATGTTCTTTTTAGAGCCGAGAGTCTCAGTGCAGTGTCGTGATGTTGTTGTTCTGCTTCCTCTACTCCTCCTGCTCTTCATCATCATTGAGGTCAAAGCCGGGGTAAAAGGGTCCCTTGCTTTGCAGCCCCTAGATTTTTATCTTATTTTCCTTTACCCTGAGGGGTAAAAAAGGATTTGACTTGATCTTGGTCTGTTCAGTCAGTGGCAGAAACGACAAGAAATACTACAACTGACAGATGATAAAGAGTAAGATTAATGCTATACTGCTCCGTTCCCTCCTGCCTCTCTACCAGTCATAGCCTTGGATAGTAAATGTACATGTATATAAAGTTGATGCTGACAATGAAGCATTCGTTTGGTGCATTCCTGTCAATCTAATCAAACGCTGCTCGGTATCACTACCAGCAGTGCTGGATTTGTTGTCGTTGCAGGACTTGAAGCAGGAAGCTACTGATGGCGTTAGTCACTTTACATTGCTGCATGTGGTATCTCAAGACGGAGTTTGGATCCAGACCCATGAATAATGAATAAGGAGGGAAAGTAAGGCAGACGTTGGCGAAGCAGAACTGAGTGGGGATACTGAAAACTTAAAACATAATAGTTAAGCAAGTTAATATTTGTTAACTGAGCTACACAGCTGCAAGATACGATTTTAAATGGTAAAATATTCCTTCACTGTGGCTCTCAAAGGAAACTGAGTAGCAGGGAATACACGTGTTCACTCTCCAGCACGTTATGTTGGAGGTCAAAAGTTCAGGTTTATGTAAAATTAGTTTATTCTCTAAGGTTTCTGTGTTTAACACCCTGGCGTTTCATTGGCTGTGCTTGTACTTAGGTGGCAAAACTCCCCAAACTATTTATCCTCCAAGTGTTCTCACCTGGGGTGTTTAAGTCTGGCGACCCCCTATGGTGAATACCTGACTCGTGCTTCTTGCAAAACGGTTCACTTGGAGGTAAGGTCTATAGAGAAGGGAAAGAGTGGAGACGGATGATTAAATTCTGCAGAGTCCACTCATTCAACCATGAGGATATCTGGTAAAGATGTTGCTGTTCAAGCAGGTCCTGCTTCATTTCGTCCACTGCCAAATCAAGGAAGGTGGTTGTGAGGCCAACTGGAAGGGAGACATTTACCAGGTTTTAGCAAAACAAAACTTTTGATTGTTGAAATGAGCAGCGAGCAAGTTATCGGGTCATATTCTCACAGCGCAACAAGCAAGAAGAGTCCCAAGTGAGGTTTTGATGGTGCTGACGGAGCAGAATAAAATACCTTCCCGGCAGCTTTAACTAGGGGGGTTTGTTTTTACAAACACAGCACATTCACATGACCGTACACATGCCTCAGACCACTGGTATCACACCCCTTCACTGTCTTGAGAAACTCTATAAACCTAACAAAACACCTTGATGGTAAGAAAACGAAAACCCTTATTATCGTCTGACCAAAGGATCTCAGAAAAGGAACAATTTATACTTGGAGCAAGTTCTTCTACAGACTTGAGTTGGCATTGAGCCACGTCGTCGGTTTGATAGCCCGTTTTTTTTTTTTTACTTCACACATACACATGTTTTCTTCTCTCCTCTCTTTCATGTTCCTCTCAACACCTTCTATGGACTTGAGCATCTCATCCACTAGCGCCTAAATTGTGGTCAGACGTCTCACACAGTGAGTGTATCTGATAGTTTAAATATTTTAACATTGAGTGTGGTATGTGGCTTGTGAAAATATTATCGTCTACCTACTAATGCAATAATAATTTTATTTGAAAGTGTAATAAATGTCAGAATTTTGCTCAGCAGCAGTTTGAACCGACCACTGCGTGATGCCGTTAAACCATGTGTCAAAAGCAATGTTTGATTTGGATTTGTATGTTTTTAGTTAATATTTATTATTATTTCTCAGTTTCCAGTTATTTTGAAAAGGCAAGTTTATTGGTATAGCACAATTCAACAACAAGGCTATTCAAACGGCTTTACAAAGACATTAAAACAGCATGAATTAATATGTTAACAAAAGAGAGAAAAATGGTTAAAATCAGTGGTTAAAATGTAATCATGTTTTGACACTTAAGTTTCAAAGTGTGGATTTGTGTCTTTATTCAACTGCAGCTGGGAACAGGTGAGTCTCAACCTGGTGTGTTTCAGTTGATCTGAGGCTTTCTGGGAGTTTGTTCCAGACATGTGGAGCAGAGAAGCTGAAGGAAGCTTCTCCATGTCTGGTTCTGACTCTGGGAACTGATGGGTCATCTGGATCACTGATGTATTTTGGTCCTAAACCATTCAGAGCTTATAGACCAGCATGAGAACTATAAAGTCTATCCTCTGATGAACAGGCAGCCAGTTTATAAAACCTCAGAGCTGGACTGATGTGGTCCACTTTTTTGGTCTTAGTGAGGACTGGAGCAGCAGAGTTCTGGATGAGCTGCAGTTGTCTAGCTGATGTTTTAGGTGGACCTGTGAAGATGCTGTTACAATAATCCAGCCTACTGAAGATGAATGCAGGGACTAGTTTTTCCAGGTCCTGCTGAGACATCACATCTTTTAACCGTAATACATTTTTTAAGTGATAGTAGGCTGACTTTGTTACTGCCTTAATGTGTTTTTCCAAATTTAGGTCCGAGTCCAGCACTACACCCAGATTCCCGGCCTGGTTGTTGGTTTTTAGGTGTTTATATTGAAGCTCTGTGGTGACCTGTGATTGTTTCTCTTTGGCTCCAAAGACATTTACCTTAGTTTTGTTTTTGTTTAGCTGGAGAAAATTGTCATTAATCTCCTCAATGCATTAACCAAGAGCTTGCACTCTGTCTCCTGGTGACATCGTAATATATATCTGTGTGTCATCTGTATAGCTGTGGTAGTTTATTTTCTTGTTCTTTATAATCTGTGCCAGTGGGAGCATGTAGATGTTAAACAGAAGAGGTCCCAGGATGGAACCTTGGGGAACTCCACGTGTGATTCTTGGCTGTATCAATAGGTAACTTTGCTTCTGAGAAAAGTATTTCCTGTTTTCTAAGTACATTTTGAACCAGTTTAGTACAGTTCTGTAAAGACCTGTCTATTTATCCAATGGTTTGAGTAATAAATTGTGGTTAACTGAATCAAATGCAGCACTGAGATCCAGCAAAACTAAGGCTGACATGTTTTCAATGTCTGCATTTAGACATATGCCATTACACACTTTGGTCAGAGCAGTTTCACAGCTGTGGTTGTCTTTAAAACCTGACTGGAAAGCATCATAGCAGTTATCTTGTAATCGAAAGAAATTGAGCTGTTGAAAAACTGCTTTTTCAGTTATCTTGCTCAAAAATAGGAGATTTGAGATCAGTCTGTACTTCATTTGTGTCTTGTCAAGCTTGTCCATTTTCAGCAGAGATTTAATTACAGCTGTTTTTAGTGGCTCTGGAAACACACCTGACACAAACTGTAACGGGTCTGACTCCAAAATCTTTATTTAAAAAAAAAAAATCTGTTGGCAGGATGTCTAAACAGAAAACGGAGGAGTTCAGTTGATGTAAGACGTCCTTCAGGTCTTTGCTGTTAAAGGGGTGTAACTATTGTGTTTTTTTTTCTCTTTCTTTCATTTAATGGAAGAGTACCAGCAATATGTCCACATCTGGATGTGTTGTCTTTTCATCAGGCGTGTACCGGTGTTGACGACACAAATAGATGTTTTGTGTTGTGGCTCAGCGCAGATGTTCAGTGGTGTTGAAACACCCTCCCTGTGAAACCCATCTTACACAACACAGAAAGCAGCTCAGCCAGTTGTAGTTTTCTCTTTCTAACATCTCACTTCATCCGTGAAAAATCCGTAGGAACGTGGATGAACTATAGCTAACCTGTTGAGACAAATGGCAGTGTGTACACTGATCGATCCAGCTCCCATAAGTTGCCCGAGTAGTTATTTCATCAGTCTTGGGCAGCAGCACTGATAGAAAAAAGAGGTCATAGGCAGGTCTACAATCAGACCATTTGCCAATAAGCTCCTGGGGTGGAGCATCCACCTAGGAGCTAAGGTGGTGGAGGGCAGGGGCAGACCAACGATGATGCAGACAGGCAGGCAGGGGCAGACCAACGACGATGCAGACAGGCAGGCAGGCAGGGGCAAGGTGGCAATAAGCTGATTGAGACTCTCCACCGGCCTCTGGCCTCTCTCAGAACCCACTTGGATATTATGTGCAGCATTGAGACATATCTGTATCACACTTGTCTTATCTCCATTTATATCCTTATTTCTTGTTCATCTTGCTGTCTTTCCTTTTGCTGCTCTTTTCAAACTTGATCTGAGCTTTGTGGTTATAGAATTCAAATCGGCTCATCTGAGTCTGTCTGACTTAAACTACTGAATGGTTACTCAGAACTGTGCAATAATCCGGCCACGGCTTTTATGCCGTGATGCCATTTTAGCAGCTTCGCTTCTGCTCTATGCCTGAGGCAAGCTTTTTTTTATTTTATTTTATTTTATTTTATTTTATTTTTTTTGTGGAGTTGTGTGAGATGCAATACAACAGAATCTCATTTTAGCTTTGCAGTGTTGTTTTTTTGGGGCGTGGGGGTGGGGTGATGCGTAAATTGGTGATCTGGTTAAATTACAGTGCTTTTTCATTTCAAATTTTTGAATGAAGCGCTGGTTGTAAGAAAAATTGTAAAAGTTTGTACATTTTGGCATGCAAATAGATGCCAATTAAATCAAGAAATAAGCTGCTGCTTCTGTTTTGATGTCTAGATCAACACATCATTGTAAATGGTTTTGGCAACACACTGACTAACAGTTCACTTTTTATTTTACACTTCAGTCTTTAAAAAACAAAAAAAAGAAAACTGCAAAATAGAAAACCTACAGAATTAAAAAAGAAAATTCCCTTATTACTCCGTGGCACATTGCAACATGCAGACTTAATGTCCAGAAATGCTTTTCTTTTACATGTTTGAGATGGATCAGTTGTCAGACTGTTAGAGTACTCAGCTTTCAGTCATTTTTATGAAATCTATTTTTCCATATTTGTTAATGGGCTGTTTCACAGTTATCAACACTGAAAACGACCGTGAACAGATTGAGAGTATTACTAAATAATTTGCTGCAAGGAGTGAAATAAATGTCTGAGGGGAGAAATAGCTGACTGAGTTTTCGACTGAATCTCTTTGTCTAAATACCAAAGTTTCTTGAAGACTTTACTGTTTTCCCAGCACTTGCATTCCCAATTTAGTGTGTTCATATATATATATATATATATATATATATACATTTTTATCACCCATTCACGTCAAATTTGTTTTCTCCAGTTCAGACAATAACTGAGGTGATCAATAACATCAGACAATGTCTAAAACAAAGTTCACAAAAGAATTTCACTAATAAGGGGAATGACAAGGTAAGGCCAGTTTATTTACAGTATATTGGACAATTCAACAACAAGGTGATTCAAAATGCAGCTAAGACGAGTTTATAATCCATTGGCCTTTAAGAAATCCGCAGTGCTCCAGGCTAAATTAACAATTCATCTAGTCCGCAATGGGTTCAATGCACCTTGTGCAAACGGGTACATAACAGATTTAGGTCATGCAACAAATTGTAATGCGATTGCTTTGTTAGTTTTGTTTGTTTAAAACGGTATAAATGCTGTCTTTTGAGCCTTTGTGTGGGACGAGATCGCTGAAGAAGTGAGATCCTTTTCCCAGAAAAAGATGTATTTATGGCAGGAATAACTATGATGGTCTTATTATGGTCTCCGGGAGTGTTGCTGTCTCAGGATCTCGATGGAATTAAGGCTGCAGTTACTTTTTACCCCCTCAATTACATTCGCTTGAAAACATTCAAAATGTGTTTATGAGCTAAAAAGGCAGAGGCTTCTGTATGAACCTGACATCCCCGACGTGGACTCTGTATTGTGTTTTTTTTTTTTTTCTGAGCAACCCTTATTTTAAGCGATTTCTATCAATTAGTAATACAACAACATTAACAATAAAGTATATGCTACTTACTATTGCACTCTGCAAGAGTAAGACGCTTTTGACAAATGAATCGAGAGTACTAACTGAGTTACCTAGGAAAAAACCGGTCCTGATGTATGTAACAGAAAATAGTTCTGCTTGTGTGCCGTGGAGAAAACAAGCTTTGGCCCAGTTTCTAGGCAACAGTATGAGGACCTCAGAACAACATCTCAAAGTTCAAAGCTAGTAACTACTAGGAAATTAGATGCAGATGACATAGATATCCCCAGTAACCACTTACAGAGCAGCTTGGCGCTGGGGATAGTCGGTAACAAGTGATTACGGAGTACAGTGACACATACCAACTAATAAGTGATAACAGATACAAGAGGCAGAGACGCAAGCAAGGCTGATTAAATCACAAACACTCGCGCTGACAGATGAGCAGAGAGGGATTTGATCCTGACACGACCAATCAGACTCAGAAGGGAGGAGCAGTCAGGTGATCTGGCAGCTATGGAGTCGATGCAGACACCAAATATGATCTGGAGTCTGCAACGTTTCCAATATCAAACGAAGCAAAGAAACAAACAATTGAGCTCAAAGGAGATTTGGTGAAGGTTGCCCTGCAAAGGAGTAACCCAGTGTGTGCTGTTCACTGTCAATTAGAAAATACGGGATGTGTGGCAGTAGTGTAGGGTAAGAATATGTACAAATACACAAGCAGTGGTTCTACTGTATTTTGAAGTCCACTGACCTATTTCCAAAAGTGCAAAATCATACCCCAGAGTCTTTATCTATCTTAACTATGCACCATTGGGTGTTTTCTTAACTGAGACCATTTCTGAGCTGTTCTGGGTCTTCATGCTCATAAAACCAAGAATTATAGAATTTGTCATTTTAAATCTAAAATGGTTATTAACCCAGGTTACATGCCAGACATCTAAAAAGCCTCCAAGTCCTCAGTTTGTATGTTTTTTTTTTTTTTGTTTTTAACCTATATTTTCCCCAGCATTTATTTTTGTACATGGTGTGTTCACTCTGTCGTGTGTTTATGTGCGTGATGATTGCTACATCGTGCCTTTCCGTGCTCGGCTGTGTCTGTGCTGTGAGGAGCAGCCGGGCCGATGTCTGTTTCAATCATTCTCAGCTCTGGTGGGCTGAAGACCTGAAATGGCAAGAGAAAATAATGGGAAGAGAAAGGGAAGAAGAATTTATGGGCCTTGTATCTATTATAATGTGCTTGGTTTGGGGTATTGTAAATCACTGTGGTCAGGGTCACTACGGCAACAGGGAGATCTGTCACAGATAAATGAGCATGAGATTGAAATTGGTCTAATGAAATGCCTGATTAGTCCGTCTGTGTAACGTTGGCTTTTTTTTTTTTTTTCTTTTTTAAGCAATATGTCAAATAGTGTATTCCACTTTATACACTGCTGCAGATACTTGTAATCAGCGGCTGCAGTCAGGCTAACTATCTAGTCATTAATCTTTACACCAATCCAATAATGATCAAATAAATTGGTCAGATTTACATAATTTCAACGTGAGATGATGATAGTTGGGCTCGTGGACACGGGAGCGGATACAGTAACGTAAAAGCCATGCAGGAAAACGGGTTGCTGGTGGGGAAGTTTTTCATTATGACACAAGAAGGCAAAAAAAATCAATTTGAGCATTTTATGTAGAGAGCCACCAGACTCGGGCAGTTTTTCTCCCAAAAGCATAATTAGCACTTGTTCCTGGAGCAGTAAGTCGGTGAAACCCAGCTTGCCTGTCTGTGGTAAGATGCCCACTGCTGACCTTGATTTGGTTTCTGTAGGCAGCTGACTGATGCGACAGACGTGCAGGGACAACTATGAAGAAGAGGCTGGGGAGGGGTTGAGTCTTTGAAAAATGGTCAAATAAGTCCTAGTGCGAACATTTTTACTGCAAATGCCTGCTCCTGAGTATTCATGAATGGTGAGTGCATCCAAAGAATTCGTCATGCCAGATCTTTCTCGATGCCGTCCTTTTATTGCTCCTGCTACATCTCCTTTCTTGTCCATTTCATTACACTCTCAATTTCTTATCTTAGCTTCCATAACATTTATCTCTCCTTGCCCATTTCATCATTTCAGGTCCTCTGTGTCCTCTTCACTTTTTTTTTCCTTTTTCCCTAGATGAAATGTATACATTCATCCATGAAAAGCTGGAATTTATCCCGACTGCCTGTACCTTTCTCTTTATTGCATTAAACTGACTGGTATGCTTGCACATTATCATAAATTCTGTCTAAATGAGATGAAAACCGACGGGTGGACGTAGCATTCAGTTGAGTCCTGTCGGTTCTGTTGCAGACTTTAATTCATGTCGCAGCATTTCGGGTTGATGCATGACCTTTTACTTGGTCATGAGAGCAACGTGAGTGCTCGGCATCGTTGCCCTTCGTTCTCATCCGGTCAAAAGATAAAATGTTCCAGACGTATTTTGGTTTGTTCAGATTCAGCGCTGCAAAGTTCGACTGTGCTGCCATGTTTTATTTTAGTGAAGAGCCTTTTTCTCTGATTGTATGGTTATTTACTTAAACAGTTCATACACTATTTGAGGACAATGCAGTTGGAGATCTTCTGTTTCTGCTTTATTTGCTCAGTCTGTTTTCGGAGTCTTCTTCCTTGGATGTCAAATCCTGGGATGATTAACAACTGTTGTGTGTTTTTTTTACTTTTAAAACGCACCTTTCAGGTCAGACAGCTGACTTTGGATTCCCGGATGGGTGGAAAAGCCCGGTGGCCCCCGTTGCTGATCTTTTCTTGGTATTTTTCAAACTGTGATGTACTGTGACACCGGAAACCAGCCCATATCATCGATTAGTACCATGTTTTGTTTTGGTACGAGCGGTACGGTTTTGAACTTTGGTTTCAATTATTACTTACCAACTCCTAATTCCAATATTTATTCTCCTTTCTTGAGAAGTGTTTGCTGTCCACTACCTATCTATGATGCAAGTCCATGAACTATTCACTCTTTTTCCAACATACGGATGAATCGGTCTGGTATTCGCACTTGGAGCTGCTGGGATTTGGACAGAAAATTTCAAACAACTTGGGTTTGGCTGGACATTTGAAAAATGATCAGTAGAGCGAAATGAAAAGAAAAAGATGATTAAAAAATCAGCACTGAATGGCTACGGAGCAAAACAACAAAGGCCTTTCAGCACAACTGGCTGGAAAAGTTGACAGCGTGTTCTTTTATTTGTAGGGATCCCCAAAGATATTTAATAAAATAAATCTAGTTAAAAAATTAATTAATTAAAAGACATTCAAACAAACGTTAAAGGAAAATACAGAGAATTGTGATGTTTGATTCAAATATCTCAGTAAATTTTAATTGATCCGGCAGGATTCCTGCAAAATTAAATAACTCATAAATAGGCTTGATAAAAACTTTAATGCTTTAACTGATCAAGAAGACCAGACTGCTCTGCTGTACAGGAGTAACATTATTGAATAGCGATTGATTCAGTGTGGTTGTGAGTTTTAAACTTCATCCAGTCTTAACTCAAACGTGCAAACCGGCTTTCTAACAAGCTGAGCAACTAAAAGTTGCTGATTTGTGAAATGGTACTGATGCTGGATGCAACCAAATTAAAGTTTTTCTTGTTTCTATTTAGAACCGATGAATTGTGAACGTTAAAAAAAAAACAAAAAAAAAAAACCTTTAACACGTGAGAAAAAGGTTTAATAGAACCATAATTTTAGTCACAACTTTAAAAATTGACCCGAATGTACATAAAAACATCAAAGTACATAAAAAGCAATATTTATTAGTAAAAAAAGAAATGTATATATCTGTATTAAGTCATTTTTATATTCATATATGATACTTAAATTTTTACAGCCGTTGCATGTTTTAAATGTTAATGCATTATATTAACTCTGTTTTTATTTTTTATAAATAATAAAAACATTTAACAGCCATGTGTACTGGGCAAATAAATCATGTCATTTGCCCAAAGCATAAGTAGTTTTTAAAAGCTTAATGTCAAATTCTGACTTCTGAAAAGATGTTCTCAGGCTTCACCGTGCAAAGACAAGCTGCTGGCAGAGTTTCATCGCGTCTCGGTGTGAGCGATTCGGGTATTAAAACAGAGTTGTTGAGGAGCAGGCGTTCTCCTCTCAACAGTTTCCAGTGAACAATTTGTCACTCTGCTTCAAAGGATGGAAAGAAGATCCTGCACCAGGTTTTTCTGCCAATATGGCAACATCTGAATGAGTAACGGGCTCAGGACACGCCGGGGTCAGCTGGGGCAAGGCGCCGACAGGTGACGCGTAGTATTGATAGACTGCGGTATAAAGGGCCTGAGTGGGCGACTTCCCCATCGTATTTCCGCCGCTGCTTCACTCTGAGAATTGATTGAGGTCTGCAGGCTGACTGCAGAGAGAGCTGAACTTCACTCAGTGCGTGTCCCGGGTAATTCCCCATCACCCGGTCATCTTATTCCCTCTCCACAGTTTGCTCTAACCTACTTGCTGTTTGCTTTTTTTTAAGCAACTGTGTGACAATCATTTTCTTTCTCCTGCTTAAAAACCTTATGAGAGGATTTTTAAGAGAAAAGTTGGGATGAAGAAGTTGAAAAGAAAACGATAACAAATGTTTTCAGGTCCGGATGTCGCTACCTGACTTGCCGGTATGGATAGAAAAATAATACCTCTACTTGTTCTGTTTCAGGAAACTGGGATATTGACGTAAAGTTCAATATTAAACCATGACGACACCTGAGGAAATGTTGTTTTTCAAAGTACGAAGTATGTTTTTGTGAACGAGCTGAAGCTGCTTCATGGAAGCTCTTTGAGATCTGATTAATTATTGAAACAAAGACAAAGAGCTGTTTGCTTTACAGAAGTGAATTGGACATCTCTGTGTCCCGGGTCGAGACTGCCAGACTGCGAGTGAGGTTTGATTCAGCATCAAGGATGTTTTCCAATACCTTCGACTCTGTAAGGACAAGCCCTGGAGTGTTTCGCATAAACAAAGAAGATGAGATGCTTTTGTGTTCAGTTGAAAATGAAAGTAGATTCAAACAAGGGAATTAAAGAGCCACCCTCAAACAAACGTGTTTAGAGCTGTAATGATTTATCCAAGAACGCTTTCATTTTTTACTCTGACACACCCGCACACCGACAAAAAAGGAAAACAACAAAAAACTTCAGCTGCATCTATCATTGAAAGAGTGAAAAGCCTCACGTTCCCTCTCCCAGGCCTTGTGTATCATAGATAGAAAATGGATTCAAGTTCCTGCTGCAGAGTAAGAGCCCACAGTTTACTGATTTTAGGTTGTTTCTGCTCCTCAGTAACAACTTACTTCGCTCTTCTGTTGCTTCAGTGATAAATATCTGCTAAACTTCTTCAGATTCAGCCAGTAAACATTTAAAATGTACAAACGTATTGGATAATATCTCAGTCAGGCTTACTACTGGATGCTCTTAGCATCATACGGATGATTTAAAAAAAAAAAAAAAAAAAAGAAGAAAAGAAGATGAAATACAAATACATGGCAGTCGCTGGAGCTGCAGTCTGTCCCTTCGTACTCATTCAGTAACTGGAACCAGCATCATGTGGCTCTTATTTATATCATCTCATAAAATAAAACCCATAGCAGCAGATAATCAGCCTTGCAGGCAAAAAAAGGGAAATAAAATGGAATATTCAACTAAGTTGTGTGGAAAGGATTTAAAGATGTACCGTTAATGCTGAAAACTTCTTCCTTTGTGTATCATTGATTATTTGATTGCACAAAAATGACACTAACTAATGACTTAGTGTAACAACGGCGGACAGGCTTGATGAGCTCTGGTTTTCTCTCATCAATATATCAAAGTGATGCATTTATTTCTTCATTTTGATTTTATTATCATATGTGCTTTTGAGGTCGCTGGCGCTCTCGACTTAGTCCTGTTCAGTGTATGGGGACGATGCGTATCAGTCGCAGAAAAATCACATTTCTTTCCTCTCCGACATCGATCTGGCGCGTGGCATCATTTTGCAGTGCAGTTAGTATCAGTCTGAGGCGGAAATGTGACATCCATGTTTTTTGACGGTGCAGGGAGAACTTTAACGTGTGCATCTCTGTGCGTATCATGTGGGAAATGGAGGAGAGCTGACACGTGTGTTGTTATGACAACAGCTGGTGGTAACGGGCTGACATCCTTCCATGCCAGCTCAGTGAGGGCTCCATCACTCAGCTGTTAGAAATCAGTTTGGTTTTGAGAGAAAATGGGGATTCAGACCTTTCTGTGACAAAAAGAGAGACATTTCTGATGAGGTCTGAATGTGATGTTCTAGATGAGATTCTGCAACCAGTGACAATCCCATATCTCTGCAGTCCGGGACAGAGGAGGACGATGCTCGCCCCCGCGGAGCAGGTTTATCAGAGACCACCTCCACAATTTGGGAGTGGGGAGGATGGAATGACCTGCCAGCAGTCCTGAGCTCAACTCAGTTGATCACTACAAACTATTCTTAGACTTAAACCAGAACTATTTCACTGTGACATTTTTCATTTTGTCTAACAAAGTTTAATATCTGTAAAAAAACAAAAACAAAACATTTTTACACCCCATAGCTGAAGACTGATAGGTAGGGTGGACCATACTTGGATGACTCGGCATCTGTTAATCAGAATTCTTTGGAATATTAAGTAGGAAAGCGTTTTGTGACGGTGTAATGTACCAATCCCGGCTTCGACAAATTCTACAAGCACCTTTTAGCATCTTATTGACCAGAACCGCGCAGCTGATTGGGAGAAGTGTTTGCCGTGCAAATTGCTGTCCGCTGTAGTGTTTGACTGCAGTCCGTGGCAAATAAAGGTGCCAGCGCAACTTATTTATTCCAGCATCTCAAGCCAGTTGCAGAAGTGTGTGGCTCTCACTGCAGCCTGCACAAGACGGATGCTCTGAGGGTGTCACTGAAGACAGTTGCAGTGTTTTTTGACATCACTGAAAATATATCACCCATTTAGAGTTGAAAGCCTTTGTTCATCAGCATGATGAATGCAATCGACCACAGCCACAATACTGCTTATTATGCTTTATTCCTGATTTATATGCTTATTATTCATTCTAGAAGAAATTGAGCCTCAACATAAGGATATCACTGTATTTATTGCATTACTTAGTCATCTTTAGTTGATCATTTTGAATGTGGGATATTAGCTTCAGTGGTGGCATGAAAGTAAAAAGGATGTAGGAGATGGAGAGAGGAGATGGAGCAGGAAGGTGAGGGTGTAAATCAGAGTTTAACTTGGGGATCAGACACTCTGGAAACTGTGGCGTTCCCTTTTGCTCACCCCAGCTTATTAATTTTCTCATTTAGTCTGAACAGTGGAGTGTGCAAACGAGATTGGGGGCCATGCCTACTAATGAGGGCCGGAGACGAGCAGACTGTTACAGCGTTTCCGGGAGAAAGAGAGACGAGACGGCCATGAAGTGGAACGGGGGAAAAATAAGCTTTTCTTTGTACTTGGATGGATTGATGGACTTCACTGACAAAAGTCCTAAAAACTACTTTAAAAAAAAAAAAAAAAAAAAAAAAAATATATATATATATATATATATAAAACATGATTTAATTTAGAATTTATCTTGGTTTCAGGTCCAAACAGAAGAATAAAATATGCATTTCACTAGGTTCTGAAATTATTATTATTATTATTATTAAGGGGGATTTAAACTCATACCAACTTTCTTTTATAAAGCACTTTTAAAGCAACCACGGTGTAGTAGTAAAGTAGTACACACAGTACAGAAGACTGAGGTCAGACTTAAAAGAATTGAAAAAAAGGAGCAAAAGAGCAAAACAAACTCACATGAGGCACAAAAATAAAACTTAAATGCAAATATAACGAGGTGGGCAGCATAAGCTCTCTGCAGTTTGAATTATACTTTACTTGATGGCTGCAGGGTTCAGCTTCTTCTTCATGGTGCAAAGGAAGCTCATTTGTCCTCAATGATGACGCAAAAAGACAATTTGGGGAAAGGAGAAAGAGAAAAAAGAAACTGATTTAGAGCAAGGGGAGAGAGTGAGATGGGAATTGGCTCCCTACAGTGATGTAGATTGGCTAGTTGGTGCCTACACCCACCGAGCAAGGAACCTGCCTAATGATATCTAACGGAGCAGAATTTTATTAGAGAGTCAAAAGCTGTTAGACTCTCAATTGGGCATGGAGGCACAGGAAACATGCTCTTAGTAAAATAACATTACGTTTTCTTGTGAACGGATCTTTAAGAGTCCTCCACACACCGCCGTCCATTATCACTGCAGCCAAGTCCCCCAGAAACCCTTAAATCCCCTCCTGGAGAGTGAAGGCTTTTATATCTGTGTAGTTTATGCCTAATGTGTGATTACACACACATGTTTACGTGTTTACTGCTTGTTTCTAATCAGAGTATCTTTTTAAAAGTTCACAGAAGCTCTAGAGACATCAGTACATTGCTGAGTTATCCGTCAAACAGTAGATTTTATTGCTCATGATCACAAATATCAGATCCGACAGCAGTCACTCAGATATAGATTATGTATACTGTGTTAAAGCAGTATAAAAGTTTTTCTTTATGTAATTTTAATTAACGTTGAAGTAAAATTCAACGGGAATTTTTTTTGTAATTTTGGTTTAATTGAATGTTCAGCTGTGGGCAGCTGTTGCTCTGGAGTAAGACTTTGAACTGACATGACGGAGAGAATCTAGGGTTTAACGTAAGGCTGCGGAGATGAGTCTACATAATTCATTACTGTTATGAAGGCTTGTTGATTTGTTGTATGAAACCAGTGTTGTGGACAAGCAGGTCTTTCCAGCTCAGTGGTAATTGTATCGCTTCCGTTTCTGCTGTGATGGCCTGTTTTTACATATCCAATTATTTTTGTTGACCCTCTTGTTCTAGTGGGCTACGCCGTCTCAGCTTATTTTTTCTCATAATATTAAGGCTTTTTCTTATTTATTTTATTTTTTTATATCCAGGTAAGGCTGCGCTGGAGTTGCTGCTTTGGTTGTAACTTGTTCATCTAACACTTGTGATCATTGGGAAATGTCATCAAAAAGTGATCGCGTTGATCTCTTTGAGAATATTGTACATGAAATATCAAATTGCTGCAGTTTACAATGAGAGCAGAACCAGGAGGTCCCCTGACCCGGTTGGCACGCACAAAACACCACACCAACACATGCACCCAAGGTTTTCATCAGTGCACGTGGCACCAGGACACCTGTCGGCACCGAAGAGATTCTGGCAAACCGTCCGGCGCCTCAGAAAGGGGAAGCAGTAACCTGCCAACATAATTTATGGTGCAGGCGGGGAGCTGCTGACCGCAACTGGGGACATTGTCGGACATTGGAAGGAATACTTTGAGGATCTCCTCAATTCCACCGACATGCCTTCCGCTGAGGAAGCAAAGACTGGGGACTCTGTGGTGGACTCTTCCATCACCCAAGCCGAAGTCATTGAGGTAGTCCGTAAACTTCTTGGTGGCAGGGCACCAGGGGTGGATGAGATTCGCCCTGAGCACCTCAAGTGTCTGGATGTTGTAGGGCTGTCTTGGTTGACAAGCATCAGCATTGTTGCATGGAGGAGTAGGACAGTAGCAAACTGGGGTGGTGGTTCCTCTGTTGAAAAAGGGGGACCGGAGAGTGTGTTCCAACTATAGGTGTCTCGGTCGTGGAACACCGGACCAACTCTATACTCTCCGCAGGGTGCTGGAGGGTTCATGGGAGTATCCCAAACCAGTCTACATGTGCTTTGTGGATTTGGAGAAAGCATTCGACTGTGTCCCTTGTGGTATTCTTTGGGGTCTGCGTCCCTTTGCTATGGGCTGTTAGGTCTCTGTACATCCTGTACAGTTTGGGAACCACAAGATTTCATCTCTGCTTTTCGCAGATGATGTCTTGTTGGCTTCATCGAGCTAGGACCTTCAGCATGCGCATGCTGGGTTTGCAACAGAGTGCGAAGCGGCTGGGATGAGAATTAGCACCTCCAAGGCTATGATTCTCGACTGGAAAAGGGTGGTCGATGTACCGGACCATCGTAGTGAAGAAGGAGCTGAGTCGCAAGGCGAACCTCTCAATTTACCGGTCAATCTACGCTCCCACCCTCATACTATGGCCAAGAACTTTGGATAATGACCGAAAGGACAAGATCACAGATACAAGCAGCCGAAATGAGTTTCCTCCGCAGGGTGGCTGGGCGCTCCCTTAGAGACAGGGTGAGAAGCTCAGTCATCTGGGAGGAGCTCGGGGTCGAGCCACTGCTCCTTCACATCAAGAGGAGTCAGCTGAGGTGGCTTGGGCATCTGTGTAGGATGCCTCCTGGATGCCTCCCTAGAGATGTGTTCCAGGCATGTCCCACTGGGAGGAGGCCCCGGGGAAGACCCAGGACACGCCGGAGAAACTGTCTCTCAGCTGGCTTGGGAACGCCTCGGGGTTCCCCCGGAAGAGCTGGAGGAAGTGTCTAGGATGAAGGAAGTCTGGGCATCCTTGCTTAGACTTCTGGCCCCCCCGACCCGGCCCCAGATAAGCAGCAGAAGAAGATGGATGGATGGAGGTGACAAGTGTTTTTTATGTTTTTTAAAATTTTCAGTTTGTACAATTCAATTCAATTTTATTTATATATCTTCTATTACAATAGAAGCGACTTCTCTGCGCTTTCCAGAACACGACCCCCAAGCAATTATTACATAAACAACAGCAGGTAAAAACTGTCCTAGTGGGAGAAAAACCTTAAACCAAACAGGTGCAAGAAAAACTCTTCTTTAAGAAGGACGAAACATTGATCTGGACCTGGATCATGACGGGGGACCTTCCTGATGAAGACCAAAAGGGAGATCACAAAGACAGAATGAAGAACAGAGGGAGGAGAGACACAGATAATGTGTATTGTTAAAGCTACAAAAATCTAGATATAATTTACTTAATTTACTTTTTCAAAATTTGGAGTTGATTATTTTACATTAAAACTTAGATTAGGACTTGAGGAGATTTGATTGTGGTACTCCGACTCTGTCCCAGAACAGCAAACAGACTATTTGGATTCCCTCTTAAACCGAAGAGCATCATTGGCATTAACATACTTGTATACAATAGCCTTTTCTTTAATCACCTTAATAACTAAACTGGTGCAAGCAAACAAAAAACAGACGCCTCCCAAATGCAGCTGATAACAGTTTAGTGCCACCCATTAAAAATAAAGAGCTGGAAATCTCTTCACCCTGCCCCCGGCTTACTTCCTCTACTAACACTCTCTTAAGAGCACACAAACAGTCCAGAAAGCTAGAACAAACACGGGAGGGCAGGACATTGAGCTCGTGTTTGCAGACAGCTATATTGTTTGTGGGTTTCAGTAATCCTCGGGTGTTTCATGTTTGGTGAGCAACGTGCGCTACAGAGAATCGCTTTCCTTCCTCACGCTTCCTGGCGACCTGGCATTTTGTAGAAAACCTTAACGCGTGCTTAGCTTGTGTGCAGAAGATGGAAAAAGTGCTGCGTCGTATTCTCACTGGACTAAAACTACCCCAGGCACCTCAGGCACTCGGACGTCTGTGTTTAGTTCAGTCCATTCACGCTGGAAAAGCGAAGTCTGCGTTTTACCATAATTTACAGATGTTGATCCTGCAAGTGACATCGACAAAAAATGTTAACCTTTTTATTTACCTATTCTTTACGTTGCCATGGTAACGAGAACCTTACCTGGAATGTATCCGTGAGCTTTCATTGAAGCCCTGAAGGTTTTGTGCTGTCAGAGAGGCTTTGAACCTGATGAAAGATAAAAGTTTCTTGCTGCCTGATGCAGACACACGTTTCATCATCTCATTGTCGTTCATTTGGCAGATCTTAGCTTCTATTTTCATAAGTCTGTGCACAAAGCTTAATGTTGATTAATTTCTGTATATTTATCATCCAAAAGTATCGGATCATTACACTGTATGTGGTGGATACAGGCTGAATTTGTAATGCAATATTACACTTGTACTTGTACAGCAGTTGCTCAAATTACGCTGGAAAAGAGGCAGAAAAGGCACCGAGAGGATTAAAGGATTCCTGCTCGCACAGCACCGAGTTACTGACGTGCGTTCGGACGGGATTAAAATGACCTCCTGACCCCACTATTTTGTGAAATAGGATAGGTAATTGGCTGTGGATTTTTATACTTTACAAATCAGAGACATGGTGCATTCGTACGGGATTAAAATCACAGAGGTATTACAAATTACAGCTGGTTCTCAGATAATTTTAATCCCGTGCGAATGGGATGCATTTTAATCTGCACGGTTCCACAGGAAAACCTGAGCGTTTACATGACATTTATGGAGTTTGTCTCCATTAAATGCAGATACATGGTAAAGGACTTTCCTGTCCTTTAAACGGGTACATCATGCAGTGTTTTTTTTTCTTTGAATCACCTTTTACATTCTGGACTTTGCTCCTTCTGTGCTCCACAATAATGAGACTTGGTTTTGCCCGTCCTCAGGTCTCATCAAAGCCTTATAAAAAGCAGAGTAATGGTGAGCGTTGACTGCTGCATTCGAGAGATTACGAGGTTTCGGGATAACTTGAGAATCACATGGTAGTCTGCCCTTTTAAAGACGTATCTATCTCGCCATGTCTGGTTCTTTCTGGATTTATGCACATAAAAAGGGTGACTGCTGTACCACCTGCTGCAGAAGTGAGACGGCTGCACTGTGGTTCCACTTGTCGTCTTCAGAGGAAGGGCGTTATCTGGACACATTTTGATATGTGCACTAACATATCTGTCAACACTTGCCCACTGGCTCCTGATCCCAACTGCTCCTGGTGGTCATTGAAGAGGTTCGATATAGAATAATTAATGAAGAGACGGGTGGCGGGAGCAGCAAGCCATCTTCACATACACATACACTATAAAAACGGATAACTTGTTAGCTAATATATATCCTACCCCTGACAGATGACATTTTAATTAGATCCGTTTTTACTCCCTTCAGCTGTTCGAGCAGATTAGTTGATATAGTGGCATTTTGTCCTTTTCATTGAGATTGTGTAGTATAATTACTTGGTGGTTGCTGCAGGGAATGAGGCTCCCTGGGGCCTCGGTTTGTTTCAGGGTCTTTTTCAGTATGAATTTCCTTTTAGAACCACAACAATTAAAAAAAATTATTAAATAATGTCCCTTTCTGGGAGCAAATTTATTTCAATAAATAGATCAAATGCTGTTTCATATTAATTTCTTGGCACAAGGGCTCTGGATATGTGTATGAAAATCAAGGTGGGTTTGCTGGCTTGTCGTGAAATGAAAGGCTGAAAGACAATTTCCAGTGTCAGACGACTTAACTTAGTGAATATATTCACTTTGTGGTGTGTTCTTTGAGTACAAATGAGCACTTGTAGAATAAACTCCTAATTAAATCTTGAAACCACATATATCAGAAAATATATGATTTTTGCACCGTGTACTGTTAAAATAATAATGCCTGTTCAAGTTCCTGATTGCATAGGGAAAGGGTTTAGTGGACTCTGAGAGGACGTTCATGCAGTTAAATCAGTGTAAGAATCCACATCATTTATACTTGGCCAATAATAGTTTTCAGGAGATTTACTGCCAGGCTTTTAGTCAGCAAGCCATCTAGCCAGCTTTTGGACGCACAGTTTAAAAAAAATGGATGGCTCAATGTTTTAACTGGATGGGCTGAAAAATGTTTAGCTTTGAACCTTGTCAGTAGAGCATGGCACTATATTTATAAATACCGTATCTGGACGGGCTTTAGGCTTTAGGATCCTGCAGCTGGAGGTACCACTGTTGGTGCAGAGCGCGCAATGTCCTACATTTGTCTTCCCGTGGAGAGTCTGGAATCAGTGCACTTTGAATGCACAGCCACGCGGGACCCTGAACACCTCTTATGTGACACCAAACCTGGTCAGAATGGAGACGGACTGATTAACCAACCAGAGATGGGCGTTTCTGATTTTTAGTGTTTGGCCTGGCAGGTAACTGGCAGGTCAGCCTCACTTCTTATATGAACAGTAAATGGATAATAAACGTATTATCGACTCCATTCTGGTCCATTTTCCACACGTGTCACATTCACAGCAGCACATTCCCTGTCGAAGCAAGGAATACTTTCACATGGAGTGGAGAGAGTTTACCATAAACGTAAATGTCATTGGACAGACGAGCCGCAACATCTCCTGTAGGTTTCTGAAGCGGTTTTGAAGCCTCTTAACGCAGAGCCAGGCCCTGGCCATGATCGCTGGGTTAGTACAAACTATCGACTGCTGGCTAAGCTTCACAGCATGACGACGACTGGTCGGGAAGTGATACCTGTCAAATAAAAGTCTAGATAGATTAGATAAATCTTTATTGATCCCTTTGAGCAGGTTCCCTCAAGGAAATTAGGAGTTCCAGCAGCAGTACAGCACCAGAAATGAATATAAAAATAAAAACACAATGTACCAAAAATACAGTAGTTGAGTATGATTGCACCCAGTCCAGTTTGCATTTAACTAGTCTGCAGGGATGTTAATGTTCGCTGTTCCCATTTTCAGCTGTCCCCTTGCAACACCCTCCACCCCCCGAGTGAGGAGTTGTACAGGGTGATGGCACGAGGAACAAAGACAAAGATCTAAATCTGGATATTCTGGTCTTGGGGAGTTGGAGCCTGTCACTGAACATGCGTCTCTGTGCACTGATGATGTTGTGCAGAGGACGATTGGCATCATCCATGATGGCCAGCAGTTGGGTCCAGAGTCCGTGTCTGTGCTACCGTCACCAGGGAGTCCAGCTTCATCACAACCACAGAACTGGCCCATTTGATCAGCTTATCCAGCCTGGAGGAGTCCTACTTGGCTGCCTCATGTTATGAATAAATAAATTACATTAACTGTTGTAAATTATTGGATAGACGGGTATATTCAAGTTCCCGACACATTTTGTCAGGCTTGGTTAGTTTTATTTTGTCACTTGGCATGTAAAACACTAGGTCATTGATTAAGGGCGAAGGTATGGTGAAGCGGGATTGATTAATCTCTGGTATTAATTAATCTCTGGTATTAATTATACGGTTATTTTATTTTTTGAACAATCTAATACCTCTCAGCCTCACCAAAATCTAATGAAGGAATTCCATTTCCACGCTTCACATTTTTCTGATGTTGCCAAGGCATTTGTAAACTTCGTTGTAAAACACTGCCAGCAACAGAGGTAATAGAGTCATAAAAAACTGTTGCTGCAAAAATATGTTGCTCATTTACATTGCATAGAAAAGAGGCTGAGACATTTATTAAAATAGAAGAGGGAGCGCAAAAGCTAATTGCATCACTTTACACAGTGTTTATATATATATATATATATATATATATATATATATATATATATATAAAATTAATGGAAAGCAAAAACATGCAAATATAAGTTGGAAATTGAACTGCTGTAGTAGCATCTCTCTAAATTCCCATCAAATAAAAAAAGAAAAACTATCAGAGCATGGTCTACATTCCCAGTGAGCCTGATATTCCTGCTTTAACACACCAGTCTTCCTAAGGACTAACTAGAGTTTTAACTTTTTTTTTTTTTTTTTTAGCAGGAAAGGTGTGGCACCAACACTTAGCTGATTAGCAGCTCTAAATAGTTTACAGTATTTTCAGTGACCAAGGCTTTTTCTTTGTTTCGTTTTTGATATACAGCTCCAGTTGTTGGAGAAATGTATGCAGTTTTTAAGAAATAGAGAAAAATGTATTTCCTTTCGTTTTTGCAGGTGAAAGCAAAATCTAATTTTGTCCATTTTGTAAGTCTGGAAAAAAATCTTTTATATTTGTGTGATAAAATGATGCTTTTGTTTTTCTGTTGTTCACACTTGGAGACAATGGGCAGACTTAATTACCCAAACTTGTTTGTGTTTACACACACAGAAACAGCGTGTAGGATTTAGTGAAGTGGTGAAGGAGGAGGCTTGATACGAATCCTCACCTGGTGCTGGACACAATGGAGAGGGAAGCTCATCGGAGGCTTGGGAGCAGAGCAAGAGAAGCAATAAAGAATGAGGGATGCAAAGTGAGAAGCATTTGCGTAATATTTTCATTAGTCGGGGGTTTACCTGCAGGGGCGTGTATTATGTGCTACCTGAAGTGATCATCATTCTGCTCTCAGAGGAGCTGACCTCAGTGCAGAAGATCACATCCTATTAATCACTCTGCCATAATTGGTCTCTCACCAGCCATCTGACCTCTGCTCACCACATCTGCATTAAGTCCAACACGTTTTCCTTCACTGCCGTGGGCCGTCTCACCTCAGACACAAAATCATTTTGCCTCTGTGTCAGAGATGGGTTTGCTAATTGAAGGAAGTCATACATGCATATCAATCGTTGGTGGTACACAGCCTACGCTTTTTATTTTATTTTCAAATTTTACTGGTTCCAGTTTGAGGAATCTGATTATAGCAATCTTCTGTAATAACCCTTATTCTGCCACCTTGATACCCATTAAAATCACGATAAAGAACTTGATTATATGAGAACTGGACAAACTCTTCTGTGAAGTCCCCCCATGATTGGATGTTTCTGAGGAGGGAGATTGAAGCCTGGTTTTCAGTTATGGGAGACATCTAACCCCGCTTAATCCAGAAATGGCAAATGGGTGTAAAGAACAAGCCTGGTAGTATGTTACATAATTATCCACCGAATCGAGTTACCTCAAGCTATGGAGTTAAACTTTTCTTAGCCTTCATATCCATCCATCCATCCATCCATCCATCCATCCATCCATCCATCCATCCATCCATCCATCCATCCATCCATCCATCCATCCATCCATCCATCCATCCATCCATCCATCCATCCACTTAAGTGTGAATAGTGTTGTAGCACTCTTTAACCCTGCCCTTTTTTGCCACTGTTCTCTACAAATTACACTTTTCTGTTGCTTATCTGACTTTCTAACACAAACAATCACCATGTAATTACGTCATCATTGGTGTTACACCTCTTTGGTGGTTAAACTTGGCCTGGAGTCTGTATGTCCCTGTGCTGTTGCTGCAGATATGGCAGGATGAAGATCGAGAAACAGCGGGACTAGAGGCTCTGAGTATAAAAATCAACATAGGATAAAGTATATTCCTATAAACAATATTCTGTCATTGTATTCTGTGTATGATACTGATGCATCTTTAAAAACCTTCAGGAAGGTTTAGCGAGAAGTGTTCGATGTCGCCTTTTTAACACTGGACGACATCCTTCCATGTCTTCTCTGCTCTGATTTCTGGACATTGCTACTGCGGGGACCTCTAATCTCTGTACAGGCAGCTGAAGTCTTTCTGTTGACATAACATCCTGTGGGATAAGTCCGGACAAATGTACCTTCCTGAGAAGTGTGATCATACGGTAGCTTCATTCAAGTGCAAACAGTTTGCTGTCTTCCTCAGGAAAGAGCCCTATTTAACTTTTATTTTTTCACACTGAAGGTTACTTGTACTTCCTTTATGATAGACTTTGAAATACTTTGAGTCAAGAGACGCATACTTTTGCTGGCCTCCAGGATAACGGGTTTGCTGATTAGGTAGATCTCAGGTCATTCAATCTGCCTGTTCAAAAGAAGTAAAATCTGCTGTTGCACAGTTGTAATTACTTGCCTAAAGCTCAGCTCAAGTGTAATGAAACTTGCATTTTCCTCTCTTGCTCTCGTGTGCTCCAGGACATGACTGGGCATATGTTAAATCATTCACAGCACCCAGTCAACAGGCTATCAGGTTGTTAGGGGCAAGTCTTTGGGGAGAAAACATGAAGTGAGGGAAAAGTGGTGCAAGAAAGTCAGCATCTGCGCTGTGAAACAGCTAAGATTTAGTTTCAATGAGGTTGTAAGTTCTTTGTTTCTCTGTAACGTTTGGTAGCGAAAGTGGAATTTCATTACTACTAAAATTGTGCACCGCCAGTGGATTAGAGGAAAGCAGTTGTTTCCGAATTCAGAATGACAAAGGATGTGTTTCTCCTGGCAAGCTGAGTGACCAAAAACAAAGAAAAAGAAGCATGCTTTCAGAAATCCGTCATCAGTTTCAATGGAAAGTGGTTCTGCAGTTGCAGATTCGGTGCATTTGCTTTGTACGATTTCTGAACTGGGATTAATCGACATGGGATTAATTGTTATCAATGTCCCTCTTTGTCCTTTTGGTAACTTTCACCTGCCTTCAGCCTTGGCCCGAACAGGTTTTGTAGGGTGTTCTTGTAGCTCAACGCATACAAAGAGGGGAAAAACAAAAAAAAATGCCCTGTGGTTGTTGTTCTTTGGCAAAAGGAAAAATCACAAGTTGTACAAAATAACACATTCAGTATCTTTTCAGAGTAACTGCAAGCAGTGTTGGTTGCCATATTAACAGGTTGTTGCCAGTAAAGGACATGAATATTGCGAACAATACATCTCATCCTTCGGGAAAAGATTTTGCATGTAGCTGACCAGCCTGCTCACTTCCTGACCAATAATCCAGGGGCCACAACATTGTTCGAAGCCATGCTGAAGCTTTTGACTTCGGTAACCTTTTACTGCCTTACTGAAGAATAAAAAAAAACTCTTTACCCAAGAGTTTTAGGCAAAATCTTCAAACCAAGATCAAATTCTAAACATTTTATCTTAAAAAGATGCTGAAAATGTTCTGCATCACAACAAAGGAGATTTGGATTGAATTTCCCAGAGAAATATTCCCCTCTGCTGAATCCTGACAAATTAATTTTAGGTTAAACCACAGTAACTGCTTGTTTTGTGATTAACACATTGAATCCTAACTGTCACTTATGCTCTCCTAAGAAGGTGTTATATTTGGTGCTTTGGTGCCACGTCGCAGGGTGTTGCAGTTGGTCAGGATGCTCTGGGTCAGGATGTTTTTATTCATGCCGTCTACGACGGTCTACGATGGAAAACGTTGCTGTGCCGTCTCGACTGACTGAGTGGCGTTCTAGGACCAGCTGAGCGAACCTAAAAAATGAAAGAGCAGCTGCGTTCTCATCCTTCGCATTAACAGCAAATAATGAATCAACCCCCTCTCACTTCCCGCAGACTGGTTCCCACAGTCCCGCCAGTAGTCTGCTCCGTGTCACCAGCCTGACCACCTTCTTCCTGTCTGCTGTTTCACATGCAGCCTGTTACAAACTGATCCCAACGCAGTAATCAATGGTACAACTGATATTTGAACATTATAATGTATGCTTAATGCAAGTTAAAGTCTTTGCACATGAGGGTCTGTGGCCTCAGCAAAGCACCACCGATGCAGCGGTGACTGAAGGCAAGGTCGTAGGGAGGTTTTAACACGCGCCCTTTACCTATTTGCGACTTCGCAACCTTCAGTGACAGTTGGGTCAGCCCAGTAGAAGACTGTGTTCCTACCAGATGGACAAGCACATGATATATATATATACTGGTGGAGCAAAAACATGATTTTTGGACAGATGCTGCACAACAAGAACAGCCTACTAAACTCGGCACACACCAGTGGGGGATAACTGAGAACATGCTGAGACTGCTCGCACCTTTGGAAGAGCTCTCCAAATAAATCCGCTCCTTCACAGCAACTGTAACTTCATTAAAACAGCTTTTGGCGAGAAGGGGCAGGTGCAGACCACGGAGTCGGCATTAATGAAAGCACACTGCTGGAGGTGCTTCGGAGATGTTTGAGCATCATGGAGGAGGAGGAGCTGTACAGGCTGATGGTCATGCTGCTTATTTTCCTGAAAGTCGCTCATTTGACCTGTCTTTTGCAGAGCATCTTTTTTTGAGAAGGTCCTGTAATTAATGCAGTTTGAAGGAATGTTGATATAAAAGGGTATTGCATTGAAGAAAAGTTGACGACAATTATATTTGGAATATTACTGATTGACATCAGGTTGATAAAATCATGAAACCTTGTTCTATTTTATATCTATTTTCAAAAGTGAGTTCTGAATAAACGAGCTGACGACTACCTGTGATTGCAGCCTAAATGTTGTAGACACTGGATTATTAGTGATATTAAAGAATACGGGCCAGTAACTGATGGAACTCATGTGCCATTTAAAGGTACCACGAGAACATGCGTCAAGGCGTGGTACTGGGCCGCGTTGTCTTCATTGGCTGGCGGTAACGTGGCAACAGCGAAACCAAGTCCTCCGTGTCTTTGATACTGTAAAGTGTGAACATGGCATGTTCATCTTCCGACAGTTGAGCTTTATTTGCAGTTGAAAACATATTTCCGCGTGCCTCTGGGTCCCCCGTTAGCACATGCTTGGCTTGACTGACTGCACGCTTACTTACACATGCATTTGAAGTGAGGCGGAGAGCCGCGCTGAGTGGAGTTCAGGACATGGGAGCTGCTCAGGTGTGAGCCGTGTTGGATGCTGCCGTTTTGAGATTTGGCGTCTCTGCGGGACCGTGACTCTTTTTCAACATTATTTTTAGAAGTTGGAAGAGAGAGCACATTTTTATTTCATCACCGTCATCTGCGGCGTGCCGCAGTGCTGCTGGGCTGACACCTCTCCTTCAGTGTCTGATTCACGGCTGAGTGTTAATGGTTAGTGCCTGCTCAGTAAGCTGGCTTTTGTGTTTGCTTTTTTTTAGTTATTTTTTCCTTTTTGGGGAGGAACGGCTCCGTATTGCTGCGTCCAAGATACTTTAATTCCATCCAAATAGCTTAAAAAGTGGTTTTATTAGTTTCTTTTTCTTTTTCCGTGAGAACAGTCCCGCGTTAGTCCTGCTACCAAAACGTCACCACATAGTTTCCTTTCTGTTCTGCCTCCAGATAAACACGCTCTCAATGAATGGCAGAAACTGGCGATTAAAGTTGGCACCAAATATTTCCTGGAGAGGTGAGCAACCAAGAAGGAAATGAGCTGACACAAGAAACTTAATAACACAAAGGTGCACTGAATATGAGTGCCGGGAGGCAGACGGGCTGCTTTAGCCTGTAATAAATGTGCCCCCGTGCAGCTCCACCACATATCTGGACTCTACTCTCCTGCAGTCGTCCGTCTGATCAGATGCGCCGGGAAGCAGTTATTTACATTCGTACATGACTACACGGGATTACAGCTTTGAAGTGCGTAATCACCCACGCCAGTTTACATACTTTAATTGGCTTTGTGCCTCATTTCCATCAACGCCGATTTAAGTTTTCTACACATCAAATTCCCTCTTGAGCCTGCAACATACAAGTTTTATTGACGTTCCTTCCCTCTCCAGTATTCCCGATGGGTTTTTGGCCTTGTACCACTTTTGTTTTTCCCTTTCCTTTTCATCCATCTCCCAACCATTTATTACTATTCCATCAATTTCTTTGTTGTTTTCCTTCAGCGTTTCTTTCCGTCATGATTCACTGTTGCACCATTTTCCGTTTGATTTATAAGTGATCATAGCTGTGTGATACGTCCATTTTTCAACTGGTGAAGGAACCATGAGTGACACATCAGGGGTTTGAGGAATCGGGAGGTTTTGGATGGAAAAGCCAGACGGATGGGGACAGTGCTGAGCGCTGGAACAGTTGAATGTTGTGTAAAAATGTCAAAGTGTGGTTTTATGGGGCTTTTTGTCCTCCGTTCTTAAACTTGAACACTAATAGCACGGCAGATGTCATGGTGATAAAGTGCACTTACGGGGCTTCATTTGCATTTACTTTTATTTCGGTGCACACTTTTGTACACGTGTCATACTTATTAGCGTAAATTACACTGGAGAGAAAATAAATACTGCCACCGTTGTCCCTCACATTGACCATAAGACATGAATCTTTACTTCTGTCATTAACCAGACTGATCTCAGCATCAATTAATAAACAGAAGGTTCCTCGTCAGATGTGATTTATCAATAGGCAATAAAGACTCGGTATCTTTGCCGTAGAAGTTGTTTAATTTAAAGCTTTAATAGCAACTGATAGCTGCTGACTGTAAGCGCCAGCCCCCCGGGGGTTCCTAGCAGTGTGAACTCCAGACTGCCGGGAATGAACGGATGTAGAGACACTCGGGACCAGTTTAGCGCCAATGAACGCACAGCTGCAATCCACTGTAATCCTCCCAAATTTGGTCTCATTTAACATCTGGATTATCGAGCCCATTAAGCACTGATGACTTCGTAACCACACTGGAACGCAAACGAGTGAAAATTAAGTCTGAGCGTGGGACAACAGACAAACGCGTAATAAAACGGGGCCGTCGACGTAATGGAGCAAATTACTCCTCCATTTTTAATACCGAAGATTTTAAATCGTTTAAAAAAGGTCATCAGACTGCAGCTTGCAAGAGTGCTGTGTGTGTGTGTGTGTGTGTGTGTGTGTGTGTGTGTGTGTGTGTGTTTCAGCCAAAGTTTCAAAGAAGAAAGTCAGAAATGATCTGCATTTATTTTATCTGTAGGACATGAAGACGAGCTCAATATCAAACTGTTTTTTTTAAAGTGATTTCCTATTTACTTTTTTATTGGTTTCATCTGATTTTCCTTAAATCAAACTTTCCTCCCCAATGACAAACAAAACACCTGCCCAGTTTTCGGTTCTGCAAGTGGAAATTTCTCTTTGAAATGGTTTTTATTTAGCTCCCTGCTGTAGCTGATTTCCGATGCGGTCTTCCGGCGCGGCGGTTCTTCGCTCCTGCTCGCCACACCAGGAGATCCGCTGCTTGAGATGCGCTCTCATCTCTGTGGAAACCGCCATGCTTTGTTTACCACGAGGCTAATTTTCTGTTGACATCTGTACCTTGTGCACGTTGTCCAGAAGATTAAATTCAAAATTCAATCTTTCACTCTTAGTATCCTCGCCTGGGAAAATCATTGGAAAAAGTATAAATTTACCACTGCTGTGCGTGAAGGCAGCTCAAGGGTGGATCACCCATATTCACAGAAGTCTAATTGGACTACCAAGGACAGTTACTATTGTATCCTATCTTGTACCTTTGACGGTGTCTCTATGTCTCTATTCTTTCTTATTTCTTGCTCTACCCGGCTGGCCTTCGGCAGGAGGGTCCCCCCTCATGAGCCAGGTCCTGCTCAAGGTTTCTTCCCTCTTAAAGGGGAGTTTTTCCTTGCCACTGTTTGGCTTGCGGTTTTTCTTCCACTAGGGGAGTTTTTACCTGCCACTGTTTATGTAATAATTGCTCGGGGGTCATGTTCCGGGTCTCTGGAAAGCGCCTAGAGACAACTTGTGTTGTAATAGACGCTATATAAATAAAATTGAATTGAAAATTGAATTGAACTCCTACAATATCGGCCCTATTTATCATAGTTATCATAGCTGTTTTTTTCCCCTTCAAACTTTTGTGTCCTCCTGCTGACAAAAGGTTAGTAATATTTGGATTATTGACTTGATTATTGGACGTGTGTTCCAATATTCTTTTTGTCTTTCTTAACAAGCCAAACATTTCTTTTCAAGTCTTGGTTTGGCCAAGTCGGTGTTGTTAATGTACATTATGAAGTAACTAGCCACTAGTTGATGGATTTATTTCGGAGTAGTATCTGCAGAAATTTGACGTCTAGACAGAAACGCAGAGCCTGCTGAGTTATTGACGGAGAAATATGCAGCCCTCTGAGCCCTGAAATTAATTGGGACATAAAGACATCTGGAGAGTCTGGCCTGAAGTCAGCAAGTCACAAATCACATTTTATTAAAACATGACTGTTACGTTTTTTTGAGCACAGGCAGTATAATTTTATATATTAAATTATGTAGGGATGTTTGAAATATTAACACATCTTCCAGGTCATTGGCAAAGTGTGGGACGACTAATTTAACATTGTACTGTTACGTATCCACTGATCATGAGCCTCATAGGTTTGCTTTGAATGTACTGAATGTGGTGTTTAGATCAGTAAAGAAGTTGCTGGTGGGAGAAAATGATGGAGCACTGCTGTGTCTAATTGGCCGGGTTTGCATCCAAACCCCGTTAGATGCTGTTACATCAGGAAGGAAATGCTGCAACATGATGACCTATTTTAAAACAGCCCCCATCAAACCTCGATGTTTTAAGTCTTATGGAAAATGGGATGAAAATGCAGCAGATCCGTCTGATTTTTATGGACCAGTTTGAGGAGTGAAGAGCCCCCCCCATCACAACCGCTTCCACCTCGTCTGGGTTACATGAGTTGACATTCAACCTCGAGCTTTGTGCATTTTGATTTATCCTGAAATGTTGGGAAGACTCCAGATCACACCTAATGATGCCAGATTCTCACCGTTTTGCATTTGCACTCCCGAGAACATTTAGCTTCTTTTAACCATGAACACAATTTTTACTGGGCCAAAGGAGACTTTTCCATTTAGATGGCCACGCCGACTGCATTTCTTATGTTTGAGGCTAAAAGCATTTTCATATGTCGGATTACGTATCATATCTGAAACAGGAAATCATTTTCATGTTATGTCAGTGTAACATTTAGGAGCCTTATAAAGAATTTCTTCAATGCCATATGCTTATTTAAAGACAACCAGGACATAATCCTGTCTATTCAAAGCGTCTAGAAGTTAATCATCACTTAAAGGAGCCAGTAATCAAGGCGGTTTAGTCGTCAGAGATGTGCGCTGAGCGTAAACAATGCCTCTCTTTGTCAGCAGGGTGTTCGCTGACTTGTTGCATCCTGCTGCTGCTGCGGTTGCGTAGCTTTCAGTTTACAGCCCTCAATTCATCCTGGTCTTTGTTTGGAGTGTCAGTCAGTTGCCTGCCGAGTTCCTAACAAAACTGCTCAGTGAGCGCTCCCGGGAGACTGTTGTCCTCCATTTATCACACAGTACACGAGTCTCGTTGCCTCCAGTTTGGGCCTGGAGCTCCGAAGCCTTGTTTGCTCTCCTCCCTTTGGTGTTTGTGGTGATTCAGATCCAGAGCTCAGTCAGCCAGCTGGTTGGACAGAAAGCCAGTGAAGCTGCAGTGCCTCAGGCTTGAATTTAAGCTGCTGGGACAAAGAACATGTTCCTGGGCTAACATAAGATGCACAGCCACAACAACTCTGCACCAGCAAACCGGCTCAGAGTGCACATGGTTGCTGTGTCAACATGGTTATCCATAAACAATACGTCATTCCTAAATTAAAATCGATATTCAAATGTGATATTGGAGCTCCCTCTGAGGTGTGCACGTTGGCTTTCATCTTGCAGCTTCAACCTTCATCCTTGCCCTCCTCTTCCTCAACCTTCCTTCACTTATCTCAGCCTGAAGCAGATGTAGGTGGCACACGGGCATTTTCCCAATTTTCATCTCCCCTCCTGGTCCTCCATCCTATGGGATTTCTACTGTAGTGTTGCAATTTTCTCTACCTCTGTTTTCTCCTTTCTTCTCTTTTATTCCCATTCCCACAGCTCCTTTCACCCGCAGCTCTGAAAAGAAAAGGGGAAAAGAAAAACATAAATACTCGGGCTCTCATGATGCCACGCTGTTTGCTTTGCTGGATTTGCATTGAGTAAAATGGCGCACAGAGAGGATTTCTAACAAGGTTGATGATGATTTTTAAATTTCCTGGACCTCAGCATATGTTGTAGCCTCTGCAAAGTGACAAATGGGAGCAGCAACCCATCAAGATTGATGTTGTCTGTCCCTCTGAGGACTAACACACAAACACACACACTTCCCCCATCCTCACACACAGGTTGCATGGCCTCATTAGGCAAAGAGACAAATGAAAGGTGAATACAAACGCACCAAAAGAGGCTGCTGAAGACCTGAGAGCAGAGCTCTGTTTGTGCTCAGACACAGTGCCAGTTGTGTTATTGCTCTAGATCTGTTCTCATTTCACACTTTTGCCTCCTGGGGCAAGGAGGGATGATTGCTGCTTTTTGCAGTCCAGTCCAGACAACCATTTATCCATTGAAATACATGTATAACATCAAGAAAACTGAAAGAATACACTCCAAGGCAAGCATTTATTTTGTCTTGTGTGCCATGGGATAAAGTTTCAGCCCTCCAACACTGCTTTTTTTTTAATTTTTTTTTTATAAATGTTTAAATGCATTATAATTATGACTTCTTTGACAACACTCTGGCTTTATATTTCCATAATTGTTTTAAGTTGATATTCAACAGGAGAGCTTGAATGATTTCATCGGAGGATGTGATGTACGGCATTTCCCTGACGTGGTTGCTAAGGAAAGGCTGCCCTTCGGTTAGGCGCTAATCACGATATGAATTAAGTGAAGCAGGTAAATGAGAAGGAAAAGGCCGCTAATCACAATGCGTATTACAGATGACTTTTCTGTTAAAATGAATTATTTAAGAAGAATAGATAGATATGCATAAATGCATCTTTTTGTGTTCTGTAATCCTCTTTTAATGCTGCAACCTCACTACAGTCCTCTGGCAGAGGGCTGCTGCACACAGGCCTGGTTTTATGTGCTTTTAATTCTGCTCTGCACTCTTAACTAATTTAATTCATTAGTAGGACACCAGGCCAATTCGACAGTTATTTCGCAGTCAGTCGAGGTTCCTAATAAGAAATTACCTCAAACATCCTGGTACGTAGCCTTTAGGGAGCTTCGTCATCAGTCTAAATCTCTGACACACCTACCTTGTAATGACTCCCATAGCTCTGCAGATAAGTGCACTGTCATTATTGTCGCTGTGCTGAATGACAATGTGCTGTCACCCCCCCCCCCCCCATCCAAATCCTCTAAACACTACATCCAAAGGCTTTGTGGTGTCCAAGTGAAGCCTTTTTTAAAACTTCAGAAGCTTCTGTACCAGAAAGCTGCTGAATGCTGACTGTGTGTCCGAATGCTTATATAAAAAATTTATCTTTTCCATCTTGAGTTGTGTGGGATTTCATGTTCAGAGATCCCAGAGGACTCCCAAGTCTCAGGAATTTGTATGAGTGCTGGTGTTCCTCTAGTTACACGGAGAGACTTTCTAAGAGATGCACTGATGGGGAGGGATTTCTGTGAAGTATAAGGGTTAGAGTTTTTAGTTCTGGTGGTTCCTAAAGTTTCACTAATGACTAAGGTTTAATTTCTCTTGTGAAATCAAAAGAGAAAGCATGGAGGAAAAGGCAACAACCTTAGAAAGGAACATAGCTGAAAGGAAATTTAAGCATCTGTGCAACTACAACATGTGATGTTTGATGCTCGGGTTGGCAAGCAGGGGCACCGAGAGATGTTGAGGGAACGCTGCAATATGCACGTAGGTTCAGTGTTTTCCTGTGATTTAAAAGCAAAAGCACTGCTTAACTAAACTTTGTTTACAAAGCTGAAGTTGAACTGACACACGGGTCACTTGGCAACAGATTCATTATATAGTTATCGCAGGCGGAGTTTTTCCTCAACGTTTGCACTTCAGGCTTCTACAAACACACTGGTGCTCAGGCAAGATTTTAACACATTTCCATTTATGTCCTTAAACAAAATCAGGTCAGAGCTTTGATTTGGCTTTTACAAAGTATTAACTTCTCACATGTCCTCTGGAGTGGGGTCAGTTCAGGGATGATGTCCTGTCATCCGGCATCTTCCTGCTGGTATAATTGTTCTACTGTGATGGTAAACCATTCTTACATACACAAGTGGACAATTATTAAAATATTAAAATAAACTAAATTAAAACTTCTTAATGAACATCTTGTTGTCTCCAACAGGATTTGGCAGAACTCCAGAACCAGACAATCATGGACGAGATTCACCGGAGCGTCACACCACTATTTGCGTACCATTTGTATTATCCATCTCCGGACTTTGTCATCAGGGTTCCTATTGTGTCCACGTCCAGGGTTTGGGTTAGGTTGACTCCCGTCCTGTGGGCGGTGAACTTCTGAATGCAATTTCAAACTGTAGTTGGATGTCTGGCTGCTTGGAGATGGTCTTATAGATTTACTTTTAACATGCTTGTCTATCGTTGTCTTTCTGATCACCTCAGACAACTCCTCCTGTTACTTTCTCTGGTCCATGTTCAGTGAGATGTGATAATGTAATCTGGGATGCATGGACCGCTCTGGTCGTGCACCTTTTTAATTTTTGTTTTATGATTTTTATATTCATATGACAAAAAGACAGACGGGAGAGCTGGAGGAAGCAGAGCTGGAGATGCAGAGGTTTTCTTGACGAGTGACGAGGATGTTACAGGATCGGGAATGAGCACATCGCCGGGGGAGAGCTTAGGTTGGCTGCTTTGAAAACAACGTTTGAGAGGCCAGATTAAGATGGTTTGGAAATATGCAAAGGAGGGACGCTTTCAAATATTGATCAAAGGATGCTGATGATGGAGGTACTAGGCAGATTATGGATGTGATGAAAGAGGACATGTGGCCATTTGGTATGAGTGGATGAGACAGAGGACAGGGTCAGCGGGATGATTCGCTGTGGTGACCCCTAAAGAGGAAAGCCGAGCGCACAATAAAAAAAAATGTGTGTTTGTTCTACAGAGAGCTTTAGAATATGTCTCGAATCTACACAAACGCAGCTGAACGTTGAGTTTGTAGAGTTTCTGGTCCGAGGACACTTGGAGGATCTGGATTTGATTCTCCATTTTCCAACTGCAGGATGACCACCCTCAACTGAGACATGACTGCCCCAGTGGTGCAGTTTTTCTCCTTCTGGCAAATTGCTTTTCATTTAGACTATTCCGATCTAATTTCTACAAACGAAAACACCAGTATTATAACTTCTGGTTTGAAGCCCAAAATGTCCAACTTAAGGTATATTTTTGGTCTCCATATCTGGCTGGATTTTACATTATTTTAGTTTTTTTGGTACCACATCAGCTAAAATGAAATAAAGCAGAAAAGTTATGGCTAATTAGGGGCGTGGTCTTTTGATTGGCGGTCGGCATAGCCAGCGTCCTGACTTCTAGCCTTGAATGAAGACACGATACAGCAACAAGCGTAGCCCTTCATATTTTAAAGACGAGGAGTTTTGTTGAGCTGTTTGTACTACCAGACCACACTGACGGTGCGAAACAAGGGTCGCACCAAAGGAGCAAAAGGCAATATTTCTGCTCTTTTCCACTTCTAGTTAAAACTACCTCCATTACCACATCTGATAATGTTTTCTTTCCCTCCCTCTCTTTTTTTTGTTGTTGTTTAGTATGTGCCATCTCCACAGATGTGACGACGAGGATGCACATTTACACCTACTTGGTGGTGATCCCTGTGTGGGAATTTATGCATGTTAATGACAAATAGGGGCTCGGTTTTGATGGTTCCTGCTAACGGCGGTTTTGAATTCTCCTGAAAACCCCTAAATGTAGTTAAAGACAATGAGTGATATATTTAGCGGTTAACCCACTTTTGTTGCTCAGAATACATGAAGTTGGAATATTTCCCTCCATAAATTCAGATGAAGTGTAACATCTGTCTCTTTGTTTTATCGAACCGTCAAAGTAAAATTGCCATTTGACTGAAAAATTAAGCCAGCAGTGCAGAAGGGGCATAAGAAAACGCATGGAGTTGACATTCTAGCATATCTTCTCTGTGAGCATTCATCCCTGCTGCTATCACCGCTGTGCTGTCCACATCCCATCTGCAAAGATTAGCCTCACTTTTGGAGAATTGTACTATTTTTAACTGACCTACCAAGGACCCTGGCCATCAAAGAGGGGAGTGAAGTCTTCCTCCTCACAGCAATCAGTCTCATCCTTCACTTCTGTTCCTCCGTTCTTCTTACATTTTCTTCCAGTCTGCTTTTCTTTTTGCATATCTATAGGATTGTTTATTTGCATAAACGAAGCAGATTTATATTTCTCATATATTAAAATATATTCCATTATAAAGCAATAAATAACAGTGTAACTGAAGTCCTCCTATGCCTCCAGGTGCCTTGTTGTTCATGCATGGCCCCAGTATGATCCACCAGCACTGAAAGACTCTTTAATAGCTCACGTTCATCAGCTGATGGGACCTTGTGGAAATCCTTATTCCTAGGTGTATGACGAGTGTATGACAACATTGTGTTACATACGATAAGATGCACTAACATGCAGGGACATGTATCAATGTGTAATTACTTGTAATAACATGTAAGAAATTCAATTCAATTTTATTTATATAGCGTCTATTACAACACAAGTTGTCTCTAGGACCTTTTCAGAGACCAGAACATGACCCCCGAGCAATTATTATATAAACGGCAGGCAAAAACTCCCCTAGTGGGAGAAAAACCTTAAGCCAAACAGTGGCAAGAAAAACTCCCCTTTAAGAGGGAAGAAACCTGGATCAGGACCTGGATCATGAGGGGGGACCCTTCTGCCGAAGGCCAGCCAGGTAGAGCAGGAAGTAAAGAGAAGAGAGACATAGAGACACTGTCAAAGGTACAAGACAGGATTCAGTAGTATAATTATCCATCAGCAGCAGAACTGAGACTTCTGTGTATATATGGGTGATATATGGATAGTTGGTGATCCACATAGACGAGGACTGCAGGTCAGGATGTCAGCAAATATCCAACAGACATCCATACAGACAGGTGAAGGCAGACACTGGGATGGTGAGAGGTGGAACTGCAGGTCAGCAAGCAGCTCCTGAGAATCTGGTCTGCAGAACATGCACAGAAGAGGAAAAGAAGGGCCAGACAAGCACAAAAAACTACAAGAACAATGGACGACAATTATGCTTATGGGATTCTGTTAATAACTGAGGATTGAGGTGAAGAAGGGACAGAGAAGGCAAACAGAAACAGAGGAGGTGAAGGGCACCACTCAGTGGATCATGTTGGTGCCCCCAACTGTTGGTGCAGCTTTGACTACTGGCCCTAACACATTAAGGTACAAAATATACACTAACTATATGCTTTATTAAACAGAAATGTTTTAAGTTTAGTTTTAAAGGTGGAGGTGGTATCAGCCTCCTTCACCCAAACTGGAAGTTGGTTCCAGAGTGATGGTGCCTGATAACAGAAAGCCGTCCTCCAAACCTACATTTCGATACTCTAGGAACTTTAAGTAAACCTGCACCCTGAGAACGGAGAGCTCTATTAGGAACGTACGGTACTATCCGGTCTTGCAAATATCGCGTGCTAGGCCATTTTCGGATATTATACGCAAGTGATAAAATTTTACAGGGAGCCAATGGAGGGAAGCTAAAACCGGAGAAACGTGGTCTCTCTTGTTGATTCCTGTCAGCACTCACACAAAACCTGATCGAAAATAACGCCACAGTTTCGCACAGTTTTACTGGAGGCCAACGCAAGACCATCTAATCCCATCCTAAGGTGTTTGGGACCACAAACAACAACCTCTGTTTTATCAAAATTTAGTGGCAAAGAATTTGTGGACATCCAGTCCTTGATGTCCTTAAGACATATCTGAAGTTTGTCTAATGGTTCTGTTTCATCTGGCTTCATAGACAGATACAGCTGCATATCATCAGCATAACAATGAAAATGAATGCCGTGGTTCCGGATAATACTTCCCAAGGGCTGCATGTATAAACTGAACAAG
The DNA here is from genome assembly GCA_014839995.1 of Xenentodon cancila. Classification (NCBI taxonomy): domain Eukaryota; kingdom Metazoa; phylum Chordata; class Actinopteri; order Beloniformes; family Belonidae; genus Xenentodon; species Xenentodon cancila. The sequence continues at coordinate 5,747,033 of CM026214.1, read as the reverse complement.
ATTGGCCCTAGCACTGAACCCTGCGGGACACCATAGCAGACCCATGTCTGTACTGAAGAAACCTCATGAACATGAACAAACTGGAATCTATCAGACAGATATGATTTAAACCCACCTAGAGCTGTCCCTTTAATCCCAACAACATACTCTAGCCTCTGCAGTAAAATGCTGTGATGTATGGTATCTAAAGCAGCACTGAGGTCCAGCAGAACCAGTATGGACACTAATCCATTATCTGAGGCCATAAGAAGGCCATTCGAGACTCGAATCAGTGCCGTTTCTGTGCCATGATGCATTCTGAACCCTGACTGAAAAACTTCAAATAGATCATTTCTATACAATTGGTCACACAGCAAATGGAAGGTTGGAAATTGGTCTATAATTAGCTAAAATGTCTGGGTCAAGGGAGGGTTTTTTAAGTAATGGTTTGATTACTGCAACTTTAAAGCCTGTGGCACATATCCCAAGACTAGGGACAAGTTGATCTGTTCCAGTATTGTCGCACCAATAAGAGAGAACATTTCTGAATAGTTGAGTTGGGATTGGGTCTAACAGACACGTGGATGATTTAGCTCTATTGACGACTGAGGTCAGGGCAGGGAGGTCTACAGGAACGAAACAGTCTAGAGTCAGGTCAGAGCATAAGGGAGTTGCTAAAGCTGAAGAAATGCCCGAAGCCACTGCTGGGTGGGCCTGGCCGATTTCGTTTCTAATTCTGACAATTTCATTGCTAAAGAAGCTCATAAAGTCTTCACTACTGAGAGCTGCAGGGATGAACGGCTCAACAGAGTTGTGGCTCTTTGTCAGCCTGGCTACAGTGCTGAACAGAAAACATGGGTTATTTTTATTATCCTCTATCAATGCTGAAGAATAAGCTGCTCTAGCTTTGCGAAGCGCCTTTTTATACACTATTAGACTATCTGTCAATGCACAATAAATATCTACAGATCTACAAGAGTACCACTTTCTTCCCATTTTACGCACTTTCTGTTTTAACATACGAATATGCGAGTTAAATCAGGGAGTTAAGCTCCTATGGTTAGAGACCCTCTTTCTCAAAGGAGCAACTGCATCTAAAGCTGAGTGCAACAAATCTGCAGTGCTATCGACAAGGAAATCAAGATCTGCAGAGGTAGAACCGAGGTCACAGCCCTCAACTGCTTCACTATGTTCCACTGTAAGAAGATGAAAAGCAATGGCCTCCCTAAATTTAGTAATAGCTGTGTTAAGTATAGGGATTATCCTTTAGTTCAGACAGTTCTTGGATTATAAAAATGTGTTTCTTTAGAAAATTATGAGCCGGACACAGTCATAGCTGACTTCAATAGTTAGTTTTTACACCAATCAATCTCTAGGTGGCACTCTGGGCATTTATTTTCCTGCAGAACTGAAGCTTGTAGTGCTGAGCTTCCTCTTGTTGACCTGACACTTCTGAAAATGAGTTCTACCTGCAAGAGTGGAACAGATAAACTTAAATATAACCTTCTACCTAAGCTTGTCAGTATTGTAAACACTTAAACCGAACAGATGTAGAATTAGAAGCTGAAAGTGATTTGTTGGCTTCAAACGTGCACTGAGGGCAGTGGTGGCGCGGAGGAAGAAGCAGCATCTCCAGCTGTTATCCATCAGTTTTGAAGTTTCATGGCACAAGAAACTTTACTCCATTTCAAATTTATTCCAAAACTATATATATATATATATATATATATATATATATATATATATATATATATATATATATATATATATATATATATATATATATATATATATATATATATATGGCTGCTTTCAACACCAAATCCAGTTCAACAGACACAAGCTGAAGCTTTTAGATGTGCCTGCAAAGTTCCTGTACTTCAGCATCCTTGAAAATGTGATGGGAGCTTGTGCTGTCTACAAAAACTGTGAAGGTTACTAATAACAGAGGTGCTCAAACTGAGGCAGAAGTCAGTTACTGTTTTTTTTTTTTTTTTACTTTAAGTTGTTGAAATGAAAGATGACAGTGAATCTAAATGTGAGGAAAAGCTTGCTTTGATGTCTTTATGGGTTCTTGGTTTGGCTACATATTAAGAGCGCCACCGCTGCCGCCGGGGGGTGGGGGCAGGGAACGATGGCGGAGCCAAATGTTTAACCTAAGTACCTCACGATATTTCATATTTTGCCTCATTATCTTTGCTTATCAAAAAAAAAGTTGGGAAATGGTAAAAATTGTAATAAAATGACTGTAATCACAATTTGGTACAAAATCAAAGAAAAAGGCTCTTTAAAAAGAAATGATGGGGAGGAGGAGCTGCAGTTTTTTACAAATGCATAAGCAAAATAATGCAATGTTGGATGAGAAAAAAAAAATCCAAAAAAGGTTCCTCAGAAAGGGATTTAAAGGGATTTGGATATTTTCTAACTTTTGAGGCGTTTCTCTCCAGTGCGAAATATCTCAACTATTAAAGACAAGTTCACATTTTGAACATTTGGATGTCTGTACCAATGAAGCACTAAAATCAAAACGTTCTCTTATTTTTAAACTGAATTGAAATATCTTCGGCAGGCTTCAAGAGTAAATGCTGGATTTGACGCGTTATGCTCTTCTGCAGCACTTCAACGGAGGGGAGTGTAGTCGGGATGAACAAGGCTAAAAAGTACTTGTTAAACTGATGTCAAAAAATGGGAGTAAAACAAAAAGTCTTTTGTAGATGAAGACGGGATGAGACAGAGGGAAACGGGGTGAAAACTGAGTGATGGGGGAAGAAGGGGGGGTGTAAGATGCTGCTCTGCCAGACGACGAAGGATTTGCACATGCTCAAGTCGGTCGTGTGAGTTGGGGTCACATTTGGACTCCAAGTGGAACCACATGGTCCCTGGAGCTAAAGCAGGACTTCATGAGGACTCGTACGCGTCTGACATCACAAGATCATTAACCATCGTTCTTCCAATGTGCTGATTTAACACAGATGAGGGGTTGCTCTTCATCGTGTTTGAGCACTGCAGTATGTCGACGCAAAACAAAGAACAGCATTGTCCTGCTGAAAGTGCTGCTTGTTGCAAAGCAAAGCGGCTAAAACAAGTTAGTAGCGCTCACAGCCAGAGGCGCCCGTCTGTCACTGGGATCACAGGGGTTTCATGCACAGCATTAATCAATGCTAATCAATGTTAATACTTCAGTGGGTGGCCTTGGTTTCATAACGGCTGCCTGAATAAATTTGTCAACCCACTTAATCTTTTTTTTTTTTTTTTTTTTTTTTCTTCCTGTCCAAAATACTGAGATCCTCTGGAGCAGAGAGCAGCCCTCTGAATCAGCCTGTCGCCGCTCTGCCTCACGCCAACGTGTCACGGCCCTTCTGTGTGTACACGGATCAACACATGATGCACCAGAGGGACGCTTATTGGTTTGGATTGTGTCAAACAGACTTTAGACTTTAGGTATTTCTACTAATATTTCCTCAAACTCTATCTTTTGACCTTTTCACAAAACGTATCTGGTTTAAACATAAAAAATAAAAAGATAATAAGAAAAGAAAGCTCCCCTCCCTGCTTCAAGCACATAACTGAGATCACCAAGTAAATACGGCAACTAAATAAGCAACTAGAATCTGTTCAGTTGGACGACAGCTTACAAGGATGCGAGTGCAGAGAGGATATTGACGCGTTTTGATGCTCCTGTTGTCACGTGAATGACAATGAGTGTCGGCGTCAGCATAATCTGATTTTTGTTGGAAACGCAGGGCATCGATAAAAACAAAGTGAAGCCCTCAGGAAAGGATTGAATTCCTGTTGGCGTTACTTTATTTTAATGTCCACGTTTCATTACACCATTGTGTGATGATGATTTGCGACATACACTGAGACATGCAATTCAGACATATGTTACCAAACCCTGCAAAAGCTCGGGATTTATAAAAATAAGGCACATTCATGTCTCGGGATTTTAAATGTCTAGTGTCTAGTGTTCTTTTTTCTTAGTTCAGAAAATAATAAATTATGAAAAAACATCATATATGCTCTTGATATTTCTCAAGATAAAAGAAAAAATGTTAAAAGCCCTAATTGACATTTTTCAGAGCTTTTAAAATGTGGAAAATGGAAGAAGCCAAGAAAATGACAGTTGATTCATATCAGTTGATTGGCTAGGGTGTTTTTATATGTTTTTTTATATATAAATATGGATATATGAAATGTATTTGAGCGAATTAAACCTCCACAATGGCACTTTCGATCCCATTTGATTACATATTGTGGGGCTTCTGTCCGGCAGCAGCAGAATGATGGTGTTTAAATGAATCTGTTTGATGTAAACAGCACTTAGTCTTGTTGGAGCCGTTTTTCTACATTTAATGGGTGCTTGAATCTTTTCCCTGGTTGCTACTCTGTTATCTCAATTCTCGAGCGAACTTATGAGCAGATGAGAGCTCGCGGGGGCTGAAAGGGTTTGGTGACACTTGGGGGGGGCCTGGCAGCTTGTGCTTTGTGAGGGGGAAAAAAGGGAGCTAAAGATGTCTCTCAAGTGTGCCTGTCTATTTGTCATTGTGCCAGTCATTCGCTATTAAAACTCACTGTGACTCGGGATGCAGATGTTTGCTTTTTATGTTTTGTAAATTGTGCCCTGAGTGTGGTTCTGCTGTAGGATGTTATTACTGGGATGCGTCTGCTATCTAAAATCTGAGGTCTTATCTGAGATAAAGCTTAAAGCAGCTGCACACCTGGAGTTCAAGGTTATAGAGACGCACACAAGTGGCTCTAGTCCTGTTGTCACTGCTTTGCTGCGGATTTTTGAAGTACTTAATTGACAGGTTCTCGGCAGGTCTGCAGATCACCTTTTTGGTGACAAATGCAGAGAGAGAAGAGGACGCGTGATGGCACTGGACGGGAAAGGAAATCGACAAACTGCTTTCCGGGGCTCTCAGACGACGGAGAATAATCAGAATTACTCCAGTTTCAGCACCATCCAGAGACCAGTTGACCAGGGGCTGATGAATCTTTTTTTTTTTTTTTTTTTTTTTTTTGTCTCTGAGAGTGCACAGCTCCTACAGATAGCAATTTGTGCGACCATTAATCCATTAAGTTTCAAGGTTCAGGTTGTAGGGGAAGCAGATTAAGCTGACAGGCCCAGACCTCCCTTTCACCGCCTCCTCCTGCTCTTCCTGGAGGATACTGGGGGGAGTGAGCTGGGAGAGATCTCTCCAGCATGCCCGGGGTCTCAATACCTGCCCATGACCTGTTTATCAGCATGATGAGGCATGACGGCTTACCGGGACACACAACAGTACTCCCTGGATCCCGCTCGCTTGATTTCCCCCGTCTTTTATGTCTGTGGCGGTTGGAGCCTGTTTTGATCACGTAAAGACTAGAAAGTACAGATTTTTATTTTTGTGTTTTAAATGTAAAAGTTCTTCAGAAAAATAGTCAAGCGAAGTCCAGTGTGGTATCTGTACTTCCTCGTCTGGATGTCGCAGTCGTAAGCCTGAGGTTGCTCGTGATCCAGTGGGTGGATTGGAAGTTAGTGATGGCGTCCTCTCCTGTATGTCTGCGGCTCGACTTCACAGCGCCAGAGCACATATTAGAGGAGTTTGGAGAGCAGCTTTAGACCTTTTTTTTTTTTTTTTTTTTACCTTTTTGTATCCCTGACATGGTTTTAAGTCACCCTAGGTGCTCTTAGATGACAGGAAAAAAGAAGCTACATGTTTTTGTGAAAAGAGATGAAAAGAAACATGAAGTGAATTTTCCAGGAGAAGATTTTTTTTTTTCCTTGTCATTCTTTTGAAGAGTTTCCTTTCAGTGCAGCCTTGGTACCATTTTTACTCCAGTACTGAGGTGATCATAGAGAAATGTATGCTGCTGAAAATAAGTCCTTCTGTGACCTCACTGTCACCTTCAGCTGATTACGGTTAACTGGACTTGGAGGAATTTCTCCTCCAACTGGGACAGATTTCACTTTAAACAAATAGTCATGGTAGTGAGTTGTAGAGAGAAGCCTCGGCTCCTCAGCTGCCTCTTACCGAGCACCTGTGTTTGGCTTTCCTGACATGGGACTCTTTTACCGCTAGAGTGAGAAGATTGTCGCATTTCCATTACGCTCTTCCACTAAAGAAAAGCGAAACTCCGTATTTGCAGTGAAGGTAGCGCCGCAGGGGTCGGTGGTTTTCTCTGTGTGAGCGTAACTCCCAGTTCTTTTTTGTTGTTTTGAAGAGAAGTCTCTCAGGATACGACGAGTTAGAGAAAAAGATCTTTGAATTTAAACATATTTAGTCTTTGACAAATAATTCCGACTGCTGCTACTGCTGTTGCAAAAACAGTCAACAGCGGATGATCATTTAACTTATAACTCTGAAGCAAAGCCCTTACGTAATGCAGTGATGCATAATGATTAGTGTTCCAGCACAACTACATTAAATTAATGAGGCCAAAAACAGCTGGACACTAGATTTCCATTATACTTTTATAATTTAACTGTGGTTCCAATATGCATAAAATGTTTTTGCAAAATTTGGGAGGTTTTTTTAATTACAGCCATTTCCATTTCAGAATTTCCTTTGCGATATTTTTGTTTTCTTTGATCAAATCTAGGGGGGGGGGGGGGGGGGGGGTGATGGAAACGCGACTGTAGAGGCTGCAGCAGTCTATTGCTCTTCTTTTCATCTGGTTTTAAGTATTTTTTTTTCAGTTGTTTAGTCATTTATTCACTTTTATTGAATTTTTAAAAAAATGTATTATGAAATCACAAATTTTTGAGTGTTTTTATATGAAGCATATCTTGTTATGTTTTATGTTAAGCTCTTGTTATGTGATTATCTGTTACCGCTCCAGGATCAATCACCTGTTTTAGCGTGTCTGGGGTTTGTCATCTGGGGAAAATCTAAACCAGTTCCATAATACTGACGATGGGGCTGACTGATTTGTGTTTCTTATTAAATAAAATCGGAGGGATGTGGGCATATCAGTTTGCTATGATTGGCATATTTGGACGTCGTGTAAAAGGTTAGAAGTGAGTCTTTGAGGGAGAAAAGACCTTTGGGTCCATGTGTCGGGGCACAACTGCAGCATGTATCAGGGTACAACTGCGGCATGTCGGGGTACAACTGCAGCATGTATCAGGGTACGACTGCAGCATGTATCAGGGTACGACTGCGGCATGTCGGGGTACGACTGCAGCATGTATCAGGGTACGACTGCGGCATGTATCGGGGTACGACTGCGGCATGTGTCGGGGTACAACTGCGGCATGTGTCGGGGCACAACTGCGGCATGTGTCGGGGTACAACTGCAGCATGTATCAGGGTACGACTGCGGCATGTATCAGGGTACGACTGCGGCATGTATCAGGGTACGACTGCGGCATGTGTCGGGGTACGACTGCGGCATGTGTCGGGGCACGACTGCGGCATGTGTCGGGGCACGACTGCGGCATGTGTCGGGGTACGACTGCGGCATGTGTCGGGGCACGACTGCGGCATGTGTCGGGGTACGACTGCGGCATGCGTCGGGGTACGACTGCGGCATGCGTCGGGGTACGACTGCGGCATGCGTCGGGGCACGACTGCGGCATGCGTCGGGGCACGACTGCGGCATGCGTCGGGGCACGACTGCGGCATGCGTCGGGGCACGACTGCGGCATGCGTCGGGGCACGACTGCGGCATGCGTCGGGGTACGTCTGCGGCATGCGTCGGGGTACGACTGCGGCATGCGTCGGGGTACGACTGCGGCATGCGTCGGGGTACGACTGCGGCATGTCGGGGTACGACTGCGGCATGTATCGGGGTACGACTGCGGCATGTGTCGGGGTACGACTGCGGCATGTGTCGGGGTACTACTGCGGCATGTATCGGGGTGCGACTGCGGCATGTATCGGGGTACGACTGCGGCATGTGTCGGGGTACGACTGCGGCATGCGTGTGTGTGTGTGATGGATGCTTGATAAATAAACTCGACTGACTTGTGTTCAACTAGCAATGATGCACATCAGCGGTCCTGCAAGCAAGTAAAATTGATCAATCTTTTGAACTTTTCTTCGGGGTGAGTGTCTGCTGTCAGTTTAAAGGTCTCCATGTGAAATATATAAGTCCCTTAAATGTGTGCGTATTTTATTGATTTATTTGGTTTTTTAAAGCTTTAACCACTCTCACTGCCCTGAGCACAGCAGATTCTTCATTACTTAGTGCATTTATTAAATCCCTGCGAGTCATGCTGTCATTTGAAGGTGGACTGGATGCTGATTTTATTATTACTATTATTATTATTATTATTATTATTATTATTATTATTATTATTATTATTATTATTATTATTATTATTATTATTTTATTCCCCTTTATTTCACCCAAGAAGCAGTTTTTAGGAGGTTGTTTGGGCCAATATTGAAAAACACATCAATGCACACAGAGATGACCTGAAAGAGATGGATGACGAACTGGATCACTCTGAGTCAGGGGTGGGCAGTCCTGGTCTTGAGGGCCACTGTCCTGCTTGGTTTAGATGTTTACCCGCTTAAACACGCCTGATTCTAATTAGTCGTCATCAGCTTGTCATCAAGGCCTGCAGAGGTCTGTTATTGCCACAGCCATTTGTATCAGGGTGTACTGAAGCAGGGAAACATCTGGAACACGCAGGACTCCGGCCCTTGAGGACCGGGATTGCCCACTCCTGCTCTAAATAGGTGAGAGAAACCCTCGAGTTGAGGGAAAAAGGCAAAATGCAGTCAAAGGTAAAAACAGGAACGCAACAGATCTGTCATTGAGGTCATAAGTCATGTCTGCTCGATGTGTACAAATCAGGAATGGGAATCTCGAAACCTGGGAAAATGACTTGCAGGCTACATAGCCACTAGTGTTCAAATCAAGCTTGGTGGTACAAAAAAAAAACAAATAGAAGTTTTGCAACGGGTCTTAGACCTGATCTGACCCGTTCTTCGATATTTGCTTCATACAGAAACAATCTTTTTTCTTTTTTAATGTTTATCGTACACAAACTGTTTTACAGCTTCATCTGGAGCAAAAATGAAGGGTTTGCACACACCGGAGGGTATGTAGAGCATCTCTGTGCAGTCGTCAGAACCACACGTCGGTTCCCTCGTCTTCTGTAATTTTCTTCTTTGTTTTCACTTCGGGCGCGCTCTAAACAGCCTGCATTTGTGTCTGTTTTCAGATCCTGTGTGCAAGCAGCTCATGCATTTCATGTCTATTAAGGACTTCATTACTTTGACACTTGGGGGGAACTAATTTCTTCAATCAGATAGCATTATTTACCTTTTAACCTCTGAAAAAATGTTAACGTTATCTCTCGCAAAGTCATAAAATGCGCCTGTGTCTCTTGATCACTGATCTTTGTGTTTACTCTGTAAGGTTTGTGTCTGAAGGGGATGCGCGGCGTATCTGGAGCTTATTTACTGGTGGCCTCACTCAGCTGAAGTCACAAACACACAGACTCTGCTGCGTTTGCTGACTTTGACGCATGCTGATTACTCAATTAAGATATTAAATGTATAAAAGATAAAGGGAGGAGTGGAGATTGTCAGATCACATGCTGTAAGTTGCATTTGGGGTTTTCTTTAGTTGTAAGTCTGTGTTTTTCTGTTATAGTTATTTGCAGGATTTGCCACTTTGATTTTGTTTTCACCTCACACTGTTGCAGTACGTTGGAGCGAATGCCCCGGGGTTCCACTTTACAAGGCTTACAATTCAGCACGGGATTGTGACTACTGCACGCAGCTGAACAGAATCCTGCAGATGTGTAACCTGCAATAAAGGAAATTCCCACACGCGTGGAAACATTATTTCATAATGCTGACAACAGCAGCAGTGCCGTGACGAAGAACGTTGAGAAACGCAGCAGGATGGACCAGACTCTTCCCTAAAGGACCACGCGGGGCATCAAGTGTTGGCTCAGACCTGCTGGAAGCCATGACAATTAGGTTTTTCTTTTTTTTTTCAGTCTGGTTATATGAAGGCGGGTCGATACTGTTTGATACCGATTTAGTTTTTTTAATGTCTTTTGCTCTTAAGGGCTGCTGTTCACGTCACACAGTTACTCAGTGTTACCCAGTAGTTCCTGTTGGTACCTGTATTATGTGTTAAACAGAAAGGGCAACATTTTTAAATTATTTAGTTTGTTTTTAATGTGGCTTTTAGAAAGCTCTGTTGGATGTTTTCATTCGTGGGCAGTTGTTCAGGTTTAAGTCCAAGTGTGCTTGTTCTGCTGCGCCTTTGGATTTGATCTTGTTACAGCAACTTCATAACGAACAAAAACTTTGAAACTAAGTTTTGGGTGTAGTAAGATATTTCCAAAATTCCTGGCACTTGTGTAACTAGATAAAGGTCTCTGTCTCTTAGGGTAGCTGTCGTTGTCTTTTAAATGTTAGTGTAGCGGCAACAAAGGATGATTCACCGAATAATACTGGAGGCCTGGAGGCAAATTGAAACGCTTGTTTTTTTGTTTTTTTTTTAAGCTTCTGTGTGGTTTATTTATTTTTTCTTTATTTCTCAGAAATGAAAATGTTGTTTTTTGAGAGGAGTTTTTTTTTCTGTTCTAAATTAAAATGAAACTTTAAATGAAACCAAACCAACAAATGTTTAGTTTTAAGTGGCAGTATTGCTTCGTAACCCATCAACAGTTTGTTGATAAACTCTCTCTGGTCAGCTTTGTAAATCTTATCTATCAATATTTTATGTGTGAACTAATAATTCAGTTTTGACAATAATTGTTGATCAGTCCCGCAGATAAGTCTGAGTTGGTATTCTACATTTTTTTTTAATGTTTCTTTACTTATTCTTGTGCGTTCAAATTAGATTTTTGCACAGTTTTTTCCACCATTGTTGTCAGTCCGTGTGCGCTTCTTTCTTTTTTTGTCTGTTTTGCTTAATGCTGTTTTCTTCTAATACTGTTCTTTTAGGACTTGTATGAAAGTCTTAAACCTTAGATTAAATATACGCAGAAATGTAGATGGTTTAGAAACTCTCAAGCTTGTCAGAAGTTCAGCAGTGACGTCAGACACCGGATGAGTTTAGACATGAAGGATCTGTGTAAAAACTATGAGTTGGAAGGTTTTAAAAGATCCTTAAACTTCCAAACTGGCTGAAGTGACCTGTCATTTGTACGACAAAATGTCTCATTAAAGGGAAACAATCTTCCTTTGTTTTTCAATGTGTGGATCAAAGTAGGTGTGAAGACTTGTGGCAGTCCAGTGTCGTAGACCAGAAACCAGTGTGTGGACGAGGCGGTAATTATAACTTCAAAGGCTTTTTTAAAGAATATTTCATTGAAAAGTGGACTTTTGGTTTGCAACGCTATGAATTGATTTCCGACTTCCCATCGATGTTTAAAGTTTGCACAAGAGAAGTTTCAACGAGCAGTGGCCAAGTGGCTGCACAGTGGTCTGTCAACACACTCGCCGGAGGTGATGACAGACTGCAGAGGTGAGCCTGACTCAGCAGCTTGTGAATTCCAGTTTTAAAACTGTCCCAGGTTGACGGGTTGGTGAAGACGGATAGTTTGAGTGAGTGCGGCAAAGATGGATGGACTAATAGATTGGAGTCAGCAGCCGTCTCTGTTGGCTGTCGGTGGACGTCGGCTTCCCTCGCCCCCGAGTGTTTGCACATGTAGACAAACATGCGTCCGGGCTGATAAATCCTGAAAATGCACTCAGTGTTTGCAAGAATGAGATTTTAAATGGCACAAAAATAGGCCGCATTTACAATCAATCTCATGATTTAATTGCTGTGTTTTTTGATATTTGGGTATCTGCTGCAGTTTTTACTCATTACTGTGTTCTTACCTGGTTCCTCCAAATCTCTTTGCTCCATCTGTTTCTGTCTCATCTTGCTGTCATTGTTTTGTTTTGGTCTAAATCAAATCCAGCAATGCAGCAATCAATTCCAGCTTGTTTGACAGATTTGTGTTTTCATTGATGACATATTGTGCAGAGCTCATTTACAAATTGGAGACTTTTTCTGTGGTGTACATGTGCACGGTGAATTTAATGACTCATAACTGGAGCTTAGCCCCCAAAAATGATTTAAACCGTAATTCCTGGTTGATTGTGAAGCTTAATCACTTACTGCTAAAGGGGATGTTCATTTATCTGCTTTATTATGTAGAAAAAATGTTGTAGTTAATAGTTTTTTTTTAATTTTTCTTCTTTTTAGATAGTGGAAAAAAATCAGGGGAGCACTTATAATGTGAGTCCATATATTTCCCGTGTAATTAATTTGCACTTTTAAAACAAAAACCTTTCTGAATATGCAAATGAGTTAGTGTGCTTGCAAACTTTTGTTCCACCTGACTGATTTACAGGAAACTTGGGCCAACGACGGCGCTGTCGGTTGATTGGACGATGCTGAAAGTTGTATTTCTGCAGGTGGAATGACGCAAAGACCGTAGCTCGTCAGGCCGAGGATCCGGGAAGAGATGCCAGTCAGGAACGCTACCGTATATTCAGAGGAGTTCGGAAAACTGTGGACGCGTTTACATTGTCCTCACCAAACAGTTAGGTTATTATCTTGAAAAATAACTTTATTCACTGTCTTGCCACAAAGCAAAGATCATTAAACCAGTAAACTAGAAATACCAGGTATCATATTCATTTATATATTTTATTAGTGTATTTATTTATTTATATGCTGTGAGATTCTTTGCTTCTTTTTGATCTGATGAAAAAGTTGGGTCTTTTTGTCCTTTTTTAAACAATGAAACAAGTGAATGAGCGTCCTCGAGGCGTATTGATCCCTTATTGAACGGTGGAAGTTACCAGGCTGGATAAAAGCTGATTCGTCCGTCTTCTACTGCTGACTACACAAAGTTTAGAAAAGTGAGGATTCCCTGAAGCACAGCAAAGTCGGGAACCTTACATCAAGGGACATGTTTGTTTTTTTTAATTAAACAATTAAAACCCACGCACTAACGAAATGCTGTTGCACTTTTACTGCCAGGTGCGAATTAACTTTTGGACTAATGTTGTTTTCTGCTCAGCTACAAGCGCAAGAGTGGGGAAGGATGCTATTTTTCTTTTTTTTTTTCTTGCCAATTGTTTTAAAATGTCAATTATAGATAAAGAAAGTGACTCTGTTACACCTTTTGTAGTCTTACATCTCTTATAATCTCATGATTGTCTCTTTGTGGTTGCCGTACGTCATGACAGTGGTCCGTACACTGTGTGGAAGCTTGAAAGTGTGTGATGCCACTTCGTCTCTTGTTTGAGGTTTTTTTCTTATTATTTCTCTCTGGTTTGCTGATCGTTTGTTTGTATTAACTGTTTTAATCTGTTTTCACTGGAAAAGGGAAACACGATATTTAAAGGAAGTGTTAGAGAATTGGCATTTGAGATAGAAACCGAGGACGACGTGGGGAGAAGTTGTTGTTGGTGAAGTAAAGGAAACGTGTTGGAACTCCTCCCAGCAGGAAGCACCCTGCTCTGCTGCTGTCTGGATGTGCATTCAAGGGTGACGAGTGTAGAAATATGGGTGGTGTGTTTGGTCTAAACACGAAGACTAAATTGGAGATTGATTACAGGTTCTTTTCACGTTTTTTTCTGTTTAGAGAATTGACTCTTCTTCACTTGTCTGTTTCCTGCTGCGATGAAACGCAGCAGCCACTTTGCTCCATCAGTGTCTCCTCTGTGGGTGCTCCATATTTCTGCCTTCAAACACTCACACAGAGCTTTAATTGCCTTTCCTTAACCATGTCAGGAATATAATAACCTCATCATTTAAAAAAAAAAAATTTTTTTATTTTTTTATCCCATTCATACATAACCCACCTCCATATCATGTTTGCATGCTTGTGGCGTGTGCACGGATGTCACGGACTGTCTGTCAGGGACTACCCAGGATGGTTGTGGATGACGGTGGCAGAGCGAGGAGCTGAAATGTCACTGCTCTGATGAAAGTGCTTCCCGTTGGCAGACTGTGTGTTTGATGTCACCCAGCAAGAGCAAACTGACAGATCTGGAATTGCAATCGTGTGATTGAGCTTCTCTGTGTGCATATCGGTGTGCACCGCGCTACCGCCGGCCCTCTTCAAAGGCCGTGCTCGCAGCACATCGCCTCCTCAATTCAGATACCACTAAGTGGCAAGATGTTGACAAGCTGATATTTACCAAAAAGATGTTGGGTTTTTTTTTTTAGTTTCTGTAAACTGTAAAAAAAAGTATGAAGCCGTTAGACTGACACAACTGTTCAGGTCTGAAAGTCAAATCTTCATCATATCAGATGTAAGAATCAGATGAGTCATCTATAGTGGTCTGGTGCATAAAAAAACAATAGTATACCTGTGTGTTTCACGCTGACATAATCGGTCATTCTGGCCCTGCTCAGACTTCAGGCCCCGCCCCCACACATCCTCTCTCTCTCTCTCGCTCTCGCTCTCGCTCACTCGCTCACACGATCAATGCTGAGTATGTCATTTTTATCCAAATCTTATATAATTGTTGCATATGGGCCTTTATGTTTTGATTAACAGCAGTGTTTTACTTGTAATATCACAATTAGTTAATGTTAAACTGACCTTGAATATTTTTATGAAACCAAATAGTTAACAATATATAGTAGGAATTATTCTGGGAATATATGCAAAATGTGCAATAAGAGAAGTCTGTTGCATATGTAGCAGACTTGAAACTGGGTAAAAGAAAAAAAAAGTTAATTTTAAGCCCTGAGCAGTGTAAACTAAAAGAAACCATCGCTCCCAAAAAGAAGAGTGGAGTTCATGTGACAGTTTGGAGACTTCTGCCATCCAGAGGCACTCGTCAGTTTTCATGTCATCAGAACAATGCGGTCTTGAGTAATCCTCTGAACACCTTCTTGATGCGCTGGCAGATGGAGCATCCCAGTGTTAAGCAGGTCGGATTGACTTCTTGACATTGAAGTCGGTGCCAGAAGACTCCCACCTCCACCTCCACCTCCTTGCTTTAGGACGGTTGATGCACCTCAGTCAACCAGACGAGCTCCATCGCTGCATTTTGTGATTTGAGTTTTACTTTTTCTTTTGGTTGTAACACATTTTCTTTAAACTCCGAGGTATTTGATTTTGTATTTCCAACGTCTTTGCCCTTTTTTTTGTTTGTTTATTCAGCACCTCTATAACATATTTTCCCGGTAGCTAAATGCCAGATTTATATCGTTGAAATATGTTTCTTGATTTGGTTGACTTGGTTCTCACTGTGACGTTGATGATCCCGCTCGACAGTGACGGAGGAGTTGTGCACACGTTTGGACTGCACGTTATGCACATTATAAAGCAGTTATTCACATTTTAAATAATTCTACATATGCATTTATGTGACATTAGGTTAACTACTCCTAATTTAAATTCTTTAAGGATATAAATGCTCCTAATTGTTTTCTTCTTCTTTAAGAACAAAGACTGAATAATTAACTATTAGTGGTTAACACTTGTAAGTACGACAATGGTCAAGAAACACATCAAACTAAACGAGAGCATCTATTTTTAAACAACAGAACATGTAATTTCCGTCATGGAGTTTAAAGTTTAAACTTTCATGCTGTTTCCACCGTAGCAACAGTCTGAAAATACTGAAAGTAAGTGGCATTTCGGATAAAGCCTGCAGCTAGCGGCCCAGGCAGACGGCTTAGACCTTTTACATGAAAACTCAGGTCCTCGCTTGTGGCAGGAACCTGAGAGACGGCTGCTTTGATGGCTCTTTCAGGTTTTGACAGAGCGTAAGACTCGAATCAGAGCCCCACAGATTATTGCAGCAAATGGTCATGCAGCTCCGGTACATGGGGTGGTGGGGGTGCAGGCAGCAGGCTGAGAGAAAGTGTGTCATTTTGCTGTCTGTTGCCAGATTTTTGCGAAAGTACGCTGGCGGCTGCAGCTATTACTGGGAGCCTGCGTGACAGATATGACTGATCATTATAAAGCTATTCTCCTCAGGACGACGATACTACTTATCTTCATCACGTCATGATTAATAATGCAGTAACAAGAGGAGCCACAATCTCCCATTAGTTCATGTATGCACACGCATGCATGCAAACAAAGATCTGGAAATTATAATAGCAAATTAATCTGAGGATAATTGCACAAGCTGTCGGGGTCATTAGTAGTCCTCCAGCCTGGTTCTTCAATGGCTCAGAAAAATCACGACTGTGTTATAATCTTTGCCTCTGTCAGCAGGGGCTGACTTTGCTTTATTGGGTTTTTAATTGGAAGGATATTTGCAGATGTGCATATGCAGAGACAATTAAAGCGTCTCTGTATATTAAATGGAACAGAATGCAAAAAGCACCTGTAGGGCAACTTGTGAGCTATTATCCAGGGTGGTAATTGTTAGTTCTTTATCATATATTTAATGTTCAATTAGTTTTGAAATGATTCATTCTAACAGTTGATTAAGCAAAGTTAAAATGATTACATGAATTAATAAAATGATCTTTAGTTGCTGACTCTCAACTTTGGACTCAATAGTGCATTTAAATATAAAACTTAAAAAAACAAATAGTCTCTGCAGAAAGCAGGGTCTCAAATGATTGTGCTGGCTGGAGTGACTGCTCACCTCATCTGCATCTGCGGTATTTGTCTCACAAGCTTGAAATATACACCAAAAGTCACATTTGGCTTTGAGGGAAACGCAGCTGAGCAGCTGATCGTTAACATCAAAGGAGGGATGCGGTCTGGCAGTAATGACACGAGGGCTTGAGGGAGCCTCGCGGAGATTTTTGATGTGAAAATATCTTTACACATGTTATAATTCCGTGAATGTCATTGATGACATTTGTGACTGAATATCTGCTGGTTGAACCGATGCTGAGTCACAAAACGGCTCCGAGGCCCATCCGCACACGGACAAATTCAAACACGCCGTTGACACGATCTGCAGGTGATATCTTTGGTCCTTGAGTCTTGTTTTTGCTGTACCGGAAGCTACTCACTCTTTCCTTCAAACGATCTAACATTAATTAGAGTTTATTTTAAAGTCATGTTATGTCATTTTTAATACCACTAAATATTGCATGTGTTCATCCCTAGCACAAGACAAAAAGAAAGAAAGCCCTTGTAGTGAGACATCCCAGCTCTTTTGTCAACACAGCAGATCTGCCTCCATGTGGTCAGACGTGGTATTGCTTCATAGGGTGGCTTTAAATTTGCAATGAAAGTTTCTAAAACGTAATAATTTTGTTGCGGCGTCAAATTGAACATTTTCTCAACTTCATGCAGTCACATCTAACAAAAAACTTAGTGCCTCGAACAGTAAATAATGAGAATAAGTTTTAATTATACTTTTCAGTGTTTGTTTTTTTTCCCATGTTCTTTGCAGTTATAATAAATTAACCTCAGTTTTTGCAACACGTGAAACTTAATTACCCGTTTAATAGGCTTAGATGGAATTGCAATATTAAATAAGAAAGGTTTTACACTATACTGGATTAAATTCCAGCATTAATCTTTTAAATACACTTGATCCATGAATATTTGGAAGGTCTCAGTTAATGCTTGATCTCAGTGTGGAATTACACTTGTAGTACGTGTGGTCTGTTTTTAATGTGCATCACGGGCAACAGTAAATAGCTGACTGCTGCTGTTTTACTTAATCTGATGCTGGCGAAGGATCTTAGTCAGGCAACAGGCATCCAAGTTAAATGAACTGATGTTTTTCACAAGTACCAGGTGTTAGATGTGATTTTCATTTGTTAAATTTAGCTTTCATTTTGTGTTTACGTGTCCTTAGAGGCCAAATAAGATCAAAACGTAGCTGTACAAGTAGAAGTAGTGCTTGGAAAAAAATCTGTGGTGTGGAAGTTAATTTAATTTATACGTGAGGAAAGTTTGAAATGCTCCCAAAGCACTGATATAAGAATGATTACGATGTAATAAGTTAACTAAAGCAGTGATTGTACATGCCTCAGAAAACCAGGAGTGCTTCTGGGTGATACTAGTAGTACTACTTGGTAGTCTTCTAGTAGTAGTGTTACTTAATGTTATTGATTGAGAACTTATTGGGATTTTTCATCTTATCTCATTTTGAGATGTTTTCAAAGATTTACTACAGTTTGATCCTCATATCTCCGTCTTCAGCCCCAGTAATACAACTGAAAGTCAGAATATATTTTCAGTAGGAGTCTGTGGTGGGAAAGCAGCTTTCACTTCCTTTGAGGACTGCAAACATGGCACAGTTGTAAATGACACCGAGGGGAAGCGGGTCCCTCGAGGAGTCCCAGTGCAGATCTGGCTCTCAGCAGGCACGGCGTGTAGAGAGAGGGACTCTAGAGGCCGGCGCTTGGATCCCACTGCCTCCAGGGCATCTGTTGAATCAGCAGCACGCTCCATATTCAACTCCTCCAGGCTGCCAAGATGTCTGCGCCACCTAAAGTCCTGACTTCAGGTCCAGATCTCAGAGGCCGTGAATGTAGTGGGTGGAGATGTACTTTGACTCATTCTCTCCGCCGAGTGGGAGGATTTACTAGTTTGATTTTTTTCTGAGATAACATCTGAAAAGAAAGCTGTTTCCGGCAAAGATGCAAGTGCCAGTGGAGAGTGAGAAATGTTGTACGTCCTTCATCCTCTTTGTACATTATTACATACGTTTGTACATATATATATAATTAAAACCTTATCTGTTATCAGCATCTAAATGCCCTAACTGCTGCAAGAATTTAGTAATTTTAATCTTCCAGGTCCAGGAGAAAAAAACCAGCTTCTTAAACTGGGTTGATCTGGTCAAAGTTCCCTACAATTTAGGGGGCGTTTCACAAAGCTCAACTAATTGTATGTAAGTTGATGCTGAACTCTGCTCCAATTACAATTTTAATTTTAAAAAAAGAAGTCATTTAACAAATGCGCTGGAGGGCGTGTTGTGACCTCTTCAATTCAGCTGAAGGCTCTCTTGCTCTTTCCCTCCCTCTCTCCCTCTATCTCCCTCTATCTCTTTTTCTCTCTCTCCTCTCCCCTCTCTGTCTGTCTCTGTCTCTCCGTCTCTTCTCTGGCTCTTAAGTTAGGAAATATTCTGCTCATTACCTCGCCTAGACTGGCTGCTGGTGCTTCAGTACCGTCCAGACTGCGATAATAAAAGCTAAATTAAGGCTTAAATGTGATATTCTGCTCTCAATAAAGCCAAATACAATCTGCCACATACTCTTGTAGAATCCATAAACCATCTCTTTGTGCAGTTTAAGAGTTTATTCTGGTGTAAAAGTTATTTGTTAGCAATGATGCGAATAATGATGCACAACAAATCTGTCCCTTAGTGGTGAGGTGAAGCCTTTAGTTGTTTGGGTTAAACACCAAGAGGCGTTTGTACATGAATGCATCTGAATTTGTCATGACTTATATTTCAAAGATGCATATTTAGATTTGTTGTCAAGTTTATTGGGAGAAACTTACATGTACGGGCAGAAGTAGGTTGGGAACAAATCCAAGTAGCTGGTAGCGATGTGCTTCGATGGATTTAAGCTTATTTTCTGGCGATAATGAAGGCCGGAGAAATCCCGCTCGGCACGCACTCATCAGCAACATTACTGCCTCCGGATGCATCCGTCTTCACTCCTCGCCCTTCTTTTCCGATAACGCCCCCCCCCCCCCTATTTATCTTCCTAGACAACAGTCAAAATAAATAAATAAATAAGTAAAAAAACAAGAAGACATATAACAAACATCCCGTCGATAGAAACTGTCTAGATTTTCAGCATCTTCCGGTGAACCTCATTACCTGGAGCGAACAGATCCATGTCCGCGTTCAAAAACTCTCTGCTTCTGGGTTTTCATTGTTGGTTTTCTGTTATCCAAAGAAATGTCAGTCTACTCTGTTCACAGCAAATTTCCTGTAAACCGATTTAAGCTCAGACGGGCGTCATAAAGGAGCAGGCATCCGGCTTGCCGCTAAATTGTTATTTTTCATGCATTTCTTGAACTAAATCCCGAGACACAGCAGCTGTGCATAATTAACCGAACAGTCCAGACGAATTACCAAGCACATCATAACTGTCGCAAAGAAGCAATGTGCTTATGTGAAACATTAAAAAGGATCTGTGTGATCATATTCTGTCAGCGTGGCGTGCTCTTTAGATAGATGTACCTGCAGAGATGCCACTGAACGTGAAAACCTGACTGTCTGCGGGGCAGTTCTTGTTCTTTCCCTTCGTACTGGTCGTGATTGTAGTCGGTCCTCAACAGTGCATGTACAGTTATAGGTTTGTAACTTCTCGTTCTTTAGAGTTGGAGATAAGAAATCTGTGCCTTTTGTCGTTTTGCATCCATAAATCCGTGATGAAGTGGATCATGTGAATTTTCTTTCGAAACCGAAGGCGCGCTGGTTTGAGTCGAGAGCGTGGTGTCTCGACTACCCTGCTGGTTTCAAGAGAAATGCTGAGCTTCCCCACCTCATATACTGTCTACACTATTGTCCTGCAGGCTGCTTTAAATAGAAGTGTTGTCACTGGTGAGGTGATAAATGTGAGACGTGGTGGTTGTGCGTTGACAACAGCATTTAAGAGGCCTCCTTCTGATGAACTCGGCAACATGAGCCTAATTAGTCTTCTGCAGCCTAACGCCGTTGTACAATGCACGTGTCAGTTTCTAGAGAAAATAAAAGAAAGTGGACGTTTAAAAAAACTAATTTTAATGCAATCTGCACATGATTGACTCAGCAATTTATTTCTTTTTTTCCCCCGTATATTTTTCTTTTCCTTTTTAAAATGGCAATGGAAGGATAAGATATCAAAGCTGCAGCTCTGATTTTCAGTGAAGCCTTGAACTTTTCTAGCAGCACTCTGCTGCGGCTGACATTTACAAATACATTTTTCGGCTGCAAAACAACAAAGAACCACGCTGGAGAAATGGGGAGGTTGTGTCTCCCGTCGTAACCATGCTGTGGCACAAAATCCATACTATAAAATGAGATGGCGTGACCGCCTTTTAAAAGCACCTTCATGCAGTTTGGAGGTAACCAAATGGAGAAAGACAGAAGAAGCAGCGATGTGGAAAAATTACAAAAAAATATCACCAGCAACAGGTAAAGACATGTGAGCCCTAAAAAAGGGAGCCAAAACCAAAAATAAGCGAAGTCGGTGTGGAAAGGCTGTGAAAATGCGAGCTGCTGATGGATGAGAAGATGCTCGTGGTTACTGATAACAGATGCAGAAGCAGATGCTGCGGCTGACCGCTGACTGTTCGAAACCAAAGGACAGAAATGGAGGGAATTACCAGTTAGACACGTGTAATAAAAGGTGGTAAATGTCTCCCACCTGTCATCAGAGCTGCATTCGTGGTTTCTGCTATTTTCGTCTGGTTTACGGTGGCGTCACAAGTCTGTTTTACTGTGGTGGTGGTTTAAAAATGCATGCTGCGTCTCGATGTGGCGTGCTTTCAAAACCATTTAGCAGCACTTTACCAGTGATGATATATTAATGAGAATCAAGTTACTAATGACACTTTGATCAGCTCCAAAGCAATTTACTGTTTACGTGTTTGTCCTCCACCATCGTCTCCGAGTCACCTCAGTGCAAACGCGGAGGCCACGAGGTTAATGGGAACGTGATGAGGTTTTCCACGCCGTCTTTCTGAAAGCACCATCATAGGCTGCTTTGTTCACACATCATCTGCTTTTTTTCGGTCGATGCCGAAACTGGTGAAATCTGAACGTCCAAAGAAAACATGAGGTGCTTCATTTGACGTTAAGTGACGAAGAAGCGATGCAGGTCGTTTTGTGTTTAGAAGCAAACTAAGAGGAAGATTGTGAATGAAAGCCGTCTTTGTGTCCACTGCAGGGCTGTGAAGGTGCGTCTTTGTCCTGCTTTTATAAAATCTCTGTAGTCTCTGGAGGCCGTGTTCTGGCCCGTCAGCTTCAATGAGCAGTCTCCTAATGTGATCTAGCAGGTCCACAGACATGCAGGGTCCTCTGAGGGTTATGGGATTGGTTGGTGGATCTGGTGGTACATTTTCAAGAAAGTATACAAAGTCATTGTGGTGTTGAAGGGGGGGAAAAAGCACTTTGGATGGGATTATTTTCCAAAGGCAGGATGAGAGGTGACATTGGTGTCAGTAAAAACAGTCGTGGATTGACAAGAGGCTCTGATCCAATTCCCAAAGGCTTCTTTTGCACGTGCTGACGTAACAACTTCACTGCTCGTATGAGGCTTTAGCACAACTTCAGGAGAAGGGAGGCCCAACAAAAACAACGATTTTCTTTATATCCATTCATAAATATAGACGGCAGTAATGCATGAGAAAAGCAGTTTTCAGATTCTATCTGTCATGAAACATTTTGCACAGATGAAAGAATAAATAGGTCTGATGTGTTGAACACTTTCAAAAACACAAATGTGGACATATTTGCTGTTTTATTTGAAGCTTTATTGTATTGTTCCTCCTTAAAAATGAGTATGAAAAGGAAGCATTAATTGTTGATTTGACAAGGATGATGATTTTCTGAGGTTTGTTGCTTCCCCTAAAACGGTAAAATGTTGTATTACAGTCATGTTAGTGATGCAGGAGACTAGAATATTTTAAATTTAAATGAAGAAAACTCACCACTGTAGTTTGGTATCACTGAATGCACCATGCTGATCATGAACCACAGTAAAAACAAAGTTTTTTTTAAGAAGAGCATACCCACTGTGGCAGTTTTAACACGGCGAGGGCTGGGTTGTGTTTCAAGAACGCATTGCTGCCTCTGGCTGCACCCTGAAAAATGATGGTGTAATGCGATCGATTTTTTTTATTTTTGATTTTTTTAAGGTTCCAGTTTCCAAAGCTGCTGTAAAAATACTGATAACGCCTCATAAAATCACGTGTGCCCTCTTTTTATATGTTTCTACACAAAAGCGGTTTCTTGCTTCATTAAGATCAGAAATACGTGTGTCCAACCAGGCAGATGTTTGTTTAACAATATGTTGCGTAAAAATACCTGCAAAATAAACCTTAGGCTGGGTGTATAAGTGCATAAGTGTGGTGTAAAACTGTCTGTAGAACACTAACAGGGTTATAAGCAAGAAAGAAAACATTGTAATAAAATCAGCTTAAATGCAGGGTGATAAGTGTCCTGCAGAGTTTGCGAGTGCAGAACAGATTTAGTGTCAGTAGTAGATGTGAGGCGATGTGGCTTTATAACTTCAGATCTACTGGTGACTCGGCTGTACGAGTTCAGAAAATTATCTAATTGGAAAGATCCTAGAGACAACTTGTGTTGTAATAGACGCTATATAAATAAAATTGAATTGATCTTTCCAGAGACCAGAACACGAACCACCGAGCAATTATTACATAAACAGCAGGTAAAAACTCCACTAGTGGGGGAAAAACCTTAAACCAAACAGTGGCAGAAAAAAAACCCTTTTAAGAGGGAAGAAACCTGGATCAGGACCTGGATCATAAGGGGGGACCTTCTGCTGAAGACCATACAGGTAGAACAGGAAGTAAAGAGAGAGGAGAGACACAGACACACAGTCAAACGTACAAAAGACAAGATACGTAAGTACAACTATCCATCAGCAGCTGAACTAAGACTTCCATGTAAATATGACTGATACCTGGTTAGTTGGTGTCTACAGAGACGACTGTATAAACAGGTGTAGACAGCAGACACTGAGGAGGTCAGAGGGTGGGGCTGCAAGTCAGGATGTCAGCAGGTATCCAACAGGGACATCTATACAGACAGGTGGAGGTAACACTGGGATGGTCAGAGGTGGGACCGCAGGTCAGCAGGCAGCTCCTGAAGCTCTGGTCTGGAAACATGTACAGAAGAGAAAAAGAGGAGACAGACCAGCACAACAAACTACAACAACAATGGACCACAATTATACTTATGAGATAGTTCTGATTAATAACTGAGGATTGAGCTGAAGAAGGGACAGAGAACCAGAGGAGGTGAGGGGAACCAGTCAGTGGATCATGTCAGGGTCCTCCTGCAGCAGGTCTACAGCAGCAGATCCAGGATGAAGCTGATGAAGATCAGCTGCTCCAGTCTGGTCCTGCAGCTACAGCTGTGACTACTGACACACTAAAGTTTACACTAAATATGTTTTACTAAACAGAAATGTTTTAAGTTTGGTTTTAAGGTGGAGGTGGTGTCAGCCTCCTTAACCTAAACTGCAAATTGTTTCCATAGTGATGGTTCCTGATAACAGAAGACCCGTTCATCTTTTCAAGGTCACATAAATCAGTCTTTTACTCCTGGTCTGTGAACTGAGACAAACGAGGGACAATCTGACTCCCTTGAAGGGGGACAAAAGGTGACTCAGCATCACGCTCTAGAATATTGATGGTTTTAATCAGAGCTGAAAGGCAGATGGTTCTTAGTATCCAACATCCCAGTGTGAGAAAATAACCACCAAGGAGTTTCAAGGAGGCTTAATTGTTGAAAATGTTGTTTTAATTATTCAAAACTAAATGATGAGAAATGATTGTTCTTAAGATGAGTGTCTCATGATGCAGCCCCGGCTTATATGCCTGGGCTCAGCTCGGACAAATGAAACTCCTGCTGGGCCGATCATCAGTGCCGTGAACCCACATCTGTAGCCAAGAACTGGGTTACTCGGCCAGAGTGATCCTGAAGTTTCATCTGATCCAGTTTCATCTGATCCAGCTTCTGACTGATCCATCGAGCCAGAGGTCATTACACCGCAGATTAAAGCGCAGCAT
Source organism: Xenentodon cancila (assembly GCA_014839995.1). Lineage (NCBI taxonomy): Eukaryota > Metazoa > Chordata > Actinopteri > Beloniformes > Belonidae > Xenentodon > Xenentodon cancila. The sequence continues at coordinate 5,722,456 of CM026214.1, read as the reverse complement.
GAAAAAGCTGTTGCAGCCCACTGCTCCGCTCACTCTTGCATCACATGTCAAACATGTAATCACTAATGTTGCGATTACAAAATGGAATTTTATATTATTGCAAATGCAATTAATTGTACAGCCGTACTAGTGACTGTACGGCCCCGGATCTGAAGCTGTGTGGCAGTAGCCAGAGTCAAATGTACATGTTTTCTCCAGCCTTGTGGTTCTGTTTACCCTTTTGTTTTCAGGCAGGATAAAAAGCTTTCTTGACCGTGACATGTTTTGACTACTCCGGCAGTCTTCCTCAGAAGACGCCACGTGATGTTGTGACAGGGTCTTGCTCTCTGTGTTATGGAAAATGGCCAGACAGCAGAGGACGATTGCGCCCCCTGCTGTCTGAGGCTCTGCTGAGGACCACATCCCTGGTGTGGGACGGGACGCAACGGCCAGCAACATCATCTTGGGACAAGATTGTTTCTCAGGCAGTCGCCATTGAAAACTGTGAACGGCGCCAACGGCTTGTTTGACTTGGCGACAGTAACTAAAGGGGTTAAGTTTTTAAAACTTTGTTGCAGTCGAACAAAGGCTGAATTTCCTTGTGGAGTTTAATTTTCCCTCCTTCTTTGAAAAGTAAAATTTCAAAGAAGGTGTGCCTGCGAGGTGAAGAGGAATAAAAAGTAGAAGAAGCACTGCTACAAAACCAGCAGACATTTGGATGGGAATTCTAGTCTGGGAAGATAATCATCCGCTTGAATGCAGCTAAATTCAGAATCATTTTAATTTATTCTCAAAGAATTATTTCACCTGAACTGTTCATGACGTGACTGTTGTTTTGTTTGCTTAAAGAAAAAAAATCACAATTTACAAGAGTGCGTTTTAGAGTTTTCTTTGATTTTATATGTCAGCCTTCATTCTTTCTGTGTTCAGTTTTGTATATTTTATAAGTCTGCATCACAAAAGGACTGTACATACGCACGCACGCACGCACGCACGCACGCACGCACGCATTTGTGTAATGTAAAATATATGAATAACCCCTGTTTCAGTAATAATAAAAGACAATTTTATCCTGTTTTGCTTTTTTTATTAAATTTGCAGTAAGCACTTAATATTTGAAGCACATCTGGATGTTAAAGCTCGCTCTCTATCCTCTTGAGGTTTTGTGCAGAATCATAATTTCATCTTATACTTGTGTTTTTGGTCTTTGTACTGCTAATTTGCATGTAAAAAAAAAAAATACATTGCTGGCTGTGGATGTTCAGTATTTTTGGTAAAATGAAAATGACCCAGCTGCTTCGGCTGTAAAATCTAAGCTCTGCTTTCACCACATCATTGATTTCATCAGATATGCTCATTTGACTTGCAGCTTTATCGCCGCTCGCCTTTCAGCAGATAAACATCGCAGCGATAGGGTCACTGCTGCATGTGTGAGAGACGCATGTGGCACACCAGCTGCTGGTGGGGGTGACTCACTTCAGACCTTCATACAACGTTTCCTGAAGAAAAAACAAAAAGCTCTATTTCTTTCCTGAAATGACCCTATAACCCAGTACGGTCGGAGATGAGGGGACTCGGTAGAGGAAGAGGGGAAGCGGTGAAGGCAGATGGGGCCGGCTTAGTCTGGCCATCAGCTCTGCGTGACTGCTCGTCTGAGCTGGCTGCAGCCAGCTGAGATTTACAAGTTATTGCAGTATTTACTCTACATCATGTTGCTGATCACATATCCAGTCACATGTTCCATCAGCTGTCTTCATATTTGTAACTGAATGAAACGATCGGACCTCTGAACCAGTCCAGGCTGGAGGATCTTCTTCTCTGATGTGTTGGTGCAGGACAGAGTTTGTTTTTCTTCCTCCAGCGTAGATGAGTGAGTGAGTGGGAAGATAAATGGATGAATAAATAGTTACTTGTCAGTCTGTTAAGAAAGAAATGCAGCTTCTTTTTTTTGGAAATGAAACAAACGGTATTTGAAGTGACGACGTTTTTTTAAATGCGTCATGAAATATATTTATGGACATTTCATGAGGCAGTATTTTGACGGGGGTTAAAATGGTTAAAATGGTTTTGGTACTTTTGTGAGGATAAAGTTTAACCGATTGTGTCAATTATAATAAACACACATTCCTTTACATCTAAATATTTTAAGATTTGAGGACATTGGTAATTTTTGCTCATCTTAATTATACAAACGATTTGTTGCTTTGCACCTCAGGTGCTCAAACTGGTTGGCGTCTTGGGTCGTTTGGCAGCCAGCATTAGGCTTTTAGTCAGTCATTTTGCATTTCTGGATGCTCGGCGTACCACTTGACATGAATTATTTAGATTTCTTTGCTTTCTAATGTCACATTACATTTGGCATGGAGTCGCGTTCTACACTTGGCATGTCCCATTTGTCAGATACCGATCCGTGACGCGGCTGTGGAGAGATATTGGCGTGTCCACTGTTCTCTGCAAGCCTGTCAGCAGATTGCAGGCCGTTCTCCCCGTCAACCCTTGACCCGAGAGAAACCTTGTTGTTGTTGGTAGAAAATAAATCCGTGACAGTCTGCTTCCTGCAGTAACGGCAGCTCGGCCAAAGCACCTGGGCAGAGTCCAGGTGGAGTGAACTGTGATTATGATCGAGCCGGACTGGGCAGGGCTGGGAGAAGGTTTTCTGCTGGGATCACCTCCTGTCTCTTTGTATTTTATTTTTTCCCATTTGTTCTCTGACTTTCTCGCTGTTCATTGGCTTCAGCTGCAGACTAGCAACATAAGAATGTATCCAAATGGTTTTAATTGTAGTGAAACACACCCCATCCCCATATGAAGACAATACAAGCGGAAGAAATGCAGACAGATGCTCAACCAGGCAAGCTTTTATGGAGATGATGTCCTCTTTGTTTAGACTCGGCCTCCACCCAGTGTTTGGCAAGCGTCCAAGCAGTTAATGCTTTCCAAATAATTATATTCTCTGTAACTTTACTCTTGAAGAGAAGAATGGTCTGCATTCAGACAAATATCACCTTTGATAAACAATCTCAATGACTGAAAAGCTCTTTAGAGCGTAGTATTTCTTTCTTTAAACCTCAAGCCCCGTTTGTCCACTTTGTACTTCATTTGTTGACATGTGAATTAGACGTTAGGGCATGTCAAGCAGTTACTGCTTCGAAAGCTACAAATTTCATTTTTGCTCAGTTAATCCGGCGTGTGCTTTGTTTAACCAGTGTTGCGGCTGATTAACTGAGGAGGTCGGACTGGAGGCGATATCGGGGTGATGAGGAGGTGCAGCAGCAAGCGCTAAAACGCAAATAGAAAAGCTGCGACACTGAAGCTGAGAAAGTGACTCATCAGGTGTTTAAAACAAGGTAATCAATCAACAACAGGTTTAGGATTCAGCCTCGCGTACAATGCTTTTATTAGAAAGTATGATTGAGGAAACAGTGATACTTTGAAAGAAGCGTTTGTTCTACTGGAAAAATAAAACAAACATGTAGTACAGCTCATCTCAGCCATTGGTAGTTTTTTTTTTAGCTTTTCTTCATTCTTTTATTGTTTTCCACCGAAATACTGTGACGGACTGGCGTCCTGTCCAGGGTGGACCCCTGCCTCTCACCTGTAATGAGTCGGGATAGGCTCCGGCAGACCCCCGTGACCCTACAAAGGATGAAGCGGCGATAGAAAGCGGACGGATGGAGTTTTTAGAAGTATTGATTTGAACAGAAAACAGGAATGAACAGAAGCATTTGTCGTCTCCAGCCTGGTACTGCAGCGTCCACTGCTCGTCGCCTGTGCGTCCTTGGGAAGCATCTTATCAACCAACCGGTTGTATCTGAGAGGACGCCATGCAGAATCTGACCTCATGTGGTTGTGTTTGCATCTGGTCCTGAGACGGGTCCCATCCAGACCAGGGGGGCTCGGACGCCACTGCCAAAGATGTGCGTCGCGCTCTCTCATCATGGAGTGCTTTTCCCAGTCATCTGTCCTCAATCACGATGCGTTGTGGAGGGAAGTCGAGCGACTGGAGGAGGGCAGGCTGACTCTGACAGAGGAATTCATTCCGAGGAGGCGTGCCGTTGTGGATTGCAGGAAAGTAATGATGCTGCTTTTTGCGCTGACATTATAAGGTGGTCTAGTCCTTAATGTAGAGCTGAGAGTTTTATGGTCACATCCTCAGCTGTGAAAACGCATATCAAGATGGTCATCTTCATTTTTTTTGTCATTGTGCATGGTGTTATAAAGATCTCTCCTGCACAGAGTCCATCTTTTGTATGCAGGGAGCTTCATACTGACGTTCAGGATTGTGATTTTGTGCACATACAGTAATATAAGTCTCTAACCCCCCCCCCCCCCCCCCCCCCCCCCCCCCCCCCCCCAATCCCCCGTCTACTTCAGTCAAGTCCTGAAGCATATCTGCTCGCTGCAAAGTAATTTTCTTTTTTAAACAAGGTCCAAGGTTACAGCAACTCTATAAATACAGACGGCTGAATGTATTTGAAAGTGCTATTATTGGTTTCTTTTAACAAACTGATATCATAAATTTAAATGTAAATTTAAATATAATAATAAATGTAAGTAATTAACCATTTCCCTGTCTGAAGTGCATAAATTGACTGTCTATATCCATCTGGCAATCCCTCAGAAACAATCTCACATATTTGTCTGCCTCTCTGAAAAAAAGGACAAGTCATTACTGTGATTACCCCCCCACAATGAAATGCCACAGCAAATGTAAGTGGGGCAGGATTTCCTCGACTGTCTGTCACCGATTTGCTCCTGTCAGTTAAACATAACTTGGATTGTCAGTCAGTATTTTCTTGGCTTTCCAAATCAATTTGCATTAAAGAGCAGTGAAGTGATTTGTGTTGGTTATTTATACAGCAGATTGCATCTTCCATACTGGGATCCCGTCCTCGGATGTGGAGGAATTCTTATCACTGGGCAAAATCAAATTATGGACAGACATTGATGTGAAACAACTCGGGTTTCTGACTCCGCAACAGAAAGATCATCAAGTCTTTCTGTCTCAGTCTAAAGATGAGTATTTTCTCTGAATTCAGCAGTGCTTCCCCCTCTTCTTCTTCTTCTTCTTCTTCTTCTTACATATTCGTAGGCCATAAAGGTGTGTGATTTATTTTTTATTTATTTTTTATTTTTTTTATGACACTGAGTTTATCGTCCTTCCAAGCACTCATCTTCTCACCGCCAGAGGAGCTGATGGCTGTCGTGGACCTTCCCCCAGACGGATGTGACTTACTTCACACAGTAACCCAACAATCCAATATATCACTCAGAAACTGGTTTTGTCACCGTCAGGGCCGCTGGGTCTGCGGGCCGCTGGGTCTGCGGGCCTCTGGGTCTGCGGGCCTCTGGGTCTGCGGGCCGCTGGGTCTGCGGGCCGCTGGGTCTGCGGGCCGCTGGGTCTGCGGGCCGCTGGGTCTGCGGGCCGCTGGGTCTGCGGGCCGCTGGGTCTGCGGGCCGCTGGGTCTGCGGGCCTCTGGGTCTGCGGGCCTCTGGGTCTGCGGGCCGCTGGGTCTGCGGGCCGCTGGGTCTGCGGGCCGCTGGGTCTGCGGGCCGCATGTTGTATTAAAACCATTTCTAAATAATTTGATTTTTATTTTTTATAATTATTTGGTTTGTATGAAATAAAGGGGATGCTGCAAAGGTCTCGGAAATTCAAGTACCAAATATGATGCATCTGCCATTAAAGGGTTAAGTCATTTGATTTTTACAGTACGTGCATTCAAACTATCGTCGTTACTAAATGATGTCGCCATCCTGATTTGACTATAAAGAAACTTGATTGATGGGTTTCAAGTAAAAAGAGGGTTTGGTTTCATTATAAGTCGTAAAGACGGAAAGCAGTCAAATGAAAAGCTTCTCAAAATGAAGTATTAAAACTCAATGACTCTATCAATTTGAACCATAAAATTTCATTTTAGCTTAATTAAAAATGAAATTCTCATTTATTGATTGTGTGGCAGGACTAATCATAATTTAAACATTTAAGCCAAACCCAACTTTGTATTAGATGAATGAGCTATGAATAAACATAATTAACTCGGATATGAGGAGCCTTGGGCTTGAGCCACCCTGAAAAAGAATGAAAAAATAATAATATAAAAATTGCATCAGTCATATGCAATATGGTCCCGTGTTCATTAAAACCCCCATTTATTCATTACTATTCATGATAATTAATTATAATATCTAGAACACACAATTCACAACGGTACGTAGCACATCCAAATACATTTAAATTACATTTGGTTGAAGCTCCTGATTCAAACTAATTTCATGAAATCTAAAGTTTAATTATCGATTTTTGTATTGGATGTTTCTTATTACTACTGTTTAACCTTGGTCCTGTTTAACGTCTCTACACCAGAAGAAAACTCCTCATCTCTGGGAGCACCGACTTCCACGTGTGAGAGACGATTAAAATATCAGATACAGCACCAGTCGTTCTTGGGTCTTCATGACTCGACAGAGAACTGGACATAAGCAGCTGGCAGGTTCCAGCCTGTGAGGACACGATATGTTTCCAAGGCCGAGCTTTGCATAAAACAGATATTGCTGGGTCCTTTGTATCTTTTCCAGAAATGCGTAACATCACGCTCTTAAGGCTTATGAACGCACACATCAGTTGGAGACGAGCTGTGTCTCCTGTGATGCTGCTCCTGTCCGTACGGTTGGCTGTCCTACTGCTCTGGCAAAGCCTTACACTGAGCGAACCTGGTTAAACGTGATCCCGGGTCAGGTACCTATTTTCTAGTCATGCCTAGTTAGTCTAGAGGACATTTTACCACAACACATGTTATCAATTGGTTTAAAACAGTTGTGTTCATGACAAAGAACTTCTGCACATCTTGTACACATCAATGAATCGCAACCACTGGATCTTATGTCATAGTCTCCTGTGCTTTTAATGTGTGTCTTCTTTCATATGTGTTTGTATATGTGTGTATATATATATATATATATATATATATATATATATACACAATCCAGTCATAAATGAATTTACATAACCATTGACCTTAGTTTTCATGAGAAATACAAATACAGAATTAATGAATATTTATAAGTGTTGAATAAGAGTCAGCTTTTGCAGCCTCCATCCTTTATATTTATACTCTAGGAGTTGCCCACTCTGAAGAACTTTTCAGTGTTTATAGAGTGAGCAGGGGTCTGCCGTACTTTTACCATTCCAGAGTCCTGTCCTCTGCAGAGATACTCTGCAGTGATGGACAGGAGACTGACTGCGGACAACAGGTGGATCGCTTTGTGGCGTGTTGTGGGATCCCCTCATCTTAAATGTGAACAAGACAAATGAGATGATTGTGGATTTTAGGAGAGCCAGGATGTTTCCAATAGTTTCAACATTTCAGCAGGGTGTTGTATATCTTCTATAAGTCTGTTGTGGTAACTTCAGTCACATCTGCAGTCATCTGTTGATGGAGCAACATCAGAGCCAGTGACTTCAAGAAACTGAACAAACTGATAAAGAAGATAAAGGTTCTGTTCTGGAGACTGTTCTGGAAACTCTGGAGGTGATTGTGCAAAGCAGGATACTTTGTAAAATGAAGAAGATCTTGGCCAACCTCTTCACAACACAGTGATTCAGTAGCAGTGTGTCTTCAATCAGAGGTTCTTCAGATCCGCTGCAGCACAATTTGCTACATGAGATCCTTTAGACCTCTACAGGAGGTTCCTCTGGCCCCTACAGGAGGTTCCTCTGGCCCCTACAGGAGGTTCCTCTGGCCCCTACAGGAGGTTTCTCTGGCTCCCCACAGGAGATCCCTCTGCCTCTGACCTCTACAGGAGGTTCCTCTGGCCCCTACAGGAGATCCTTCTCCCTCCGACCTCTACAGGAGATCCCCCTGACCTCTACAGGAGGTTTCTCTGGCCCCCACAGGAGATCCCTCTGCCTCTGACCTCTACAGGAGGTTCCTCTGGCCCCTACAGGAGATCCTTCTCCCTCCGACCTCTACAGGAGATCCCCCTGACCTCTACAGGAGATCCCCCTGACCTCTACAAGAGGCTCCTCTGACCTCTACAGAAGGCTCCTCTGACCTCTACAGGAGGTTTCTCTGGCCCACACAGGAGGTTTCTCTGGCCCACACAGGAGGTTTCTCTGGCCCCCACAGGAGGTTCCTCTGGCCCCCACAGGAGATCCTTCTCCCTCCGACCTCTACAGGAGATCCCCCTGACCTCTACAGGAGATGCTTCTCCCCCTGACCTCTACAGGAGATCCCCCTGACCTCTACAGGAGATCCCCCTGACATCTACAGGTTATTTTTCTGCCTCTGACCTCTACAGGAGGTTTCTCTGGCCCACACAGGAGGTTTCTCTGGCCCCCACAGGAGGTTCCTCTGGCCCCTACAGGAGATCCTTCTCCCTCCGACCTCTACAGGAGATCCTCCTGACCTCTACAGGAGATGCCTCTCCCCCTGACCTCTACAGGAGATGCTTCTCCCCCTGACCTCTACAGGAGATCCCCCTGACCTCTACAGGAGATCCCCCTGACCTCTATAGGAGATCCCCCTGACCTCTACAGGAGATCCCCCTGACCTCTACAGGAGATCCCTCTGACCTCTACAGGTTATTTTTCTGCCTCTGACCTCTACAGGAGATCCCTCTGACCTCTACAGGTTATTTTTCTGCCTCTGACCTCTACAGGAGATGCTTCTCCCTCTGACCTCTACAGGAGATGCTTCTCCCTCTGACCTCTACAGGAGATCCCCCTGACCTCTACAGGAGATGCTTCTCCCCCTGACCTCTACAGGAGATGCTTCTCCCCCTGACCTCTACAGGAGATCCCCCTGACCTCTACAGGTTATTTTTCTGCCTCTGACCTCTACAGGAGGTTTCTCTGGCCCCTACAGGAGATCCTTCTCCCTCCGACCTCTACAGGAGATGCTTCTCCCTCTGACCTCTACAGGAGATGCTTCTCCCTCTGACCTCTACAGGAGATGCTTCTCCCCCTGACCTCTACAGGAGATACTTCTCCCCCTGACCTCTACAGGAGATACTTCTCCCCCTGACCTCTACAGGAGATGCTTCTCCCTCTGACCTCTACAGGAGATGCTTCTCCCTCTGACCTCTACAGGAGATGCTTCTCCCTCTGACCTCTACAGGAGATGCTTCTCCCTCTGACCTCTACAGGAGATGCTTCTCCCCCTGACCTCTACAGGAGATGCTTCTGCCTCTGACCTCTACAGGAGATACTTCTCCCCCTGACCTCTACAGGAGATGCTTCTGCCTCTGACCTCTACAGGAGATGCTTCTCCCTCTGACCTCTACAGGAGATGCTTCTCCCTCTGACCTCTACAGGAGATGCTTCTGCCTCTGACCTCTACAGGAGATGCTTCTGCCTCTGACCTCTACAGGAGATGCTTCTGCCTCTGACCTCTACAGGACGTTCCTCTGACCTCTACAGGAGATGCTTCTGCCTCTGACCTCTACAGGACGTTCCTCTGACCTCTACAGGAGATGCTTCTGCCTCTGACCTCTACAGGACGTTCCTCTGACCTCTACAGGAGATGCTTCTCCCTCTGACCTCTACAGGACGTTCCTCTGACCTCTACAGGACATTCCTCTGACCTCTACAGGAGATGCTTCTGCCTCTGACCTCTACAGGACGTTCCTCTGACCTCTACAGGACGTTCCTCTGACCTCTACAGGAGATGCTTCTGCCTCTGACCTCTACAGGACGTTCCTCTGACCTCTACAGGAGATGCTTCTGCCTCTGACCTCTACAGGACGTTCCTCTGACCTCTACAGGAGATGCTTCTGCCTCTGACCTCTACAGGACGTTCCTCTGACCTCTACAGGAGATGCTTCTGCCTCTGACCTCCACAAGTGATTTTTTTTTTCTGTCCACAGCTATAAACCTCTCCAATGAGTATTTGAAGACTAAATCATAAAAACTAGTGCAACAATTAATTTCCTCTGGGGATCAACAAAGTATTTTGAATTGAACTGATCAGGTTTATCTACAGAGCAGTAGTGTGGCATGTGAATGGATTAAAAACCATCACATCCTTGATGTCCCTCCTGGAAATGAAGCTGCATCTGTTGAGAACTGCAGCAGTGTATCAGCATCATAAACAAATAGAAACTAACCGGTTGTCTTATCTCCTCTCCCATGTGCCCATATCTTATCATATCATCTCCGTGAATCAAACTTACTTACTTACTCGTCTCTTTAGCATTTTGAGCGCCAGACATCACCAGCGACCCACTTTGTCCTGTTTTGTAACCATTTGAATTTGGGTGAGCTGGAATATGGGAGTCGAGAATCAGGAGTGAGCAGGGCTCTAATAACACACACACACACACACACACACACACACACACACACACACACACACACACACACACACACACACACACACACACACACAGTCACTACAGCAGTGTATCAGAGTGGGTTTTCTTACGGTGCATTCATTACACAGTTCTCTCATCTGAATCATTCGATAGGTTTGTGGACTTTCTTTCCACCTGGGTTCAGTTTCTTTTCACCCAGAAGCGCTGACTGATTTATTTTTTTTGTTGATTCTGCTCTCTGATTGTCTCAGGGGTCTGACCTGCTGATCTCGATTTTGTACGTTTTTTTTTTTTCTTATTCTTTTTTCAAACTGTAATCAACTGCACGCATCAACTCACAATAAACGACAACCGAGGCTGTCTACTAAATTCTTACCGTCCTAATGTCTGTTAGCTTTCCACTACTGAGCATGATGAGAAGGGTAATTTTTTTTTGTCTAAAATGTTCTGAATTTTGTTAGTCAACAAGTTGTTTGTGTGTTTTTTGTTTTTGTTTTTTGTCACAGAGCTTGTGCAAATTACTTTCTTATTCATACTTTCTGTATTCACAGCGGAAAACTTCCACAGGGACTGTCAACGGGATGAGCTTCCTGATGATGCGAAAGAAAATCCTGAGTTTCAGTATTCTAAGCTTTTGCATTTACTTATAACTTAAATAAAATAAAAAAAACAAACCAAAAAAGGACCCAGAAATGATGCATGTATTGGAAAAAAATGTGTAAATAAAAAAATAAAAAATTTAAATTATGTAATTTCAGTAACCAATATTGGGCAAAAGTCAACTGATTCTGATCACCAGCTGCTCAAGTAGTGTATCGCTTAAGAAAAATAAATAAATATAGCTGATTGCATTACTTCACATCATGCATCACTTACTTGACAAATGGGCCTGATGCAGGATCCAAAATGTAAGTCGATGGGGTCAGTGAAACAGAGGATGGTCTTTATATAAAGGAAGAAAGGGCTCTTTTTTAATTTACTGTCACTTTATTGCATTTTCTAGGTTAGTGCATTGTAAAAAAACATAATTATGACTTTAATGTAGGGGAGGATGGTTTAAAGTATTGATCAGCTGCGTCATCCAAGGCGCTGTTCTGGAACCAGATCCTTGTGACGCCGTCATGCAGGAAAGTAATAAACGTTGATTGTTTTGCATTTTGTTTTCGCTGATTCAGGATCAAAAATGGAAATGGGAATCAAATCCAACCTCGTGAAAGGTGTTCAGCAGAGTACTGCTCGATTCATGATCAATACACACCACTCTGCCCAAATACTTTTTCTTTTTTTAGTTTAAAAATGCAGCGCTGCCACGGCTGCATAGGAAAGTCCGGATCCACTGGAGTTTGTGCGTTAAATGTACAAAACTGTGAACTCTGTCATTTATCTTGGTGACGGACTTGTTGAAACACAGGTTTTCCTCTGTGAGGTGTTCTGAGAGTGGCCGTGTTTGTCACTGGGAGTTTTAAGGGAGTTTTAAAGTGTCTGGAGAAGTGGGAGAGGATCATTCAACATTCGTGTGCGAGGTGACTTCTGAAGAACGCTGGAGTCCTTTCTGGATCCTGTTTGCCAACTTTCCTTTCTGTTTTACTCAGCTGTTTTAAAAAAAAAAAAAAAAAAAAAAAAAGTTTTCCTTTTAACACCAGCCAATGAGTTATTCTCATGATGGATTAAACAGCGTAATTCCCTGGGAATATGAAATGAAAGGCTCCTGAATAACAAGCAGTGGAGAGAGAAGTGGAACTATTTTTAATGAAACCCTTTCATCTAAGTCGATGGGGTCAGTGAAACAGAGGATGGTCTTTATATAAAGGAAAAAAGTGCTCTTTTTCTTTTACTGTCACTTTATTGCATTTTCTAGGTTGGTGCATTGTAAAAAATATAATTATGACTTTAATGTAGGGGAGTTTAAAGTGTTGATAATCTGCGTCATCCAAGGCGCTGTTCTGGAACCAGATCCTTGTGACGCCGTCGTGCAGAAAAGTAATTTATGCAGATTGTTTTGCATTTTGTTTTCACCAGAAAATCTTCAGAATGAGTGAAACTGCAGCTTGCAAAGCGTCTTGGATCTGCTGTTGTGTAAAATAAGTTTGTGGGAGGAGATGGGCTCCAGCTGTTAATGCAGAAGGGATTTAGTTTATTTATTTTTTAAACCGTCTTGTTTTTGGCAGTTTCTGCAATGCAAACAAAGCTTTGTTTGTAGCCGGCTGAGATGAAAACTCTGAGGCAGCCCGTATGAATTGAAATCATTTTCATCACCTCTCGCAGCAAAACAAACCGCCCTGCCTGCCTGTGATTTATGTTCCGTGTCAGCGCTCCTATTCAGGGAGTCTTTTTCACTTCTGAGGCTGAAACGAAAACAGGAAGCTGTCTGCGTAATGAGCTGCCTTTTTAAATCGACATAATCTCATCAGCTGAGCCAAAATTAAAGTCTCGAGTCTTTTCATAAAGTGCCTTTCGTTGAAGAACTTGTCGCTTTAAAACTTCACGTTAAAGAATCTTTTCAAACTGAACGACTGCATTCAGTAAGTGATGACTTTAGTATTCGTTGATATCGAGATGCAAAGTTAAAGTAAATGTAATCAATATGCAAACAATCTGAAGTATGACTCAGACAGAAGTAAAACATTGTTTTGGAAAACGGTGGACATTTGGAGCCGTTTCAAAGTCGCTTGATGAAAATGTTTTTTTTTAGCTTTTAGGTTGCTGGTGAGTCTGCAGTAATGGCAGTGAGCCGCTGAATTTTATAAATAACTGGTTTGGATCTCCACATTTCTGCACATATCTGAGGAACGACTGAAGAGTTTCACAGCTGAAGGACTTAAAAAGTCTTAACAAGCTGCAAATGAGGACAAAACGCGCGGGACTGTGCACCTGGTTGTTCTGCATGGAGTGGGAACCGGCTTTGGATGTTTGTGTCCGCTGCATCAGGCGTTCTTTTGCCCTCCGTGTCTGGATATCGTTTCATTTTTGTTTTTTTCTTTTGTTGATGTTTACAACTGCACTGTAGTTGAGAAGCTTTTTTTAAAAAAGGCTTTTTCTAAGTCATCACTTGCTTTTGCTTTTATGTAAACTTATAAAACTACCAGCAGTTTTAGAAAAGAATAACAGAAACAAATAAAAGTTTGTTTTGAACTGATGACGTTAAAGGAAAAAATTCTCGACTGTTTTCTGTCCTTTTTCTGACTGGTCAGAGCCGGTTTGGCAGGATGAAGAGAACCTGCTCAGTTTTAGATGAGATGTTGCCGATGATGGCTGTGTAACCTTAGCAACTGTGCAGTAATTTTGTTTTTGTTCCCGTTTTTCCGCTGTGGATTATTAAACCTGATGTTCCTGGCATGGCTGGCTGATTCAACCCGGCGGTCCGGGTCAATACCGAGGATTTCCTCCACACAACAGGAGGTTCATCAGTATTAACTCTATCTGCGTGACTTTTAAATCTTTCCTTTTCAGGATCAGTTTGGAGAGAATCCAGACACAAAGACAAATCTACAGAGAGACTGATGGCAAACAAAACCGCAGCATTTCACTCCATCTGGAGTTCAAGAGACGCTTGAAACCTTCAGCAGTTCAGTGGCTGAAGCTGAAAAGTGATTTTCATTCTTTATGTTGAGAGATCTCTCCAATACGGTTATTCATCTTTTAAACTCACTGGTTCTTCCAACTGTTACATAAATAAAGTTTGGATGTCTGTTTTGTTTTTGTTGACAAAGAGCAGACAAACGACAGCTGAAGGCGGGCTTAGTGAGATGACTTTACTTTATCAATCGTTAAACTGAGGATAACATGTGTTACGGTTACGGTTATGCTAAACGATGTTACTATATATATATATATATATATATATATATATATATATATTATATTATATATATTTGTTACTATATATAATTTTGTAATAGTTTTATCTGGCCTGCAGACATCGGTTGTTTATGGAGCAGCCTCATATTTAACTTATATCTTTGTCCGCCTTTGCAAATACGAGTCCAAACTGGGATTTTAAAGAGCTATATTTTGGTCAGGGACTGTGGTAACTGTTTTGTGTACATGCATTGGGGAGGATACTGCATTTACATTAGAGAACGTCTGAGTACAGTACACGAGGACACAAACTTTGAAAATAAAAGAGTCAACTTTGGCCAGAAGTGGCTCCGAGGGAACTTGGACTGAACCACATCGGAGCAGACTGTTGGCAATAAGCTGAAATTCCCGTAGGAAGACTGAGATTTAAATTATGAAAAAAAAAGAAAAAAAGTCAAATGTAGAACTGTCTGCATCATCACAACTAACTTTAACTGCTGAGAACACAGCCTGGGTGAAGCACATGCATCACAGTTGCTTTTATAGGTTTATATGGGGTTTCGAGTATTATTTTGATGGAGTATTAGTTGTTTTTTTGTTTGGTTTCTGCTTTACAGCCGTGCACAACCGCCTGCTGCAACATGTTCAATGAGACCGGACAGCTTAATTTGTAGTCAAGTGTCGGACTTATTGGATTGTGGCTGCAGAGGATGTTACCGGTCTTGTACACAGCGGCGCATCTTTTGAAACACTGCATTATTACAGAGATACTGGGTGGGGTTTGCTGGCAGTTGCGACAGAGGCTCTCAATCACTTCTCAAAAAGAAAAGATGCTGATTCTTAAATGTCAGCTCTTCCTTCCTGCTTTCACATCTCTTGGCTCGTGTCTAAAGGGAAATGTTTGAAATGTAGAGAGTGATGCTCAGACTGTGACAGCTGTCGGGTCAGACATGTTAAAAGCGTGTGTCTGTTAGGAACAAGAGGATTGAACAGGACGCGTTTTGGTGCAGAGAAGGAAAAATAAATCTCTTCCTCAGGGGCGTGAGAATTTCCTCAGTCTGTCTCCTGGCTGCAGAGTGTGATAGATGGTTGGTATTAAAGTGGAGGAGGCAATTAAAGAGACAAGGAGAGCCAATCCCTTTCATCTGTAATCACTTTCCCTCCCTTCTGAACACGGCTGCGAGCACACAAGCCGGGCTTTTTTTTTCTTTTTGAATCATCTTCTCAAAGTTCTCAGCAGTCTTTCCATGTGCATAAAACACAGAAACACTTGTCTTGCGCATGTTTTGCTGCTACTTCAAAAGTATTCTGACTGTCCAGCTGATGTGGCAGCTAAGTATTTTCCCTTAAATCAGTATTGATAAGGAGATATCATGCAAGGTCCCTCTTCCACTAAATTACTTATACAATGCTGCACTCTTTTCCGTTTGGCCATTTTTTTATTGTCTCTTCTTTCTCAGCCAAGTAATTTCTGCCTCGCCAAATGTCGCTGCCCCCTCGGCATGCACGGAGTGAAGAGCTGACCGTCACCGTGGGAACAGTCTAATAATATTATCCTTAAATCATACTGTGTGTGTATGTATATAAATATATGTGACATTTGTCAGCACCGTTGCACTGATGAAGAATGTCTAGGCTGCTATGTTGTATGGAAATGACTGAATCTGAAGCTGGGTCTTCAAAAGCTCTGAGTATTCAAATATCATTTTCCTATGACATTTATCCATTTTTGTCCATTTCTTTGGTTTTGGGTTGATATTATGACTTCATAGTCATCCTCATTCATTCAAACTCAACATCTGAATTCATATAATTGTAGCAATCAGGGCTGAAGAGTAACATTTTATTTATTACTGTTTATCAATGTCTGTCTATAACGTTGTGAGTGTTGTTGCATAAAAGCCATAAATGCAGCCGAATCATGATGGAATATTTTCATTAAATATATCAGATTGGGTTTATTTGGGAATACACACACTGCTCACAGACATCACTCTGCACGCTGGCATGGTACGTTAAGATAAAGATATAACCTTCATACATAAAAGCTTTACGTTTACTCTGCATCCCGTTTCAACATGAGGTAAAAGAGCTGACGGTACAAAAATCAAAATGATGAAAAGGTTCTTAAGAAGCTGCTTAAAGCATCAAAAAGAAAACTGTTGTGACTTTTAGCTCTCTAGGTCTCCCTGTAAGGTTGCCTTTGTTTACATTACAGTGTGAAATTCACTTTTATTTGCTCTCTTTGTTGGTCTTACTGCTTCCTTGAGTCAGTCGCCTCCGTGTCTCTGTGAGCCAGCTTCATTCATGCCATAACACGTAAAGTCACGCGTGTGCAGTCCACCGGGACAGGTGTGCATATACTTTGGTCAGCTTTTGCTGATGGCAGAGACGGAGCTCAGTCGCAGCGAGATGATTCTTCCAAAAATAAAGCAAAATGTCCTTCAAATGAAATTGAAACTTACATTGCAGAACAAAAGTAATTTGCTCTGCTTTAACACTGTAAATGATGCAGATGACATTGGACAACACAAGAGGGCTCACATTTCATTTTAACATAAAAAATGATGTTTTTATTTAGAAATTATTAATGTTAATCACTACAATTAGATATTTGAAAGAATCGGCACCATTGATGCAGTGACTTGCTTCTGCAGAGTTGCAGAAAGACGAGTCCTTTCAGTGTTGGTGTAACGGATGGTGAGGGTGGAGGTTGTTTGCCTTTGAGGGGGGAAACGGTTTTTAATCCCTCATTTTATAAAGGCTTTGTTTGTGTGGGGGATGTCAGATGAGGCCATCATACCATGCCATATTTGTGATGCACCTCAGCCACATCAGAGACACACACACACACACACACGCGCCACGCACACACACACACACACACACACACACACCGCTGATAAAGTAGAGTAGGTGTTGAGGCGACAGTAAAATTAGGGGCAGCCTGTAAAGCAGCTGGCTGATTACATGGGAGTAAACTATGAACATGTCACCAAGTTGGTGCTCTCCAGTGCTGCATTCATGCATTCAGTCCAAAGTTATAAAAGTCACGTGCATGAAGACAGCACGTGAACACAGGGAAGGGGGATGCCAACAGCAGGACAGTCATGCTCTATGGTGAACATTCAAAAACGTGCAACTGCAGGTTGAGATCAGTGTCTGACTGGCAATTTTAAAGATAATTAGTTATTTTGTGCCACGTGTGATAGAAAAAGCTTTACTTTAAAAAAGCTGGAATGAGAACAATGTTTTAAAAACAGCAGTTGGTCTTGTGTGTGTGTGTGTGTGTGCCACAAGATTCTGCATCTGAGCCGTCAACTCAAATCAAAGTCAATTAAATACCAGAGTGCTTCCCAGAATGCATCATCTGCCCTGTTGGCACAGTCTGCTTCCTTGTTTCATAATCTGTTTCAGATAGGAATCTACACAAGACTTTTACTTTTAGTTGTATTTGCAATGTGGTTTATGTCCAGTTTCTGTTTGTACGTCAGCTGTGCTTTGAACGACGGCAGCGGTGGGTCCTGACTTTAATCTCCTCCGTCCACCCTCGTCTCTCCTCTCACTTTCCTCCACCTGGTGCATTTTTAGATGTTGAGGCATCCTGCAAGACGGTTTGTTGAGATTAGTTTCTGTATCCTAAAGCTGACGGTGGAGGAAAGCGGGCTTAAATGCATTTCCACCTGGAGCAAATGCATACACACAGCGATATATTTACTCTCGCCACACAGTCTTCAGGAGGTTATTGTTACAGTAAATCTGCAGGCAGCAGGGTTATCATAAATTGAAGCTGTGTTTGATCCTCACGGATAAAATAAAAATTGTAAAGGGGTTTCTTTAATCTCTGATATCTTTAAAACGATTTTCCAGCTTGAGATGTGTTTTTCCTGCAGTTCAGATATTGTTAGACTTGATGGCTTTGTTTTTGGAGTTAATGATGGTGAACACCCAACTTTTGTTTTGTGTAAACGGACAGCAGTGGCTCTTCCAATGCAGGTCTTTTATAAAATGTCTGAGATTAAACTAATACACTTGTGTACCAACCGTACTTTTACTTACTATATGTGCTTGCTGTTAAACTGATGGCTGGACAGATATTGAGAGTTCAGGCGTCTTCAGGGCTCACGTGAGAAGTCACGTACGTTCCTGACAGACTTTGGTTTAGACAGATTGAATATATTCATGTTGCTTTTGTTTAAAGATTAAATTTGATCAAATTGCTAGACATTTTACAGATTGTTCATGCTTGTCAACTATCATATTCACAAATGGACTAAAATCCTCTCTCTTTCTGTCCCTCCCATCTGTTTAAACCGTTCACCTTGGCTGTGCTCCTGCTCGGTCACCCTCGCTGTTTCCTTCCTCTCGTTGTGGATTTCCTTTGGGCTCCGCTGCCTTATTTCTGGCTCGCAGGTAAGTGCTCTCTTTTAAAGTATTACTCACAGTCTGCCTCCTCTGACTGCAGCCGTGTGGGTCGGTCTGGCAGCAGCAGAGGTCTTGCAGAGATTTAAAACAGATTTGACTGAGTTGACCCCAAATAATGTGGAACCCAAGTTATATACACAGTCGAGTGTGTTTTAAAAGAAAAAAAAAGGAAAAATACGTTCAATCTGGTCCCTTTATCAGGTCTTAAATGAAGGGAAATGCAACTTAAACTATAAAACAAATGATGTATTGCACTGGACCAGAAGTCATGTAATAGAAGACAACATGCAGAACAGTGTGTGACAATCTAATTCTACACTATGATTCAACAGCTTCAAGAAGCACCTTAAATGGCAGTAATTTAGGAAAATTATTTGATACATGTCACTTCTCTCCTACATTGATAACCCCACTCCTGAACCAAAGCTGAGTCTGCGTAAGCAGAGCCAGGACAGCCGCTTTCCCAATGTCTTTTTTCGATTTTAGAGGTTTCCTCGCTGTTGGTCTACAGTTCAGCGTTGCTCTTGGACTTGTTGAGGCTGATTCTGACCATCTGACCTGCTGCCTGTGATTCAAAACTCACATTCACTGGTGGTTATTAGTACATCTAGTTGGGCGGTTATTCAGTGCACTCAGGAGCGCTGATCCTGACGCCGCTGCTCCAGCAAGTCTCCTTGCATCCCTGCGTTACAGGCTCACCGGCTGTCTAATTTTGTGTCGAGAAGTCTCTTTAAAGCTTGGGGAACTTGAAGGAGCGTGTTTGTTTGTGATGCAAGTGAAGTCATGGTGAAAGCCATTAGCTCAGGGGACGTGGGGATGCTCAAACGGTCATATTCGGTTGTATCTGCTCTCTGCCTTGTTCACAATCGAGCTCAGCTGAACTGTGAAGTCACCAGATTGTTTGGTTGGTTGCTATTGTTTCGTCAGACGTTGATCATTTGTGAATCACACACTACTGATTTCCCACCGGATGTGACGCTGTGACATTTCCACCATGAAGCCAGATCAAACCCAACACCGGAGCCAGATACTGAAGGAAAGAACAATTATTATTATTATATTACTATAGAGCTTCTCTATAAAAGCAGAAGTTGTTACTTTGCACAACAGAAGCATTCAGCTGTGTGTTTACACAATGCCGAGGAGGAAAGACATGAGCAGTGATCTTAGAAAAGCAATTTTTCTACTCATAAATTTAATTTAATTTAAAAAATGAGTGGACGTCCCTGCAAGTTTACCACACAGAATTTGTGTTGCTCAGAGAAATGCAAAACGAATCAGGTCAGACTCCACAGCCTTCAGTCAGCACACTACATGTAACGTTCATGACATTACTGTTTAATAAAGACGTCACAAGGTTAAGTTGTGTTAAAGGTTTGTCAGGAGGAAGCCTCTTCTCTCCAAAAAGGACATGACAGGACAGCATTTGTTTCCAAAGGTGCAGCTATTGATGAGCCAAACGTGAGGTCGTCGGTCCTTCAGCCGAATCTGAACTCTGGGTCACACAACGGGATGCCGAAGCCACGGTAGAATGGCCTGCAAAGAGAACCTCCAGCTGCCGCCGCCTGACTGACGTTTCTGTGACGTAAACTTAATACAGCTGTGAGCAAATATAGAAATCCCCCTAAACCGTAAGAACGGAGGACTGGGCCACATCTCCTACATATCGATTTGAGACTAATAACGTCATGTTGAAAATGATAACGTTCGCTGCTGAAGGTGCTAAAGTTGGATCAACAAGCTCCACAACCACGAACACTTAATTTGATCACATATTGCTTCTACTTTTTGTTCTTACAAGGTTGCAATTACCTTCAGTTTAATAAAGCTGCATACGCACGTCAAGGTTAAGGAAATTACAGGTTATTTATGTCCTGCGAAAGTAAGAATAACATAAAAATATGAAAATTTAAGTCAAAGTAATCCCAGCCCGACCTCGGCGTGCAGATACTTTACTGAAGCGCGTGTGGTGTAACCGCAGTGTCGCTGCTATAAATTGCAGCAGCTGCAACACGAGAATATCGCTTAAAATGTAATCAGCTTGGTTGAAATAGAAATAAAGAAGTGAAAGCTGATATCAAATTGAACATTGTCAAGGACGGTGAGCACAGGCACATGGAGAGAGGAGTCTGATTCATTCTGTAGAAACAATTGATAGTGATGTTCCTGCAGGTTTGGGGCTTTAGGTCTTAAATATTTGCATTCTCAAAGATGAGTTAGTGTATTTATATTTATAAGAGCATATTTCCACGGCTGTCATATGTTATTAAGGCTTTTGATAATCACATACACGCTTCAAGGGCAGAAACCTAAACGCACACAAATGATGGGTTTCATGTGACACCCAGTACCTCCGTCACGCCAAGTCGTGTTCTCTGTTAAATTCAGCTTATTATTTGATAACAGGAAGGACAAATCTGATCACTGTTCCCCCCTGGTGGTGTGGAAATCTTTTATCACACACTTATCCTGCCTCTCCGTGGTGTTGACATGCTGTCTGCATGTACTGCTGTTGCCATGACGTTCACTTGCATAAATGCAGCATGTTTACTTACCAGCTACTTACCGGTTTTGTTTTGTACCGAAGCGCTTCACTGCCACACATAGTCGCAGCTCTGCGTTGTCTGTGCTGAGCTTTTGATGAACGGTAAGATCTCAGGCTGAGCCACAGAGCTTTGCTGCTCTCCCTGCTCTACCACACCGCTCCACTAGATGGTATAAAATAATAAAAAGTGAAGCAGAACTTGGTGGAGGAGATGAGGGCATCATGCTCTTCCCTGTGTGGGGGCTGCTGTTTGTCTCAGGCTTTCATCACATCAACAGACACCCCCACACACACACACACACACACACACTCCTGCAGACCCCTCTCATTGTCTCAGCGCTGTTGTAAGTGGGTGTTTTGTGTGTGAAGCTGTCAGCGTGCATGTCCACCTTTGTGCAGGTGTCATTTATTTGCATGTACCCTGTACTTTCTGACATCAGCCTCATTTGAGGGTTCACTGCTGAAAGGAGCCCCGACAGCGGTCGTCAGGTTAGAGGACCAAACACAGCAGACGAATAACAAGATCCGACACCGGTTATTGAAACCAACCTGAAATGTTGTTGTTTTTGTTTGTTGTTTGTTAAAGCAGACTGGTATCAGGGGTCGGTTGCGTAGCCAAACTGCAGAGGCAGGGAGAACTAATCAGACTGGTCTATTCACTTGTCAGGCTGTTCTGTCAGCTGTTTTCTGGCAGCTGTGGGGTTCGACGGCGCCGCGTCGAGGACATTTGTCAGGCTGCAGCGCAGCACGCAGCTGCCTCTGCGCGATGGCTTGTAGGATGACGGCAGCAGCAGCTACGGCACAAATGTCTCAAACGATGACAGGCAACACAGCCACTTGTTTTTCCTCGAGAGGGTGTTTCTTTTTTCCTCCCCAGGAACATTTGGCTGATAAGTTGTACACATAAAATAACAATAAGAAGTTGACGGCACCTTCAGCTGGCTTTACGGAGACTAGAGCAGAGGGGTTCTGCTCTCTCTGATACTCTTACAGGCTGAGGGACGTTTAAACACCAGACCAAGTTAAACCAAGTTCAGTGCATTTGTTGGGTGGTGTAATCAGTGCTCCTGTTCACAGTCGGAGTCGGAGCTAATTATTGCAAGGAGCTGCTTCATTTAATTTTCTCTAAGGCACCAAACCACTACAGTTATTTACAGGATCCAAAAAAAACCCCAACAAAACAACAAATAAAACAGGTTCTGATGATACTTTGTCTGCATCTTATGCAAATATATATATTTTGCTCCATAGAATGTGAGCTCATTTGATGTCATCTGGTCCTCACCAAGTCTTCAAAGGACATAAATGATAAACTTTACTGTTATTTAACAAAAACTGAGCTATAATAATGAAGACATTTGTGAAAAACAGACTGTAGACTATGATTCAGTAGAAGGTAGATGGTCTTGGACGGTTTGCAATATCGTGATAATTTCCTTTTTTCAAGCCTTTCTGTTGTAGGTTTTGGCTGGACGACTCATATTCAGGCAGCCTTAACTGTCAGACAGATGGCCTCATATTTTACTCAGGATCTGGGAAGTCCACAGTGGAGTTCATGGCTGACTCGAGGATCTGGGAAGTCCACAGTGGAGTTCATGGCTGACTCGAGGATCTGGGAAGTCCACAGTGGAGTTCATGGCTGACTCGAGGATCTGGGAAGTCCACAGTGGAGTTCATGGCTGACTCGAGGATCTGGGAAGTCCACAGTGGAGTTCATGGCTGACTCGAGGATCTGGGAAGTCCACAGTGGAGTTCATGGCTGACTCGAGGATCTGGGAAGTCCACAGTGGAGTTCATGGCTGACTCGAGGATCTGGGAAGTCCACAGTGGAGTTCATGGCTGACTCGAGGATCTGGGAAGTCCACAGTGGAGTTCATGGCTGACTCGAGGATCTGGGAAGTCCACAGTGGAGTTCATGACTGACTCGAGGATCTGGGAAGTCCACAGTGGAGTTCATGGCTGACTCGAGGATCTGGGAAGTCCACAGTGGAGTTCATGGCTGACTCGAGGATCTGGGAAGTCCACAGTGGAGTTCATGGCTGACTCGACTGATTACTTAAAAAAAAAAAAAAAACGTACTGTATGTTCTGCAAGAGAGCCAAAAACGACAATTAGGAAAAAGTTAAGAAAAGTTAAGGCCCTCGTTTCCAGTCATGCCTTTTCTGGAAGAAGCAGTCACTGTTTAGTATTGTCTTGCATTTGTTTAATATTTTAAGAAGTGTGGCTTTGAGTAAATGTTTGTGATGAACCTCAGGAGAGGAGGTTTTTAAATTTGTGTTTCTGGTTACTTTAAACAGTAATGTCCCTAGAAATAGTCTGTTAAAGCTCTGAATAAATATCCTCTGTTTTAGGAATATATGTGGAGGTTGTAATATGTGAGGTAATCTTCATAGTGTTGAATCCTTGAGGAATCTTCGTGGAGAAATGGATCTGTCAGCTCAGAAGTCCGGCTGCAGTGTTTTTTCCTTGAAGCACGTGGCAGAAGGATGAAGGTGACGATTGCAGTGAAGCAGCCGAAAAGCTGTGTGTTTTCTTCAGGAGCCGTGGAGGGTAACACACAGAAAGTTAGGCTGGCATTCATCGCAAGTGCTTGAAAATGACCTTAAATCAGTTTAGCATGTTCCTTTGTCTGTATATTAAGGAATATGCTTCTCTTAGCCGACCGTGTTGTGTAAACCGCTCATCCTCCAGCCCAGAAGTAGCCCAAAAAAAGCTTTTTAAAAATTAATTTTGTTTCTCCGTCTCTGGAGGAATCTTTGGATCCATGGCTTGTTTACTTTGTTCAGTCCTCTTTCTGATAATCCACTTTTCATCTGATTTGTGGGCTTGGACAAGTCCACCAACTGTGTGTCTCTGTGTACGAGCTGCAGAGGGAGTTTGGGGGAGTAGCTCATAGCTGTGAGCAGTCTGACTTTACCGAAATGATCGATGGGCCATTTATTTTTAGTCTCAGTTGTGAAGTCCATCTTAATGGCCATGACATTTATGAAGAAGCCTAATGCTTCAGAAAGCTGTTAGGAGATGATTAAACATTAGGAGAGCAGATATATGTGGTCCATGCTAAAAATAAATAAATAAATAAAATGGGAGATTCAAAAAGTGACAGGGGGAATAGGAGTGCTGGCAGCGGCTGTTAAAAACAGATGTTGGAATCCCGGACCTGGACTGTGAAGGAGCAAATCTGCACCCCAGATGTTTCACCGCTGGAGGCTTCCATCCTCGCTGTGTACCGACTGCGTTTACCACCGTTACCTGCCGATGCTGCATGCGGTACCATCATACAGCCGTTGCCAGGCAACAAACACAACTATACTGTCCAGCAGTCTCTCACCTCCTGTCTATTTTTTATTCTCATTTGACTTAATTTTCTACTTCCGTCATATATTGCGGAGTAATTGACACTGCCACAACATCATTTCTCCTCAGTAATTAATGAATAATACCGAGTTCAGTTTGAGTAGTGAACCAAATACAAATATTTGTTTATGCACAATGTTAACTTAATCAAAACCAAAGATATTCTTAAGAAATATTAGGCATCGGACTATTGTTTCAGTCAGTAAGAATAAATAGATAAAACTCAGCACTATTGCAGGTGATTAGATTATGGTTCATGTCTGCGTTTTGACCAAATCTTTACAACACATTTTTTGAAATGCATAAAGGTGTTTGTTTTGTGCTGTGGCGCAGCAGTGGTTTGAATTTTGGCCTCAAACGGGTCATTTTGCTGTGAAAACTTGATTTGTTTCTTTTATTTTGCTTCTCTCGCCGCTGACTCCTGCTTCATGTCTTAAAGTCACAAATCTGCAAAATCAAACAAAGCTGGGAGTTTCTGAAGTAGATTCCAGTTTGAACAGTTTGAAACACGTTGGAGCTCAGTAAATCATTTTTTTTATAGTTTTCATGCCTGGAAGAGGTGAACGGCTCATCTGAGAGAACAACCAACATCTGGTCATTGACGAGTGACGACACTGCAACATCAGCATCCCTGACAACGTGTGTCCATTTATTTACTTCTTTAAAACCCCTGTAGGCTTTTGTGGTTGAAAGAAGATGATACCTGCAGTAATTGAAGAAATAAACAGGATGTGACAGTTCTGTCGGCCGATGTCTAACCTGGCCTGGATTTCCATAATTAAGTCCTTTGACTGGAATTCTGCAGTGGTGAAAACACTGCAGCTCGTCAGATTATAAATGTGGATGAGGTGCAATGTTGTTTGTTGTGTGCTTAAGAACAAGAACAAGACTTCTTTTTGTAAATATGTTTGTGTCTGATTTCATGCTGTATAAATTGTTAGTCTTGTGTGTCTCCTCTGTCATGTGTGCAGCACCTAATGTTGGTTCAGAAAAGGTTAAAAAGAAACCCAAAAATGTGTGTAAACACACGAATCGTCAACATTTTTGTTGACAATGCATATATTTAAATACCAAACCGGAAAAACATCTGAAACATTTGACCGCTAGTGTAAATCAGGTTCATCTATCATTTTGAAAGAAATCTCTTCATGTGATCTACTTTTGTTGTTTTTATTTTTTTTTTTTGTTTTTTTTGCTTAACTATGACACTCCGAGCATCCCTTTTAAGTTTGCGGTTTCAGAAACACTAACCCATCTTACTGGAGGGCTCTTAGTCACTGCTCAGGTTTATGTCTCTATCAGTGATGTTTCCTTTTTTTTCTTTTTCTTCCAAGCATTGCAAGACAAAATGCTTGAACCTTTAAAACACACTTTGTTGTTTCTTTTCTTTCCATCCTGATTTCAAGATTTTATGACTTATGAGAAAAGCAATGGTGTGACAGATGAAAGCAATGTAGAAGCATGTAATACGGCCTGAACCTGAAGCCTCAGCTGTGCAGCACCGATTACAAACTGTTCTCATGCTGCAGGAGAGTTGGTTCAGGACCTGTTGTTTTCAAATTACATTAAACCTGCTTACTTTCTTATTTATAGTTGAATCTAAATAGGTTTTGTTTTAATGTCCCGTCAGTTCTGGGTCATCTAAAGAAAAACTAACATCACTGTAACATCACAACTGTCAGAAAACAGAAAAGAAGAGGAACGTGCAAAACACGTTTACCTGGTGATTAATGATTATCAAACACATGCATAAATGTTTTTTGTACCTTTTGAACAAAAGAAACTGACAAGCGTTAGTTTCCATTGTTATCTGTGAGGTGAGGAGGGAACCTGAAGGCAGGAGATGTGGAGGAGGGGAGGCTGCTGCAGCCGCCTCAGGTTGAAGGCTTGCATTCCTCAGGTCTTTCAGTAGAATTAAGATCAAGGCTCAGAGTCATTGAAGAAATGCCTAATATTTATTTCATTGGACACTGTTGTGAGCTCTTGGCTAGTTGTGTTGGGCCATTACCCTGTTAGAGGACCCATGACTTGCAAATGAGGTTCCCGACACTGAGCAGTGTGTTTCGCTCCAGGATGCTTCGATTGTCCTCAAGACGTCGTCCCTCATGCTGCTCACCGTAATAGCAAATTACACACTGGCAAGTGCTGGTCTATAAGGGGGGCTGAGTGGCTGATTTTAAAAACAACAACATCAAGGAAAAAAGAAATCAGCCTTTTGAGAATAATGAGAAAATAGGAAGCCAGGAGGTTTACTGAGTGCAGATTTCTCCGGTGTTTTTTCGGGAGCAGTCGGGAGACTCCACATAAAACAGGCCTTTGGACAGGGAAGCTGGAATGCTGGGGAAGAAATACATCCAGAGGGCATGATGGCTGTTGAGTCAGTATTGATCCCAGCGGTGGGCAATAGACAGAGCAAGTTTGCTTTTCCCATTTAGACGGAGACAAGGACACTGAAACATGCTCGCATGCTCTTACTTTAACACTTGGCCTCTTTCTGTTTGCTTTGCACACAAACATTTGCCCGAATATAAAAAAACAGGCGCCACACTTGTCCTCTGTGAAAAGAAATCGGTGAACTGTTTGTCTTCAACAAGGTTCCAGCTGGCTGTTTCCTGCACTGCTGGAGCACCCGCATGTTTGACATCACGGGGATGCTCAGCCTCACCAGACTCAAAGTAAAGCAGTCATCGTTTTGGCCCACAAACTGTGGAATATGACATCTAACGTTGCAAAGTGGTTTTTTTGGGAGCAGGAAAACAGGAGGCGGTTATCTCTGAATTGGTGCGATACAGAGTCCTGCTAACAATTTGTTTGGAGAATGCAGATACGGCCATGAGAAAGAAGGCAGTCGGGCATTAAAATGAGGTAAATACAGCCTCAGATCAATATCAACGCGTTATTTATTCCACTGTTTGATTATTTAAAAAATATGTAGGACAAACTGTCAAAGAAGTTTTGTGAAAATTAAATGCACCCGCTAAGGCAGCAACAATGAGTCAACACATTTTAATATGATTTTTGATTTGTTTGATTGACAATGTTGATTGTAAACTGATTGAGATTTGGAAGCGTTCGTTTAAGTTCATCTCCTTCAGACGTCCACCACCACCACCTCACCGTCTACTAGACTTCACCACTTTGACGGAGCCACTGCAAAACCTTAATTGTTTTTGGTTTTTTTTTTGCCATCTTGTTGTAGATTTGCTCTTGTACTTTGGGGTCATTGTGTAGTTGCTTCATCCAGTTTTGGCCAGTTTACGTGTTGGACAGATTTGACTCACATTTGACTCTAAAATAGTTTGATTTGCTTAAAGAAAGTTTATTTGTTTCCTCTGTACCTCAGTGGCGCCCGGGTACAAATTATTTCCCCAAATCCACTGCTCTTGACACTTAGGCATTTGCGTTGACGTTCTGCTTGGTTTTCCTGAAGGACCCTGTCCCAGAAATCTTGAGGTGTGTTCAGATACAACCTTGCAAAGCCAAGTTGTGCTGCCATGTACATTTGACAGGTAAAAAAGTCTTTTTTGCGATAACTCATCTAAACAGGCCATGATAATTCAGTCTTTTTCTAGCTGTGTTTATGTTTAGGTAAGTCAAAAATAGTTCAAAGGATCACGGCGAGTGTAAAAACCCAGCTCCTTGTGGACCAGCAGTGGCTCAGTTCCAGCTCAGCTGCCTCTGAAAGCCATCAGCTCCCTTTTGTTTTGATGCACAGTGACATTGGACTCATTCAGCACATACATCTACAGAAACCCAGTGGGAGTTTTCCTGTCTGTCCTGTTTTCCCACTCTTTAATTTACACACCTAACTCTATATATTACTCTTTTCTCCCTCTCTGCTGCGGTAAAAATGCTCTGCCAGTCGCTTGAGTTCTTCTCGGAAGATTAGGAGAACCGCAGGGGACATTTGTGAATGAGGAAAGGAAAGTGCCGACAGAGAACAAATTCACCCATTACCCCAGCCATTGCCATCCTGTCTCAAGAGAAATGTGAGTTGGTGTTTGAACTGAATAGTACAATAAGATTGGTCTTTTGTTCCAGCACACGTCATGCACACCCGTGGTCTGACAATTTACACGCTTTCCACTTCCACTAAAGGCATCATAACTTTGCCGTTGGGTGCAAGTTTGTCATTTGAGTAAAATTGCAGGGTGAGGTTTGGTTTATGGAGGAGCCGTGCAGAGAAGGTGGTCATTATGGCTGATGGAAGACAGGGGAAAAGCAGCAAGTGACATGACGCTGCAGTGTTGCATCTTGACTACATTATTACAGTGGAAATGAGGGGAATTTACTGATGCTTGCAAGAGCCTACACACTGTTTGTTAGATTGCTCACTTTTCATCTTTGTGTATTATTTTCGTACATATGTCCTCTTATTAGGGTTGTGGCAAGATCTCGCCATATTAAAGAGGAGCAGTGTTCCCCGTCGTGTGAAGAGCTGTAGTGGGAACCAGCCTGTAGGAGGAGCGGTACATCCTTACTGCTTCCAGTCTGACAGCAAACCACAAGGATGACAGCCTGTAAAACACTTGGCAGCATCACTGAATAATATTTAATAATATATCATGTAAATTAATGTAATTATAAAAATAATGCAATTGCACTGCACATGTGGCGAGGACAGAAAAGTGTTGGATTAAAACAAAAAAGCTTTTTCTCAACGAGGTGTTGGCACCACTGCACACAACATGACTTTAGTCTTTTTTTTTTTTTTTTTTTTTGCACTTTGTATTGCTAGAGTTGTGCTTCCTTTGTATTTTATATAAGAAAAATTATGTTTTAGCAGTTTTTCATGTTGTGGAAAAGAGGTACATTCTCAAAACCCCATTCTAGATCATGTATAGTCATTAATATAGTTGCAGCTCTAAAATGTTTCTAAAACAAAAAAAAAACCTGCATTGTTTTGACACCAAAACAAATAAAAGGTTTTTTCCCCACACATTTTTCATTCAACTCTGAAGTTTCTACCAAGTAAAGGAACATATTGTCTCCTCAAGTCTCGTGGACACAATGTCGTGTATCGTCACACCCCTGCCAGGTCACTGTCACAGCGATGGATCTTGCTTCAGGGGGCTGATTAATTTTTCTTCTCGATTGTTTGGTGCAAACAAAATTGCATTGTGCTGAAGTGCAGATGAAAGGCTCTTGTAAAGGAACTTTTCTTCAATTTTTTGCAAATCAGTTATAACGGTTTACAGAACGTGATTCTCATTCAACCTAATTCTCAGCCAGCTACCAGCTACATGTACGTGCAGGTCATTGATTTCGTAGTAAGAGGTGATTTTAAATGTGCAAATTGATGTTTTCTAAAGCAGTTGGGTTCTGTTTGCATCATCTCCTTCCGTGATCTCAGCATCGTTCCCTGTCGGTATCATGTCAGGATCGTTCCACCACCCTCAAAGTTTTTCCTCTTCCCTTCAGTGCATATATCTGGGAGATGGGAGAGGGAACGCTCCTGGAGGAGCCAGGAAACGGCTCTATCATAAGTTAAATTCCTTTTGTCAAAGTCTTACATATAAATTCAGAGCCTCGACGTGTTGTGCACATTTTAACATGACTTCAGACTAACACAAAGGAACCAAGGATTACTTATTTGGCAGTTCTGACTCCTCCATCCTCGCATCTCTCTCGCTCTCACACTTCCTGAGAAAAGCTAAGACAAAATGATAAAAAGCGCCCCATATGTCCTCTGCATAATGAGAGGCGGATACAAAATGAATTCAGCTCTGATACGGAGTGGGAACAAAATAGCTCGACTCCTAGATGTCTGCGTGCGCAGATCCATTTTCACACGTTGACTTTCTTATTTTCAGATGCATCTAACCAAAAGGTGTTGTGACTGTCAACTGCTTCAGTGACACATTTGTTTGTTTAATAGCTTCCTGTGTGGAAACAAATGCAGGTTCACTACCTGACAGTTGAAACAAATCAAATTAATTTGTTAAATGTTTGAAGAAAGTTTAAAAACAGGTTTCTGTTCCTTCAGCGGGATCGTGAGATCTGAGACTTTTGTTTTATAGCTGATGTAAACTCTACCTGAGTTGAATGATACAACATGCTTTGATGAAGCTGAACTGCTGTCTCCCCTTAAATCTTGAATCTGTATTTTCACACTAAACCAGGTTCACGTTTTGGCAGCTGAAAGACAACAATAAAGAATTGGAGGGGTTTCTTTACCCGGGGTGAATAACACGCTCAACATTTCCTGCCAAACTTTTTTCATTGTGTGTGTAAGAGTGATGATATACAGTACACTCTGCTCAAAATCTAATATATTAATGTATTCATCCATCCATGCCCGTCTACTGCCTCCAGGGTGTTTGGGAGACGGGGGAGACATCATGGATGAGGGGCAAATATGACACACACATCCACAGGATGCAATTCTCAGCCTGTCATATTGCTGTTTTCAGTCTTGTTTGTGCATTGCACCCAAGGTGAAACTCCAGGCGATGTTTATTTGTATGGCTTGTCTGCGCTTTGTTCCACATCCAAAGGGCACATGTGTGCTGATTATAAGAGTGTGCTATTTGATTACATGCTCTGGCCCATGGATGTAAGGTAATACGTGCGATAACCTCAGGTCATAGTCAAGAATGTCTCAGTGAAAAGGCAGTTTTGCACTTTAATTGCTTTATTTTGTCCTGTTCAACAACATGTGTTCAAAAGCTTATAAAACAAGCACTACTTGTGTTGGCTGCGAAAATACTCCGGCTCAGTTTTGTCTTACATTACTTTCATTTGTTTTCTGTGTGTTTTACTCAAATGAGATTAATTTAAGGTGTCAGAAAGGAGCTTCTGCAAATTCTAGCTGAGATGATCCCTCTGTAGACATGGAGGTTGAGTCAGTTATACAAGATTTACTTGTGTTTTGTCTTATTTGCCTTTTCTGGTATTGCTTGTGTGAGTCCCTTAGCTGTCCCCACCATCCTGTCCACTGTAGCTATGCAGTTGTACCACATGATGACCAGGAACAGGGTCTGAGGTTTCTATAGGGGGTTTTTGCCGATGGCAGGGACAGTGGACCATGATGACAGTCTTCATCACAACTGTCAGCACAGCTTTAATTCCACCTCACATTTCAGCTGAGGTGCTTTGCCAATGAAAAAATAAAACAAGGGAAAATGTGTCTAATTTCCTAAAATACACTACACTTAAAGGGTAAATTACAGTAAAATATAATGCAATAAAACCTCATAAATTAGAATGATAGAACTGATAACGGTGTTGGCATGAAGCTCTCAACTTGTGTGTTCAGTAACGACTTAAAAAATCTTAAAGCAGATGTTATATGGACACTGTTGTTTCATAACTCAGAAGCTGTCACCCTACAAGCGTGATCGTCCCCAGTTTAAGGCTTCTTTAGGGGGCCTCTAGAAACTTGGTTAGAGGACCATACCGCTCTGACTGGAGCTCATTGAAATAAGGAGGGGCCAACTCGTTCATAGCTTTAAATGTAAAAGTAAAATTTAAAAATCAATCCTGTATTGGACAGGAAGCCAGCAAGCAGCTTCATTTTGCACCACCTGGAGGCATCGTATAGGCGTTTTGTACGTGGTCCATGCCCACATACAAAGTATTACATTTACATAAACGATTTATTACTTATAAAAGCATGTAACACACTCTCCAGATCTGTTCGGGGGAAGAAGCTTTTTTTTTGGCCAATAACTTCTACAAAAAAACCCCAAAAACAACACAACTGATGAAGTCTATCTAAATTAAAGCATTATCAAAATACTGTACATTGAAAACACCACAGGAGCAAGATGCACAAAGAACAAAACAATGGGGCCTAAAAAAGTACCCTGTGGTGCACCACAGAGGAGTATTTCCCACATGGTCACAAAAACGTCTGTATGACCAGTACGATTGGAATAATCAAAAGCTCCTTCAAATGAAACTGACCCTGTTATCTAAACAAAAACAGAAAACTCCTTGGTCTTCGCTGTAGTTCAATGAACAACAAAGATTTGCACTTTACCTGGATGTTCTATGGTGTTGGTGAACACCTCTGGGTTCTAGGAATTAGGAATGGGATTCTCCCTTTGCCTGCGTGTGTTTTGTCTGTCTACTCCAGTATCCTCCCACAGTCCAAAAACCTGCGGACCAGGCTGATCTGTGATTCTGAATTGGCCGAGTGAGTGAGTGAGTGAGTGAGTGAGTGAGTGAGTGAGTGAGTGAGTGAGTGAGTGAGTGAGTGAGTGAGTGAGTGAGTGAGTGAGTGAGTGAGTGAGTGAGTGAGTGAGTGAGTGAGTGAGTGAGTGAGTGAGGCTGTTTGTGCCTGGCCCTGCGATGACTGATGAGTTGTCTTTCACCTGATGACTGCTGGGATGAGCTCCAGCTGAGCAGAGGTGTAGACATGCTATTCTATCTGTTTTAGACTCTACATTGTTTGGCATTCATAATGGACAGGAGACGGAGACTTTCACTGTACTGGGGAACATGTTTCCTTGCTGTTCATGTGACAGTAAACAGACCTCATTCCAGTGTGTTTGGACTCTCCAGATCTGTCTACTATGGAAAACAGGTCTCAGGAAATGCAGAGGGGCTAAAAGGCTGAAATCCTTTAGTAGAGACACAGGTTCCTCTTAGAAACTGCAACATTTATCTTCAGTTCCCAGATTATTAAGGCGTGTAATTAAAATGACAGGTGATGTAACACAAATGTGAACATGCCTCTTCCATTATAAACTCGAACATGTGCGTGTGTGTGTGCGTGTGTGTGTGTGTGTGTGTGTCTGCTAAACAGATTTCTGGAAGGCTCTATGAGGGATGGCGTTGGAAATGAAAGCCTGGGGATGATACCTTGTTTCCTCAGGCCATGTTCATATGTTCTGCTGAGTTTGACAGTGGTTTTGCTTACAGAACTTAAGTTGATGAGTTCTGCTGACAGAACCCATCAGTACTGTGTCATGACTCCTTGCTTTAAGGACTTACAATCGTTCCAGTAAACAAGGTCATGTGAAAAGACAAATAAATACATCACTTGGACACATTGTGTCTCAGACACTGAAGCATTGACACTACTGTTCATGGTTTTCCTTGATGGAAGTGTTTGTGACTTCCTGAAGGAAAGACTACAGCATAATGATGCTGAAACTCGAGACAAATAACAGTTAAAATTGATTTATCAGTGGCCATTTAGACAGCAACAGCGTTTTGTGGTTAAGCCTCTGAAAACCAAGACTTTCTTAATGCATATCTACTTGTTCTGGTGAATTAAGAAAAATACCATTAAATTGGAAAATTCTCTCTGCCTAAAGAGACTGCATGAATAATTACTTGCTGGCTGATGGCACTATCTGAGTGAACAGCACGATTTCTTTGTTCTCTGTCTTTTCAAAGTCTGCTTTTCAGCTGCTTCAATTCATAGAAATGCTATTTGAACTTCTCTCTGACCCGATTCTTTATTACTGTGAAAACATACGCTTTTCAGAGTACGCTGTGTTAGTCAGCACATAAGTACTCCACAACATTTAAACAAGCCGCACAGCTTTTTAATAAAATGTAATGATTCACGTGCGTTACAGTGTCGAGAGCGGAGATGAGAACCTGCGTCGTGAAGGAGCCTTCATGTTTACGTTCGTGGTTCGTTTCCAAAGCAGTTGGGTTTTGGATGTGAAATTTGTTCTGCTTGTGTGTCGCCAGTGAGAAGCTGGGGAATTTTTTATAAAAGCTCTTTGTTTTTTTCCTCCATCTGTGACTTGGTGCGTCTTGTCTACATTTTCTGCAGCGGAATAACTCGCACAAACCTGCAGTGTGAAAGCTCCAGGCATCTGTTTACGAGGCATCTTCAGGAAATGGGATTGAAAATGTTGCTTTGTCAATCGTTAGAAATAGACTTTAATTTAAAGAGCTGCACTTGGTCTGGTTGTTTGAGTTGTCTGACAGCAGTCGACAGGAAGCCGCGGGTTTGTGCTTCCTCTGCAGGCTGATGCAGCGCGTTATTTCTCCACACAGTCCTTCAGCCACGATCAGTCTGTTATCATGGCTAAAATTACACCCAAAATGTCTGACCTTTATATTGCTAAGGATAATTGGCTCTGCTGCTTTGACGTCCTTAACAACTGCTCTCACCGTTTCCTTGGACATTCAGAGGAGGCCACATCCTTGAGGCTTTGATTGATGGCGGAAAATATAGCCAAGGAAATGGCTCCCTGATTGGCTCAATGCACTTATTGGCAAGCAGTTCAATCACTCGTCCTTCTTCGTCGGTTAGTTGTTTGCCTGTCAAAATGTTCACGAGGAGGAGAGAAAAGCAGAAGAAAATGCAGTAGATGTATAATATTTTATGGTGTTTGAATCTAAGCATAATGGCATTTTGAAGACCAGTGTAGGACCGAGTAAAAACGTGACTGGAGAGGCTGATGTTAAAGGTTTATATCAGCTGCTGCAGCTCCACGGACTACCTCACCATCTGTTCTGCTCTAGAACGGCACCAGAACCTTCAGGTGCTCTACGCGGCATGCATCGGTGCGTTGGAAACGAAGTAAACGGTGTTGTCATTGTGATTTGAGTCATGTTAACAACCGTGAGGATACAGGAGGGTTCAAACGCCATCCTCAAACCTGCAAAAATAAGAACATCTAAATCGCCTTGATGGTTTTTGTTTTTGTTTTTATCCTGTGGTTTTAACACAATGGTGTTGTAAAATACAATACACGCTGTGAGATAATAAATCCAGGGGAAGAGAGCCTGTAGCCAATAAGAAAATGCCAAAACTGCTAATGTTTCTTCATTGCTTAAAGCCATTTGGAATGAGAAATGGTCTCATTTTCCAAGCTGGTTCTTAGGCCTCTTGTGTTAATTATACGACATGAGTAATTATACTGAAGGGATCAGTTGCCTCAAGTTTCACTGACTGTTGTAGCCGCACACAACACGGTGTCTTTCTGTCAAGAATAACAACATTTAATGCCTTTTTCAATTAACTCCAGGATGTTTTTTTTCTCTTTTATACACAATCCATCAACAGATGTGGGTCTGTCCTTGCAAATGTGCTTCGAAAACACAAATTAGGCTGTTATGTGCTCTGTGTCAGCCACTAGTTAAAAGTATGATTATTATTATGGTTAATTCATGTATTTTAACGTTTGCGTTAGTCGCCAACATAAAATTCTAAAAATAATAATGTTAAGTTGTCACAGGAGAGAGGAAAGAGAGAAGTTATTAAATCAGTTCAACAAGTAAAAAAACAACAACTTCATAACACCTGCAGCTTTCTAAAACTGACCTCTTCCAAATGTCCTCTGAGGTGGAATTGGTTTTCTCTCTCTTCACAAAAACATACAAAAAGCTGCTTGTTGTAAAGAGGCATGAGTAATGCTGGCGGGAGCAGAGGTGGACTTACGATGGTAAAAGGATTTTCAACACTGATTGATCCGTCCCAAAATCCCAGAGAACCCAGGATCAGCCTCTCATTTCCAGGACTTTTTATTTCACAGAGATATTTTCACAAGGACCGAGCTCGACAGTAAATACTGGTTTAACATGCAACTACGGTGCAAATTCAACTCGCATTAAACTGTCAAATATAATTCCATAACGCAAATGTGTACTTTTATATACTAAGTGGCCACTGAAGCATAGCTCATCAACTGCATCAATATGTACATTCAAATATTATATAATGGGATAAGGGTATTTAATTTATTTCCCTCATTTTCAATGCCTCGCCGTTGTAAATGAAGATATTTTGTTCTGTTGTGTTGGACTGGCTCCTCAGAAAGTCTGTAGACCGTATGATGACTCCTCAGGACTGGATGGTCCGGGCTGTCAGATAACCACTGAATTAAATCCTTCTCACGCGCCTGCACAATATACCACAGCTGACAGAGCGGTGCTTTATTTAAGGTTGGCCGTGGCAGAGGAAACCTCAAAAGCAGCGTCGATCATTCCACAGTTGTGCGTCTGAAGCAGCTTTACGATGCTGATCAACCGAGAGTCGTAACTGCGATGCAGCGCAGCACGCTGCCGATGCTGCCGATGCTGCCGTGGGAACCACCAGCAGCTTTGATTAGTAAACAAATGAAATCATTGAGAATACTGAGAGTTTTTTTTGTTTTTTTAGTTAAAATGTCAACAGCTTAAGCCCCATTCAGAGGACTAGCCTTGTCTGGGACCTGCAGTGATTCGTGATAATTAGAGACGGCGTCCGAGATATTAATTCAGCGTGAACCTGGTCTGTGATTTGTAAAGTAAAACATTCCTGCCCTATTTCAGCACACCCAGGTGTCACGAGATACATTTAAGCCCATGTGAAAGCACATCTCAGTAATGAACTCAGGTTCTGGTGGGATTCTTTTTTTCTCCTTTTTTAGTCTCTTTCCTGGAGTAAAGGTGGCAGCTGGTGTAGACGGAGCGTCATTATATAATTAAATTAGCCCAAATCCAACACATATAGCATAATGATATATTTTTGGCAGATACAAATAAAGAAATTAGTCAGCATTAAGCTTCACATGGACCTCCAGAAGCAAGAAGCCCAGCGGTGGATGCATTAACAGAAAACTTTTGTTAATGCAGCAAACTCAAAGTCTGCTCTAACAGCACTTCAACAACAGCTCCACTTACATGTACTGTTTACTGTTACCATGGAAACTAATGCACGCAGGCCTGCACACCATTTTTAAGTGTCCAGCTGTGGAGGATGTGAGTAGACGCGTTCAAATCGCTATTCAGAGTTTAAGTAGTAACTGTAACAAAACAGAAGGCTTTGATTACACGGCGGGCGATTCATATCTGCACATTATGGGAAAACAAAGACTTTCCTTATCCTGTGAGAACGCGGTGCACAAAACACAGATGTTGAGGTGCAGTTTTTTTGAATGACTACAGGTCCTGAAGGTCCAGTCCAAAGTGGGTGGAGCATCGGTCACAATTTAGCTGTTAGTAGTAAATACACAACTGTCTTTGGAAACATTAACGGACAAGTTCTCTTCGATTATTATTTTGTCATCACACAAGACAGCAAAGAACTTTACAATGAGTTAGTTGGAAAAGCGTCTGTAGCACAGTTTTTGTAATAATTAAGTTGCAATAGCTGAAATGGACCTCCTGAGAGACGGCATTAGGCCAGCGCTTCTTCACTGTTTATCTCAACTATAGCAGCTTTTGGAAATAATCATCTTACACAGCAAAGCAATTATTCAAAAGCCCTCTTAATTGACCAGGCCTCCAAACATACGCACTAAGCAGCTGGTCTGAGCGTCGGGGCGGCTGGATTCAGGTTCTGGAGGCAGGAATGACTGAGAAGTGGATGTATGAGATTCACACGGGGTCTCAGTCATTTCTCACTTTCTATCTCATTACAGGGTAATTGCTGTAGCGCTGCAGAACTTAGTGGTTCTGTTATTATGATGCATGATTTCAGTAGCTGCACCTGCAAAGGCCTCTGCAGCTTTTACCTGCTGCTTCGCCTGACCAGGACAATCCACCTGTGTTCCAGCCTCGGCCCCCAGTGATGGAAAAATATCAAAACAGCCATCCTGAAGTCTGGTGGAACTGACTCCAAGTAATATTAGCAACACATTTGACAGAAAGAGCAAGCAGTCATCAAAGAGGTTGGTCTGGCTGACTTTTGAAAGCCCTGCTCAAGAGCTTTTAGCTTTTGTTGCTGTTTTTAATTACCCATCAATATTTTGTCACATTGGAAACACACGTTCCTCTTTTTTGTTCGGCAATTAGATCAACGTTTGAGGATGATCACGACGGAAAACGAGC
This sequence comes from Xenentodon cancila, assembly GCA_014839995.1. Classification (NCBI taxonomy): domain Eukaryota; kingdom Metazoa; phylum Chordata; class Actinopteri; order Beloniformes; family Belonidae; genus Xenentodon; species Xenentodon cancila. The sequence continues at coordinate 5,684,313 of CM026214.1, read as the reverse complement.
ACAGGTGTGGTTTGAGATGAGGAAGCAATACTTTGCTGAATGGTTTGCAGTCTGAAATGAAAAATGCTTATTTGAATGGGATTCTTTAAAGAGAGGACGCCTTTGTCACAAGTGTTTTGGATGTAAAAATTCCCAGACTTCATGATCGTGAATAAAGGGAGAATGTGACATGTCTGATTGTTAAGTGAGAAATCACTGTTGGTTGGAGTGTTTGATGAGAAACTGCGTATCAGGAGCAGGAGGCTGTTTCCATGACTGATGAGCCATCATCTGGCATCTGCGGCTGAGCGAAAATCACTTCACTGGCTTGGCTGCTCACATTATTCAGGCAATTTTGCTTCATAAACACTGACATATTTTCCAACATTAGTTTTTTTTTTTTTTTCTTCTTCTATCTAATCCATAAAGCCCTTCCCTGCTGAAGGCATGGTGATAAGGATTATTTAAACCTAAATTATGCTAATGTTATGTAGTTTTATACCTTATACAGCTGCTGGCAAGACTGTAAGGTGTCGTTTAGTTTTTATTCATCATTTAGAGTTGAACAAAGGACGGTACTCTCCAGAAGTGCAAAGGCATCCCAAAAGTTTAAAGTTTTTGTACACAACTATGCTTTAAGTGTGTTTTATTTACTTATAATTCCACAATGAAGTGTAAAAACACCAATTCTGTTTGGAATTTGGTGTTGGGTGGGAGTTGGGTCGGTGTTGGGTCGGTGTTGGGTGGGAGTTGGATGGGAGTTGGGTCGCCGTTGGGTGGGAGTTGGATGGGAGTTGGGTCGCCGTTGGATGGGAGTTGGGTCGCCGTTGGGTGGGAGTTGGATGGGAGTTGGGTCGCCGTTGGGTGGGAGTTGGATGGGAGTTGTCGGTTGTTGGGTGGGAGTTGTCGGTTGTTGGGTGGGAGTTGTCGGTTGTTGGGTGAGTGTTGAGTCGGTGTTGGGTGAGTGTTGAGTCGGTGTTGGGTGAGTGTTGAGTCGGTGTTGGGTGGGAGTTGGGTCGGTGTTGGGTGAGTGTTGAGTCGGTGTTGGGTCGGTGTTGGGTGGGAGTTGGGTCGGTGTTGGGTGAGTGTTGAGTCGGTGTTGGGTCGGTGTTGGGTGGGAGTTGGGTCGCCGTTGGGTGGGAGTTGGGTGGGAGTTGGGTGGGAGTTGGGTTCGGCGTTGGGTCGGCGTTGGGTCGCTGTTGGGTTGGCGTTGGGTCGGCGTTGGGTCGCTGTTGGGTTGGCGTTGGGTCGGCGTTGGGTCGCTGTTGGGTTGGCGTTGGGTTGGCGTTGGGTCGCTGTTGGGTCGGCGTTGGGTCGCTGTTGGGTTGGCGTTGGGTCGGCGTTGGGTCGCTGTTGGGTGGGTGTCGGGTCGGCGTTGGGTCGCTGTTGGGTGGGTGTTGGATGGGAGTTGGGTGGGTTGTTGGGTGAGTGTTGAGTCGGTGTTGGGTGGGAGTTGGGTTGGGCGTTGGGTCGCTGTTGGGTGGGTGTTGGGTGGGAGTTGGGTGGCAAGCTGCTTTTAGCTGGAGTCCGAGAGGAGAGCCCACAGCCTGAACCGTATCTCTACTTTGGTTTTGGACATTTCCCACCTCCCAGTTGAGCTCAAGGAAGTCAGATCGTCACTTACAGGCGAAATATATTTGCAGTTTTTATCATTTCTGATGTCCTTGAGGAAAATATCTGCACTTTCAATTTTTACTTTGAGCAAATTAGAAATATATTAATTTAAAAGAGCAATTCAAAGTGGAAGCTCGCAATAAACTAAGCATAATGGTAAACAGCGTGTTGGAGCGGGTCTGCATGGTTTGTATCAGCATGAGAGGGAGAGAGAGAATATCACTTCTTTGTGTCAGGATACATGATGGAGGATATAACTGTTGGGGAACACTAAAAGTATTGTTTTGCTGCAAAACAAGTCACTTATGTCCACAGTTAATGCCTTACAAATTAGAATAGTTGTCAGTTTAATTATTGCGTGCACTCTGCAGATACGTGGTGCGATAGAGCTAATGCACTAATGACAAAGAGTGATGCGGTAGTTTCATCCTGTGTTGCTGGCTGCTGCCGCTGCTGCTGTTGAGCCCATGTCAGTTCCTGCCACTGGCACTAGTAAACTAGGAGAACCATCTGATGTTAGTGCCGTCACGCATGATGAATTATCCTCGCACAACTCTGATTGTGACTGAAAGAGATGCTGGGTTGTAATATTTCTGAGCCGGGGAAAGTATTTCTCATCACACTGAAACATCTCGTTCTCAGTCATCACAGTCAAACAAAAACAAAGACAGCCCAAGTCTGTGATCTACTTAGAGGCATCAAAGATCCCGAGAGCGTCTGTGATAGAAATGCCCCAAACAGCATTTGTTTTTATTATGCCGAGCAGTCGTCTCACAAATCTCCACCAACCAGAGACGGTTTACGGTTTAAGATGTGTTGAAACATTGATACTGATGCCGGTGGACTAATGGAGGAGGTTTAAGTGACGGACCAGGATCATCCGTGCACATAAGGAATTGAAAGTCATGATGATTAATTATTGGTCCTATGGTTAGCATGAAGAGATTAAACGGATTGGGACTTAAAATCGATCCGTGTGGTTTTTCATAGACCGTTTCAGAGATGGATGCTGCCACAGTGACATCATTTAGCATTTTAGGGAAACGGTGTGAACTCGCTTCAAAAATATAAAATACTGAACATTTGGATGGTCTTTGTGTCCAATTAACAGAAGAATAAGTCATGATTGCAGGGATCTTTTCAGAGGGAAGACCGACATACTCATCCGAAGGACTGAATCCCGTGAATGACGACTTGTTTGGAAAGTTTAGCATTTTATGAAAGAAGTTGAAGGTGTCGAACTGGCATGCGTTTGGTCATCAACAGCCAGAGGGGATCAGCAGTGACTGTTCACTACAGCAGTGCATTAATTTCAGCACCATATTTAGTCTCACAACTCTGCTGTTCCGTTTCATGAGGTTTTCCTACCTTAATTAATGCCAGCTCATGCTGTCCTACTTGGAGCGAGCCTGTGCAGGTTTTAACTTTGAACTTTCAATCAAATTGGAACGACTGAGAGTCTAATCCTCTGCTTGGTCACTTCATCAAAAGCAATATGCCAGGAACCTAGAGGTAATTTAGCTGCAGATCCTCCTGTACACAGTAAGGTGAACACTGAATCTTAATAACTGGCCCGGCTTTAAATAGCGATTATTAGCTGCTTCTTGTTCCGTTGGGCTTTTTGCATAACCGAGCTGGCAGTCTTTATGATTATGTCTGCAGGTGGTGAATTCACTCTCCGTACATTTGAATGCCTTTTGTGAAGCCAGATAAACAAGTGCATCACTAACTAGCTTTTGAAAAAGTTCTTGCCGCACACCTTGAGGTTACAGCTGACCTTTTAGTTCTTAAACAAATGTTGTGTAACGTGTGCACCACTCAACATTGATTATGCTTTGCTGAATCACTGAAATGTTAATTGCGACCATTCTGGTTTTAAGGGTGAGAATATCAACAGGCTTGTCAGAAGGGTGCAGACTGGCACAGAGCGATGTGTTAGATTTGTCTCTCAAGATTAATGGGTGGTAAACAAACAGAGGAGTAGGTGTTTTTGTTTATCTGATGATGTGCAGACGTACTACAGGGGAGTAGGACGTAGTCCCAGATTTACTCTTTATGTGTATAGCTGCATGTGCACAGTAATATAAGATTTATTAATGCATGTTAAAAAGGATGTGTGTAAAGAGGAGTATATTGTGATATTGATATGCACTTAATGTTGCTGTAAGACGCCTTAAAGTCCTTTCAAATTGAGGCGCTGAGCTGCTTCTGCTGCTCATACTCTCTGCATACCTCACACCCTGTGTGCATCTCACCTCTTCGTCCCTTAACACGATGTGTTAAGCTGTTTGAGGACAGAAAAATTCTGGGGTTGGAGATAAAATTGCAAGCAAAAAACAACGAATTATAAGGAGAGATTTCTTTAAGGTTACCTGTTGATGAATACTGTGTACAACGCAGAAGCCTGGCGTTAAACCCAGTTTATCGATATTGAACATAAAAATGACTGTTGCTGTTCATCATGTTTTAAAATGAAATTCCCAACGTAAATAATTTCCCTGAACTCTGAGTTCACTAGTTCTGCCAAGTTTTGTCACACTTTTTATTTTTGCATCAGTGTTGCCTGGTTTCTGAACTGAAATAATAATAATAAAAAAAAAAAAAACTGCTTTAAAATGCTTCCTCACATGTTTGTTGAGGCATAGAGTTTAAATCTCTTTAAAGGTGTTGATTCCTGTCTCCGTTTTGCTGCTGTCCTTCGTTGTCAGGCAACTGCAGTGAGCCAACCTGCTTCAATTCTGCCTTAAAAAAAACTGCTTAATTTGTTCATTAGTCTTGCTGTGTTTATATGACGCAAAAGAATATTAAAAGAAATGTTTAGAGGTACTTCTGCAGGCAGGCTTCAGGTGGCTCTTTATGGTAATGCATTATTTATTTGTTTTGTAAGGATTTAATCACTATTCTGAAAGTATCTACACAACTGATTTTGTTACCTTAATGCCAGCCGGTACCATGTCTCCTCTGAAAAGTTCAGTCGCATCGCTGCAGCAGGAGAGAAAGATCTCACGTTCATGAGTCGTAACGGCTGCGTCTCAGACGTCAAAACTACCAACAGACTTTCAGACGTGGCAGTGCCGTGTAAACTGGACGTACATCGCTGCGTGTTACAGTGATGACAAGCCTGCAGGTTAAAAACAAGAAAAAGGTTTGAATTAATTTAAAATGATAATCGCGCATGTGTTACCACCAAAAAAAAAAGGTCCAGCTGCTTCCATCACGTGGAAGTGCTTCGTGTTTGTGAAGGAAGCCTCCATCTGCCTGACTTGTGAATTCAAACATGTTGTTGCCTTTAAATGTTTTTAGCATTTTGTAGTTGGAATAAATATTGTAAGACATTAAGTTTTCAAACCAGCACAAATGACTTTTGTTCATGTTAAAATATCAGTTTCTTTTAGGAAGCATCGTCTAGCTGACAAAGTCACTTATCAGGGCTCCTTTCATTTCTATGCGTCACATAAAACTGAAATTATGTCTCACACTTCCACGACTCAGACATCCAGTTTGAGCTAAAAGATCTAAAAATGGATAGAATAAATACTGATATATATGTGCATATTTCTTAAAGGATAAAGTCCCATTCTTTGCTTGAGTCTGATAGCTGAGTAGTCTTAATCTGGTACTTTTGGATCTTTTCCCAGACTGCATAAGTGTGCGTGGAAGATGAGGTAGCAAGTTAAGTGGTCCGCACTCGCAGCATCCGGCGTAGTTGTCCAGCACACTTGGCAGGACGAGATGCAGTGCACGCTTCGTATCGTTTTACAGCCCGATGTCGCACATCCGCCTGGATGAACCCGCCTCAGAGCCACTGTGGACATCGCTGCAGAGACGACCGACTCAAGGAAAGTAATTACGGAGGGAAAAAAGTGTGGGAGCGTTGTAAAAGTTGGACTGTGTTGTAAAATCGACACAAAGAGTTCATTTGTGTTGATTTAATGGAAGAGACATGGTAGGAACTGTCCATTTAAGCACTGATGAGGCGTAGGAAGCACAAACAGTAATGCACTCGTAGTACCTCCCTGCTTCGTCTTCTCCCTCCTCTTTTGAAAAGAGCATGGTTGAAAGAGAATGATAAAAAGTATGATTCATGTGATGCTAGTGGGCTTACACTTAGTATTTTTATTACTTCATTACATGGTAACGTAACCTCCATTCTGGAGACAAAGAGTTGCACTGAAGGTAGAACTTCTACTTTCATGTTCCCGCATTTCAGGATGACGAGGACATCCTGGTAAATGAAGTAAGAGGTGGCTTGAGATGAACAAGATTAATCCAAACAGCCAGTTCAAACAACTTCTTCAGAACGTTTCTAAACATCATTGGATTGTCACGGGCTGTCTGCTTATTGAACACTGAGGCTTTTCCTTTTGAAGAAAACGGTATCGTGTTCAGATCAAGTCGTGTCATGACAGACACTGAAAGCCTTTTTCCATTTCTTTCTCCTTTGAAGTGTTCGTTATCTTCTGTCCCAGAGGGAATCTCTCGTACTGTATCTGAGCGCACAAACACGTGAATGTCAAAATAAAAAGGCGAATCAATGGTAAAAATAAAGAGTATATTGAAACATTTAATCTCAAAATTGAGTTCTTTCCAATGTGAATTATGAGCTGTCATTACTTATGAAATACGTGCATAATTTAAATAATTTTCTTTCATGTGAATCCTCATTAACTTTGTTAGTGTCAAAAAACTTCAAAAGAGTGTTAATGTATTTCAAATGGAAAGTTGTTTTTTTTTCTTATTAAGATAATTTAAAAAAAGTTGCTAATGCCGTTCAGTTTTGTGCCACAAGGTTAGGACTGCTGTTACATAAATAAACGAGAGACGAGTCCAAGACATCCTGTTTGTTTTGTGACGGGTTGACGATGACGTGTGGCTCTCGGGTTCAGCAGCGATTGTTCATCACATACTTGTCTTCTTGAGCTGATACGAGACGGCGCTGCGACGGCGTTGGCACACGCTCGCCAGACGCTCGTCAGACGCCACGGACGGCTGATGTTTTGATACTTTCACCTCTTAAAGCCTGATGTTAAGTGAAGACTGTCTGAAGTCACAAACCAGCACTTGAGAAGCCGTGACGAACCTTGTTATGATGTCCAGTGTTTCCTCGAGCGTGCACCGTTTGACGCGCAGAAAGAACCTGGCTGATGCACGTGACCCAGCAAGACGTGCACATGCACGACACTGAATGCATGTAAGGCACACGTTGCCAGTGAGTGAGAGCGGTGAATGTTGCAGTCAGCTTTTTGTGCAAACGAAACAAAACAAAAGAATCCAGTTACCCAAATTCAAAACCAAATGTCTTCCTAATGCACATCTGGATATTCGAGTATTCGGACCCGTCAGTACTTCAGAGCTTTCTAACGTACTTTTCATTATTGGTTCACTTTAACTATTGGCAATCGATTCAATAACCTCTCTCAGAACACGGCAGCTCGGTCTCTCACACCAGTGTGAGAGACCGAGACCGTGTGGTGACGTTAAAATAATTTGTAGCACTAACTGATTTTCTTACAGCACATAGACCATATGCTTCACAATATACAAGTCCAATTTATTTTTAAAGTCTGTATGCTGTCAGAACTCGCACAGTAGCCCCCTGAGAAAAGAATATTGTGCAGTTTGAAAATGACCAGAAAAGCCTTTAGCTTTATTAAGTAGGATGTTTTAAAATGCAGTTTATCCTCCCTGATCTGAAAGGCTTCAACTACTTTATATACCTTAAGCCTAAGCATATTCCTCCTTTCTTAATTCACTTAAGGCTAAACTGACTGAATTTTCTATTTTTTATCAAAGTGGAGTTTGTTGAGAAGAAAGTGCTGACCAGCATTTGACACCTTGTTTGAGGTGCAGAGACAGTTTAATAGTCTGAAAGAAGATGGCAAGTTTAGAGAGAGGTTTTATGAGTTTATTGTCCACTGACACCTCAAACACAGCAATAAACCTCAGCTGAAACCGCGATTCATCTGCACCGCTCTACTTTACACTCTTTATTTTGTACCCACTAAATCTCCTCCTCATATGTCATAAAAGATTTCTGATTTTCCCACGGATGAATGGATCCCAGGATGGACGGATGATCTCTCATGTGCATCCTTGCTCTCCCCTGGGGCTCTCCTCCCAGTTCAACATGACCGAAATAGGGAGAAGTGATTTACAATTACTGGAACACACCATTTGGTCCACCCTTTTGAAGACGGGAAAGCAGAGGGTGTGCTCCAAGGACCAAAGGCTGTGCTCCAAGGACCAAAGGCTGTGCTCCAAGGACCAAAGGCTGTGTTCCAAGGACCAAAGGCTGTGCTCCAAGGACCAAAGGGTGTACTCCAAGGACCAAAGGGTGTGCTCCAAGGACGTGTCAGCCAAGACAGCCCTACAACATCCAGAGCCTTAAGGAACTCAAGAGCACACAGCATCCGAAGTGAGTGCTGCCAGAGCTGAAATGAGAAGCAGCTGAGGTCAGCTGGGATCCACAGTCACTCGACTCTTGAGTCTGCCAGTAGCTTTGCAGAACCTAGACTTGTGAGCAACGGGCCAAGCGGCAGCCGGTCCCTGCGGAGATCTTTAGTTACAGCTCTAGCAGCACTCATTTCTGATGTTATCTTGGTCACATGTGAAATAAGGATTCTTGGACAGATTTGATCAGAATGAAGATAGTAGCATCATAGGTTAGAATAAGATGCGCCAACTAAAGAAACTTGATGACTGAACTGAGATGGTCGTGTTCCAGCCTACTTCCACGTCTGCTTGCTTGTCACATATGCAACATGGTGGAGAGCGTTTCCACTGCAAGTCGGACCGCCACTGGGCATGCAGGGTTTAAACCAAATGCATCTTTACACAATCTTAAACTCAAAGTCTTTAACATGGTTACCCAACAGATGGAAAACAAAGAGTCGAGACTGCCTCGTCTTCAAAATGTTTTGTAAAGCTTCAGAATATTTCAATTAAACTTTTGAATTTAATAACAACGGTCTAGCTTGGTGTCTTTTTTTTTTTCTAGACTGCATACATTTCTCCTGTTTGTTTGAGGTACAAAAACCTTGTTCATAAGAGAAATAAAAGTTGCATGACATCATTACCACTCAGTTATTTGCTGCTAGTGTGCTTCATGTAGCTCTCGTACACGCTTTCTGCACATCAAACATTTTTTTTTCTTTTTTTTCCCCCTTGTTTGCACATATATTAATGGTTGATACCAAATTGGTAGGACCCAAAAGATATATATATATATATATATATATATATATATATATATATATATATGCATTTTAATCTGTAATCAAGGGTTTTTTTTTGTTTTTGTGTTTTTTTTGTGTGTGCATATGTGTGTACAGGTGTGTGCAGATGTGTACCCTTCACCGGCCCTAATGACAGTCTAACTATTTTTTTATTGATCCCTAGGTAGGACGCAGAAAAAGAAAAAGTAAAAATAAATAAGTAAATAAGTAACTAAATTCTGCCAAAGAGGGCTAAAATCACCGGGTGTGGTATGTGAATAGACTAGAAATAGAAAAAGAAAGAAGGAGAGAGACGAGACAGTGGTGGTGTAGTGTGGTGTCTGTGTTTTAATGTGTGTTAAAAAGGAAAAAAAGAAAGAGAAAAAAAAAGGGAGTAATGTGTTGTTTAAAGGATAGAGGTGGACACAGGACAATAAGGTGTTAATAAAAAAGAAGACAGAGAAAAGGGGGAGGGGCATTCTATTCTCTATTGCATACCTGAGTGTTTGAGGGTGTAGGGGCAGTTTTTAAAAAGTTATCTGTAGAATAATATGCATCGAAGTATTTAAGTACTCATGCATGACCACATATATAGGGATAAGGAGACATATATGCAGTTATCTAATACATATTCATATACATTGATACATTGTAGGCAGAGAAAGCAATAATTTGTACATCAATGCACACACACACACACACACACACACACACACACACACACACACACACACACGCGGTCACACACACATATAACAAACATCAATGTGTGGACATCTAAGCATGCATGAATGTAAGATACATATGCACAAGTACATAGTTATACATACATACAAATATACACTGATACATTCATGTGCTTTTTAGATACACGTGTATATATATATAAAAAAATAGACTTTTAAAATAATACATTATTCAAATAATATACCTACACATATCTTTGAATCACTGCATAAATATATATGTACATATATACTCGCATGCATATATACATATATCCATGGAAAGATTAATAAAGTAGAAGTATACGCTAAATGAAATAGAACCATTTCTCTACATTTGGATGCTGTTAGTATATTAAAAAATCCACTCAAATATAACAAAATGTAGTTCATCAGCAAGCAGCTTACAAATATAAAAGCTTTTTGAACCAAAGAAGAGTTCAAGTAAGCACACTGCGCCTTTTTTTTTTTTAAAGTTACTTATTAGGTTGTTTGTTAAACACATCGTACTTTTTGCAAGTTGTGTACACAGTGAATTTGTTTAAGCTCTAACAGATGCTCAGTGTTGTGTTGCCAACAAACTATCTCTCTGTGTTTTGATGGAGTCAACAAATTGATTTGCCCTTTATGAACCTCCTGAGAGTGCTGCAACAGAGTTTAACATTTAAAACAAATCCAGGTCAGTAAGATTGAGCAAACTGGAGCTTTTTGATCTAACCAGTTCATATTGTATTTGTAGTGGTGGGACTGACCTCAAATACACCCCTGAATCTTTTTTCAGTTGATTCTTTTTAAAATGAATATAATTTTAGACTAAACATGAAGTGAAAGAAAACAAATGGTTCACAGCACCTAGTTTTAGGATAAAAAATGAGGCTGCATGAATTTGGAGAACAGCAAGAATAATGAAGGTCTTATTGAACACTGGCAATGAATTTGGTGCTCTACAAAAGTCAAGATGTGGCTTATTTTGTTGATAAAATGCAATTTCTGAAGGTATTATGAGGAGCACTTTGCATTAGTGAAAACTTTTTTTTTTTTTTTTTTTGTTCCGTGTTATTTATTGGGGAGAGAGAAGTTTTGGTCAATGTTAAGTACCTACTGACTGTCTTTGTGATGGTGATTAGCAGCCCTCATGAATTAATTATCAGCTGGTGTTGAGAGACCTCTATGAAAGGAGATGTTTGGGCAGTTTGTTTGGAGCGTTCAGTGGCATCTGAACAAACCACAAGACATCTGGAGCAGTGCACTATGAAAGTGGAGTTTTTGGCCTTTAACGCACAGTGTCATTTTTGGTGAAACCTAAACACCATCTCAACAGAAGCGCCCCAATCACTGTCAAGCGCCGGCAGTGGAGGGGGGATGAGTTGGATGTATAGCAGAGTGTGACGTTATGCAACAATGGCCAAAAAATAGCAGTAGTCAAGGGTCAGGGATACCCTAGAAAAAGTCTAGGCTTCAACCCAAATACGATGATATGGCCGGACCTCAACAGGGCTGTTCGTAAGCAAATTCTTTAACTTTATTTGCGAAGTAAACCAGTAAGAGTTTTTACTCTTGTATAAAAATAAAGTAGTGGGAGTAAAAGACGGGGTACTTACTTTTTTTATGACGGTAGTTGGGTGGTCGTTTTTAATTTAAAAAAATATCTGCTTTGTTTTGTGTTATAAAAGTAATAACAATAATAGTTTCAGGAACTAATTCTATGCCTGAAACTATACATGCATGCATATATATATATATAAAAAATAAAGTTTATGTTTTCCTTTTGTGGAGAGGGATAAAATTCATCAAGTTGATGGACTCAAATATCAGCCTGAAAAACCGACAGATCCAATTTTCCATTATTTAATTAATTTCCCTTCAGGGATGAATAAAGTATTTTTGAATTGAATTAAGTGTACAGAAAAAAAAATTATAATTTGCAGCTTAATGCTCTTTGCGTGGGATATAATCTTAGCCGTCAGACTTTACAGCAAGATTACATTTGTAAAATGAACAGTAAATCTGTTAAATTAGATGCCGTGTATAGATCTGCCTTTAGCTTGAAAAGAAAGCGTGACTGTAGTCTTGAATAATTTATGCCTTTAGCGGTCTGTAGACAAGAGAAATGCAATAATCGTGTTTTTATTTGGTTCAAGCACGTAGAAAATCTGCAAGTATTGAAAAATGCCACTACCATTTTTATAGATGCTTATTTATTGAGTATTTAAAGACACTCTGAATGTGTAAACTGAGGGAAACAGTGTCAGCATTTCCACAGCTCAGTTTAATCATCTAAACCAGCTAAACACAGCAACATTTAAACACGCGGTCATTTCCAACCCTTTTTCTTTTCTTTGTTTTTTTTTGTTTATCAACAGAATGTCTTATTTAGATATTAACTGAGGTCCTGGCTGATGTGGAAGAAAATATGAGAAGCGGAAACAGGCTTCAGCAAGTTGGTGAGATGGCAAAAATATTTTTTATTTTCATTATTATTCTATTTAGCTCCATGCTGCTTGTTTGTGGAAGAAATGTCAGTGAAATTAGCATCTATGGATAAAAAAACGAAATGTCAAACAGGTTGCACTTTAAAATATTATTTAGCTCTTGAATAAAACCGGTTTTTATACCGTTGGAGGCATGAGGCACAGCTGAAGCGCAGCATCACATCTCTGAGAGCATCTTCGGCGGACGGCGACCTTGTCATTTGATGTTTTCAAGCCACGCTAGATGAACCAAAGTAACACAAGCTGAATCATTTCCAGCTGAATTGAAAATAAATCTTTTATTTTTTTTTAAATCAAATTATCCTCTAGACTGCTATTTTCTGACTACAGCTTTACTTTCAGAATTTAAGATTGTACTTTTCTGGCTTTAATTGCAGAATCTGTGAGCATCGCAGCATGTGATATGTTCAGCAGGTCATGTTGCAGATTTCAGCGATGAGTTTAAGTGGTAATTAACTTTTGTACCTCACCTCTTTAACAAATGAATAGATTAGGGTTTTCTATAATCACAGCTTGTCAGACTGAGTATTGTGCTGTCTGCAGCTTTCAGGACATATTTACTGATCAGAGATGGGTATGTATGGTAGGCAGCTGGTCACCATGTACGTGTTCAAATGCGTGTGAACGTTTCCTAAACGTCAGAGATGACTGTGATGGAAACTGTCTCTGAGTTTAAGAAGCACCGTACCGTAGCTGACATGCGTACACCTTCTCTGGACGCAGCCTCTCTCTTCGTCTGGACGAAGAGTTGAAGACAAACTTACTCGTACAAACCTGCATGAGCTGTGCAGCTGGTAACACTGACCAGCTCCAACACGAAACTATGCTGAGTCGCTCATTAATTATACAAAAGTCACTTTTGTGCAGCTTGAATTGAACATGTTCTTTCTTGGCTGGTTAATTCATTAAAACGAACGTGCAGCACTCCTTGACAGTTGGGCCTCGGTAATTTCAGCTTGCTTATTCAACAGTGAAATAAATGATTAATAAGTTCTGTTCTTGGCTTTTTTGGCTCCACTTATAATGACCTAATTTTACAACATGTGACGGTGCAAAGCCTAAGCAGATTAGCGAAGTAGACACTATGGATACATCAGAGGATGCTATCTTTATTAATAAACTTGTTCAGTAGGAAATTAGCCCTCTGACTTGCTGAGAGACTGTTATTTTAGCAGTCGGCGCTGCATCCAGCCACCTCGCAGCGATGAAGCGATCGGGCCTGATCGGGCTGGTGTCAGTCACGGTTAGCCTTTTGTTCAAGAAGCTTTGCAGCACCAGTAGGTGGAGGCCAGTCATGCATAATCTTGACTTTAACTGGGTTTGATTGCTCTTTGGAAATGTTGTTACTCATTATGTGTTATTGTGTGTATTTGGAGGGCTCATTTTCCCTCATGTATGTTTTAGCCTCAAAACGTCCAGAACACTTTGTGCTGTAGAGCCAGTGAAGCGCCGGGCAGAAGTGATGATTGTATCGTGAAAAGGCCTCTCATTAGTCTTTTTTTTTTTTTTTTTTTTTGCAGCATGGCTGCACTGTGCACCAGTGTGTTACACATGCTGCCATGCTTATTTGATGTGTGTGTGTTCATATGCTTGATTTTCTTCTACACTACAGTGTCTGTGTCCATCTACATTAACATACTGAAATACTGTTTTAGATTACCATTCCAACTCAATCAGGTTCTGTTTTTGTGTTTATGTAAACCTATATTTTGGCTTATCTTCTAAAGAAATAGGACATGAAACAGTCCGGAAGAGCATTAATAGCCCATCCAGTGGTCCAGAACCAGTGTTGAGCCTGACGGCCCGACTGGTGACCAGCCGTTCACCTTCGTGCTTGCGAACTGTTGTTACTTTTGGTGACATTCACTGTGAATGAAAGAGCGTCTTCGCAATAACAGATCTTTGGTGGATCGCACACGCACATGTGGGTCTTTCACAGTCGAGATACGAGTATTGATTAGGTCTCATTACAAGATTAAATCAAGGCAAGTTTTCTTGCTACTTAATGTATGTAAACCAGCCTTCAACGGACTCCAGCGTTAGTTTCAAGGCAAGTCTCTGTTTATCAAACATGCTTTCTCACTTGGTGTTAAGAAAGAAGTTGCTAAAGCGAAACTTCCTTCGTGCGAGTGTTGCGTTCTACCAAAGATGTGTTATTGTAAAGATGCTCTCCGAGACCCGGTTCTCGTGGATTACGTTTTGTTTCACACGACGTATGGTGCCCAGGAGCAACATGAGGCTGCAGGTCTGCGCATGTGTCACACACAGCGACGCAATCAGCGTGAAAGCGATGCGTCCACACTCTTTTACTGGACGTAAAAAACTTTTGGACAGATGATCTGCAGCGTCAGGCCGTGGGTTTTTCTGCACAGCGGTTTTGTTTTTCTTCGCGGGGAGCCGTGCTGAAAATGGGCAAACGGGTATCTGACTGGAACACGCCCACCTTACGTCAATCAGTGTCAGGTGCGTCTACGGAAAAAAAATCGGAAATCTCGCCAAGGAAATTTGCTATTACTGCATCTCTAGTTTGAACGTTTCTGTGAAATGAAAGCGCGTGCTTCAGTTTCTTTACTGTCTATACTTTGCTGTTATTAGTTATCTAGAAATCATCCTTCCACAATAATAGAAAATAATAAAATGCAGTCATGTGAAATTCATGGGAAAAAAAGAATTTCCTATTTTCCTTTTCTTTAAAGGAATTTGTAGGCAGATTTGAAAGAAAAAGGTTGCACACGCGTAAAAAGGTGATCACTTGGGGTTGCATTGTAACTTGGTGTTTGGGTAAAGTTTTTTCACCGCTTTTTTTTGCCTTATTTCTTTGCAACTTGTGCTCTGTGGTGTGATCTACCACCACCGATTGCTTCATGCTTCATAGACAGTTTTCAAAACAGCAGTAACCCGTTATAACTTGGACCATCTGTGTATGCAATATGTAATTGGCCTAAATGTGTTTAGTTGCATCCCGAAAGCATTTTACCCAGCAATCCCGTCTTTGTTAGTCATCTGTTCTCAATGGAGCTTATTGTGCTGCAACATATAGCTCCATTCCCATCCAAAAGACATTAAAAACACATCACTAAGCCACACTGCAGCAATGGCTGACATCTCATTTACCATGAACACGGCCATTGTAATCTTTAGTTTTGTTCAGTCCCATATCCTCTGCTGCAGATAATCACTAGAGCACAAAATGTTATATATAACAGTGAATTAATTTCCCTAATGTCACATTAACTCTAATCCACATTAAAAGATCATGTGCAACAAGCATAAAAAGAATGTTATTAAATAGACTAATACACTGTTATTTTGTTCTTCTTTCCTTTAAGTGCTTTTAGGTTAATATACATAGACACATTTGGTTGCTTAAGTATGATAAAATGTATTTCATGTTAAAACTTTTCTGAGAATAAGTTGTAATCTATGAATTACAATTTCAGGTTATATATTAAAGAAAAACCAATTTAGTAATTGGTTGACATGAGCTTTTCTGCTGCCACGGCCCAACTTTAGATGTTGACGTTCATCAGCTCTGCAGACTTCCCAGTCCCTATAGTTGTCCTTGAATGTGGAGACGCACTCCGATTAATTCCTTTTTATACTGTTAAGGTTTTTACAACTTGAGATGTGAACTGTACCTGTGAATTGACATATAAGGAGTAAATGTTAAGACGCAGCACATGAATGTATAGAGATTTTGTAAAGATTTTGTAAAGATTTTGTATAGAGGTCTAGAGAATCTTGGAGCGGCGATACGCCCTCGTATCGACTCTAAACGTTTGACACAACCGTTTATGTGGTCTGTGGACTTTAAAACGATTCACAACCGGATCCGGCTTGTCCTTTTTCCCCCGTTCTGTTCATTTGTATTATATTTGTATTCATTTGTACTAAATGAGGTGTAGAGTTTTTTTGGGTTTTTTTTTTGTCTACTGTTTCCATCCCCGCCACAAAAAGACCACGAATGGTCAGTGGGGCAGTTTGCAGCTAGATTGATATATTAGCACTTCCACACAGGAAGTTTAAGTGTCTTTTTCACGAATGGAAGTAGAACAGCAGGAGAGAAACGGGTGATTTGAGCTGAGAGATAAAGCTTCCAATTTACCAATCAATACCATCCTTCATGAGTGGTAGTAGGAGGGTGTCCGTAAACTCACATCCCCTCAAAATCTGTTCATAAAATGGCTCTTACAGCTTCTGACATATCACACACAGGATTACGAGGTAAGAAGTGGAATTAAAGTAAATGTTAGGAAGCTAATTCTCTTCTTCGTCAGTTCTAAAGTTATTCTTCTTGAGAGCGAACATTATCTTCACCATCTCTAGCATCTTGCTTCCTGAAAACTGAACACGTCTCTAATTAGTTGCAGTGTGACATCTTTATGAAATAATACTTTATTTTAGACCCAACAGGTGGCTGAACCTGTGTGTGTGTGTGTGTGTGTGTGTGTGTGTGTGTGTGTGTGTGTGTGTGTGTGTGTGTGTGTGTGTGTGTGTGTGTGTGTGTGTGTGTGTGTGTGTGTGTGTGTGTGTGTGTGTGTGTGTGTGTGTGTGTGTGTGTGTATACATAATTAATTGGAATCTGGTGTATAAAATCAAGCACATCAAGCCGTACATCACCAAGTACAATGCAAAGCGTTGGATGCAGTGGCGTAAAGCACGCCGTCACTGGACTCAGTGGCCGAGTAGCAGTGGAGATGTAATCTCTGGAGTGCCGAATCGTGCCTTTCCATCTAGCGATCTGATCTGCCAGGACAACGGTACTTGTGCCAAGTGTAAAGTTTGGTGGAGGGGGGATTATGGTGTGGGGTTGTTTTACAGGAGCTGGACTTGGCCTCTTATCTCCAGTGAAAGGAACCCTGAAAGCTTCAGCAGACCAAGAACTTTTGGACTTCCAATTCCATGCTCCCAACTTTGTGGGAACAGTTTGGAGCTGGACCCTTCCTCTTCCAACATGACTGTGCACCAGTGTACAAAGCAGGTCCATAAAGACCTGGATGACAGAGTCTGTGCAGGCCAGTCAAGTTCATCCACACCAAAGTCCTGACATCAACCCGACAGAACACCTTTGGGATGAATCAGAGCAGAGACTGAGATCCAGACCATCTCTCATCAGTGTGACCTCACAAATGCACTTCTGGAAGAACTGTCACAAATTCCTATAATCACACTCCTAAACCTTGTGGACAGCCTTCCCAGAAGAGCTGAAGCTATAAAGGGTGTACCGACGTCATATTGAACCCGATGGATTAGGAATGGGATGTCACTTAAGTTCATATGCGAGTCAAGACAGGCGAGCGAATACTTTTGGCCATATAATGGTTACATATATTAGTAGATTTTTTCTTGGAATAAGTAGTTTTTTTCTCAGTTCATGTCAGCCTTTCCCTTCGTTCACAGTGAGATAAATGTTGCTTGCAGAGACTATTTAGTGCCTCTTTAGCTGCTAGAATGAAAGGCTATGTAAGGGAGTATAAACTTGCATTCATGGTTGTAAGGACTTTTATTTTTCAGGTCAGTTTTTAGTTCTTTTGCTCAGACTGAACAAAATTAGTAAAAACTCCTGTATGAATAAGAAGAAATTATGAATATCTATGAGCTATAAAAAAAACTGGCCTAAAGAACAAGACTTTGCTCTATATTTTATATATCTGACACATTGTCAGTTTTATGTTTTGTGTTTAAGTGAAAATAAAGTTTTTTTTCCTCTTTATTTTACAATTTTCTCTTAATATGTTCAAAAGTATGATTTTATTGGAAATTTCTGCTGTTTATCAGTATCTAAAGTTTAAAGATTTGCTCATCTATGTCTCCTCTAAATCTTTCAGAAGACAGACTTCATCTAAGCATCGATTGTGGCGAGTGGAGTCGTTTACTACACAGAAAACGGGGGAGCAGTTTTAATTAACTTTTAACTTTATATTAATTAAACTGTCCAAGGAGAAATGTGGGAGGGATGAGGAGGCTGGAAATTTGAACATTGTTCTTTTGTTTCTGGAGCTGTGAGGCCGGTTAACTCCCTGTTTATTCTGCATTAGTGTGTTGGCGAGCGGACGTTTGCGCTGACAGCTCCAGATAATGAGGCTAGGCGGCCGCTGCAGCCCTGTGGCTTTCATTTACTGTCAGGTCACTGACCATCATGTGAGGAGGCAAATATCCACATCACAGCACTGTGTTGTGTTGTGTTGGCTGCATTTTCTTTCTTTTTTTTTTTGTCCTTTGACAGATGTCAAAGCTATTTCATGGCACTGCAGAGACAGGGGTGTTACTTTACATGGGTTCACATGCTGCTGCAGGGTTCGCTGTCAATCATAGCTCCCCGCTGGAGCATGGCCGCATCTGATAAGGATGGACACGGGATGAATTATTAAATTGCTCTGAATCTTCTTCATAATTCAGGGTTGTTTTTTTGGTTTTGGTAAAGCGCAGACAGAAAGCAGAAACTCAGATCCTCTCATCTTTCATCCTGCGTTTTTACTCTCCAGTAACTCCCGTTTGTTTCTCTGGAGGAGTTTTTGGGATGTGCCAAGTTGACGTAGGTCATTCTGGGTAACGCCGGTGGGATAGCAGACGTTCTCCTACCAGTTTTCAGAAAACTTATACTGTAAAACCCAAATCAACTCACTGATTGTATTTAAAAACGCGCTTAATCGACCCACTAAACTGACTTTCTGCCAAATGTCAATAATAACGGACGCTCTTCAAACATGTCCTTTCCAGGGAATTTTGTCCTGAAAAGTGAATGTCCTGTCAACAGCTGTTCATGTTTCATACAGACAACAGAGGGCAGCGTGTAACTTTGTGAAATGACGAGCAAGAAAAAGTTCTGAATATCTGATTTGAAAAAACAAAGATCCAAAGAGCCACTGAAGACTCAAACATGAGACCGTGTGCTGTTTTCAGGAGTGTGTATAGAATATGTCTCTTATGTTCAAAGTTTGATAACCTGCCTGTGTTGCGACGGTTCTCAGGAGGAATTTCACCTTCTACCTGCTTCAGGGTGGATTTGACATCATCGGAGGATGCAGCTTGTGACCTCCACAACAGACCTTAACTGAGGTCTGTTTTTGGACTAAGTTGCACTTTTCTGCTTTTTTCAACTTCACAGCTTCTCTCAAATCCTTGTTGCTCTCCTGAGCTACTTTAGACAGTCTTTCTCTTTCTCTTTCTCCTGCTCTCCCTCCCCATGCTGGGTCAGTTAACTTTCTTTAACAGCACAGCAACAAAAGTTCTGACCTGCACACACTGTTTTTGGTCCATTTTATTTGGCACAACCATAATAGCTGCAAACATTTACTTAATCGGCAGCGAGAGAAAGCAGAGGCTGCAGCTGTGTGCTTGACGTGTGCGCTGACGCTTTTAAGTGTTGCATTGAGTTTCTCTGTAACTTACTTTTTATTCCACATATATATATATATTTTCATTACAGGCTGTACAAATGACTTTGTTTGCTGTTGTGTATTTAAGAGATGAAAAACTTGATAGAAAAAAAGGAAACAAATGCATGGATCTAAGCTGATGTTTTAGTTGCTTCCGACCCCCCTAAAAAACAAACAAAAAAAACCAATTACACTTTTTGAAGGCTGTGCATGTGTGTGGAAAAAGGAAAAATAAAATATGCAGTTTTAGTCAATATCAGCAATCAGTATTCACCGATATCCTTCAGATCCAATCAGATGAAATCCACTGATTCTGATCAGCAGCTAATCAGATGGTTCATGTTTACTTTGTGTTATTTCTGTTTTATATTTAAATTTGCACACTATTTTGAAGTCATGTTAGTGTTTGAGGGCCGTCACGTTTTGCTGAAATAGTTTAATGGTGAGTTGATGTTTACATTTCTATTTATCTCCTTAATTCAGTAATGTTTTTATATTAATATTCCACCTTGTGCATTTACAAGGATGCGTCTTTAAAATGCTTCACTCATTAGCTACGAACAACTCACCCTCATGAGTTGTCGCTATGGCAACGGGAAGTAACTTACCCTTCACCTTATCTACTCTACTTTTAGCTGCACCTCGTTATCACCACACCTATAAAAACGTCTTCATGACGTCTACTATCTTTATGCATCTTAACCCCCAAAAAAAAAAAGATGATTTAGATGGAGCTTTGTGTTTGAAACCCGCGTAAATGCGATATGTACTATTTCCCATCCAGCCAAGTGTATCTCAGACCACACACCCATACACAGCTTTGAAGTGCTTTGAGGATTAAACAAAATTTCAGTATGGTATGTTGGTGTCAGATCAGTTTAAAGCAGACGTTCGTCAGAAGACGAACAGGGTGAACATCTGCCAGAAAAAGCTTTGAAAATGCTGCTCCAGTTGATGACTTTGCCCGAGGAGTTTCTCTTATTCTTCAGTTTCTTGCAGTCATGAAATCATGCGCTTTCAGGTCCCCGAGTGTCTCTCTGTTATTTATGTATTCTGACAGAAAGGTGCAATGTGAATGCAGCATCTTCAGCGATTAATAAAAGGAAACACTGACGAGAGCTCTCAGCGCGGTGCTGCAGAGGTGAAGGTCTCCCCTCCTTAAATCTGTCCACCTGTGTTTGTGTTTGAGCTCCATCAGAATCTTTGAGGAGCTCCACATGCTGCTACCTGCTCCTTCATGTTCCTCCACTACCACAATCACATTTCTACACCTATATTATAACTGCACCTAGCAATGAGTAAAGAAAATTAATATCACGGGGAAGTAAACTTTCTAATATGTTGTTGGTGGCGGTTTCATGACCTTTTAGAAATGAAGGATATAATAGGTGTGCTGCAGTCTTATTCTGGACCACCTCCTTGATTTACAGGATTCACCATTTCACTTTAAACATGTGTCCTTGGTCCGAGGCAGCTCTCAGCCGTGATCTGATGCGGCAAGCAGAACTGATGATTCTGACCTACAGTGCTGCTGCCCAACGAGCCGCAGCCATTTCCTCCGTGTCCTATGTAAACCGGCAAAGTTGTCTGCAGCCGACTACTCGGTGGGATTTAAACGACATTGCTGAGATTGAAAGTCCTTTGACATTTCAGGGCAGCAGTTGAAGACAATATAATCTCGAATTCCCTGATATTAACCCTTCTAACCTTCCTCTGGACCTTCAAGTCTCTCAGCTTGTCTCTAAGTCACACATTTGCAGTTGTTCCCTTTCTCTCTTTTATGCAATTTCATAACCCGGTGCACACTGCAAGGCAGCGCGGGGTCGGTGTATGCCGACGGCCACTTCATCACCATCTGATCGGTGGAAACTCGCTCTGTCCTCAAAGTCACACTTGTGGCAGCGTCCAGTCTGTCATATTTTTATGCACTTTAACAGTGAACGTGGGAGGGTTCGATTAGGGTCGGGGAAGGAATTAAATGGAAATATCTTTTTTGTGTTTTGGGAGCACATTTGGCCGGAGAACTTCACCATAAATCTGTCAGAAATAGATGCAAGTGGATGGTAATACCGGTGAATTACTGCATAGCCGCAACGGCTGGAGCGTTATGATGCAAGCCTGCATAAATGCAACGGACATTAGGGAGACGTAGAGGACGCTCTTGGTGCAAACGGCCGCCACAAAACAAGATTCAAGAAATTCACAAAAGAGAGACAAAAGAAAGTCTCACCTCCCAAGGTACACTGCTGGTTTGCGCCCAGGCAAACGCCTGTGTGTTTTATTGGTGACGAAAACGAACATTTCTAACAGCCGCGGCCTCAACAATCCCCGGATCAGGTTCCCACCTTGAAAATCAGTATCCGTATCCCTGTATGTGTTTCCTGAAACAATTCTGTATTTAAAGGCTTTGGACGCTGTGGTCTCATCATCTCCTCCCCACGTTTGACACGGTTATCTTTTGTTGAGTGTCACTATGAATTGGTCATTGAACTGTGAAATGAAAACTGGCCCGTATCTCCGGCTGCCGTGCCCTTTCCGCCCTTGTCTGAGTGCATGTCAGTGGAGGCAGAAGCTGCACAGCTGACGGTTCCTGCTGATGCCGATCTGCCGGATGGTGCAGCATAATGACATCTGTGAAAATAGAAGGAATCACAAGAGATACGCTTCACAAGTCGGTGCATTGCCATTACACAGAAACGTGGCTTTATTTACTTGCTCACTCGCACAAGGTCATTTTTCCCACGGCGATGTCCTCCCCATTTCTTTTCAGATTCCTGCCATTATTCCCATCACTTGTTTGGTTTATGTATATTTGGTTTATAAAATCTTAACATCCTGCTGTAGTAAAATCTTCTTTTTTTTTTTTTGCTTTTTTGAGGTTGATGGGTCCCCAGAATGTTTCTTAATGCTTAATTAAAAACTAAAAATACACATACACTGACTGTGTATCTTTAGAAGTTTTAACAAGTCAGTATTTAGTAACCACTGTGGCAGATATCATGACACTGACATTTTGTTTGTTTTTGTTTTAATTATTTTCTTTATACTCTATATTAAAACTCTTCCTTTAGATTTCAGTAAAGCTCAGGTTATTGATCTCAAATCAGTTTGTTTCTTGAAGTATAATTAACAGAGGCTTTGGAGATCAGCTTTGGCTAATTATTGGTTAAAGATTATTCATTCAGTCGTTTTCTTGTATTAGAGAGTTAAATTCACCTCCGGTAGGACCCGCTTTTTCTGCCACGCGTTCCTCTTGTTTATCTGTCTGCTGGACAAACCATCTGATTATGTGAATGATGTCAATAAGAGATAATTTGGAAATAAAACTACCTGGACGGCGGTGGTGATGGGCTTCATGTGGTGACTCACGCAGGAGCAACTGAGAACCACGATCGGAAACAACTAAACACACTAGTGGTGGTAGGGGCGTAACGGTGTGGTGAATATATTCTTGACATGCTTTGGAGCCCTTAGAGCATCACTGAAACGCCACAGCCTACCCGAGTATTGCCGACCATGACCCCCCCCCCCCCCCCCCAAGTGCAAACTGCAACGCAAGAACTTGCATAGAAAAAAGACGTTCTCCATTAAGAGGCAAGTTTTGAGAAGGCAGGTATATGTTTAAAGTTAAGCATAGGAGTCTCTCTCTGTACCCGTTTCCTGTCCACCTACTTGTATAAAGGTTACTAGTGCCAAGGAATCTTAAACAACCAACAAAATCACGGTACCTGATCCATGTAGGACGATCTCCCTCAAACATCTCTACTTTGTAAATGTTTATAACGTGATAAAAGCAGCAACTCTGCGGTGCTCACTTAATTCAGTTGGATCTGCTGCAGTCACTTTTACCAACTTTTTTCCCTCATTTCTCTTTTTAATCATCCTCCAACACCAAGTCCATTTGGCTACTCAGTCGCATCCCTGCCATTATGACTGCGGTTCAAAAACAAATCACTGCCACTACTCCACAGACACTCATAAATGTTGGCATCATCATAAAAATGCTGAGCAGGTTTTTCATGTTTGCTCCAACACTGTCAGGCTCTTCAGAGCACTTGTTCCTATTAAATGATGATGGCGTATTGTCAGTGTTGAGGCCATCGGCAGCAACAAAATGTAAAATTTAAATCTTAATATTTTATTTATTTATTCCTTTTACATGAAAGATAAAAAATGTATGATGCATCGTCTCCGAGATCAGCCTTTCAATAAGTGTGACATTAAGAGGCACATTTGTTCAATGCAATCCACCCGTCGTAGCAAAATGAAGCTTTGAGGTCTGACACGCAGCTTTTGTCCAGCCAGTTTGCTGCAGTCATCGACTGTGTGTTTGAGTTTATCCAACTCCACACATTTACATCACCTTTATCTGTGAGAACAATTAAATGTGCTCTGAGGTAATTAATCACTCTCTCTGAGCACTCTGAAGTAATTATAGCTCATTTTCCCCACAGAAATGCTTGACTATTGTTTGAGGCTTGTTTTGCATTCGCTGCAGACTTCATGTCCTGCCGCAACTTTTACCTACCGGCTGTTTGCTTCAGACAGACTTGAGGTCAGTCCAAAAAGATATTTAGTGTTGCGACTGTGCATTCTTACCACAGCAGACCAAACAGAACAGTCACATCGAATACTGGCGCTAAAAGGGCAGTTGAGGAGTAAACGGTTCTGCCAGCAGCAGAATGTACGAGCGTCACAGTCATCAAAGTATTTTAACAGTCTAACACACACTTTCAACAATAACACAGGACTACGTTTAAGAGCAAGCTAAAGACTCTGCTCTTTAAGGAGGATTTCCGCATTTAGTTTAACTTCTGTGCTCATTAAAATGAGTTAATTTTTCTAGTTCTTTGCATGACTCAGCACTGACAAAGCCTGACAAAGTCTGTTGTTTCATCATGGGACAGATGATTTTACGTCGCTTTTATCGAGAGAGAGTTGGTTGTTGAGTCAGGTGCTTTGTTCCTTTCATTTTCTTTCCTTTGTTCTAGATGAGTTAAACAGTAAGGTGCAATGTTCTGTTTGTGCTTGGTCAAAGACAGCGAACTCGATAAAAAGTCATCTGTTTAATGTTGCCCAGTCAGCATTTGAGTTGTGTTTTCATGAAATCCCTTCCTACTTCCTCTGGACTGTCAGATGGTTTTTCAGGAATGCCAGTAAAGCTAATGTTCTGCACGCTTACTATTTTAAGTGAGCTATTTTGCTGTTTTAGTTTTTCAATGTACATGTGTGCAAATTTCAGGTACCTGGTATGTCTGCAGGGGTTGAAATCTTTAAAAGCGCCAAATTCGCTTTCCTAAAAACCCCTTTTGGTTTGCAAATGTCTGCACAGCGCTGTGTTGCATTTGCGACTGGCTAAATCTCTGTAGGATATATATTTTATTAATTCTGCAAGATATTAAATACGTTTTTTTTTAGTGTAAAATCTAAAAAAACAACAAAAAAAAAAAAACCCGTCATCCTAGAAGTAGCTTCAGGAAGGTGCAAGGGAGTTGGTGGTATTAGTGCATGTCTTTGCAGCTGTTCTCACGCTGCCATGCTCATGATCACTTCCTTCCTGCCTCCGTCAGTAAAAGCTCACAGGGAGCTGGAGCTCATTCCTGCACACTGAGTGAAGGGCAGAGTAAGCAGTCTGTCATGACTGACATTTCAAATTTAACAGTAAACCAGCCTCACATATTTGCGAAACACTCCTCCACATTAGCGGCAGCTACCTCGGAGCCGGCACTTTAGGTGTCACTGTGGTCTGTTTAGCTGTGTCAGAATCTGAATTGTGGACTGTTTCCTGGCCCGCTGCCATCGAAGTAAAAGAAGCACAGAAAGCACTCTGGTTTATTAGTTACCTCAGAGTCAGCACCTTGGACAGCGCACTGCATCGGCTCATGCCTACGTTGAAACGCTCCTCCTTGAACACTAGTTCCTCTCTGTGCATCCTGCAGGAACTACGGGGTTCATGTTGACTTGTATGACTGTACGTCTAGTTTGGGTGCTGGATGAGTGCAGCGGTCTTGTATATGCAGTTTATGCGATAATTTACAGATTGTTCTCATGTTGATTCTCCGTTATCCAGGTACAGCCTCAGAGCCTCGGTTGCCGGATTGATTTTTTGGTTTTCAAAAGTTTCTCTTTGAATCCAAGAGGCTTCCTCGGCTCTAGCTGACAGGTAAGGGGTCCCAGGCATGTAACCCCATGAGGTGTTATTAGTGGGAAGTTATCAGAGCCATACACCTCAAGGTGGAGAATTTCTCGACTCACGAGCCTCCCAGCGCTGACTTCACATGTGTATGCTCTTCTTTTTTTCTATTTTTACTCCACCATAAACCTTCAGAAACAAGATGGACATTTTTATTTTTTATTTTTTTGACATTGTACTGTAGTTTATTTGCTACAATGTGTACATTTGCAGTGAATTTATACTGAGAGTTAAAAATGGTTGCATGATCATTAATTCAGCCTTTTCTTTTTTTTTTTGATTGCCAACTTAACATTCAAACTCATTATGACATTTACATCTAGATGCTTAAACAGGGAGGTGGTCTGCTCGCTGTATCACGGCCCTGGTTTCTGTTGTGTACAAGCTCAGACTTTTATAATCTGCTCTTACGTTTGCTGCTGGATATTTGCATAAAAGCTAAATGTTTAGAAACATTTAAAGCATTTGGAAAGCAAATGCTTCCAGCATTCAGGTAGTATATTTATCTATCTCAATTTCTGATTTTCATTTTTTTAATTACGTCTTTAATCCATTATCTGGAAACATCCTGCAGACTGGCTCCTCCATCATTTACTCTGTATAAATAATGTATTCCAGTTATCTTTGAATTGTTTTTGTCTTTTCTAGTTTTAGATGCTATGATTGAAAGGTTTATTATGTTGATTGGAGTGTCTTGTTTATAATCATTATTAATTGCACATTTTATGTAGTCATTAGCTTTCTTTGCTGCCACTGTGCTGTCAGCTGGAGGTTTACAAGACCACCCTCATCAAACACGTCTTACAAAGAGAATATTACTCCTGTCAGCATCACTCCTCTCAGTTGCTTCCAGCCCTCTAAATTAGCACTAATGCAAACTATACTGCACACTGTGCAAATTGGGTTTGACTGTAACTCTTCAGTTTGAGATGAATGCATTTTTTTTAATCATTTCTCTTCTGCCACTGACTGTTTAACGTCTACGATTTAAAACTAAGATATCATCTGCGTGGTGTGTGTGGGTCAAACAGAGAAGTTAACCTATCCAGCAAAACAACTCTCTCTCAGGGCTTCAGTGTCAAATGGAGAGCAGTGGTTTTAGTCCACTCCAGGAAAACAAAACCGAAAGGCCAAACGCATTAGTGTAGAACTATGGACAAACCCATCATCATCATCACAGTACCAGGAAAAGCATCATCACTTAATCACCGGATTTCAGACACTACTTAGAAAAATAAATGGCCTAAATATTTATTATTTTGGTAAATGTTTTAATTATTTAAATTTTTTTGTAGGATCCTGCCAGCAAATATTTTTTTTTATACACTTGTTTTTCTGCAACTTACAAACGGCATTAATTCCAGTATTAAAACATTTTGTTCTGCTTTGGACAAGCATATGTATGTCGGGCCTCCTGATTTCACTGCTAAAACTAAGTGTTGTGTTTAGACTGTTGTTTTTGTGTGTGCGATGTCCGTCCAAGGAAGCTCTGGAAGACCATAAAATACAATTTAAAATACCATTTGCAGCCTATACAGATGCCATCAGACAGACAGAAACAATTTATCAGCACCTTTGACAAGAGACACCATATGTGAAATTATCAATGCGTCAACTACTGATTCTTATTTAGGATCGATCGTGTACGGTGAGATCAAAAACCACATCTTGCACTGCCTGACTAGTACACAGCTCCTGTGCTTGTTTTGAATCCTGCTGCTTTTATTTGTTCAGAAAATCTCTTCAGCAAGTCCACTTCTCTCCCGTTCCTCTTAAAGAAGAAAATCACAACAGTCAAACGATAAATGCCAAATCAAAACATTTTTTATGCTATTTTCAGGTTGAAGATTTGTACAGTTTCAAAGTTTACTTTGAAAAACTGGAAAGTGGAGTAATCTGCCAGCAAAAAAGACTGGATAAACACATAGTTGGAGAATTGGGGGGGAGAATAAAAAACAACCAAAGAGCAAGATTCAGAAAGAAAACTTTTATATACAAAGGATTAATGGAAGCTATCAAACATCTGGTTCATTCATATATATATATATATATATATATATATAAACCTCTGGTTCTTATCGGAGCAAGTAAAAACGCTTTCATGATGATGTTAGAAATAAAGTCCAACAGAACATAATTTTTACGTCTTATTTTGTCAGAAAATGACTTTACAAGCTATTGGATTTTGGGACTACTTACTATACACATCTTTATTCTTTGTAATAACAATCCTGATGAGAACCAGATGTCACCAATTCCTGCTGTCTCTTTTGGGATCTGGATACCATCTGATGGAAATGAAGATACTCATTTACTTGCCGTTTTGCGAGTCCTTTTACTTCGTATCCCCTCTTCGTTTTGTGATCCCTGTCTGGAAATGATTGTATGTTTATATTTACTTTTGCTAGTGTTGTTCTGGCTTGAAAATTAAAATGGTTGTTGTTTGCTCCACAGAGGGTTTAAGAAGATTAAAAAAAAAAGTTTTCAGCTTTCAGTACTTGAAGGTGAAGTTGAGATCAGGAATATGAAGAAAACTGTCTTATGGATTGGTAAAAAGTTACCAAAAAGTACAGCAAGTATGACCTTCAAGAGTCACCCTTTTCTACATGATTTTGTTCTGATAGAAATTAACATATAAAACATGATCAGTGCAATATGGAAGCAACTGATGTGGACTGAATTTGAAATGTCATTTCTGCTGCAGTTTGGCTGACAGAAACGTTGCTGAGCACCAGTGGAGCGTGGTAGTAGATCGAACATGTGTTGGGCTCGTTTTTGCTGTCAGTGGCGCATTCAGAGGGAATAATGAATTCAATTAAAGAGCCACAGACGTCATACAGTTTGTAAACAAAGCTGAGATTAGGTGAGACGAGGATGGCTTCTGCAACGGAATAATGATCGTAAAGCTCAAAATGTGATGCGACGACCAGTCATTGTTCATCATCATCATCATCATCATCATCATCATCATCCATGAGTTGGCTTTTTTCTCCTAATCATGCATTATTATCTCAGTGAAATGCCACTGAAAACCATATTAGTAAAAGCTTTGTCAACAATAAAATAAATTCTTCGGCTGCCCATTAAAAGTTATAATTTTATTGGCAGTATTTTTATTGCAGCTTTCTACTCTGGCCCCAAACCTGTGCGGCAGACGTTCATTTCTGGCTTACAGCTCATTAGGTGCCATCAATAGAAAGTAACGTGCAGAAGAAGAGAGCTGGTTCGACTGATAGCTGCGGACTGAGAAGCCTCTCACCACCTTCCTGAGGCGGCAGCGAGCTCAGGGATTAGTTTTATCTGTCCTTCATCTCCTCCACAATGACACTCGGTATGTTCATGCTTGGCAGGGCCTGCTGGTGTTGACATTGCTGCACTCATCACATGCACATAGAATAATTTCACCCAGGCACTGCTGTCAGTAATGGACATGTTTCTCTTATTGTGCTTGTTTGAAACATTTTTCTTGTATGTTTCATACCTAACTGCATGTCAGCAGAATGCCAGATTGAGCGATGTGGGATAAACCATTTCATATCAGACTAAATGAAAAGACTCCATGTAAACCAGCATTCCCATGACTATGACTTTGCATCCTCCTTTAATCATAAATATTTCATAAAACATTGGCATACAAAATGGCAGCATTGGAATCCAACTGGACTCTGAAGGAGACTTATCAGTTAATAGACTGTAAGAACGTTATATTATTCGGCATCTGGTCGGAAGGAAGGTGGGGAATGCAGATTTAATCGAGACAGAGCATGTCAGACTAAAAGAAGCACAACAAAGGATTTGGTCTGTTCCGAGTCTTAAAATTCCGTAAATGCGAATCCAGTTAGACAACATCTGACACCACACTGTGACATTATTTTACCAAAACTGAAACGTCAATGCAGAAGTAAGTATTGAAGAGGTGTGTGTAAGAGAAACCCAAATACACCCTTACTCGTCTCAGACTCTGCAGGCGTTAGTTGGCTTGTTAAAGTTAATGACCAACACAGAGTGAAAAACACTGAAAGCATGCCCTGCTGGAGGGTTTGCCAAAGCCTCTGCTCTCCAAAAAGACCATGCCAGCACAGGTTAAGTTTCCAATTCTGCACCCAGAAAAACCACAACGCTGCAGGAATGGTGTCCTTTGAACAAGAGAGGTCAAAGTGGAGTGTCCATGATGAAAAGAGATATGTTGGACTAAAGAGCAGCACAAACACTCACTGTCAAGCACGGTGGCGGTAGGGTGATGATGCATGTGTGTTTGCAGTTACACGACCGGGACACCTCAGAGTTACTGAGCCAGCCAATGACTGTGAGATGCCCACATAGGAAGGAGAGTCCTCTGTATACCAAACTATATGCAGTATGTTGTGTACTGTTCATTTTAGTACCCTGTAATTAAAGGACTTTTTTTACATGACCATAAATGTTAGAGGCATTGCTGCCAGTGAGATTGAGGAAACATCGTTTTCTCTGAATCGTTGTACAACAGAACACAACTACATCAACAAAAGAGGAAGCAGACTTGCATAACTTGGTGATAAAGTCTGCAACGGTTAATAAAGAGAGTTCATGCTGGAGACAAGCACGTCTAGATACAGTCGAGCACGCCCTGATGCATGGCAGGGGTTGTGGAAGCAATCTCCCGTTAATCAGAGATACCAGGGAATTTTCTTTGAGATGGCGTGGACGTATTTTTTATACATAAAAGAAAGTTCAGTTCAGGATGTGTACATCTCAATCTAGCACAGATAATCCTCGTCTCAAGACAATTCTGTATCAGACTCACGTCGCAGTTGTTTTTCAGACCGTACGTTTAAGTTTGAAATACAATACATATTTACTTAAATTTATAAGTAATTTACAAGAATAAGTGAGATGCGCCACTGAGATGAGGCGATCTCAACAGGTGTCAGGAGACTTGCAATCGGCTGGTTCTCTGATATTTTTGTACCTTACACGACTCACAGGGAGACTGGATGTGCAAACTTCAGTAAAGTCTGTAATATCGTGCTTGAATTCTTCCCATCAGCTAATTCCAGGATGTCTGAGATACTTAGTTTAAAACCAGTCTAATATTGACAAAGGGTTATTTAATCATGGATATGTGTATTACTATAGAGTACAAATCTGTAAGAATAGACATCTTGCAACATTAAGAGATGGTGATGTTTGTCAGGATTTTAAATTCATGTTTCATCTCATCATGAACACAGAACATGGATATATTTCTGTATGCTGATCCTGATCCAACGCTGCAAAAGACAATACTGACAAGATGCCGCAGCAGACACAACTATGCTCTTTGTCATTTTTTAACCTTGCAGTATTTAGCTGAGAGGTGAGAGAACCCCAGTAAATGATGTTGAGGATGAAGCCAACAGAGACTCGGGCATCAGCTTCATACACTTTATTGGTCTCAGAAGTGCAGTGGAGGACACGGAGGATAAAAACATAGCCTGCTGGGTGCATTTCTTTTCATAAAGTACGTGTACTTTATAATCTGTGCGTCCCTCTTGTTCTTACTCTGCAACAAAAACAACCAAAGTAGCAAAGTGTTGCGGGAACTTTTAATGACATTTGGTGCTTTGGGGAATAAACATGAATGAGTAAAAGCATACAACTCTTAGGTATAGAGACACTCAAAAACACATAAACTTATCTATATAACAGGCAAGCAGACTAAAGTTAATTTGTCGTAAAGGTTGGTGTGGATGGGGCCCCGGACAGCTGAGTGGGTGGAGCCGGCGCCATCTGCAGAGCCTTGTGCAGGCGGCGTGGGTTCGTCGCTCTTTACTGCGCGTCTTCCCCCCCTTTCTCTATTTACCCATTTTTTCTTTCTTTACACTTCTAAAATAAAGACCACTAGAACCACAAAAAATCTTTTAAGAAAAAGGATATGTGGATTTGGAATTATTTAGTCACAGTTGATTTGTTTTAATTAGTGAAAGTGACCATCAATATGGTCGAGAAATGAAAACTCGCCGCATGACTGTGATGTACAGTAGAGAAGAAGAGATACGAGCTTTCAGCATCGTTCGCTCCACTGGGCCCCGGGGACTTTATTTTAGCCCGCACCCATCCATTTACACAGCGTGTGCCTGAGGAGGAACATTTCTATTATATATGCGCTAAAACACTGAATGTAAATGAGCCTTAGTTCGTTTCACTGCTCGGCACAGTTGAAATACTGAGTAAAAGTTAATTTAATTATCATCATTATGCACATAATTACTCTGGAAGTTAGTTATGGTCATATTGGCATCAATTGTTTGGACCGTGCTACATCATAACTTATGATAAGATTCTTTTAGGCATTTTTAACATGTTTTCGCATGCAGCAATGTGTCTGCCCAGCCTTTTTTTTCTACTTTTAAATTTAAATACGCTTTAACTTACGTGAAATCTTTTTTATTTATTTATTTATTTTTTTTGCTTTCTTGAAAACCTACTTTAGTGGACATGGAGGCAGTATAGACTGAACTGACTCTGTCTGTTTCTTTGTATGTCAGGATGCTCTTTTCTTTGTGTTTTAAAGATTTATCTTTGACTCAAAGCCACATCTTGGCTCTTTCTTTCTTCCTTTTTTTTTTTTTTGCACTGTAATTTGTGACTTTGTTAAAACAGCATGCCTGGTTTTAGAAGCCATTGTGACGGCTGTGGAAGCGTAATAGTTGCGGTTTCACCGAGCATGTACACCCATTCAGCAGCATTACCTTCTCCAGGCACACTGTGTACTTTTTCAAAGTTAAGCACCTCAAGCCCTCCACGTGAAAAATGGCACAGTCGAGGAGAAAAGTACCACTCTCTTAATTTTCCTTTTTTTCCGCCTGAACCCTGCTATGCATTTTTGGTATTTATGGCTTTGCCCACAAGCCTCTAAATCCTTCAGATAATGATAATGCATGATGAAATACGGAGCCGGTTTGCTTGTAATAAAAAGAAAAGAAAGACGCTAACCAACACACAAAGAACGGCAATTACTTCCAGTAAGGCCTTATATCAGATCCATTAGATGATCCTCTCTGCAGAGCAGGAGCGCTCAGAAAGGTTCAGCTCTTGAGGATTGTCAGAAGGAAGCAGTTTTACATTGTGGCTCCAGACACTACAGGGAAACGATGCTGATGGGATCACTGAGATGGTCGCCTGGAATGTTCTTCCCTTTCTTATCTCTTCAGCTTTGAAAAATAAAATAAAAAAAGGCACACCATGGTGTGCTTCAGAAGTTGAATTGAAAAATACACAACTACATAGTTTTTTGTTTTTGTGTTTACTTTCTTTAAGTGAAGACCAGGATATGGAGAGCCTTTTATCCAAGAAGGTGGATGTACCCTGACCCTGTCTACATGACATGAGAGAAATGGAGCGTAAGACGTTTATTACTTTTTGGTCTTTTTTTTTTTTTTTTTTTTATGGACATTTTAGTCAGCATTATGACACTTAAGTGAAGTCAGTGCCATCTGCACAATATAACTATGATGATGGCACAAAGCACACATCTGTTCTGCTGGTTATATTCCCTTTATTTCCTTTAACAACTTCAGTCCTGTTCAGGATCACAGGGATCTGCAGGAACCTTTACTGGCTGTCTCCCGATGAGCGTCGAGGGACACCCTGGACCTGGACACAGAACCATACGAAGCAAACAGCCACAGACGTGTCTACTTCTTACAGTTTGCTCAAATTCACATGCGAGCGACACGTTTGAGAAGTTGCATTTTATCCTGCCTTGCTTCTGCATTTCAGAGGAAGCATCTGTACTGCCAATGACTCTGCAGGTAAATTAAATTAGTTTAAAATGTGTCCTAATTTAAATAATTGGACTTTTTTTTAAATGCCATTTTATTTATATATATATATATATATATATATATATATATATATATATATATATATATATATATATATAAATGTAGAATAATGAGATTTTTGCAGCAGACATGGACATCCTTCTGTGGTGAAACCCACTGCATGAAATCAGCAACACTTCTGAGAAGGGAAACAGGAAAAGAAGATGTTCATACCCGAAAGATCAGTGTGACTTGAAAACAGTTCTTCTTATTAATGAATCAGAAAAAAACTGTAAACAAAAAAAAAACAACAGTCTATGTGAAGTATAGATGCATCCTTCACCCCTAAAGAGAAGAGTGACCATCTGGCTTTTTATCAACGCGCATTTAAAAAGACACCATGGGGGTATGAGGATGCATTAGTGCACGCTGCATGAGTGTGTGGCACATCTGTCAGTGTACTGTTAAAGCTGACGGCATTTCTTTTTTTTTTTTACTGAAATATGTGATGTAGCTGCAGTTTCAGCACCAGCAGAACAACTTGGTAGGAAAAGAGTCCAGATGCTCAGCTGACCTGTGTGCGGTTCAGTTCATCTCGTCCATGCACGCCACCAAGCATATCGTTTTAAGATAAAAATAAATGAATAGGTTGTACCCACTCGATAGAGCTTTTTTTGACTGCTGACTTCCAAACTTTTTGCTAAAAGGCTTTGTAGAGGTGTAATTTGGAAATATTTTGTTTTTAAACCCATCATTAAGTGCAACATATTCCATTACACAGTATGTGAGTACTTGTAGTTGTAAAGGTTTTACTCTTAGTGGCCAATTTATTTAGTTTTCATGTTAATAGCTCTGTAGTTATGTTAATATAAAATCATAGGTTTTAGGATTTTTTTTTTAAATCAGGATTAATCAAAATATATATATATATATATATATATATATATATATATATATATATATATATATATATATATATATATATAAACAGACTTCTGGGTCTTCACTACCATCATGAGGTTTTTGTGTGATAAAAATAAATAGTACTTTTAAGTGTTGGAGAAACATGACATCTCTGAAACTTTACCATCATTTTCACAAATATATGGTGTTCAAGCAAATCCCGAATGAGAAATAATCCTTTGAACTTTCTATTGTTATTCCTCCCCAGCGTCTCGAACACGAATGCCATGTTCACTGCATCACACTTCTTTTACATGTGTTAATAAACCACATTGCATGTTTTCAATCAGTTGAGGTCTCCTTTAGGGAGTGAAGGCAAGCCATCAAAAATGATTCCCTTAGTTTTTTGTTTTTTTTAATTATTATTAAAAAATATATATGATTAAAGACATAAACCAAGCTCCCTTCTATGATGAGATCAAAGCAACTGGGCTGTTGCCTGTGGAAATGTTTCAACATTTTATACAGTATGCTTTAAAAAAAAAAAAAAAAAAAAAAGGTACCTTGCTTTGATGACTAAACCATTTCTCTCCCAGCATTAATCTCACTGTATTGACTCAACATGCACCAAAATGGCTGTTTATGCTCTATCAGCGTTGTGTGCGTGCATGTGTGCATCGCTGAAGCAGAGACAAAGACAAAGAATCAAATGCAGTCTCTTTCTTTGCACCTTTAACTAAGGGAACATCACTTACCTTTCCTCCGATAATGTACCTTCTCTCAGTCCCCCACTCCAGGGTGGTGTGATGCACTTAAAAAGCACCCACATTTCATCAGCTTACATCACTCTCTCCACTTCTGAAGTTTCTGCCCTTGCACACGAGCCAATATAAAGTGATGTGCAAAATGTCCAGTCAGAACATAGAAGTTTTGATGCAAACTTCCTTGTGGCTTTTCCGTTATAGGCCTATAAGAAGGGATTATTCTCGAAGGTTTATTTTGCATATTGCTCCTGCAATATGCAAAATAGCACTAACATGAACAAGGCCAACATTTCAGTCGTAAAGCTTTGCTTCGAAGAGAAAAATCATGCCAAATGAATCCCCAGTATAACATCAGCTAAACGCGTTACATGAAAGGCGTTGTCCTTCAGGCGTGTTGAGGGGGCTGAATAAAACCACAAGCTTTTTTTCACATTCAGGTCCACATTAACTGCCGTGCAGCTGCTGCTTCTCTCACTACTGTCCAGTATTCAGCCTCCACTTGTTTACTACTCAAATAAATAAAGCTTTGTTCACTTTGGAGGGTACATGTATTGTAATCATAAGGGCAATTCACCGACACAACGTCCTCTCTGTATTTAGAAAAGAATTGGCAGAATGTGACTTTTTCAGAGGAAGTAGTGACATCACTTCAGAGGTTGCCAACTGTCTGTAAACTGTCCACAGGGTCCGGCGATCCAGGGGGCGGTACCAACGGTTGCTCATGAAACTGCCTTTGCACGCAGTTGATTAGTGCGACAGCAACAAACAAGGTGACGTATTCACAGCGATGGAAAAGAGTCAAGGGGAGGGTGTGTTGTGCAGAAGTGTAAATAAAACCTTTGCTGTCAGCAAAACGGCAAATACATCGACCTTGCAAAGGAATGATTCAAACGGCCGTTAATCCTCAGCTGTAGCCATCTACACTGGTTACATCCAGATTATGTCGCCACTCTGGTGTTGTCGCTTGAAACCCGCCGCGAGGCGCCCTCTACAGGGACAGATGATTTGATTGGCTCCGTAAGAACTTTGAGCAGAGTTTATGAGCTCCAACGGATGGTTGTTAGATGCACCTGCAGAGCAAATTTAAATTTACCAGCGCTACGTCCAGATTTCTACGCTAGAAAAACAGTAATCGGTAAGTAATCATCAGATGGCCATTTCCAACTATTTTAGTCTTATTATAATTATACATTTATTTCTACAGTAGCTTTGCACACATCATGCCTCCAAACTGTAATTACCTAAGAACAATAAAGAAAAATATTGGTATATGATGTCGTTGAATGAGATCGTGTTTTCTCAAGTGTCTCCTTCTTCTGATTGGCTGAATTTCCATGAGAGTTGCAGGTGCCTGACGGGAACAAGCTACGATAATTAAACTTTGAAGAGTAAATTGCATTTTCAACAATGACAAGTCTAGAAATGTGTTGTACAAAATAGTTTAAGAATAGAAAATTTCACTTTCACTTTAAAAGTGAAGGCAGTGTCCGTGTACATCAAACCTCTAGACCGATCCTCACTGGCTGGCCTGGTGACATCATGACGGACAGCCAGGGGGTGTCCTGCTCATAAACCC
This sequence comes from Xenentodon cancila, assembly GCA_014839995.1. Lineage (NCBI taxonomy): Eukaryota > Metazoa > Chordata > Actinopteri > Beloniformes > Belonidae > Xenentodon > Xenentodon cancila. The sequence continues at coordinate 5,647,690 of CM026214.1, read as the reverse complement.
CTTTATTCTATGCTTGAATCTGACCCATTAATCAATACGATTTACTCCTTATATTTGGATGAAAATAACAAAATAGTCTCCAAAAATAAAGCCTTAGTACCGACAGCATACCATGTCCACTCTAAATTAATAAGCAGAAGTACGTAAATGAGCATTACTCCTGATCACAAATCGATTCTGGTGTGAAGGTGATCAGCTCTTTGCAGAGTAGATAAGAGATCATTTGTTTGGTTGGGGTTTTAGCTGGTTCTGCTGGTTGCTTTTAGTCATTTTTAAATGTGTTTTAAATTGGTCTGTCAAGCAGTTACATGTTTACATGTTTATTCATTATTCATCATTTGACTCTGTTGATGAATTTGTTCGGTGGTACTATGCTTCTATTATTGTTTAAATCCATTTGGCCCATGATTCTGTTCTGCTCAGGTGATGATTAAGCTGTCTGATCTGAAGACTAATTAGGACGTGTCCTCTTGTTCCTCCTGTCGAGCCCTTTTGCTGTATTAATTTTCTTCATGTCATGATGGGCTGGCTTATGATCTTTAGCTGGTCTTTTCAAAGTTCATCTTCACGCTGGTTCTGATAAAAATCCACACACACCCTGCAACTACACATCTGGTGTAATTTTCACTGTTTAAATTTTAAAGCAAATTACCAAGGAGAGAAATATATTATTCCCACCCTCAGGAATTGGAGTGAAGTCTTATGTTTAGCAAGATACTTCTTGAATTCACACAATGATCACTCTGAAAGATGAAGCTCTCTGTTATTGTCATCGCCATATCGATTCTCCTTCAAGTGCTTTAAAAATAATTACAGAACAGTAATCAAAGGTCTCTTTAACTTTGCTGAAGTCATTTCACAGAGCATGATCGTTTTTGGGAAACCAGCTGTTACTTGGTCTTTCAAGAATTTGATTGAGACCTCATGAGTTCACCTCGCTGAAAATGAAAATGTCAAGTATTCGCCTGTACACAGATAACATTATAATCCACTTCATTCACAACGCTGCAAAGGAGAAGCAAAAACAGGCGTCAGGAAAAAAACAAAACAAAAAGAAGAATGGGATCAATGAGGGGAATCAAAACTGAAGATTCGATCTAATCGTGTTTGTAGAGGAGATGTTGTATTGTCATTGTTTCCTGCACGAGCAGCTGCATATGAGTTAAATGTATGTGTCAAGAACTTATTATCTATATTAAAATAAAACTTCTGCCTCCTGTGAAGCAGAAATGTGGGGTGTGTCTCATGGGTGGCAATTGTCTCAGTTGATTGATCATATGAAAGAGTTTTAATTTATCATGAAGACAGAAGTGCAAATAAATGTTTAATATTGAATATGTTCAAGTTTATTTGACAACACATTGTTTATATTAAGCGTGTTAGCCCATTGTAAATGTACTTACAAACACATTATCTCAAGCATCAAACACAATCTGAGACAGGCTTGGCAAACACAACATTTTAGTTTATTTGCAACAGTGTTCTTGGATGTAGTGACCCACTTTCCTGCATGTTTCTCTGCTCCAACATGCCTGGTTCAAAGGAAGGGATCACCGTCAGCTTGTCAGCGAGGACCGCACAAGTCTGTCAATAAGACGTTCATTTGAGCCATGTATGTCGGTGCAGGGAAACATTCGCAGGGAGGCGGCTCCTCGGGACCTCGACTGAAGAACGCTGATTTACTGGTATAGTGGCATCAGCAAACCTTCAGCAAAAAGGCATGAGTGCAGGGTTGCAGGGAGTTGTTTGATGCAGCAGCTGTCCATGTCAGCAGAGTGCATGCACCGTTTGAATTTTACCAGATCTACCTCCAATTACCATCTAAAACAGATACCAACATGAACGCCAGGCCAACAGGTGGATTGGATTTTGTTGCGGTTGTTTGGATTCTGACTAAATGGTGGACTGTGCTTCGACACAGGTCTCCGGGGAGTCCGGGTGCAATCTATTTGAGCTGATCTAAACATGTTTCCATCACTCCCTTCAGTCACTTCCTCACTAAAAATAATCCAAGGCTGCCTAGATGAAGTGTCACAGTGCAAAACACCATCTTCCTCCAAGACTATTCTATGGTAATTAAGGGGCTAATGAGAAGTGGAGGCAAACAAAAGCACACTTAATGAGGATCAGAGTGTGCTTTCATGCCCACTCATTAGACTCCCTTTTAACCACTGAAAGGCCCACAAAAGCAGGTGTCCTCTGCTTTCAGAAGTACTCTGGAGAAACCTCAGCATTTGTTGAGCATTTGAAAGGTGATAAGAGGTCTGGAGGGGGAAAAAAAAATGTGATTTGAGATGGACATGTTTCCTCTAAGGGGAGTGAGGGCCCAGGTCGGGCAGTAATGACATCATTAAAGGGAACAGCTTTCTGGGGATCGGAGATAAGACTGTCACTTCCATCCTCGGTGGAGGGAAAATCGGATGGAGTTTAAATGGAAGGAGGTTGTACATAATCTACTTAAAAAAATGTAATTTTGGTTCACTACCAGTACGTGGATGAAAAGTACGCTGAAAAGAAATCTGGGTGGGTAGTTTTTGGATCACAGTAATCTTTTTTCTTTCCTCCAACACTCAGATCAAATGTACTAATTTCCACAGGAGCAACATCACTCTGAAGCTTTGTAGGACACATGATCCATAGTATGTTTGACATGCCGTTCTATGATCGAATCAACTGATTTAACCATTAATTCTGAGCCAGCAGCTTTTTAAAGGACATAAAAAGAAACCAGAGCATGTCAAACCTCTGGAGATATTGTAAACAATCATTTATTTGTACTCGAAAAACCGTACTTACCACTTTTGAAATGTTTTCTTTCCTGCTACGTTCATTTGTAGTATCAGATAATGTTCTCATTATTATTCTGCTGCTGCAAAATAGAAGTTAGATTAAAATACAAATGCAGTCATACATTCAAGATTAAAGTAATCCGCAATGATAGGAAAAACGAAAGCTATATATTGTATTGTAATATGGGAGCACAAATAAACCTGTTCTGAAAGAACAAAGACAAAAAGTAAAAAGAAACACTTGAAAACTGTGACGATAATGTCAAAGAAATGGAGTCGTTAGCTGCTATTGTCTCAGAAAAGCTTTAAATTGATATTGGACATTGTAAAAATGAGTTGGGTATTTTCTAACTTCCTGATTAGAAAGCAGTGTGTGTGAGTGCTACCAACCCTGTAAACCCAAGCAGTGTGATGAGGCTAGATGACGGGAGTAAGGGAAGGGTGTGGAGAGTGTGTGGGGGGGTGGCGACACGCTCCTGTGCAGCAGCCTGCTCACCACTTGTTCCCCTCCACCATCTCAGCACCTCCGACCTTATCAAATAATCCAGTGTGTAACCCTGTGTGAAAGCGCTCTCAACTAGTGATGTGCATTAAAAGAGGCATGGCAAGAGCTCAGCTCCAGGGGCAAGGACGGGGTGGTGGTCTGGTCTCCCAACCCCACATCCCCCACCCCACCGACTGACATAGGAGCACAGCTACAAGCACCCGGGCAGGGAAGGCCGACCCATTAAAGCCCTACTGGGCGACCCGAGGGACAGCAGGCCAGGGGAGCGCCCCAGGCGTGAAAGGGCATCTACCCCAGCATCCTTGCATCCCTACCCCCTGTGGACACAAGTGACTTGAGCCAGACGGGGTCAGGAGCGATGTTGCTCATCCCAGCGGCCCGGAGGCCAACATGGCGTGGCCCCGGCGCCACCACCATAGGCCAGGCTCCATCACCTCCGCCCAGTTGAAGTTTAAGCTGATATCATAGTTTGAGTTAAAATGTGAGTGAAGCTTCATGCGGGAAAAAAACTGAAATCTTGATGTTCAGTGTTCTTCTATTCTTCTTTGTCCCATCTTTTAAATCCAAAGTGACATTTCAGTCTCTGAACGCCAGTTAATTAATGTTTGGGATCGTTACATGTCTCATTTCAATACCGGGTTGAAAATGGCATCTTTGACTTTCGCCATTTCGCTTCTCAGAGCTCATCTTTTTCTAGACTATCCACATGGAGATTTTACATGCGCTTGCTCGCAAAACCACTGGAAGTCGTGCGTCTTTGAAATGTAAATTAGCAGCTTGCATAAGTGACCTGTGAAGTCCTCCTTTGGGTGGTTTGGTAATAAAATCCAAAGTCACTGTGGGGGGAAATGGGCAAAGTCGGTCAATTTCAATATATTGTACTTTGCTTCCTCTTTTAAGTCGATCTATGACATTGCTGACATTCTGTGTACGGTGCTGTTGGCTGATAGTTTAACAAAGTACACTGAAAACATCGCAGTTCAAATTAGCACAACAACAACAAAAAGTAGACCAAAGATCATAAGAAAAAAATGTATTAAGTCATAAAAGCAATAAAGGGATAAAAGGGATATTTTGTTTGTTTACTTGACTTTGATCACTATCGCTGTAAATTTCCGGGGCTGTTTTTATGTGCTGTGTGTCGATGAGTTTGAAGGAGGACCCCTCAGGGTCCAAACAAACACCCCCGCGATACTTCTGCAAGGGCCCACGGAGGAAGCAAAAAGGAAAGTAACTTCCAGAGTTGATTTTTAACTCTCACACGCAGTGCCACCACATGTAGCTTCATTCAGTTTCTCAGCCACGAGAGCGGAGTGCAGCTGAAGTTGCATACAAGTGAAAATGTAAGTTTCCCCACCATGTGTGCCCCAGTTAACTTTAAAAATATTTTCTCATATGTGCTTCAGTGGAAGGAGATGAAAGTCCGTAAGTGGAACTTGCATTTTTTTCCCCGTCATTTCGTTTTATGTCATGCCGTTTCCAAGAGAGCTCCTCAGATTCCCAGCAGCCTGACAAGACGTGGCAGCAGACCTCCCACCTCTCTGCATCTGCTTTAGCACAGTAACAACTTGCAGAGGTTTTGGCTCCTGAGAACATTTTTCCTCTCCTCATTTCTTATTGTTACAGTTCAGTCTGTCGAGTTCATTTTTGATATATAGAGTCAGCTTCAAGGTCATTTATTGATAAGGTTGCTTCCTGATAAGTCAGCATCAACTGTGGCCAAGGCTGCTACTGTCTGCACTGTAAACAATAAGTGTGGATTAAATGTTTGCATTAATCAACTCCGGGGCCATTTATCAAGCGTCTGCATTAATTCTTAGAAAAGTACCGCTTCCCAGGCGCAACCAGACAATAATGTTGATCCCAGAAGGAAAGAGAGACGATAAACACAAAAATGAAGCTTTAGGTACTATGGATGAAAAGAAAATTAGCATATAAGTCATAATTTCTCTTAATAATAATTAGCAAAAGAAGATAATTGGAGCATAATAAGTAATGAAGTCTGTGTGACTTATCAGTTGGGATGCATTTCAAAGCTTTAGCTGAGAGCTACAGAACATGGCAGTAAATGATGTACTGCGTCATTTCCAGAACTTTGCTTTTCCCGTTGACGTCATACTGACTATTGTCTGTTGACGCAAAAGAAGAAGAGTTCGTGGCCTCTTCGTCTATCACGTGCATATTTTGCCATATGTATCCAAGTACTGATCTAGGTCTTTGCAAGTATTATTATTGATTATAAATTGAATCCACACCATCAGTCAAGTGGAATGTTATTGTTGAGTCTTATCAGTGGAGTAAAATAGTAGTTGGTAAAACATGACCTAAGTCCAAACATTAATTGCTATTTCGTCGTAAAATGTTCTGTTCTCACTCAAAACGGCTTCATTTCAAGTCGTTTTTGGTTTCTAACCACAATTCACACTACTTATCTAACAATTGATGTAGGGTTGTTTAAACTCTGAAATACTGCTTTAAAGTCTAAGAAAATGTGTTGAAAGCTTCATTAATAGCTATCAGAGAGAAATATCTTTTAGGAGGGGGAACCAGTTACGAACATAAGCCGTCTGTCGCTCCTAGTCAGTTTTAATGGAGTTTTAAATGTTTTAAATAGGCCATGAAGCAGAACCAAATACCCAAGTATTAACAGTCTGGTCCTGCTTTGATTGAGATTTGCTAACTTGACAGAAAGATAAATGAGTACGTTAGCAAATATTAACGACTTCTTTGGGGAGGTGGGTGTCACTTCTGTCACAACTGGACCTGCGGTTTTGTACAGCGATGTGATGGCAGGCTACTGCTGATGTCGGACCTGTAGTGGCTACGGGAAATAACTTGCTTTTTAACTGTCAACCGTCCACTTCTTCTGGTTGTTGCCGGTACGGTTTCTTCCTGACAAACACCACACATGGCCTTTTTCACTGGACTCCCATCTCCTCACCTACACAAAATGGACCGATGCAAAAAAAGAAACGAGAACTACGTCTTCGGTTCTGGAAAGCTCTGGACAACGTGTGCTGAAAGGCTGCAGTTTACGCAACTTGTACAAATACGATATTAGCGGAGATGAAAATCATGCAATATTACAGTACGGATATCTATGAGAATATTTGCTTTAAGATTACTAAAAAGACAAAAGCTCTCCAGTTTTAATCTGCTCATTAGGTTCCTTTTATTAAATATTTACATCTGGTCCTGCCCAGTAATATCCAGGGATAAGACGCCTGTGTCTTAGCTGTGCATCTTATCTCAGCTTTGTTGAGAATTGATGATCGGGTATTTTTTCAGGCCCTGTTTCAGCGGTATTGTAAAGATCACAGGCGGTTTAGATACGAGGTCAGAAATCAAGGGCAAACGACAAACAGTTCACTTTTGATGTTTCTATTTAAAACACTGATAGGCCATGTGTTGGTGTAATGCTGGTAACCTTCAACAAATTCCATTATTGTGCTTCTTTGACCCACATCAATGTGTCTGACCTTTGCAATTTATACTCCAAGTGTAGGGACAACACATAGATAAATAGCTGGAGGGATAAATACAATAAAATGTAATCACTAATGGAAAATAAAAACAGTACAATATCCCTCAGATGTCTATCAGCGTCCTGAGTATTGTGTAGAACTGGAAGGAAGTGATACTTGACTCTTACCCTGAGATCTCGAAGCCATTTTCATCACCATTTCTGTTTAAAAGCTCTGGGGAGATGATGATCCGTGTTTACATGCTGTCAGTCTCTCATAAAGCAAGTTAAGTGCCAGGTCTGTGTCTACAGCACATTTCTCTGTCTACATACCATCTTATCTAATACAGTTGATGTTTATTTGTTCTGGATTTATTTTTTCTTTGATTTAGTTGTTGAGGTTACTGATACAGGTATTTGAAATTGGCAGTCACATGTGCTCCGCTCAAGGCCACTTTTCCTGACTTGGTCTTGCTGTAAATTCACTTCTACGTACCCAGGCCTGAAGAAAACGCAGATATAAAGTTCATAGAGGAAACCGTCTGGGTTACCGGGGCTTTAAACAACTTTCCACCAGGCCATGCACCGAACTTTCTCTACACATTAAATGCTCTCACCCACTCAACCCCATGCAAGGAGGTTCTCAGTCACCTGGCGCTCATATACCTGGTTACTCTGGAGCAGAAAGCTTTTCCCGGCTCAAGCGGCGACTGCTGCCATTGTGTGAAAATAAGTAAGCTGAGAGAGCTTGGCTGTAAGAGCCTTTTCTGTAAATATAACACAGAATTTGTCTAGATGCTATCTTAAGTGCATCTTTTGGAAGTAAAACTTTGAGTCTCTAATGATTTTGTGCAATTTCAATGAATCTTATAAGGTTTGATGAATCTGACAATTCATCTCAATGTATGGCATCATAAATGACTATACATATGTGTATAAACCACACAAACCACCAGATCAGTCTGAATTCCACTTTATCCCACAAATGTTGAAACTACTCTTTAAACTAAAAAAAGGTCATGTAGCCACGAAGTTCTGAAAAACATTTTGTCTTTATTTATTTATTGATGTCATTACCTAGACTAAAATGCTATGAGCAGTCTAAAGCCGATGGATAATCGATTTATACTGAACAGTAAGTCCACAATGACGCGATGTGTTACACATACGACAACACTTGACTGTCATGTGACAAGAAGCAGATGCCACCGACTGTTTCCTAGCAGCTGAGCGTTGATACCTGATTCTCTTTTAATTGCTCCAAACATGGAAATGTGAAAGATGTAGGTATTTGTGTCCAGTTCAAATAGCCTTCGTGTTGACACTGCCAGTGGACGTCTCTTTGTGTCCTGGCAGTGAGCTGGTGCCCACGCCAGCGTTTGTTTTGGTGACTATCACCTGTAATAAGCACTTCTGCCCTAGAGGTCGTTTCACTCTGAACTTAAGAGCAAGATCTGCTATGATTGCTTCCTCCTTCCTTTTATTGGCGTAATAAGGACTGGTTTGAAATGGCTGTTGCACAGCGAGTTTCAGTTAAAGTTCCTTCAACATTTCGTTTTTTTTGTTTTGTTTTTTGTTTTGCTTTAGCGCTAATGGACAGATATAGCGTTCAAAATGTCTTTTTTAATAACTTTCCTTCTTTCCTTGGAGAGAAATCCTTGAAAGGTTTGATCGCTCAAATTCGAGTATATTTGCTTAAGCAACAGGCTTTTAAAAACATGTGGTGTTGACAGTGGCAACATCTTCCTTTGTCCTTCTCTAACTAGATTTTAATACGTAGTTCTTCAAGGCAGTGAACTTCTCTAAGGTACTAATTTAATGGAAAAGGTCTAAACGATAAAACAGTTGTACCTGAGGTTGTTAAACCTTTTGAGGTTTTAGTAATGTTTTTGTTTCTGCACCACAAATCCTTGATTTACAATATTTTTCCAGCCCATATTATTTATTGCATGTTTTCTTTGAGAGCTGCTTTCACCTCTGCTCAGTTCAGTGTAATGTGTGAAGAACCTCTCGGATCGAAGTTCAGGATTATCACATGTGACATTACTGATCTGTCTAGTAAAGAACGTAGAAGTCGATCCCTCAAATAAAACAGACGTTCCAGCAGTCTACAGTTTAACCCCCCCCCCCCCTAAAAGGTTAGATTTAGTAAAAAAAAAAATTTCAGCATTTACAGAGCTCTACTATGACAATGGCGATCTTCTCCCTGAACTCTGCTGATTCCCAGGAGGTCCAGGAGGTCCATGGTGTTCACAGCTGGATATAACAGGAATAGATCCACAGTAACTGCCTGGAAACCAGAAGTATGCTACAATCTAAACATTAACCAGTCACAATCAATACAGATTATACATACATTCAGTTATTCTTATATAATTAAAAAAATGATTTCATGTCCACCAAGAAATATTTCATTAACTCTGTTAAATAAAGGACTTCTATTGAATCCTGGAGTGTTTGAAAGGAAGCTGATGCAATTTAATCTCATCCATCTAATCAAGTACTCAATCTAGATTGTCCTGAAGTCACGATTATTGACATCTCTTGATTTACATAATTATGTCAAGGAGCACTTATAGGCACACAGACTGACAGACATGGAAGTACATCCCGATGGGCTCAGTGAGCGACTAAAGTCTGTGGCATGTTACTGCAGTTAAATATCTTGGCAATCTACCAACTGTTAGGTTATAATTAAAGTCCACAATTAGAAGAGCTGGTGGATTGGAGCGGGCTCCTATTAACTAATGCACGTATTGGTCTTGTAAAGACACGGTTAGAATAATTGCTGCAGATGACTAGAGATGCAAAATATAACAATCCACACAAGCTGCTTTAAAACAAAAACAAAAATAGTTAAAGGTAATGCATCTGAATGATGACTCAGCAGAGCGTTTAAAGACCTTTTGGAAGTCGTGGAGGTTGATGCACCAAAAGCACAGCTGGAGCTGCACACAACAAGCCGGGGAATGTCCCAGCTCTTCCTGAATGTTGTGAGGGCAGTAGCAGTCTTCCCCAGCGGCTCAAATCCAGTCAGATATTGTCGTTAACATTATTTCTGTTTCCACATGCATGGGTGTGATCTGTATGAACACGTAGCCTCGGCCAAATGCAACACGAACACGTTTTTTTTCTGTTGGTCTGTAATTCAGAGGCAGCGTGGAGCTACATGTGGGTGAATATGAACAAAATGAGTTTATAGGGTGACACTCATATGTGTTTGTCCCACAATGCTGAAGCTGATAATGTCATTATCATGTGTCATATGCCATTATTGAACGCACCTGATGAGGAAAAATCAGGCACTGCGAATAATTAAAAAGTCCTTTTTCTCATTTATCTGATTTCAGAAATAATTTGTTTTTGCATCAGAGTTGTCTCTCCAGCATGCAAATTCCCTCTTATCTTTGTCTTATTAATATGATACTTGACATGCCTTTTGGCTCCAAGATTTTACCTCAAAAATGTAAAAAAAAGGAAAATGACAGCGCTCCAGGCTTTTTCTTTGCCAACTGCTCCCACGTTGATTTACTTGGTCAAGGACATTTCTTCAGAAATAGTGTCACAATTTCCACTCTGCGGCTTGAATTCACACATATTCTTTTGATTTGCTCGTGTTGAAGGGAGAAAGTATTCTTACATTAGGACCAGTTTGAAGAAAGTAGTCATATTTTTTTCTCACCCCATTTCTGTTTTGACCTTCAGTGTCTCCACAGTGTCACGACTGTCCATGAAACTGCGAGTAATAATAGGCATAGAAGTTTATTCTTATGACGTGCTTTATTTGTTTTCTGGGTTAACCACCATAGATGCCATATTCCAGTCTGTTTGCATAACACACAAACTAATGCACACAGACAGAAGCCTTGTATATATTACTTTAATGTCTTGGCTATTATGGAAAACAATTACACAAATTGTGTCCCCCAGCACAAGTATAGTGCATCTATTTCATGCTTATTTTTATGTTTTACCATGAGATCTGGTTAAAAGAAGAGCTGCTCCGTATCTGATTTGTCCGTATTTCAAAGTTCTTGCATCATCTAAAGTGTATGAAAAATGAAGTCATCAATGTTTCACGACTCTTAACATTTACGAACTGTATACGTTTCCCACTTGATTACAAGTAACCAAGTCTGTTGTTTACTGTGTTGTTATAGTAATGTGTTACAGAGATCCGTTTCCATTGCTCTGCTGTCCACGTCAGCCTCTCTGGACTTCCTCTATCTTGCACCGTGTGCTGTTTTTGACCACGCTTGTGTTATTTATTCTTGAAGACTTTCATCGATGCATAATGATGCCGTTTCGCACATCAACATAATGGCCATTTGTATATTTTCCCCACTAGACACCGTGATACAGTACTTCTTAGCATGCAGAGTCCTGAAGGTTATACGCTGCACATCTGACTAATGGTGCGGCTCTCTCTACAAGCCCATGCTAATCACTTCTCTGATTGATTGTGCTGCTCCGTAGCACTAATGGCATCATTAGCTGGAACTGTTGTGGCAGTCTTGACTCTGAGCTCTTTATTCCCCTCGCTGAGGTTTTCTTTATCCCTTGCTTTATTATTTGGAACATATATTGGACAGGTTCATACTAAATCTAATTGGCTTTAATTCCAAGTAAAGGCATAAGCATAAACATGAATCACAGAACAGCGGGCGATATTTATTAACCTGGGTGATGTCATGCCTACTTCTGGGGGTCAAGTTGGAGCATCTGTTCCCATGGAAACCTTTAGACAGTCCTTGGGTTTAAAAAAAAAAAAAAAAAAAAAGAGAGAGAGAAAAGAAACCCCACTACACAGGAAAGTAAAACTGTATTAAATGTTTGCCAGAGGAAGTGAAGCATTGCTATGCTTTTTTTGTTTTTTTTAACTGGTTTTGTTGATTAGGAATGAATGTGAAGAATTTAGCAAATAACAGATAACTCTGCAACATAGATAAACATATCAATAATGTCCTCCAATGAAGAAAACAATAGCTTTGGTTAGTTAGAAGTTAGACAAGTGTTGAGCCTTTTGAGGAGCTCCGGGTTTGATTTGATTTCAGCTCCATGTGTTGAGGACGTCACTGGTGCAGTTCTTTTCTAAAATGTATATTTTACTTTACTACTTTGAGTACACGTTTTTTTTTTTTGTTTGTTTTTTATTCTTTAACCATAACAAACATCATACCGTACCAAGGCTATGTTTAAAAATACTGGTGTACATTTAGGAATTAAGAATGTTGAGGTTTTGATCAACCCATGTTGTTCCTGTTATAAGACGCAGGTTGTGTTGCACTTGTTTTTAAGTCTGCTGACAGATTTAAGGAGTGAGCGGATGCCAGTGGGAGCTGTAAAGGACTGGAATGTGAGTGCAGAGTACAGATGGGATGCTGCCAAACTGTCTGACAGTGTTTAAGTTGTGTCAGCTGGGGAAGGCTATTAGTGTAACCAGAGTTGATGGTGTGTATGATCACGGGAATTCAGATGGATAAGCAACTCTGCAGTTTCTAGACCTGTGACTACGGTGTCTGCAGTGGCTAATGGTCAAAGTTTCTCCTGAGCTTTGTCCACAAATATCCACTGCGAAGCCTTGGGTAAACCATCACCTTGCTCCTTTTGAAGTAGTCCATTGTGGGTTTTCTGGCTTGTTTACGATCGTTAACCTTTCACAGAAGCCATCCTCACTTCATCTTAAGCACTTTTAGAGACATTATTAGGTTTGTATCTGAAGTTTTCTGGTATTTAACTGACTCCATTCTACCTCATAATTGTATCACCGGCAGTAACGGAGGTACAAAGGTTGATCCACCGTAGGGTTTCACCGTAGCTCAGTTCAGCCATAAAGTTCTGCTTTAAAATCTTCAGTCCTCAGAAATTCTGTTGAAACAAGTGAGCAAAACCAGCAGGAACAGTGGTATCAGTCTCTTGGACAGTTGTTGTTCTCCTAGATCCTCTGGTTCACGGTTACAAAAAGTACAGAAAGAGAAACGGTACCTTGACAGACATGACGCACATGGACAGCATGAGATTTACCAGGGCGGCTCACTGAGACGCTACCTACATGTTGGCGTAAAAGCTGCTGCAGTGGTCTCCTCAGGACTAATCACTCCTGTCCCTCCCAACCCGGCCAGAAGTCGACAGATGTACACAGCAAACTTTTTACTATTACTCTCTGAACACCACACTACCAAACCCATCTCTACTCCAGAATTTAGTATAACACAGAGGACAACAACATCTGCTTTGCTGGGCGTTGCATACTGGACCTAAACCAACTAGGACTAAAAGAAGGCCAGTAAATCTTTCACAGTGAATTTGGCAGCAGCCCTGTGACGTTCTACATTTTTTGCCTCCTTCATCGTTCCTCTGGCGGCAGTGGGGAATGTGCGGCTCTTGGGTGTATGAAATGCTTTCACATCCACTACAGGTGAAGCTTCAGCTTTCCTGACGTGGGGTTTTCCCTGTGGGGTTGATAATCCTTTTTAATTTTAGAAATAAAAAGCAACGCCTGGTGGCAATGTTCAGAGTTTGGCTCGGGTGCCTCCTGTTGCTCCTCGTCACTGCTGGGATGCTCCACTACCTGTTGGGGGTCGGCCTGTGCTGGGGCAGGTTAGGCGGGCACCCCAAACCTGCCCAGTGCAGGGTTGCACCTCTGCAACCCCGGGGGGGAAAGGGTTGCAGAGGTGCTGCCACAAGTTTGACTTCTTCCTACCCTTTTTCAGACATTTTAAACAGGATATATGTGTTATGTGCATTGTTATACATGTGCATGTATATAAAGATAGGTGTGTGCACATCGGGTGGAGATTTTTTTATAGATTTGTTTTGTGAACATAAATTGAAAACATTAATTTATCTAGATAGATGTATTTAGTATTTTGTAAGGGGTTTTATATGTTCAAAGTATGTTTGTATGCACGCGTGTACGTATATTTTTTTTTTTTTTTTTTTTTTTTTCTTCCCTTTCTTGTCAGTGTGGACATCGTGCACACGCTGTATGTACGATGCACACCGAAATTAGTCTCGATGCACACCGAAATTAGTCTCTGCTTTTAACCCATCAACTAGTTTCACTAGTGAGCAGTGGGGCTGCTAGCAGGGCAGCGCCCCGGGGAGCAATTGGGAGTTAAGGGCCTTGCTCAGGGGCCCCCAGTGATTTACCTTTGTGGGCAGCCCTGGGCTTGAACCTGGGTCCTCCACGCCCAAGCCCACCACTGTAACCACTAGGCCACCACTCCCACCATAATAATAATATATATGTTTAAAGATGTTTTTTTTTCTGGAATGAATCAATAAAAATGAAAAAAAGAAATGAAACACACTGTTGTCAGTGTATAAATAAAGACACATTTTTCTAACCAGTGTTGTGTATACATTCACTTGACGAGGCTGATATAATCAAGGCGCTGCGAGGAGGCTGTAATGAATGTGTTGCGGGGTTGCTAAAGCAGTTAAATACACCCCACTGCTTTCGGTTGATGTTGTCTTATATGCCGTTTGATGATGATGTTTGTATTTATCTCTTTTGCACACGATTGTGCCTTGGCCTATGGTGCATTTGACATTACTCTCATAAAGTCTAGTAACGCAAGTCCACACTGTTAAACGGCTTACGCATTACTCACTGTTCTTACACACACAGGTAAGAAATGTACATGTATAACATGACCATACGTAAATCCATCCATTTTCTTTGCCCAGTTCTGCCCATATGGGGGGTCATCGTGTGCCTGAACTGTCATTGGATGTTCCCCAACTCTTGTCCTGGGACACGTTGATTTATGTTAATTAATAGCTTAAGTGATTAGAGTGTATTAGGCCGTGTGCTGCTTGACTGTGCCAATGACCTTTCTTTGTTATGCACAGGGGTCCTTTGGTTTCAGTATGACTATGCATAGTGGTTGCAACATGAATGAGAAACAACAATCTGGACTATATACCCTAATTCAAATCCTGTGATCAGGTTTGCAAAGTTGGAACTGAACACTTGTAGACTTCCGGAGCAGCGTTCCTTTGCAGATGAGACGAACGTGGACATGCGTGACCACGATACCGACTGTCAAGTGGTGGAGGGTGGCGATTTGTGTTCGTTTGACACCATTCAGTCGTATATATGTATATTCACTGTTTCCCATACATTTGTAATTGCACTGAGTTACACAGATGTTCACGGATGCTGAAACTGGGGCAATGTGCTCGCAGATAGTTACCAAAGAGCGCAGAATACATTCCAGATGCATCGGTGTCAGATCACACCATACGTCACCATATTAACCAAAGTGGACTATCAAGGAGGACTCCACAGTCGAAAGAAAAAAGAAATAATAATTAAAAAGTTTGTTTGGACAGATGAGACAAAGGTGGAGCTTTTTGGCAAGTCACATCAGCTTTATGTCTATACCGAATGTTCAGCATGTAGGAGGCCGGATGATGTTCTGGAGCTGCTTGGCTGCGTCTGGTACAGACTCTGCTCTCTGTGCAGGTTACGATGAAACCCAAGGACTGTCAAGTTATTCTGTAGTGAAATATGCTGCCTGGTGTCACTAAGCGTGGTCTCTATTGATTGTCACGGGTCGTCCAACAGGTTAACGACTCAAAAAACACCCAATCTGTCTGGAGAAAAACACCCTTCAAACCTGGACACCTGGACTGATTTCTTCATGAGTGGACCAAAAGACCTCTATACAGATTGCAGTCCTGCCTCAAAGGTTGTGAAACAAAATACTAAGTTGAAGGTACTAATGTGTCAAGGACAATTTTATTAGTTTTTAATAACTCTGTTGATTCAATGATATATATATATATATATATATATATATATATATATATATATATATTTGATGTATGTGTAGTTGGAGAAGTTTATTTTTCTATTGGTGGGTAACTGCATACAACAGCAACTGTTCATCTACAAGAAACCTCCACAAAAGATAAAGTCTCAATTTGAGATTTAATATAGATAGTGTTTGTAGATGACACTTATTGATAAGCAGAGCAGCTGCAACCACAAACCAAGAACCATGACTTCTGCAAGAGAAAGAAGCAAAGGTACAGTTCTGCTTGCATCAGCTACATTTAGCTGCTACGTCTTTTTTTTTGTTTGTTTTTTTTTATTACTGCAAAACCAGCAGTCAGTTTAAGGATAAATCTTAAGGAAAAACAATGAAATGATGCTGAAGAGAACTGCAGCATTCTTCTGTGTCCAAGCCTGGAAATACTTTGATAAACACGCCCACAGTGAATTTAATCATAGTAGTGTTAAGGTCCAAAAAGCTGACCAAGCCCAACATGTAATTATCCACAGCGGTGATTTAAAGATGATAGACAAGCACCAACGAAGCCTTCACTGTCACATTACAAGGGGACCCATCCCGGCGTGTCTCTGTGTCCTTACAACTCTTACATGTCACGAGAAGGGAGCATCAATCTTTAATTTAATGAGCTGAGGTGTTGCAATGCATTCATTTATTCTGAGGTCCAGAGAAAAGCTGGAGATTGAAGCTACCCTAGTGTATTTTTTTTCCTCTTTCCCTCAGAGTCTTCCTGCATTCGCCTTACAAAACTCATAAAGCCGAGAAAAGCCATTGATTCTTTGCCTGCCATCACTGTCATTTTAAATCAAACTGGGGTTTGATTAACGGCAGGCTGCCACGAGATACACTGTTTTTATTCACCCGCTCATTTTTCATCTGCTTGCCATTGACAAAGGTTCACATGCACATTCACCGGCAAGGCCAGTATGAGGCTTGTATCCTTATTAATCATCTTCAACTGCTTCCTTCCTCTCACCGGACAGGAGCTTCTGCAGAGCTGCTGCTGTTCTGAGAGTTATTATTATTTTTTTTAAATCCTGACATTCACCAAAACATTCTACGCCTCATTAGCATGAATCTGTCAAAGTTTCATTGTGCTTTGTCTCTCGCAACCATTTTACAGCAATGTGTCCTTTGATCTTGGACAGTTGTGCAGATGAAAACGTATAGGAATAAAAATGTGTGCCATGGCTCTGCAACTATAGGCTGCTGTGTAATTGTATCTGACGCTCGAGTTGGCTGTATCCCTAATTAATCTATGATTTCCCTCATGCTTTGAATTGCAAATTGAATATGTTGAGCCTTTGAGGTGTTCTTTACCCTGGCTGTGTAGCTGGACCGAGAAACCCTCTTTATGGCTCTAAGCTAATTATTCAGCCTGTGGATCCAGGCTTTGGAAGGCTGCCTCTGAATCGCTGTAGGCTGCAGGGGTGTGTATGAGTGTGAATGTATTTTTTAATGCACGTTGCTCTGTAGTACAGTGATTGTTGGGAGGATTAAAAGTGCGTGCATCCATTTGACATCCTAATTTACCCTTCTGCTTCATATTTCGGCCAGTTACCAACCATACATGAATGTGCTTTAATTTTTTTATGGTCCTGGCTCTGCTGTCTCGGTGTGATTTGGTTCATTGTTCAAGTGCCTTGATGTATGTCCACATGGGCACATGCCAGTTTGAATATTTATGCAAATTCTTTTTGAAATAAGCTGAAAGGTTTGTCTTGTTCATGTGTGTGCGTTTGGGGTGGGGGGTTGGGGTGGGGGGTTGGGTTTTGTTGCTGCTGCACTTGTAGCTGGTGTTCGTTGGATATTAAGTTCAAGTCATCCCGTTTTAAAACACAAATATAAAGACAACCGTAATCTATTTTGTCTATTGCTTTCTGCAGAAACAAAAGCTCAGAGGAGTTTAAAAATTAAAAAATAAAAACAAAAAATAAAAAAACAGAAAAACATCCTTCTCTCATCTCAGAGGCAGAAAATGGTCTTCACTGAAATTGGTAAAAGAAGACTGAATACTAATGTGTAAAATCTTGATTTAAAAAAAACAAAAGAAAGTCTACATCGCAGCACCGAGCATTTAGGCTGTGCTGAGCTAAATTGTCTCAGAAGCTTTGTTTTGACTTTTTCCGATGGAGCCTATTGAACTTGACGGTTGCAGATTCTTCCATCATTTAAGCACAGAAAAATCCTGCTGAAGTCAGTTAACATGAAAACTGAGACACAAGCACACTCTTATGTAGGTGGTGGGCTTAGAAAGTGCCACTAAGGACTTCTCTGAAAAAGTGGTCTGCAGCTCAAATCCAAATGAGCTGCTGTGGACTCGATCGCTGTGGCTTCTTTCCCATTTTCTGATGGTTTTTTTTTTTTTTTTTATTTTACATTTGATTCAAGTTGAAAGTACTCTGAGCAGTTGATTATTTTTGCCTTTTGTCTCAGATGAGGAGTTATAGATCAGTGCGCCAGCAGCATTAGTCATCGTGCAGATGAAAACTGTCTATTCACTGCTGAACACTTTTTTAAAATCAGTGAAGCTTAGTCAAACAAAAATCTCAACAATTTCTGTGGCTTATATAAGTGCATTGCCATAAAACAATTACAACGTATGTTATTTGTTTTATAATCACAGTGAAATAAACATACCCTGTAAAGTCGTTTGTGCATTTCTACCCCCCCAAACGTTACTTTAGCTCATTGTATTATAACTTAAATATCAAGTAATTCAGTCTTGTATTAACTTAAAATGAGCGCATTGTGAGCAGATATTCTACAACTGAGTTTGTTTAGTATATAAGGAATAAAAGATGATGATGAACTCAATGCAGCACATCTGTTAATATATAGATAAAATGTGCTGCATGTCCATCTTTATTTTTAATAAATGACTTAACTCTTCTGCAGGGAGGGAACTTTTGTTCTGTAGATTTTGTGAACATGCTCTTATAAGCTTCTTTTAAGGCAGTTGTAGCCTACGACTTTCAGACCTGGTGGGTTTTATTTTCCTTCATATATTTATTCTTTTTATCTGCACCGTGGATGTGAGAGGAAACACAATTCCAATCCTGTAAGTCTTTCACATACAGAGTTGACACTAAAGCTGATTTTAGATTTAATGTTTTCTTGTTTTTCCTGTTTCAATGTTTTAACTTTGTAAGGTGACCTCGGGTTAGGAAAGGCGCCAATCAAATAAATGTATCGTCATTATTATTTAGAAACGTTGCTGTTCTGTTCAGATTAAACAACTTGCTGTTTTGTAATCAGGAGTTTTGAGGTCAGTTCACGTTACGTGATTGTGACGGAGGGCCGTGCTGCGCAAACTGACAGTGACTTGGGTTCCCGACCAAACACAATCAAAATTAGTTGATTATCTGAAGGTGGTCAGACGGATGAAACAAACAAACAAGTTGTTTGTGAAATTTTCGTTCGGAACAGAAAGGAAATGAAGAGACGAAACAAGGATTTCAGGATTTCCTTTAGGTTGACCTCACCTGACCTCACCTGATGCTTTTCTCTGTCATTGCCTCTAATTCGATTAGATTCCCCCAACAACTGCAGACATTTGTCTAGTTTAATATTGGTTAGCCATCAGCACAACATGTTGACAAGTGCCTTTTACAAGTCTTTGATCTAAAATTCAGTCCAAAATACTAATATGCTCTGAAACAGCCTCCAGCTGGGGGGATTAATTACTGCATCTCTGAGTTTCAAATGCCCCAGAGGTTTCCTGTCAAGTCGGGTGATGTACTTGGACATAATTTTCTAAATTTCCAAAATCCTGAATACTGGGGATCATCTTGGCAGCCAGTATTGATATGTATTCACTGAGATTATTGCTAGCAACTATAAATTACATATTTTGCTCCTAATGCTTCCTTTTATGAGCTTTTCCAAAGTTTAACTTTGCAGGATTTTGGTAAAAGAGAGCAAGGTTTTGGTTTTCTTAAACCATTTAATTTAAAGGTTTTTTTCAGTGCCCCAAACACGGCGTGGAACTTTGGCCTCTGTCGTTTACGAAGTCGAAGCTTAAGGTTGGATTCACGCCAGACTTGTTTGGTCTGCTTTAGTAGGACCGGAGTGCGTTTGCCCGGAAACTGCGGTTTGTTTGTGGAGCTGTGAATGTGCGATCAAACCCAATCAGATAGATGTGCGAGGTTATTTTTGTTCATTGTTTGTCGTCTCTTGTCCTTGGGTAATTGTTTTTGTTATTAAAAATGTTTGGTCCGTTTGACTAAGGTTGGGTGTAAAAGCAAAATCAGACCAGCTGAATGTTGCAGCCCCAATTGTACCGAGTCGACGGGTTGGCCTTGAAGGTTCCTGGTTTGAATCATAACTGTGCTTTACTGATGTTTTTGTTTGTTTCTTCTTTTTTTTTCATCCTTTATTCTTTTCCAACTTTGTGAACTTTTACAATCAGATTTTGTATGTTTCTGTTTGTATGTGGGGTTTTTTCAGCGAGGAGCAGTGATGCAGCTCACAGGTCCAAACGCGTTTTCTTTTTATTATTGTGTCGAATTAGTCGGTTAAAACTGGATGCCTTACTTTTTAGAACAAATAACATGAAAATGAAATTTCAAAATATATTTCTAAAAGACAATCATGGCTATAATCTTGGTCTTTGTCTAATCAAAGTAACAATGTGATGGACAAGAAGCAAGAATTAGGACAGTCGTCCTTTCATTTATAACTTTAAATCCAATTTTTTCCCGATAAAATTAAAATATCCTCAGTGATTTAAAGAAAGATTTGACATCATCTGAAAAACCATGCAATACTGTGCGTGGAGCTGTGCGGTGCATGCACACAGCAGTCTCGCAGCAGCAGCAGCAGACAAACAGAGGGGGGCGAAGGACGGCGCGAGTTAGCACAGGGAGAGACGGGCGCTCTCATCAGTAACAGACTCACCGGCTGCGAGGACAGAGCTGTGGCGCAGGAGGAAGACGAGACGTGCAACGAGGGGACAAGCTGACTGAAAACGGAGGACAATATGAGAGAGAGGGAGGTGTGTTAAACAGAGCCATCACAGAGGAGGAAGAAGTCCTCCAGAGCAGGGAGAAGCGGGAACCTGGACGGAGCAAGAAAGGACACAGAGGAAAGAAATCGCTCAGAGAAGCCGTCCCTGACGAGGGGAGCAGCGAGAGAGAGAGTGCGCAAAGTGGAAAAGAAGAAGAAGAAGAGCAGGAGGAGGAGGAGTAGAGGGAGCCCAACAAGAGGTTGAGATTACAGGGCTCAACTGGCACAAAAGAGAAGAAGAGGAGGAGCATGAGGGCAAGTTGATGGATTTGATTTGGAGAGAGTATTTTTAGAAGGAGAAGCAGAGACATGAGAGGAATACTGAGATGAGAGATGCTGTTTCTGAGTCGCGGGGGGGTGGGTGGAAACTAGGGAGGAAAGCGGAATAAAAGATGACAGATAAAAGAGAAAGATGTTGATCAGAGTGCAACAGAACAGATCAGCTCTGCTCTGCTTTCTCACAGGAAACCTGTGCATATCCAAGAATGCGCATGAGTGCCTTTTCCCCCTGTAAAAGTGGGTTGTAGTTCGCTTGTAACGGGCTCCGTTGCTGTGAAGCAGATCGACAACAAGATGAAACTGCCTCGGGTCTCCTGATAACACTGGCTGAAGCTCAGTGTGAGGGCAGACTGAGCCGATAAATAACATCATGCAAATGTCAAGGCATCAAACAGGAGATGGCAAAGTGGGGCAAAAACAACAGCTGACCGCGTAAGACCGTTGTGAA
Organism: Xenentodon cancila; assembly: GCA_014839995.1. Taxonomy (NCBI): domain Eukaryota; kingdom Metazoa; phylum Chordata; class Actinopteri; order Beloniformes; family Belonidae; genus Xenentodon; species Xenentodon cancila. The sequence continues at coordinate 5,626,395 of CM026214.1, read as the reverse complement.
TTAAATTCAATCTTCTGTTTAATTAAAGGACAAAAAAAAACTGATTACAGCTTCTGGCTGATGAATGCAGCTGAAAAACAGACACTCAACTAAAGAAGAGACTTCTAAACTGCAACGCTGGACAAAGACGGGATCTCTGACAGACCTCGTCACACCAACCAATCCCCCCGCCTCCAACTTTCATTTCATTATTTTGATTACCTTACTGTCTTTAAATTGTTTTTCGTCCTCTCTCCTTAGCCCGTGGTATTTTGTATTCCATCCCCTTCCCTCCCTCTCTTCTCCCCTCCCTTCTCCTTTTGCTCTCTCTGTCTCATCCTCTCGTGTTCACTGTCACACTAACTGCCGCCGATGCTGGACTCGCTCATCTAGAAGACACCTTGCTTCAAGCACATTTGCCATCAGATTTTCTGCTTCTTTCCCTGCTGAGTCGGATGACTTAAACCTTGTCAGCAGGAGAGACCTGGAGAGAAGACCAACAAGTAGCTGTTGCCAACTTCTGTGCACTCCTGCACCACCAGGAGACGACAACTGCAAAGCCCACTGTGGTGAACGAGAGGGCACTTTCACGTGTGCGGGCTGTGGCACCACCGTTAGGTTTGCATGGGTTGCTAGTGTTCACACACATTCATGTGTGGATTACAGTAGTGGATTTTTCCTGGAGCTACATGTGGGCCTTGGCCCCTGAGGCCTGGCTGGGAAATGAAGCCTCTCCTGCAGCTGTAGGAGCGCTGTGGGCAGCTATGGCCTTGGAAGGCCGCTGTATCCGGAGGGGATCCCCGGCCATGATCAGAACGGGCCGCCAGAGATGTCACAAAAAGCCAACTCTGGCTCAGGTCACAACAAATCTGCTGTCAAGGACACGCCTTCACGGTCTGCGGTATGTCTGTGTCCCCGGCGGCTCTGTGGGTCGCAGGGCCTTCTGGCTGCTGGCCCTCTGCACCTCCCTGGGGTTGCTGTTATCCTGGTCCTCCAACAGACTTCTTCACTGGCTCTCCTTCCCAACATACACACGAGTCCACACTGAATGGGCCAAAGAACTGGCCTTCCCTGTCGTCACCATCTGCAACAACAACCCCATTCGCCTGTACAAACTTACCAAGAGCGACCTGTACTTTGCTGGCCACTGGCTCGGCCTGCTGCTGGCCAACCGGACGGTGAGGCCCATGGTGTTGGACTTGTTGCAGGAGGACCGTCGTGCCTGGTTTAGAAAACTTTCGGACTTCAGGCTGTTTCTCCCTCCCAGAAACTTTGAGGGAACCAACCTGGAGTTTATGGACAGACTGAGCCACCAACTGGAGGACATGCTCCTCTCCTGCAAGTACAGAGGAGAGCCGTGTGGAGCTCACAACTTCTCATCTGTAAGTCCAACGTCTTGTGTTTCCTGGTTAATGTGTAGCCTGAACCCCTAAAAAATGACAAGTCTATCTGTTTTTCTTTGTTGTTTTTGGCCCCTATTAGTCCCCTAACATGTTTGAACATGTTTAATATCTGCAGTCATGTGAAAACCTTTTCTTTGCCTTTTTTTCCTTCTACGAGCTGAGAGGTGGAGAACGATGTCAGGAGAACTGAGAGATGCAGTTTCTTCTATAAATGCCGACCAGTCTCACAGAAATGCACAACACAGCAACAACCTTCCAACACCATTCTGCCTTTATGTCCCAACATCACATGTTTTGTAGTGAATATAAACGATTCTTTTACACAGTTGAGGTAGCAGCTTCTATTATAGGACCTGACTACGTCTAGACGGAGAGGCTGCTGCAAGACTTTTAACCCCTGATTGGATGTGGTCTTTGTATATTGTCTGTGTTGGTTTTAGGAAAATTGAAATACACGGTCAGGTTTAGTGACCAGATTTGCTCATTAAGCTTTGACAGTAGTGCTCAATTCCTGCAGTTATCTGCATTAAAAGTCTTCAACCAGGTGACGTTACCTCTGGCCAAAGAGTGCTGACTAAAAGATGTTTGTTGTTTTTGTCATGTCCAAATGTAATTTTTATACATTATGTGACGGCAACGTGGCCATTTCCTGTATCTGTCTGACCTGGCAGTGCACAAAGCTCGTGGATTTTTGCAGCTGTTCGTTACCGTCTTCTTTTTGCATGTTTTAAATGCATTTGTTAGGAGTTTTAGCAGTCCGAACCACTTACCTCTTACGTTGTAGCCGTTCTTCTCCAGGAATTGTCATCACTTGGTGGCTGACAAGCGAGACACGTACACAAACCATGTGTTTGATGTGATTCGGCTGTGATGGAAACTGTCCATCTGTGAAGCACATGAAAGACGACAACACAGAAAACCTGATATTTGCACAAACACTTGATTTTTGTTGCCTGATGCAGATTTTTCTGCTGAAGGAAGTCAAAATCAGTTAGTTTGATGAAGAGGTGTGCATATATCCCAATGAAACGTTTTCAGCCCTTTGCGTCCAGTGATTTCACTTCAAACTGGGGCTGAAGACAACAGACGTGGGTGGGTGGAGTTGAGCAGAAGTGGATTTGTCAGACCTCCATGGACCTCTCCATTTGTTTCAGCTGTCAATAGTAGAACCAAGTCTCTGGTCAAGCAGTCCAAGTGCATTGTGGGTTTTGGCGAGCAAGGGAGTGAGAAAATCTATACAGTTCTGCCTTATAATTGGAAGCTTTCTCTCGATTCATTTTAATCACAAGTTCAACATGACCTTGTCAGGAAAAAAGAAAAATAAACTTCTTTAGTTGTATTTCTGTAAATAAACGGCTGTTAGGGAACAGAAAGCCCCAGCGACCGTCAGGGACTGAAACTGTCGTCCTCCCTTAATCTCATCACGCCTCTCCACAGGGTACGGCCACGCTGTGTTCTGGTTCCTGTCTTTTTGGTTAAACTAACGGGTCATATTATCTTCACAGTGGTTCTCAGCGAGAACGGTGAGCTGAGCTGCGATAAAAGCATCTGTCGGCGGGCTGAGCTTTAGTTCCCCTGCTTGTGTTTACCACCGTGCGGCTGTTTAATATGGTGGCAAACATTCGCTGTGTCTGGAGAAGAATAATCAGCTGCGTGCACTTTTACCATTCCTGACTGTCTAACCCAGTGGTTCTCAAAGATGCCGTGTCCTTCGTGAAGAGGGAGAGACGTTACCGCCCCCGCCCCAACGAGGCTGCTACCAACACGTCAAGTTTAACTTACATGGAGGGGGATTGAAAAGATGAAAATATCATCCTTCTGTTCTATTTTCTTGAAGTGAGAAAGAGTCATCAAAAAAAAAAAATGCAAATGTTTAGGACAAAAGCAATAAACTATACTTTTTCATCCGTCTGCTTTTAGAAAAATAGATAAAACCTACATGAAATTATCTGAGCAAAGAAAACAATATTATCACAGAGGCTGCAGTGAACCTGTTTTCCAGAAGCTGAAATAATGAAGATGACTTTAGTTTGTTTCCAGTTTATTTCACACCAGCCTTTTATCAACGACCCGCCCACCGTCCATCCCGAGGACCAGCAGCCCATCCAGTCTGCACCGAAGGTTGGGACCAGAGGTGTGACGGCTTTCTTTCTTTCTTTCTTTCTTTCTTTCTTTCTTTCTTTCTTTCTTTCTTTCTTTCTTTCTTTCTTTCTTTCTTTCTTTCTTTCTTTCTTTCTTTCTTTCTTTCTTTCTTTCTTTCTTTCTTTCTTTCTTTCTTTCTTTCTTTCTTTCTTTCTTTCTTTCTTTCTTTCTTTCTTTCTTTCTTTCTTTCTTTCTTTCTTTCTTTCTTTCTTTCTTTCTTTCTTTCTTTCTTTACGTCACCCAAAGCGTCCGTAAAGTAATATGCAGAAAGAAATGACTCTCATGACCCACCTCTCTCTCTCTTTTTTTTATTTTGTATTAATATGAGAAACCGGTGGGTCAGTTAGCGGGTAGGGCATCTCTCTCAATCTTTCCTTTTGTAATACTTTCAGTTCAGAAGATTAAAGCGTTGAAGTCCAAACGTGCACATAAGTACATTTTTCAAGTTTTTACAGTTGGGGCTGCAGACTCGGTACTATTACTCACAACTCGCGCTCAGCGTCCAGCTCATGCCTGTACTTTGCTTTCATAAAGGGAACACAAGAGAACCAAAATAGTAAATTTCATCACTGGATAGTCTGCTTCCAGCTGTGTCCGTGTGTGTGATCACCACAGGTTCTGAGTAATTTAAGAATGACTCCAGTCTCCTGAGTTTGACGCTCACCGATCTTACCAGCCAGAATGGTCTTCTCTGAAGGCACGTCTTAAAGAGATTTGATTAATTAATTTAAAATAAAAAATTTAATTAAAATTACTTTTATGCTTGAAAGATATGAGCTGTTTTTGTGGAAGAAATTGATCTAAGCCTTAATGATGCAGGGATTCGGATCAAAAACAGGCTCGGGGATGCTGTCCCTCAGTCTGGTAGGGATGGAAATTTCCTCCAGCCAGCTACTATCGACTTTGTGAGTTAGAACCTCATCTTTCTTCATTTACATCAGCATTATTTATATCAAAGTGCAACTCTGTGTTAACCTTTACACTGATTTTCTTCACACAGTTTTCATGAATTTGAACATTTTTACGGAAGTAAGCAGTGCTGCAAGCATTTTGTTGCTGTGTGTTGGGTTAAAATTTCCTCCAGAGGATGGGGTAGGGAGTGTCTGGGAGGAAGCGCTATGCAGACTTAAACACCCAACTGAACGATCTCTCTGAAATATCAGCAAAACTGTAAATGCATGAGGGAAGAGGTTCTGTGCTGCCCCATGGCAAACAAAAGTAAACCAGTCTGCTTGAATTTGATTTCCATTTCACTGAGACTGTGTGCAGTTCAATAGAATTTAAACTAGAAGTAACTTCTGAGTGATTTGGCTGTTTTATATCCACTCAGTCAGATCCCGTCTGGTTTACTCTGCAAGTCATAGCCAGGCCGATTCGTTTGCCCAGCCTTTATTCTCATCATGTTTTACCTTAAAGGAGGCTTCTTGGCCTCAACAAGGCCTCAGTGGTTTTTTTAATCTCATTAGCCTCCTGCTGCAAGTCAGCAAAGACTCCCCGAGGCCCATTCATTATCACCGCATTTAGAGCACTGTCACTCTGAGTGCAAGAGGAAGGCGACTGCCGTGTTAAACGGGATGTTAAGAACGCAGGTGCATGCACGTGGAAGCAAATAAACTGAGGGCACTTGACTTGTGTGTTCAAGTTTATATGACAGGATTCATTATTATCTTGGAGAGTAAGTGTAAAAATCCATGTTTAATAGTAGTTGGTTATTGCGGGCTTTAGAGTTCAGAGAATGCTTTGAACTGCCAAGAAGTGAGTGGTTTCAGCAGGGGGGGGGGGGGGAGGAGGAAAAAGGTATGACTACAGGATGAAAATGAGAGACAGCAGAGAGAAAAGGAGTCTGCTTGGGAATACTAATAGGTCCCATAACTCTGGCCAGCTCCGTGCAGCAGCAAGGCTTCATGTGCTGAACCTACTGTATCACAGAGAGCTCGTAGCACACTGGCTAATCGATAAATCTATTGAGTTCATGCTGTAGTTTATGATGATTTATTTTCCCCTATATCTCCACTAGTGATGTACTCTCAGCCATCCTGCAGCGTGTCCCATCTGATGGGAATGACGGAGTGGGAAAAGTGTGCCAAAGGCGAGGCAAACCCGTTTTCACCATCTTCATTATAAGTAAATGATAACTTAGTGGGCCGAGCCTCCATATGTGGAGCAGATACAGATCTTCACCCTGCTTCTCGGTCCTCCATCCTCGACCAGATGACTCCACCTGCAGTGACAAATTAAACAGTGCAGTGAGTTGGAAAGTAGCACATAATAACAGGCTGCCTGGCTACAGTAATGAAACAACTTTACCTCTGGAGAAATCCCATGTTTGCAGTGGCAAAGTGATGCTGCACCAACCTGAGGTGTTCATATGCCATTTTCAGCCGGGACTTTTGTAATGAGGTGTGTTTGATTTTGTGTTCCTAATGGCCCGTCTTCATCTAACCTGGTGTACAGCCTTTTTTCTTTTTCTTTTTTTTTTTCCAACAACGCACAACTTTGTTGGTTTGCGCCCTCTGCAAGCTGGCTACCCAACACCAGATGGCTCTGGTAACAGATGATTAGCTGGAGAGGTAAAAGGAGAATACGAGGTGGTCAGATGCACCTGAATAAGCCATATGCCTGAATGTTCATGCATATTTTTAGACACGTTTATTTGACTGCCAAATTTGCTTTTCAGCATAAAAGATATTGTTCCTTTCACAGATTTAAACGGTTGTCTTACTACAAGGAAGATTTAGTAACTTCATAATCATTATTGTGTTCAGTGAATGTTTTCCTTCAACTTAATGTTTTTTTTTTTATTTTATTTCCTATTTGAAATGATTGAGAGTTGGACAGATGGATTGGTGCAGCGTCTGCAGTGGTACAGACTTTGTAGCGGTCCGCTGTGGTGAAGAGGGAGCTGAGCCAAATGACAACACTCTCCGTTTCCTGGTATGTTTTTGTTCCAGGCTTATCCTACAATCACCAGCTGTGGGTAACAATAAAAGCAAGACTGTGGATGAAAGCGGCTGAAATTAGTTTCTTCCACAGGGTGGATGTAGTCTCCCTTTAAGATGGGATGAGAAGTTTAGCCATTTATAGGCAGCGAGTCGAGTCACGGCTCCTCTACATCGAGACGGGCCAGTTGAGGTGGTTTGGGCATCTGGTTCAGACGCAGTCAAGTGGACTCCAACTTGGAGGAGGTCTTGATGCAGATCCAGGATATGCTGGGGAGATTTTACCTTTCACCTGACTTATGAGGTGGTCAGGTAAATGCTTTGGTATCCCCCCAGAAGAGCTGCAGGAGGTGCCTGGGTCTCTCCGGGTCCAACTGCTTAACCTGCTGCTCCCGTGACCTGGTTGGATAGTTGGCTACAACTGTTCTTTAATTAAATTCAGTTAAATCTGAAAATGCTCTATTAATTCCCAAAGTGAAATTAATTAACATAAGTATAGACCTTGTTTGTTTGGGTTTTTTTTGTTTTTTTTCAGACCTGTAAAATATTTTTCATCATTTATATGTCAGTAAAATGCAAAACTTTGAAAAATGTATTTCCAATCACTCGGTGGATGCACAGTTGTGCTCATTTTCATCCGTATTTCTGTTTTCACTCTGCTGATGTGTTGCTGTCGGTGCTTTGGGACCACCTGTTGACTCACATTAGCTCCCCACACACACACACACTTGGTGGTTAGATGAACAGGGGTTTATTTGCGGTGTGTCATATGAAGCTGTCCTCACAGCCTGATCTATCACCATGGACCACAAAAGACCACTGACTGAGATTTAATCACATCCATGTTTTAATGTCACTGTCTGACCTTTATGATTCTGTAAAGCAACACCCTAAGCTATTGATTTGTACACAGAAAAAAAAAGAATGGGATCCAGGTTATGGCTGCAGCTCCAACCCTCCCAGCTGCATTACACCAGCTCTTCCCATCCTGGAAGAGCTGTGTGAAGAGGTTGCATCAGCTGAAACTTTGACTTTCCAAAGTGCAAACTGCAGCATAAGATTGTATTAATGGTAAATGCTGTATCACAACCACTGGAAACATCCACAAAGCTGAGGGTCGGAATGAATTGTCACCTTTTGCTTCCGCTGCAATGCAAGGCCCCAAAGCAGATTAAAAACATTAGACGTGGTTAGTATTCATGAGGTCACATTGACGCAGAGCCCACTTGACTTGTAAATGGTTAGTTTGAAATTGAAAGCTAATGGACGGTGTTTTGTTCCATGAATACAATTAGAAGGAGCTGTGGCCAGTCTGCAAGCTACTGTTATTTACAAGGGATGTGCATGGGTTGCAGATGATCTGTCTTTCTAATACTGGAGAAAACATATGTAGATAATATGTGATAATGTCAAGGAAACTTCTAAAAAGTAAAAAAAGAATTACTGATCGAAATGCAATATTATGATCATAGCTACCTTTTTTTAAATGAAATATATGTCTGTTTAATATGAAAACATGAGTACACGCTGAAGTTTACTGTTTAGGAAGTGTAAACTAGATTGTGCAGTTACAGTTTCCCAGGAAGTAGAGCAGTCTGACTGTTGAGTTAAATATTTATTCTCAATGAAGAAAAGCAGAGTTTGTTTCGGTTGTAAACGTAACATGACTTTAACCGTTTAACTTACAAGTTGGCAGCGTCGTGAACAGCAGCAGCAGCAGGTCTCATTCATCTCTTTTCTTTGAATTTGAATCGTTTGATTCTTTTGTCCAGTGAAAACAACGACCAATAACCCTGTTCACACTGACCCACATGAAGTGCACTCGTACCCAGAGTTCCTTCGGATCTAAACGGTACCGGAGTGAACCCTAGAAACCCTTCTGTGAGCACATATTGGGGCATGTTGATGTTGCTGCACCGTTTTAGCCGTCTAAGGAACAACGGTATCCAGTTTCTCTGTTATCAATCCGCTGTAAGTCTAACACTATTACGTTCTTCCCAGTGCTTGATTGTCTATATGGATGTCCTCAGGTTTCCCTTATTGTGCTACAGAAGAGCTGTCTGCCCATTCAGCCCTAAAACACTTAAACTCATGCAATCAAGATTATGGAGAGTGAAGAAAATGCTTTACTAGATGTTATATGTTAAACCTGCTCATGTGGCGGTGATGTTTCAGTTTTTTTTCCACTTAACTGCCCCGAATTATCTGAACGCAGAGGTGTAACATTTTTAAGAGGAACATGTATTGTAAATAATTTGGCACATTAACAGACAACAATGACAGTTTGTGTATAAATGCTGGAAAGAGGCCGAGACTATATTTCTGTCTCCATCCCACACATTTTCTAGACTTGAATCCGGGAGCTGCAAATCCTACGAGTCACTGTGACAATCTTAGTATATTTGACTTTTTCCTCTTTTTTTTTTGTACGGTTTACTCTTCTAGATCAGACTTTGAGATGTGGTGGCATATAGGCTGAAATGAGCTGGGAATAAGGATAATTCTAGAGGATGATCAGGTCAAATTGAAAACATCACACGTTCCCCCGACCCAAACTAAAAAAATAAAAACTAAAAACATGTAAGCAGGTTTGACTTGTCTTGAAAAACAACTCTGCTACCATTTGACCCCTAAAATCCCCCTGCTGTTCTGATCTTCTTTTTTTTTAAGTTTTTCAACTCTTTGCACACCAATTCCCCCCAAGAAAAGGTTAGGAAGGACAAAGCAGATGTTTGCCAGCCTCCTCTCTCAGTTACCACTGCCTTCGTGCCTTTCAGCAAGCATTTGATTTCTAATTTCTAATTAATTCAGACAAGGTGCTCTGCGGTCGAGGACGAGGTTCAGGTTGTTACCTGTTGGATGGCTCTAAGATACGCGTGTTTGAGGGAACTTTCCAGGTCAGACCTCTCAGAGTAAACCTCATTCGTTTGTAGTCAGCAGTGAAGGTACGCAGCAGAGGCAAATTCAACCGGATTTAAAATAACTGGATGTTTGTTCTCCTCTAAATCTCACAAGACAAACAGACTGATAGAAGCCTTGGCTCTCGACTTTCTCCGGTGAGGTTGTGTATCATCGATGAAACCTGCTGGTGCATCTTCAGCCAGCATCTACTGCTGTGATCGTTTATGTTCACACCGTAACTGCTGCTGTTTGTGCAAACCCACATTCCCCACATGAGCTTAATGTCTTGTGTTGTCCTGACCTGTGGCGCATCGTTTATAGTTTGCCGGTGAGCTGTACTGAACTAGATATTTTCAGGGTTTGCCTTAATCCGTGTCCTGTACCTGTAGCTCATGTGGATCTTCTGTCTTAAAATCCTACAGTGTTGAGGGTCAACAGCCGTAGTGGTTTGTAAAATAATAAAAGAACCGCTGTGAAGTTTAAACAAATCACATGGTTATCTACGGCGGTGTAGGCTCCAGCTCCCTTTATGGTTAGTAAGACTCTCTTCCACAAGTAATCTGCTCCACCATGTCATCCTAATTCATAAAATAATAAAAGCTCAGCCAGTTACGTGTAACCAAAGATTGTTTACTTGGAAACTCATCTTTCCATGTGACTGACATCGGGCTGAGATTTGGAAACTATTTATATGCAAAACTGTTTGATACATCTTTATAATGATTTAATAATGCATACAAATGTGATCGTCGTGGATCTGTCTCTGTGGAAGCAGTTTCAGTGGAAACAAGGACGTGTAGGAGGATTTACAGGTAGTTTCTTTTGCGACGAGTTTGACATGGCAGTGACCAGACAGAGATTCCTGCACAAACGGTCCTTTCTATACACTTTTTGCACAAAGCAAAGTAAAAAGTACCTTTGTTTGTGTCACTTAAACGAAGACATTCTTGAGTGTATTTAACCTTCATTGCTCAAGTCCATTATGCTGCAAACATAAATTCCTGCTTCAGTTAACATGTTTTTCGTCTCTGACAAAGGTTTACACTCCTCACCATCTTATAAAAAGTCCAGAATGTTACTTTATGAATTTGGTTTAAAGTGAAACCACCTACACAGCAAGTGTCTGGTTATGCACCCTAACATGATAAAATCACACACACACACATCTGGTAATCTAAATGTTTCTGCTTTATTAATTTTTATGGGACGATGGTGAGCAAACGGAGGGGATATCAAGACCCAAAATGTACAGCAAAACAACAGATTTAAAGCTGAAGGTTGAATCGCACATTGAAACTCACTGTTTCTGCAGCTTCATTAGAGATTAATGCGTGTATAAATTATGTAAAGAAAATGAGCAGCTCGTAGCAGTTTGTCCTGTTGACTTTACAACACAACTGAATTTAGGTTTTCTGACCTTAACGCTTCTACATTTGCAGTAGCTAGTTAATAAAATATTCACTTCCGTGAATTATTGAGGAAGCCGATTGTTAGTGGGCTTACTAAAATATATGTACATTTTTTTTTTTTAATTTAATTTGTGGGTAATTTCAGTTGGATACAGTCTGTAGATATTAATGCTGCCATAGAAGTAAGCAGAAAAATGGGAATGATAAAAACATTTGTCTTAAAGTAATCTTGGAAGTGTACGCTGAATGTGGACTAGAATAAAACAAATATATGAAGCTTGAGTTTTCATGAATAAACAAAAAGTATTTTCTGGAAACTTAAGTCAAAACCAAGATTAATTTATAGATGTATTTACTGCTACACCCCCCCCCCCCCCCCCTAATAATTGTTATATTATTAGGTCCCACCCAAGACTTGCGCTTATTTCAAAACAATTAAGCAGTTTGTTGTTAACGCCGATGAAGTCAGACAACATTCTTGTGCTTTGCATCGGTGAGGACCGAGGTGGTGATTGCGGTGGTTTTCCAGCTTTATCAGTCAAGGTTTGGACTTCTGAGAAATGTGAATGGACTTACAGAAACAGCAGTTTTCATTAGATTCTTTGGTTGGTAAAATTCAGTCACAGAGGGTTTTACAAATGCTAAACTAAAGAAGGAGAAATTAAAGTGACAGAAAGTGAAAATGCCAGTCGTCTGAGAGCAGTAGATTAGAAATGAAACGACTGAAACGCAGAGTCGAAGCAGTTTGATATTGTTTAAAAAGTATAAAACACAAAACGTTGCTGCTGATGTAGAAAAATGATTTACAAAGAGGAGAGTTCAAGAACTGATGATTTGCGTAGACCTGGAAAGATTTGCCGTTATCACGTGAATGAGGCCGTCACAATACCAACGCGAGGAGAAGCCAACATGATTACCGCCTGCCGCCTCTTGGCCGGAGCTCCTTCACCCCCACGAGTTCCCAGGAAACGGTTCAGGATCACATCAGGGCTTGTTTTTACTGAGGGAGCTGAACATAACACGTAGAGACTTTTCAAAAACCTTAGAAATGTGTTTGGACAGACGTCAGTATAAGAGCTTCGCACAACTAAAATCCATTAAGCCAGAATTAAGTCTTAGATTAAGTCACAAATCTTAAGTCTGCCTTAATATTTGGGATCTTTCCGTGCCACCGATTACACAACTACAATCAGGGTGATTTAATTTTTATTTTATTTTATTTGAACCAACCAAAACAATGCCACCGCCACATACAAGGGCTAAAACATATATTACCGGAAAGTTCTGGGTGCCTGGTTAATGATTTAACTATATACCGCAAACATGTGACTTAAAAGTCTTTATTTCATCCTGAAATGTTACCGCCATCATCGTTGACCACGGAAAGGATTTCACGCTCGTTTCACAGGTTTCCTGCTTTCACGTTGGGTGATGCAAAGCCAGTATTACGTAATGCAGCCTTGCAAACCAGCTGTGTTATTGCGATAATGTGGTTTTTAAAGTAGTTTTTTTCCGTTTTTCCACCATATTTCGTGCAGATGTCAGATACAGAAACACACTGGACTAAGAAAACATTAATACAATTAGGTATGCTAATGTGCAGACTGCTTTGTTTCATTTTGAAAATCAATCACTGCTGATAACGAAAGGGCAAACTAAAGTCAAGAGAAACACTTTTCAGGCGTTTTAATCAGATGCTGTTTTTGTGTGCCTGTTTGTGAGACGCTGCAGATAATCTAATATGAGGACAGAGATAAACACTTCTGCTGTGTGGTTGACTGATGTGTCCTTATATCCTCTGTGGACGAGAACGTGAGAGCTGTGTGGGAAGAGAGGCCGGCCGTATCTCAGATGATCAGCGACGATCGGCGCCCAGTCAGAAGATCAGTGACATCATCCTCAGGTGCTCCGCGTACGGGAGAATATAGTGCATATGACATATAAGAAGGGCTGTTTTAAATGGGGAGCATTTAACATTTCCAAGTCGCACCTTAAATTAACCACATTAACAAGATAAACAGAGCTGACTTTATCTACGCCGGACCAAACTGCTTACATGTGAAGTTTTAAATTCATTATACAAAATCTTTTGCCCGTGACACAGCAGAGGTATCGGCAGAAGGTTAAGAGGCTAGTGGCGGTAAGGGCAGTCCGGATAAGATCAGCCGACGCAGGTGCTTTATCGGTGAATCCCAGCTCTCTGTGGTCTGTGAAATTACCAGATGAAAAATGGGGCGTGTGTTGGCGGTGATCCTCAACTTTTTATCTCTGTGACTCTCCACCAGATAAGCCTACCGAGCAAACGGCTCCACACCACTTATCCACTGTGGACGAGATTAAGTTACACTGTTGAAGTCATAGCGTTGCACTGTTTGGTATGTTAATGTGTGTGTGTGCATGAGGAAGCCCAGGTGTACCTAATAAAGTGGTCGATGAGTTTACATCAGTCTGGCAACTCTGGTACTTTAGTATCTTACTAATCTTACTTTAGTAGATAGAGTATCTGAGTGTAACGCTGATCCCGTTGGTGTGTGACCCTTCAACATCCGCAGCTCTTCAGTTCAGATTCACAAACTTCAGCTCTTTAAAGATGGAGAGCTGGTTGACAGAGAGACAGAAACCTTTCTTCTTTGAAAGTACTGCTTTGATTGAGCGCTGTATATAACAAAACCACGTTAAAGGAAAGGTTGGCTCCTGAAAGCAGCACAAAGGTACTTTCAAGGTCCTCCTTTACATATGTGGTTTAGTTGCCTTCACAAGACTGTCTCTCTTTTGGTCACTGACTTGTTTTTTTCTTCTGAAACAATAGTTTTAGTGTTGTCTAGTGCCTTCGAGTGATGCCAGTTATCGTGAGACGACTGGGACGGTCGTCCAACGCTATTTTGGCTGTTTTTTTTGTTTTTTTTTACTGATAACAGGGACCAGAGACCCCAAGAGCAAGACGACGGCTCCCAAAAGTAATGAAATATTCCTTTAAATAAAACTGAAACTGATATTTCAACATCAAAGACGGTCTTCTGAGCTGATATGAATATTTGGTTATCAGCTTTGGGGTTTTTGAGCTGTGCAAAGGAAAAGTGTTAAAAAACTGTAAAAAAAAAAAAAAAAAGACAACCAAAAAAACAAATCTGTTTCATGTTCTTATCACAATATCGGTATGACACAGTGCCAGTTCTGTTAAGATGCTTTAAGCAGTAACTTATTTTCTTTCACGTTTCCAAGTAAACCTTGGCAATAACAGTACATTTAAGAAGCTGGAGCTGTTTGATAAAAATGTGGTTCAGCTCACAAAAAGCTCTTTAATGATATTCAGTCCCTTCCATCTGTAATAACAATGATATGCTTTCGATCGTTACGTATTTAAAACTGAAACGGCCAACAAAGCCGTCTCCGACAGCTAGTTGTTGCTCCCGTAGCCCAGTGCGTGTGAAGTCTTATCTGCTGCTTCCTCACGGTAACTCGGTTTTGAGAGGAGGCCCGTATCACCCGCTTCACACCCCCGTAACTCTGCTCCCTGTCCTGTAAAAGACACGCGGGACTCGCCCTCACAAAAATAATTATTCTCTTTTTTTTTTTTTGTTCCTTTTTCCTTTCTTCTTTTCCAAGAAGCATTACCAAGATGGATGAGCATGTGACGTGAGGGAACAGAAAAAACCTGCCGTGTCACGGTGTCCTTCAGAGGCTCCACGCCGTCCCTGGACTGTTGGGCACAGGTGGTGCTTGTTCATCACTCCAACCTTTTATGGTCTAATTCTCATGAGTAAAGAAAAAAAAAAACAGAAATATTTGCTCATTAATGCGGCGTTGGCAGCTCTTGTGAAAGGTTACGGTAAAGAAATGGCCGAAAAAACGAAAAAAGAAAAGGCTGAGAAAAATATGTATTTTGAAAGAAGATGTGTTTGAGAGCGGAAATTTCAGCTTCTCAGATCAATAACAAAAGAAACACAGGTTAGATCAACTGATTCTAAATGACATGACCCACCGACTCACCCGGTTTATGCCGAGTGTGTAAATATAGAAAGACACGCTGAGGGAGAAAGACAAGCAAGCACACAGATAAAAGCAGACGTTACGTGCACCAAAGTGTGGCGGGGTAAGCTTGCTCAAGTGGCAGAGATTGGTGTCAGGCTCGGCGAGATCAAAGTGTTTTTTTTTTGAAGCTCTCACTTTCCGTCTCATATTTGCAGACACATGCCCATGATGTTGCCACGGATACTATTATTTAGGAACACATTCGTCCTAGTTCCTCCGTCAGTACCTGTCTCTGCTGCGTCTGCGTCGGTCGATGCAGGTCATGTCAAACACCAGATGTGGATGAAACAGACGTTATGTCTTTCATCTTTACTTTCCTTTTTCGGAGTGTGGCGAGCGTTGTTATGGCGAATCGATTCCTTTCACCTGTGTTTGAGGACAAAGAGAGGAGTCCATTTTGTTTTCCTGTTTCATCACACTTCTCTGACGTTTCATGTTAAAAGCTTGTTGTCAAATTGGGAAATTACCTTTTCAATTAGTTTTTTTTTTTAAACTGTTGTTCAGCCACACCACTTGTACTGACACGACAATGAGGAGAGGGAATCGATGCCACAGACGCACAGCATGTTCTCATCTTCATCAGCAGTCATTCAGATTTGCATTTATGACCGTTTTTAATGTTTTAATATTTTACAAAACAGCATTGGCCTCGACAGCAGCGGCAGACTCACTAAAGACCGATTCTGAAAGTCTGATATGGTGATGGAAAACTCAAAAAAAGGCGCATCATTGTAAAACCTCATATTTAGAATCTGAATACACTCTGTCCCTCCTTTCATGTTCTGACGGGTAGTTACAGAAAAGTGTTTTTCAAAGGCTTCGTAAAATATACATGTGAGTTGACTGAGCTCTGCAAAACACAACAGACCACTTGGTAAATGAAGCTGAAACAGTTTGCTCTACGGATATAAAGGTATAGTTTATGTTCAGGCTTCAGTTATATGTTTAAACAAATCGATTGAGCTGCTCAACAGTGTCTCGCGTTCTGTTTAAAGGAGACACAGTCTGGATTTCTTTATTTCTTTTTTTTTTTTTTTTTTATCTGAAGATGACACAGGTTTCCTAAGATCTGCAGGACATGTTTGTGACATGTTTTGGTTAAATTCCACAAGGATACAGGAGAAAAGCACCCGTTTCCACATTTCTTTGCAGCTCCGTTCGTAGCGGCTGGTTTAAGGTGGTGGAGTTGGTCCCAAAGTGAGGAATCGGAGCAAGATGTGAAATTGATTGCAGTTAAATAGTGTGAAGCTGCATAAATCTCCCCTTACTTGTGTGTACGTCACAGTACCTTGCAAATATGAATTGTTCACTGAATGACATATTTTCAGTCTCAGCTGACTAAAAGATGAGTGACAGTTTTCATTTATCTCAAGGGTTTTGAGTTGGTAGACACTTCACACACCCAAACATATGCTTTCAAACACAGACACAAAAAAAAGTCTGTGGACTGGTAGACTCTCTACACGTCAATGGGGTAGTTGGATGTAAACATATTTGAAAATAAGCACATGTGACATCATATTAATAAAATAATCAATACATTGCTGTAAAGTATGTGTAACAAGTCAAAAACATTTAAAGTCACGCTAAAAGCACTGCTTTGTTTTATACTTTGAATAGTGGTCTTGTTTTCATATTGCAAAACTTTAGTTCATCAGTTAGGTTTTGAAGAAGCTGTGTTTCGACACTTAAATACCTTCTTAACTATGACCAGCCACTTTGACGTCTTCCAGTCCGGT
This sequence comes from Xenentodon cancila, assembly GCA_014839995.1. Lineage (NCBI taxonomy): Eukaryota > Metazoa > Chordata > Actinopteri > Beloniformes > Belonidae > Xenentodon > Xenentodon cancila. Next base: position 5,609,851 of record CM026214.1, on the reverse strand, counting down.
TTTTGTGCTCCCCACAGCACTGAGACCGCCCCCGTCAAGCTCTTCAATGACATAAATACACACCGTGCTGGTATTATTAGACCTCAGCGTAGCATTTGACACCTTTGAACATGTTATGTGACTAGAGCTACTGGAGAAGTGGGTTGGACTTTACGGCATAGTACTTGATTGGTTTGAGTCTTACTTAAAGGACAGGGACTACTTTGTTTCAATAGGTAATTTTACATTGGAATAAACAAAAGTTACATCTACTAGGACCACCCCTATTTAACATTTACATGCTTCCACTAGCTCAAATAATAATAAACCACAAGATAAGTTACCATAACTATGCAGATGACACACAACTTTACATTAAGCCCACATAAGCATTGAGTAGATTGTAGAACAAATCAACGAGTGGATGTGCATAATTTTCTTCAGTTTAACAAAAACAAAACTGAAATAGTTTTTTCAAAAGAAGAACATTTAAGACTCAGCACACAGCATCAGGCATTACAGCTACAAACCACTGATAAGGCCTGAAATCTGCGTGTAGTCATGGACTCAGAGCTGAACCTTCACAACGATTGCAAAGTCAGTCCTTCTATCACCTGAAGAACATCTCCAGGGTTAAAAGGACTAATGTCTCAGCAGGACCTTGAAAAACTCATCCATGTGTTTATCTTCGGTCAAACTGGTTACCACGTCTTCACAGGTCTGCCTAAAAAGTCCATCAGACAGCCACAGCTGATCCAGAATGCTGCTGCCCAGGTTCTCACTAGAACTAAGAAAGTGGACCAGATCACTCCGGTTCTGAGGTTCTTACACTGGCACCCTGTACCTCAGAGAGTAGACTTTAAAATTCCTCTGTTAGTTTATAAATCACTGAATGGTTTAGGACCAAAATACGTCAGAGACCATCCAGACCTCTCAGGTCTTCTGGTTCAGGTCTGCTCCATGTCCCCGAAACCAGAACCAAACATGGAGAAGCAGCATTCAGCTTTTATGCTCCAGACAAACGTCCAGAAAAACTGAAGGAATGCTGAAACCCTCAGTTCCTTTAAATCAAGGTTAAAAACTCATTTGTTTACAGCTGCCTTTGACTAAATTATTCAAACCAGTCTGAATTAGACTTAAACTCTGTTAGTCTCAGTACCAAAATGTAACTCTTGCTTAAGTCAAACTTTTCTTTATTCTGCCACTGCACTATAACTCTTTTGTCTTTACTTTTCAATTTTTTTATTATGTAAAGCAACCTGGAATTGTGTCGTTGCTGAAATGTACAAATAAACCTGCCTTGCCTTCAAGCCGCAGTCTACAGAACAGATTTTGACTTTTTCACACAACTTATTTTTCTTTTGTGCCTTTCGTGCTGCTTTAAAGAGAGCAAAGCTCAGTCTTGCCTGGAGAAAAGTAATTTTACATCTGTGCAGCTTTTAGGATCCGGCATCAAAACGACAATACATGTGGTCAATTTTTCAAAAGAGACGCTTTTAATGTGGACAAGCGACTGAGAGGAGAGCAGGGAGGTAACGGAGGGGAGGCTGCATGTGAAACAGGAGCTGCTCTATGCAGCAGAGGCACGGCGGTCTCAGCTCTGCCTGCTGGACTTTGGCTGCAGAGATGCCCTGGACTGGAGCTCATGGTGCCAGCGTGAAAGCAGAGGCAGGCTGAGAGGAGTGGCATAATGTTAGATAGAGGAGTCAAAAAAGAAAAACCTCCACTGCTCTGTGAAACACATGTTCAAATGTTCTACCTTTTACTCGAGCAAGACGTAGAGAAGTCCCAAACCGCTTCGTAACGCTCAGTTTGGCTTAAAACAGCTGGTGACTTGTGAAGTCAAGATGAGCGACAGTTTTCCTGCGTTATTACATAAAAAATCTCTGGAAGGTCTCCGCCCTTCGTACTGTGCAGCTAATAATCACAGTTTTGTCCTGGAAATGTATCCTTATCACAGATTAGTCTTCAGCCGGGTCTTACGGTTCTTTTAACTAAAAGAAAAAAAAATGGGACTAAATTCCCTACAGTGGGAGATTTTTAAAGGCCAGTGTAAAACCCTGCAGTGATTAATAATCATTAGTACGCCTTAGTTCCTTAACATAAGGATGCTGTGCACAGCTCTCCCCTCCTGTCACTTTGCATTTCAATCTTTTGTCATCATCACCTCTTTGCTACCCCCGAGGCATCGTGATGAGCAGACAGAACTGCGGTCCTGACAGCGGTGTTCAGTGGAGGCTGGGCTGTCCTTCTGAAGGACAGGTGCTTCCTGCCCCTCAGAGACTTTATTGGACAGAGAGGACATGCTGGAGCTGTCCTTTCTGATGATTGTAGCTTTCAAAAAGCGTTAATAAAATGCACCAAGAGACAAAAAGAGAAGAGGCCCAGCAGTATGAGTCAGACAGGCTGCACTGAGATGAGTCCTGGAGGGATTTCTCAGGATTGGCTAAAGCCTCTGCTGGCTTAACTCAGCCATATCAAACGTCCCTCTGCACAGTCCTGATTGATGACCAGAAAGAGAAAAAAAAAATCTATTTTTGAAGTTAGGCATGCAGATAGAAAAATTGTTCTCTCTCATGTCACCTTCACAAGTTTGCAAGCTCACTGAATTTGTTTTGTTTGGCTTCACTTTGACATTTCCAGTGGAAATGCATAATGATATGAGTTATGTGACTGCTCACGATGGCTCAGGATTCTTCTCTGGGAACAGCTATTGTCTGCTTCTGTCAGATGCGACTAGTTATCTGAGCTCTTTGTATCTGTTTAAATAGGTTCAGGCTTGATTTGAGTCAGTGTCAAGGGGGTCATAGATTGCATTAATCATGCATCATGCATTAATCATAAACAATAACTTGGTGTTGTTTATTCCAGATTGCTCTTACTTCACTTTTAAATCCTCCAGCCATGACACCAGTCTCCCTGGAGCAACAAATCATTGTACATCAGCTGGATTTCACAGCATTTGCAAACAAACTGCTAAAAGCAGCATTGTTTGCTGTGGTCCTGATTGCCTTTTGCACCGGCTGATTACACTTATACTAAAGGAGGTCAACCTCTCTGACTATATGACCTAAGCTCCAGGCAGCTGTTGAAGGGTTCTTGCCATGTGTGCAGCAGCAGTTGGCCCTTTTCATAAACATTAAGCGAAGTGAAGAAGCCACTCCAGATGGAAGTTGCTCCAGTGACACTTCGGTGGTGGTGGAACGTTACTGAGAAGGAGCCTCTCTGCACCCTGGACATTAAACTGGCAGCTGCATGTTTCTATACATGTTGTCGACTGGCAGACTTCACCTTTGACTGCCGATGCAGAAAATAACATTAATCAAGCTACAAGCGCAACAGCCTGACGTACAAATGTCTGTGCCTGTCTCTCCCTCTGCTGCACATACATTTATAACGTTCCCATCATTTGTCATAATTAGTTGTTGTTTTTTTTCCAAAAAAACTGAAAACAATACCGGCCATGCTGTCACAGTAATTAGTTTGCAGTCATGGTGATTAGAGGCAGGTAACTTTGGCAACTCTCAATTGCATCTGCTCCCATCATTAATGACGGTTTCTGGACACAGAGCGGCTCGTCGCAGTTGCTTACCGGTATAACCTGGCGGCCGGCAGCACGTGCTTCACTTCTCTCTCATGGTCATGGCTGCAGACCTCTCCTCAGTTTCTCTCCTCTGTTTCTGAGCAACGAGTCCATAACAGGTTTTATTTTGTCAGTCCTGTGTAATTACAACTGGACTGAGAAAATACCCCCGCCTCCAACCGCGCCACTTCCTTCCGATCACACCATCATGTGAAAGTCGACCTTGCAGCAGGTCTGTGACGCTTTAACGGTGACCGTCGTTGGCTTGCTGAGCCGCTGGCCTCACTCAGGACCGCGTCTGAGCGATCAAATTCGCCTCTGCTGTCAAATCTGTCTTGTATCTGTGTGGGTGTGGACACGGCCAAGACATGAAAGAAGCGTGTGTGTGGGCGGCTGCCTCTGCGCGCTTGCACATTCCTATATAGCATAGATACAGTCTGTAAAAACATCTATATAATAAACTGCTCTGATATTAAACTCTGGCATTAGTGGGGAAAAAACACAACGAAAGCTCTCTGTGGCAAAGTGGAACGGAGGGTTTATGGTTTGTTTGTTTTATTATTTAAAGTAGCCTACTTGTTAACTGTTTAGTGTTTGTTGACATGGTGTACGTAACTCTCATGTCTCTTGCGTTGTTTTAAGGCTGAAGCCAGCAGCTTAATTCAGCACAAATACTCCAAAGATGCTCAAACATGAAACAAACCGGACTAATTCTCTCATTGTTGGTTTACTGGCAAGTACTTTAGTGCTGACGGTGCATGGTTTCACAAATCAGCTTGGAGATAATGCAATATACGGATTTTAATACCTGAAAATAGAAAAAAATAAAACCAAAATAAGAAGGATTTGCTCTGAATCCTTCTGAATCTGTTAAGAGTAGGTCTGTGTCCCATAAGGACACTGCCTGACAGATCTTAGCTGAGTTTAAATGAACTGCACTAATGAGCAAAAACAGCTGATGATTTGTGCTTAAACTGAATCAAACTGCTTGGATGTGAAATCACACGTACTCACAGCAAACAGGAAACATTTTGGCTTCCTTCCTGCTGTTGACTAAGTTACAAACTTTGCTAAATTATGCAACTTGTACTTTCATGATGGTTATATCCTGCCAATGGTGCAGCTCCGATGTCAACGCAGGAGAGAGATGGAGAGTCAGCGATGATAAACTGTTGCTACAGTCCATCGTTTAATGTCTGCTGCCTCTGGTGAAAGTTTGTAAAACTCGCAGGTGAAAAATTAGGTGCGTTAATGTTGCTCCGTGACGCTCTATCATCGTGGCTCTGCACGAAATCATTCTCTGAGCACAGCTTTGATTTTCTTGGCTCTCTCACATCTGTGCTGGGACGCTGGCTTTTCACACAAATGATCCTTGATGTGTAACTCAGTGAGTACATGCTTATACAATCCCCAACAACTATCTAGCTGTTTTTCTTTCTCCGCCAATTACAAAATGTATTCATTTTTAACTCAGCTTTCCTTCAAAATTTAAGCAGGTGCCGAAATTCTGCAAATCACTTGTCAGTTGCACAGCTTGCGTGCTTGGTTGGCTCAGCTGAATCTAACGCTTTATGACAGCTCTTCTTATAAAAATTACAAAGTTATGGGCAGGGTCATATTAAATTTGCATTAAAAATCCTGGTTTGCTGAACCATGCCCCCCACCCAATATCATATCCTAAAAATACTCAACAGAAAATCTGTTTAACAGCCTGAATGTAAAACGCAACACAGTAAAATTATCAGTTTTTTAAAGTCACTATATGTAGAGATACACCATCTGACCACAAGGGGGGCTATAGAGCCACTGACAACCGAGCCACTGACAGTAATATCCTGTTGAGTGAGGGTGGACCAGCACGTTTTATAACACCACTTTGCTTCACCTGTCGCACATCAGAGGCAGAAACATGCAATATGTTGTGATATTTTGCCCTCATGGTCAGAAGAATTTCACATAAATAGAATAAAACAAATTACCACTCTTTTTCGTTGCCCCCCTCATCCATGTTTTATAAGTAAACAGTTTCTGTTGGCTGGTCCTGCACACAAGCAGAAGGGTATGTGAATGAATCCTGACAGAAACACACTATTGAAGCAGGCGCAGATGCATTTAACGGTTAAGCATCTAATCAGATCAGTGTGGTTAAGTTGGACAGTCGGACTCACGCCAAATTCTGTCTATGAAACACATTGAAAACAACAAGAAGCTTAAACCCTGTATCATGCAGGAGTTGTACAATGCACTTGTTTCCTATCGTCTCCAGCTACCCTCAACTTAAACGCTGCAGCACTAACTTCCAACCAGTCTGCAGATGTTACTTCACAGACAGGTCATAGCAGAGGGCTCGTATGAACTGTAATCAGCTACAGGCACAAAACCGCGAGGCGTGGTTCACGTGGTGCTGAAGAATAAACATCATAAACGTGGCTTTCGTGTCTCAGTGCTGCAGCTTTAACTTAGAAGGAATTGAGCTCACTTTTCTGCAAACGTGTATCAGTGAGTGCCGTTTTACCATGAACAGATCGGACAGTGATTGAAATGTTTCTAATGAGCCGTCCGTGTTTGTGTGCTTGTGTGCTCTTCCACCTGCGTCAACCAATTCATCATGTTCACTGACACACGAGCAGGTCAACGCCGCCGTGGAAACATGAGCCCCCCCGACATCATTAATCGTACTCTATCTACTGCTGTCTCCATTTAGCAACAGATATTTGCTGCTTAAATAAAAACAGCTCTTTTATACTCTCTCCTGTTTTAATATTTAATACATTTTCCACATTTTTAAACTGTTTAGTGCTTTTTTTTTTTTTTTTTTTTTAATCTAAGGGGAGTTTTATCTGCACCTGCTGCTCACTCTCAGGTAATGACTTAAGTGTTTTTCTTCATCTCTTTATGCTGAAGAGCTGCAAAATCCATCTTCCTAATTCTTGTTGAAGGCCTGCCTTCTCGCCTCTCCCCCGTCATTAACAAGACACATGGAAGTGGCACAAACTCTGCTGAACATGTTGTGGCATTCATCACAGCCAACGACCTCCATGCTGATTGCTTCTGTAACTTATATCCACTCATCCAGATGCAGAGCCTAAACGTTATCTGCTCCTGATAACCACCAGGAAGCTGATGTCCTCAACAACCTGTTTTATTCAGCCGGAAGAATGGAAGCCGTTATCTGTTCATATTTACGATCCATTCGCAATATGTCGTGTAGACGATGCCCAGCAGCATACGTCGTAGTCGACCACCTGTCCTTTTCAAGATACAAATTTAATTAGCCAAACGTTAACATTTTACTGAAGTAACGGAGCATATAAATCTTCTTTAGCAGCATATAACTTAGTTGCATAAATCCAGCAGGCAGGGCGTTGACGAGTAACTCTGGCAGACTTTTATAGGCATTGTATATTTGAAACATCATGATATCAAGCGCTATTACACCAGGCAATTCACTAAGTGACACAAATAATGAACTCCTTCAATTCCTCACATAAATCTGTAGAAAAATGTTTTGCTTTGAAGAATCACGGACTCCCATCCTCGTCTCGATTCATCCAGCGTGAAGTAAATAAACCGACGCTGCATAGCAGCAGTCCCCTTCGTGAATGCAGTTAACGTTTCCAGTGTGATCCTGTCAGGGGTCCTCCGGCACGTCACAGCGCTCTAACGAACCCGAACTGCGCATGTTATTTTGTGCGTTTTCTTGCCGTTGCACCCTGCAGACCGTTAACCGCGGTGATTGGCTTCTGCCCTCGTTTCCCAGTAACGGCCGTGACTTGCATCCAGCGATCGCAACGTGTCAGCCAGGCCAGACTAACCCGCCAAACAACGCTGATGAAAGGAAACGCGTGACATTGATTCAATGAGGAATTGTTCATTAACTTCTTGTTTAATACAGGAAAAACCTACTAAGAGGTGCATATTTAGTTCACACTCGTTTTGTCTTCTACGCACAAGAATAAAGGTAAAGAACATACTGCTGTTGGTTATGATAAAAATGCATGAGTGTTATATTCCGTCCATCTATCCATTATTTATGCCAGCTTGTTCCTACTCACGGTTGTGTGTGTCCTCTGAGCCTGTCCTAGGCTGACTTTCGAACGAAAGCCAGGGGTCCGCCCTTGGACAGATTGCAAGTCCACCGCAGGGCCATTTGTGTCATTATTATTTAATAATTCACAAATATACAACATTTTGAGCAGGAGCTATCTGCTCTGTGAAGATACAGTGATTGAAAATCTAATTTCTTACTGGAGAAAAGAGTCACGCTCCCTTTAATGGCAGTCAAATTGGCCGTCTGTGTGTTTGAGTGCACACAAGCTCCTGCCGTGTACTCTGTAGTGGACGCATTTCCAGATTTTCTTCTGCTGGATTTATCACGTTCGTTGGTGAAGAAGCCTCCCACTGAGAGGCGGGTAAGATCAGAGCCTCGACATGTTTAAACTCACATCTTTATTTTCTTTTTTCTTTTTCCAAATCTAAGGAGAGTTTAATGTCTGCACCTGCTGCTTGTTCTCAGAAAGGCAATCGGTTGTTTTCATCTCTCAATACGGACGAGCAGCCAAATCTGTCTCCATCATTTTTGGTGGAGACCTTCCATCTTGTCTCGTCCCTCATTATCAGGATGCATGGAAACGGCGCGTACTCGGTGGAAAATGTCGCCGAAGCCAATATTTTAAGCAGCGTCTATTTTCGGTGCGGAGTTCTTGCTGAAGAAATGATTCAGTCCCTCCGCCGTGGCGGTCGGGTCGGCCTTTCTTGCATCTCGGTGCTTGTGAGCTCCTGCCGTGCAGTCTGGAGCAGAACCATTTCCAGGTTTTCCTCTGCTGAATTAAGCATGTTAATTGGTGAAGAAGTTTCCCGCTGAGAGACAGATAAGACTAAAGTCAACGAAGCTCTGGTTTTTCAGAGATATCAAAGTCTGTGAGGTGCTTGAGGAGCTCCAAGACATGTTTTAGTTAGGCTTTTTTTGCTATTTTTGTCAACAAGGAGTGTTGTTGTTGTTTGTTTGTTTTGAATTTGATTCCATCATGTTATTTTTCTCTTTCTGTAATTCTGACAGTTGGCTGGTTCTCCTCCGACCGTCAACTGATCCTTCTCAGATAGCTTTATCGATGGTCTGCCGAATGCTGTTTTGTCTTTAAGGGTAAATCTTCTGTCCTAGTTTGGTCTCCCTTGAAAGCAGATCAGGATTTCAAATTAAAATTTAAATAAAAGATGAATAAATGAATAACAATTGCATGCTTACTCTTTATGCTACTGCAGATGCTCAGAGACGAGCTGAAATGCAGGATTTATTTCCCGTCCTCTAAGACTTTAGAAGTTCTCCTTCTTTAGCTCTGCAGCACAGAGCTTATTTTGATGCATCTAAATCTCATTTTGAAAACTTGAGAGCTTTTTAGCGTTTTAATGCTGCTATTATTTTTACTCAGCCGCATCAAATGGTGAAGTTTTCTTCTCTGCTTTTAAGTCTTGTTTATAATTTCCAGATTTCTCGGATCATCCAGGAAATCCACAAGACCTGCACACTGCGAAACTTTTCATCCATATTTAACCCAAATACCTGTTTCAGTTCTTGTTTGATAAAGCAGCACCAGAAGTTGTAGGCTGTGATTTTGGAGGGTAAACCCTCTTTCTGTTAAAACGTTTTATGAAATAAACGATCATCTGGAGCCTCCTCAGGTCTGAAAATGAAATTAGTTAAATAGAACCTCGGATGAAAGTCACCGCATCACTTTATACCGCGTGTAGTAGCTAATTAATTACACATCATTAATTGATCAGCAAGTGTGAGCATCTTTATAAAAGCTGTTTTGGCTGTCCGCTGGTCTGGAGAATTCAGTTGTTAACATAGTGCCACAAGAAAAAGACATAAGCAAGTGCTTTTAGAGAAGCAGTTGTCGCTGCACGTCAACCTGTAAAAGGTTATGAAACCATTCCCATAATTTCAGTTCGACGTTCCGCAGTTAAAAGGCTTATTCACAAGCATAGCCCAATCAAGATAGGTGCACGTCTTCGCAGGAAGAAACCTTTTAATGCAAGTTACACTTGGAAAACTCAGTGATGAGGTTAATCGTGACCGTGATGTATACCAGAGTACTCAGATGTGAAGCCACCTGTCGCAGCTAGTTTGGTTAAAAGTCAGTTCGAAACTAGTTTAAGTGACGTAATGAGCCAGAGTCCTGGACATGGACAAAAAAATAAAAGATTCAAGATGTTGCAGTCCAAACCTCAAATTTGGTTGAAACGCTGTGGTGGGACCTTAAGAGAGCTGTACCTGCACAAGTACATCAAAGTCCAAAGAGACCAAAATCATACAGAAAACAATTTTCACGTTATTGCTGATAAAGCTTTTGAATCATTGTGTATCTAGTTTTGACACAACACGTCTGCTTCCTGTCAGAGTTTTCGGTGAATAGATAATGAAACGGTGTTGGAAGCCTCTTCATCTGACGCTGTTTTTAATTTCTCTTTAAGATCTCTCCCCTAGCACATGATTTTTTTTTTAGTTTAATTTTGTTCTGTTACATAAAAACCTTGGACATGACAGGCTGTGCTCGCTTTGCGCGACTGTTCATGTACTGCTGCTGTGAAGTGACTCTGTGGGGCCGGGACATCCTCCCACTCTCGACCCGCAGAGCTCTGACCTTCGTCTCCATCACAGCTGGGCTTGTGTTGCTCTGTTTCAGCAAAGTCGTAAAGCAGAGCCGTTGAAGCATACAAGTACATTTTCCACCTGTCTGAATCATATGAAAAAACATGTTCCATATGCTCCCCTTTGTTCCTTGTCTTTGAATTTTTAAAATCTTTCCTTTTTTAAAACAGGATCACTGGAAGCTTCAGACCTAGTAGCGTCTTAGACCTGCTGGCTCACGATATGATAAAATATAAAAGTAGAAAATATCAGAAGTCCACAAAGTGTGGACATCAGTGGAGGGAGGCTGAGGTGGGACTTGTGAATGCAGCTCTCGTCAGGTATAGCTGCACACTCAGGAAGGGTAATTCAGGTGCCGGCGGCTGCTGAATTTTAGTTGGAAGTAAAATTGCCTCATTATGTTACAGTTCACAGCTCATTGCAAGTCTATTGTCGAAATCTCCCCAAAGTAATTTCCCCAGTGACCGGATATCTGTGGAAATCTTCCGTTGAAGAGCTTTGAAACGGCTTCCAGTCAGATCCAAACATGACAAATCTGGGTTGCATGTTTACATATCTGTTCATCTCAGTGATTTGGAGCTTGTGAACCAACAGTAGAAGCCAAAAATCAGTTTTCAGCCTGAGATGAGGCTCGGCTGTGTGTAACGCGGTCTGACAGGACCGGGCTCCGGCGTGGCAGCCGAACAGGCCGTGCTGTAATGTCTCCAGAACGACCACTGTCCTCCTCTCCAGTGGTTTTGGTTCTGGATTCCTCGCCTGCTTCCGAATCCGCTGGCCAAAGCTCGCACCCTCCTGGTGCACGTATCTCGCCTCTCTACAAGACCCGCCTCCTCAAGCGCTGGTGTGGCTGGGCCTGACCTGCACAACGCCGGAACGAAAGCAGCCGAGACGAGTCATGGCGTCATATAAAAATACCTAAGTTCACAGACGAGCACCAGTTCCAGGCTGTTCTGATTATTGATCCATGTGGGCCGTCTGCACCCCTGACCGCTGCCGTGTTGTTCTAACGTCAGTTGCCTTGATGAGACCTTTGCAGTCCTGAGATGCTTTCACCCAGCTCGCTTCTGCATGCAGCATCGAAGTTGACTCAAAACTTTCCAACGGTTTTGTCATTGCACGGGGTAAACTTTCATCTCCAGTTGAAAATCATTCATCTTTGTTTGTAAATAGTAAAAAACAAAAAAAGAAATGCAGCGACGAAGGCAAATGTATGCAAATGGCACACCACATCTGTGGAACTCCCCTCATTATCCACAATCTCTTAAAAGGTTAGAACTTACCCTCAAGGACCGCGTCTGCAGGGTTAGTAATTACCAATTTGTTTGGTAATATGATAGAAAGAAACCTCAGATGACTCAGTACCTTGGTGACGGTGTGTCGTTGCAGCTGAAGCTGCTCAATATCCACATCTAAGATTATCTTTCCTCCCCTTAGATCGGTATTTACCTCCGTGCGGTTCAGAGTCAGGTCGAGCAGGCGGCTGTCTTTTTTTTTTTTTATGCTCCTTTCTGAAATTTCAAAGCTTTCATCTCTGAACTCATAACTTTAACTTCCTCAAAACAGTTTTCTAAAGCAACATTTTTAGATGAGAGAGATCACACGGAGCAGAGCGCGTCTCCTCCCTCGCCTGAAATCGCAGCCGCCGCCGCCGCCTGTCTCTCGCCTCTCTGGTAACTGCGGCTGCTGCATGTTTGGCCGACAGCAGACATGTGAGTAAGCAAAGTTGTGTTTATTTCTGGGTTTTGACCAACACTGACTCGGGCGTCCGAACCACAAACACTGCCAATTAGTTCTAGTACATCGTCTGAGTTAACGGCTTCAAAAGTTTGCATCCTTGGACGACCTCTCCTCATTTTAGTTTTATTTTTAAGATTTTTTTTTTTTTTTTTTTTTTGCTTTACACGCCGTCAGCTTGTGACAAGTCTGACTGATCAGCACGTGGGCTCAGCAGCGCGTTTGTGTCCATCCGTGTGCATGTACTCGAGGAAACTGGTGTGCCTGCCGGAGGATTACGTAAAGTGTGACGTCCACAGCAGAAAAGCGGGTCAGAGAGTTTAATTATGCAGTTTACCTCAGTTTGAGACAGCAAACCCTACTGTCAGCGATTCACAAACTGTTGCTATTCAATTATAAAGCTGTCAGACTGTTAGTGGATTCATCTAAATTCTGTTCTGTTTATATGTCTAAAAGTATATCTACACATTTGTTCTTAATTATACTTGTCAGGTTGTTGATTGTGAGTTGCCGTGAAGTGAACTGTCACTGCTGCAAAACAAAATGAACATTTACACAGTCACAACTTTTCAAATCCATGGCTTGATTTTTAAAAGTGCTCTTTTCGACAGCAGCGACACAATCGTGCGCCTCCACGGAGAAAAGGCTTCACTGGTGGGAGGGTGCAGGACTGCGCCAACACGTCTGGGATGAACTGAAACAGTGACTCTTTTGCTTAAATTTTTTCATCAAACATTATTGTACAATGGCAAGCAAAATGGTTAAGGAAAACAAATTAATCAGGACGTGTGACTGTCCACGTGAGATCAAACCGCTGTTGTAGTCGAGCAGAAGCAAAACTGTAACCACGTTAAAGTCAAAACTGTCTTACTGTGTCTATTATGTCTACTTTAGTAGCATGCATAAAAGAAAATAGATCCAGACATCCAGTCTTTACAAATGATCATAGTGGATACCTTGATTTGCAAGTGGAAGACTTGGATGTCATCACGTCAAGTGATGGGGCGCAGTGAACGAACCCGAAACTCGGTTGCAACGGCTGTCAGCAATGCAACGGCCAGTGGCTGGCGGCTTCAGTGATTTCTACCCACGGCCCTCTTTGTGAGCAACGCAGTCATCAGATGATGATGATGAACACTTCAGGCCAAACGATGCGGAGCCGGAATAAACAGAGGAAGAATTACAGGTTATAGAGGCTGAGTGTTCTCTGTGCGCCGACTGTCTGATGGATGTCACTGACTCCTCAAACTCGTTACCTGGCAACGGCGCCGCTCCAGGCAATCGCAGCCGCTGAAGTGGAACTTCACCGCAGACCAGAAAAATGTCACCTTCACTTTCCAGAGCACCTTGTCCTGATATGTTACCCCAGCCGCTTGAGAGTGGAATTCACCTGTTTCAGTCTCAGGTGGAGCTCCACTTTCCACAGTCTGCAGCCAGGTCCTCTAGAAAATGCCGGCACATCCCTTTAATGATGTGAATGGGGCCAACGGTCCCCTGGAAGGAGGGCGTGGACTGTTACGCCACACTCAACAATGTCGGAGGGCAGGTGTGCACTTTTCTCTGACTTTTAATGTCGTTGAATAAATGTACCTGCCTGACGTTAATTAGAAACTCTGTAAGATAAAAATCTACATTTTCTGAGAAGCTGATTAAATTTACATAAACATGCACAGACATTTGAGAATCATCATATTGATCACAAATGAAGATGAGTCAAAAATGTTTGGGGATTGAAAGCTTTTGTTGGGTTTAGAGTGCTTTAGTCAATAGTTTAATTAAGAAAGTAGCTTTCATGTCCTTTCAGTACTAAAAATGTCAGTGTCACCTGCAGCCTGAACATTGTTTATACATTTTTCTGAATAGATCATTTTTATTTATTGATTAACTGAATGCACTGTGCAGTGAAATGAACTGTGGACGCGCCTGTGTAAAACCAGCAATATTCTGGTCTGTTGAAGCCGTCGTTTTACTTCTAGGAAGTCTTAAAACAGTCAGCAGTTTCATGTCCTCCCACCGCCGGGCCTGCACTCTGACTTTTATTTCTCCTCGTTGTTTTGGTGACGTTTCGCTGATCCGCACGCTCCAGTACAATGTTTTCTGTTGAAGCTTTTATTATTGAAGCAGATATTTGTTATAGATGATCGATGGATCCATCAGCGTGCGGAGAAGACGCGCAGAGTAAGTGTGGCATGCATCTGCTCGGATGTGATTCTTCAGCGTATTACACCAGCTGAAGGGAGATGTTGACGACAGCCGTTAAAACAAGCCAACGTGAAATAAATCTTAGTCCAGTTTTCCTTATCATAAACACTGCAGGTGCAAATCTGCATGTGGAAATGATTTATCTGCATGTCATCTCACGGCTTCAGAGTGGCGTCTGTGTGAGTAAAATAAAGGCAGGAAAAGGCTGAGATAGAGATCCTTTGACAAAAAGATTTGACAGGCAGCAGAGCTGGAACTAACTTGACGCCGCCTGTCATCAAACTGAAATCACTTGAGATGCAGAAAACAAGATGGTAGGGAAAAAAAAACAAAACATGGTTAGACCCTGAGCACTAGGCTTACTTTGAAGAGTCTCGTAACTTTCTGTATCCCTGTGCATGTGTGAGCGCAGAGGGTTCTAATATGCATACAGCCTGCTCACGCTCTTAAATTTGAGTAGTTGTGGATAGATGGGGGGAATATGGGATGGGAGGGCGGAGAGGGGCTGCTCTCAAACTCCCCTCCGTTACATCGAAGGATGTGGATTGAGGTCACATTGAGCACCGCTGCCGCAGAAACATCAAAGGCCCGCTCGGCTTCGTACTATGACGTGCCGTGTGTTTACAGTACGCAGCGACCTGTATCTGCACAGCAGCTTGGCAACCAGCCGTCTCCGGGGACATCCGTGCCGTCTGTATCCGTGTTTGTGTGTGACGGATACACGGAGCATGTCAGGTTGCTGTGCCGTCAGAAAAAGATCCCTCTTTCGCCAATATTGGTAAACCTGCGTGTGTGCGTAATTTGTATTTTCCTCCGAGGAGCTCCTTATCTCTTCCTTTCCACGTCAGTGGCTCATTCTCTTCCCCGTCATCTGCTGCTGCAGTGTTTTTGAAGGAAAACACTCTGCTGCTGCTGTATTCTGACTGATAACAGAAGTCCTGTTGTGTGCAAAGATCTAGCTTTCAGTCAGGGTCCCTGTCCATCCCAGAGGTGTAGGACTGATTTTGCAGGAGGGAGGACCAAGTTCATAAAAAGAGATGAAATAATTCACATCAATTAAATGTAGAGTTTTTAGCTGAGTTCTTTGTCCCAAAGATGAGCTAAATCATACTGATCTTTTTCCTTTGAAAAAGGAAGCTGTGGGCTCCTCTTTCTCTGGAAAACTGACTCCGATAAATCTGCACAGCCTCACTACACCCTACATGAGCGCGCGTTTTTACTGCTGAGATTGCATTTAAAAGCTAAGGAAAGCCAATATGACCTTATGTTGCACCACTGTGACACCAAGCAGGGTGGTTCAAAAGGGAGCGGTTGACAGATGCGACTGCGCTCCCCGGAAACCAGCAGATTATTTTTCTCTGACTGGTCTGATGCCTCATTTCAGTGCGTGGTTTAAAAGAGCTTTCTGGTATGGCTGACTGTCTCATTCATTTTTTTTTCCCAACCCAATCGGCATCATTTGCATTAAATAAAAAAGGCAAATATTTTCAGTCTTAATCTTTCCCTTAAAACCCTTGAAATGTTCTCATTGAGTGCAGAGCCCGGACCGCCAAAGGGGCAAGCGGCGCTGAAAAGCTGAGCTGTTGTCTGCATGATTTTTAAATTCTCTTCAGTCGAAAATATTTTGGTTCGGACTGTGGCCCACTTCAAAAAAAGGTGATTGAGTTCTGCTATGTCTAGATCATTCAAGCTCCAATCCCTGTGTGCTTTGACATTAAAAGTATCCTCAAGTTGCTTCAGAAGGTGGAGCCTGATCCAGTGAAATAACCTAGATTCATCCGTCAGACAGTTTGATCGTGACGCTTGCACCGTCAGAAAGCACTGGAATGCTGGTCGGTGGTCTGCGTGCTGCGCCGCCACGGGAATCCAAGGAGCGGCTTGATGATGATGCTGCTCCTTGAGGTGGTTTGAAAGTTGCTGGTAAGTGTTACAAGCATGTAAGGACAAATTGTCTCTCCACGCCGCGCGCCTCGGGACTCGGCAGTCCCTGAATGTGAGCTCATGTGACGTGGCTGAGCTCTTGTTGCTCCGAGGTATTTTCGCATCACAATAAAAACCCAGATGCAGTTGACAGGGGCAAATGCAGAATGGCAGAAATTAGACTTCAGTGGAACGATGGCCAATGCTGAGATCGTCAGTTTGGGCCTTTTTACTGCAAATTGTACGTCTGCTCTTAGTGAGCTGACTGACTGAATGTGCACTTCTGTTCAGTGTCTCGGTTTATTCTTCTTCTGTTCGTTTGAGACTATTGGTCTTTGTCGGAAATAGTGTGTGGAAGTCAGTGTGAGAGTCTCTGCTCTAGGTTGACTTTATTACCTGCCTCCTCGGAGGGAAGCGCAGCACTCAGATGAAAGCAGAGGTCAGGGGCTGCTGCTCCTGGATGGTCCTGAGGAAGATAAGCTGGCTGAAGTCATCTCGAGTCCGCAGGGAAAACAACTGCGATCCACTATTTCTCATTATGCTTCTGTCAGTGAGAGGAGCGGCAGGAGGAAATCTGAGTAAACCCGATGGCCGATAGAGGAATTGTCTTAGGCATCTTCTTCAGTCATCGGCTTGAGGCAATGTAGCCTTCTGATCTTGTCTCTCTAAAAGTTTTCAGTTTTCTTCCCCTCGGAGGAAGTTGTTTGTGTCGATAAATGGCCCAGTGAACGGCAGAGCCGATAAGACTGTGACTGCCCAGGCTAGACGGCATAATCCTGAATTTTCTCACACTTTGGCTGTTTTGGTCCCAGCTGTTTTCTTCCTCTGTTTCTCCGAGTGTACACGCGCAGGCCGTCTCCCAGTAGGGCTCTGCAGCCATTATCGCTCCTGCCTGGGCCGCTGTGTTTCCCCTAAAAATGACCTATGTGCCTCTGGTGCGAAATGACTGAGTGCCAAAAGCTCAGAACCTCAACCGCAAAATTTAATCGACTTCACTCTTCCAGACGAAAGCATGACAGTGTCGCGTAAACCATCAAGCAGGTTTGTGTCTGACACAGAGAAGCTTTGACATCGTTTCACGCACGAGTGGTGGTGAACCGCAGTTTCAGCGATCGTCACGCCACCACAGAGTCACCGCCGTGTCTGTTTCTTCAGGACTAGTTCCACCCTCAAACAAAGATTGTGAATACATTTACAAAAAAACCATATGAAAATTACAGACGTTTTCGTTCCTTTGAGACTGGTTGTGCATAGGGACGTAGAAATCATTTCCTCGTTGTTCCTAAAAACCTGGAACAGCTCTGTTGCTGCTCGTTTCCTACTCTGGCTTCATTAAGCTGCTTTATTCTGGAAACAGTGAGTCTACCAAAAAGAAACGAGACGGGATAAATCATAAACATTATAGACAAGTAATTGGTCCATGTGGACCACATTTAACAGTTGAATACTTCTGTCAGAACCAGACAACAGTCATCACTCTGTTATCCACGCGTAGTTACGTATGCCCTTTCAGCTGTCTTCAGATGGAACCAGTAATAAGTGATCTGTAAGCTCTTTGAATGTTTAATACTTCATGAGATAACTACATTAGAGATCGACCCAGTTCTCACATGGGCTACACGCCGGTTTCTGAGCACTATCTCGCCATCTTCACTGGCTTCTTTCAGATCTTTGAAACTACAACTCTCAGCTGTTTATTTTTGTTTTTTTTGGTCACAGTCCTACAAATACAAAAATGTGAGCTCAGTCTTCGCTGCAACTAAATGAGCCTTTTTTATCTGCTTTGATTCAGCTCACATATCAAACTTTTTTTTTTTAAAGTTTGTCTTGGCTGAAGTAAAAATGACAATTTACTTGTTACATCGTGAAAACATTTGGCACTTTTCAATAAAATACCACAAACCACATCGGTGTACAAGCTGCTCATGACAGCGGCTCCTGCAGCACCAACAAACACCTGACAGACGCCGTCGTTGATGCTGTTGTTTATGTCTAGCAGGATTAAACTACCAATTATATGAAAGATAATGAAATAATCAGGAGCGGTGATGTCAGAGGCCTTTCTGTCAGTCAGCCTGGGTTCACCTAGGCCACCTCCAAGGCCGGATTGCTCCTGGTGTTGAAATGATTTACCTGAATGTTTGGAGAAGTTCTTTCAGAAAACAAGTGTCCATCATAGGGCTGCACAATAAATAAAAATCACAATAACAAATCACCGTCTCCTTTCACACCTACATGCAGTCTCGTTTCCAGTTGACGACGATTTTTCTGCATTTGGTTTCCCGAGCTGCATCACACAGAAATGCTCCTATTTTCCTCCAGGAAAGCCGCTGCTGGCTAATCCAGTACTGGCACAGCGCTTTTCAAGTATAATTAATTGTTTTACACAGTATAAACATTATTAAGTTCCTTAATATCAATCTTCACAAATACATCATCACTATGACGCTAAATACAAGCAGAAATTCATTTCTAACATGAGATTTTTAATGTATAATTTTAATTGTTGTGATATAATAATTATCATTGCGTGTGCCTATAGTCAGGATAAAGGATTAGGGTTGGAATTGGGACATTATAAATGTGGAATAATGATAAACATTTAGGTTTTAGTGGAAGGAATTGTGTCGGAGTATTGTGATCTCAACTCTCAACTGACGATTGTGATTGTGATTGTTTTCCCAGAACTGCGCGGCCCTACTCCCGCGGGAGCCCGTCTCCTGCTGCCGACCTTATTTTCGGAAGCCACCGTTCCCTCCAAGTCCCGTCCGTGCTGCAGACACTTGACTCCGATAACGTTTGCTCCTGTGTTCATAATCTTCTGCTGCGTCTCAATTTCCCATACTTTATGGGCCTTTAAATAAAAAAAATCCACTTTAATCTCCACTTAGAGGAAGAGACAATCCCTCTAATCAAGGATTTACAGATTTCACACAGCTTCTCCGTGTCGGGAGATTCTCCTCAGCTCCTCCTCCCTACACCTCCACATTTTTACAATTGTGATTCTCTTCTTCCCATTTGATCTTTTCACTGAGAACTTTTAAGTCCAGGTTGGGGGAAGTCCAATTCATCTTCTGGCTTGGATTTGTTAAAATGAGCTCCATCATGAAACTGATTTTGTGTAAGTAATCAATTAATATTCCCAGGAAAGATAAAGATGTACAAGGTATTGCTTTGACTCGTTTTGTTTTTTTTAATGCAATGAAGTGAAGAAGATAATGTACTGACAGAAGAGTTACTTAAATTGGAAAATAAAGAGAAAACACTGTGCCGTGGGCGGTTTTAGATCTGTTAGATCTGAAAGCTCCCTTAGTGAAACCGAAGCATTTCCCAAATACATATTCAAAACTATGAGAAAATGTGGAAATGTGAGCACCACCCCGAGAATCCTCCACCCATCAGAGGCTAAAGTTCAGCTGAAGAGGTGGGATTTTAAGTAGGACAAAGCCACGTTGCCTGAGAGACCGAACCCGGGACCGGAGTCACACCACACATCAGTTCTTTATGTTCTCGGGTCAGTCTGGATAAATCCATATTGGTTATAAAGGCCTCCATGGTGAAGGACCTTCTAAAGCAAGCAAATTGATCCTGTTTTCACAATGCTTCGAGGTTGACCTCCCTCCTTCAGGGCTATAGATAGGAGCTCCTATTACACCGTAGATGAATACTTCTACACAACCTGTGTAATTTTATTGTCAATTCTTGCTTCTATCCATGTGTCAGTGTGTCTAAACTCGCTGATCCAACCTGAGACCATGTTCGTTACGTTTTGTATCATCACAATAATAACAGAATAAACAATAAAGTTATAGAATAAAAGGTTTTTCATGTAGACCGGCTCCAGAAATGTGCAGTCCAGATAAAAAGCTCTTTTTAAGAATGAAGTTAAAAGGTTACAGATGCAAGCGACCAAAAATAGTTTTCTTTGAGAGTGGCTGAGCGCACACTTAAGGATAACGTTAGAAGCTCTGACATCCACAAGGAGCTTACAGACTTTACACATCAGAAGGAGCAAGGGGAGGTGGTTTGGGCATCTGGTCAGGATGCCTTCCAGGAGAGCTGTTTCTGACATGTTCCCTTGAAAAGATGCCCGGGGCAAACTCAAGACTCACTGGTGATTATATTTCTTATCTGGTTTAGGAACACCTGCCCCTCCAGTTTGTCCTCAGCAGAGTGGTGGTGGCGGCTGGGGAGAGCGAGGTCTTTGGATCTCTGCTCACATTCTTGGTCCTGCATCAGTCCAGGAAAATTGGCAGAAAATGGATGGATCAAAATGGTTTTTCCTTTCCTTAAGATAAGCAGCATTTTGGTGAACTCTCAAGACATTTCAGTTTTTTTCTTGTGTTAGACTTTATTTTAAAGTAATTTAGTTTCTTTTTTAAACACGCGTATTCCTAAGCATAAACATGCCTGGTAGTGATTTATATTTCCCAGTGGTGTAGGATATTTGTTTAAATGTTTACATCTGTGTACCATTTGATACCACAAAAAAAACAAACAAAAAAAACCAAGATCCTAGTATTTCTAACTTGCTCTAAAATCCGGCACAGGAAGTCATTTAATACAGCTGTGAAACTTCCTGTTTTGAGTCGGCGGCTGGTATCAAATCGGTACTCGGTATCGGCCGATACTCGAAGCACCGGTTTCAGATCCGTTTCCCGTTTCTTCACCATGACTCGACACTATGAAGACGGGTTTGTACGGTGAGATGTATCTCCAGCGAAACAGAAACGGGATACACCAAAGGTCAACCGCGTGTGAGGGACTTGACAGCTGAAGTTAACTTTGAGGCGTAAATTGTGAAAAGGCTTTGCCATTTGGGAGGATGTTGTGTCAAATGACAAAGAATAAAGATCAGTAAGAATGTGGGATTATCGGCTGCGGAGTTAAGACAGGAAAGAGCTGGAAAAAGTTGTTTTGGTGGGTGAAAAGCGTCAGCATCCGTCTGCATCACTGAGTTTTTTTTGTGTGTCACCGATAGCTGCATTTGACAGATGATTTGGGACAAGAGCGAGACTACTGACGCCTTTAAAATAAGAAAGTCTCCCCTGAAAAACAAAAGAGAGCGATCATAACAAAACTGAGATGTTGAATAACGTCACCGAGGGCTGCTCTGTCAGACTTCAGCATGCATCGGGACACAAACGTTCCCTTTTCCTTCCAAGTATTTGTTTCTTTGCGCTATGCTATCTAATCCCCTTTTTTTTCTTTTTGGTGGATTTGTATGAAACACGTTTGGTTCATTGATTCATGTGGGGCAGGTTGTTGCGTTCGAGCACATCAGAATTGTATTGTACTGCTTTGCTGCATCTGAAATCAGTGATGGGTTAAGATATTATTAAATATTTTCTCACAGACTTCACACATAAAAGTCGAGTGGGAATTTATTCAGAGGGGAATTTCACAGAGAAAATGGGAAAGCTGTGAGCAGACCTCCTCCTGTGTTCTGTGAAGGAAGCAGGAGCTCCGACTCCTCCTGAGTTTCCCGCCGCCTCTCACTGAGAATCTGTCTCATACTTCCCGTCCTCTGATGTACGTGAGATCCCGCTATGATATTTCAACCTTTCTCTGCTGGGAAAAAACAAAAAAACATGTGTTCCTCTATATTCCAGCTCACTTTTCAGCTCTATACACTTTCTTTTTTTGTTTGTAATTCAACACAACATACAAATATTAGTTAATGTTAATGTCTACAGAAACAGAAATGATTTATACAAATTGGTGTGAAAAGGTTTCGATAACGAACTATTGCTGTTGTTGAAGGTTGGGGGCGCTTGTGCAATTTAATATTGAATCTAGAAATCCTCTTAAACCTCACGTTGTTCTTTTGGATCCAGAGTAAATGTTATTACTCAGATTCAGCTGATGGATTTATTTTTTCCTTGCTGGGAACTGAGGACTGGTTTTGAGTGGCAGCTTTTAAACTACTCACAAACTCCATATGCAGTAGAAGATTAAAATGATCAGCTGAAGATATGAAATGCTGATTGAATTTATCACTGAGAGCGTGCAGAGTTATTACTTTTTCACACGATCCAAATAATGGAGGCTCTGATACGGAGCCACAAAGTTGTTCTGATCAAATTAATGACGCGAAATGAATGAATGGATTCATGCATTGCTGTTCCTACAACCTATATTAAAGACAGAAATATCCTCTTTGTGTCAGGTTTGTACAAAGGAGCAACGATTAACAATAGAGGAGCTGCTTTTTCTTCCTTTGCTGCCATTTATTTCCTTCACTTTCTGCGTCTGAGTCCAGCTGTTTCTGCTTAAGGAAAAGAAAAGGCAGGTCTGCTGGATTTTGCTGCTCCGAGCAGCGTTGTAACAACGGCAAATTTAATTTGGCTTCTATAAATTCACAGTGCACGTTGTTCCCGTTGTTCCCGAGCTATATTAAGGTTTCATGTTTTGTTTTATTAATCTAACAACGGATTTAAAACTTAAGATGCTGTGACTACTTTGTCTGAAAATCTGTGCAACTTGTCAGATTTCTGTTTCCAACAACTCATTCCCCGCAGCTCCTATACTGTTAATTAACAAGGCCTGGTTCAAATACCTTTTTTTTTAAGGCTCAGGAGCTTCTGTAGAAGTAGCATAACAAATATTCAAAGCTTTGTTTGGATTGGGGTCAGACGCGGGGGGGCTTGAGGGTGTTGAGCTGTGTGGTAGACGGTCAGGGGCGGACCGCCACGCCATGCAGCTCTCGGTGGCGCTCAGGCTGTTGATAGCTGGGAATCGGGCTGATTGCAGGACTGACCACAGCCAGGCCCGACTCACAGGCCCAGGCTGCAGCGGGCCCTGCTTGGCAACCTCAGGAAGACGCTGCTCAGAGACTCGGCATAATCCAGAGATACCTGCCAGATAGTCGTAGGTACGGCAAACTCTTCGACGTGCAGCTCCCAGCTCCATATGTCGTCTTCTCTGATGCCTGGTTCATAGCCCAGCTGTGAACTTACTTTAATGAGCCTTCAAGGAGAAACAGAAAGGCAGCACCAGAACTTTGTTTCAATTTGGTCTTTATTGAAGCCTCACCTTCAGTTTAACCTTTTCAGCAGAAGGACATTAGTTCATTTTAAGATCTGGTGAAGACCTGTGTAAGTGTAACCTTTGAACTACAAAGGGTCCTCTGTCTTTTTCACATGACTGTGTGACCTTAAAAGGTCAGTGATATTTTATGTTTGTTACAGAGAACCTCATAAGTGGGATCTAACATTTAATTTAGTCTTTCTTGTTGTGACCCTGTGCTTGTAATTGGACCCCGGTGGGAACAAAATCCTCCCCTTGAACACTTTTGTTAAAGCTGGACTACAATAACAATCCCCTTTGGAAATGTCATTGGGGATTAAGGCTTAGTCTGACTGAGACATCATTAGTTTTTCATCCTGTGTTCTGGGCAGCTTAGCTCTCCACTGGCTGACAAAAGCCAAACCCTAAACTTGACACACAAACAGAACTGTAAGAGTGAGCCGGGGAAGGTAGCCGGGTTGTTCAGTTGTCCACTTTTCATGTTGTGCCATTGCTGCCTCAGCTGCGGCGTTCGTGTTTTTGACAGAGGATCTGAAGATGTAGGGTTTCAGATGCTAATCCAGCAGGACTAATAGGAGCCAGCACTCCTCCCTCAGACACGTCTGCATACAAACACACAGAATACACACCGCTGCTGTCGCCTCTGCTTTCTGCTCGTCGTCTTAAGCCTGAGAAACGTCCCCTCCAGCTGGAGCCCTGTCGCATCATCGCATCATTTGGCTCCCACACAGAAAGGATCCAAGGATGGATGGATGGATGGATGGATGGAGGGGCTTTGCTCTGCTGCTGGTGCTGGATGAAACAGGAAGGCTGTTTATGAGTTTAATTTTGCCATGGACAGAGGCATCTGACTGTGAGGCCGTTTAAGTGGAAAACTCGATACTTTATCTGCAAAGCAGCATGACAGAACAGTGGTTTCCATCATATCTCCTCACAGCAACTCAGGGAAATGACGTCGTATGCAGCTGTACTACCCCTCCGCCCCTGTGACTTTCTTTAATCCAGGTTCTTGTAACACCAAGAGTGTGCCCTGATTAATGGTCCAAGTAATTGTTTAAGCAGACTGTTCTTCACTCTGACCTGCACCAGCTAATATTACTTAATCACCTGTGGGATTTCACCTGTCATGACTCATGCAGATTCAAATCACATTTAACAATGCAGATCTCACAAATGGATTTAATTGGCTTGGAGGAAGAGCAGTATCTGAGCCATGGTCAAATTTGTGCGCAGCGTGCATTAATGCTTTAAATTTTCCGTTTCCGTTCCTGCCCTATATGCTCCTTTCTCTCTGCTCTCTATCATTGTACTTCCTGCACACATCTATGAGATTTGCCCCTATGACTTTGCAGAGGAACAGTCTTTGCTTTCTTGAGATTATGTGTCACTGAAACAAATGAGCTGCACAAAGCATGTTCACTTTTAGCAAACCTTTGTTTTCTAAAGCACTTGAGCCTAAACTGGCATTAAAGGCAAAATATATGAAAGAGCAAAGCACACACACGAACATGTGCAGACGATGCAAGGTGACCGATCGATCATTACTGTTTGTATGAGGTCTCCTGATGTTTCCACATGCGTAGGTTGCCGTGTCACACTGGGCCTCCGAGCTTCACAGATGTTCTGACAGCATCGGCGGGGACACGGTCCGTGTGCCGTGAACAAATGATCTGTGTTGGACGGGAGATGAAAGATTTGAAGCGCAAGCAGCAGACTGTTAATTAAATTGGAGAGATAAAGGGAAGATGAAAGGTTGCCAGAGAATAAGTGCTTAAAATGGTCTGTCTGTTTGTAGATGTACTTTTGTTTTGAAGAATTGAGAAACTCTCGAGAGCCGTGTTGGGTCAGTATTTAAGTGCAGCAAGAGAAAAGAAGTAAAGCCACAAAAGCTTGAAGAGGAACACCAGCAAGAAATTCAGACCATGAATGAAAATGTTCCCCTTTTTAAAGTTAAAAGAGGAAGGACAAGTGAAACACCCTTCAAATCCAAGGACAAAAGTTAAATTGTTTGCAAAATTAAAAATTCAAATTGCATTTCTTCTGGTGTATATTTGTGGAGCGTCACATATGCAGAAATGAATTTTATTTATTTTTTTTAGTGTGGTCATTATTCATAGTTAATGTGTACAACCTGTTGGTGTCGACAACAAAACAACCAAAATAATTGAGGGGAAAAAATCCTCTAAAATTACATCACTCGGCTGAACCTGCGTGACGGTCTGAAGTGAACGGGCCTGAGAAGATACAAATAAAGCTATAAAAGCCCACGGCCTTCAGCCTCTATTGTGGATTACTGGATGATTATATTACTGTCTCCAGATTTGGAAGGAAAATAAAAACTAGAAGATCAAACCTTTAGAAACATTAGAAATCGTCCAGGGAAACTAGTGTCTCTGTTTAAAATGAAACTTTCACAGTTTGTTGCTTTTATTAAGACCTTCTTTACTACTCTTTCTGCAATATTCATGTTTAAATGAGCAAATTATTAAATAAAACATGCGCTACTTTGCACAGTTTTAAAGTGCAAAACAGTGGACAGCAGATCACTGCCCATTTTTCCGCAAAACAAATTAAAATGTCATCAAAGCTTCTCCTTTATTGGTTTTTGACCTCGTGTGCAAGATGGTTAAACACCTTTTTTACAGGAAATACATCACAAAATCCCATTAGAAAACCAACTAAACTAGTTGTGTGATGTGCTTCATGCTGCTGTATAAATGTTGCATCACATAACCTCGATTATATACTTTGATTTCTTGTAGAGTTTAAAGTTCTCGTCACGGGTTACCGTAGAAACAGTCTTTCTAGGAAAGATTTTGAATACATTTTTTAAATCCTCAATTAGTCAGAAATTTAGTCAGAGAAAAGACTAAATTGTTTAATACATCTGTACATATCATATACATATTTAAGGCAAGTTAAGTAAAAAAAAAAAAAAAAAAAAAAAAAAAAAAAAAAAAACTTAAATAGCAATTTAATCATAATCTAACCCACCAGGGACTAAATTATAAAATTATTCTATAGTTTATCACTTGAATTAATTTAAAGTTACCTTTAGATGGTGATTTGTTTTTTATTTTTGATCCTTTATTTAAGTTGATCAAGCTGGGTCTACAAATCCAGAGGAATGCACAAGACTGTACAAACCAATGGACAAAGCATTCGGTCACGAGATCCATTCGTTTCTGAGACTGGTTCTGAACCCCGTTTTTCTTCGTGCAGTCATGTTGCTTCGCCAATGGAAACACGCCCATTGTATGTCAATCAAGGTTGGCTTTGATCCCAGCTCCCCTGCTGAAAAATCAGCAGTTTAGCACGTCAACTCGGCGGTGAAATAAAAAAATGGCAGTCGCATTTTAACATGGGAGTCAGTGGAGATTGACACACTTTTGGAGCCAACCTCTAGTGGTCGGTCGAGGAACTGCAACAAATTTCAGTTCCGCATGAGCCTCAACCCTGAAGTTGGATAGTTGGTGCTTGGTCCTAAAGCCTGGTTTATACTTCTGTGTAGCAGCGACGCACATAGGATACGCATGGTGCCTCACCGTCTCTGATGGTTGTACTGCGTTATTCATTTCTAAAGGTGAAGTAATTCCACCACTAACCACTAGGAGGTGTAGGCGCTTTTTCTGCTGGAGCTGATAAATGTTGAGCATGAGTCGTTTCTACAGACTTTGCAGCAGCTTTTGTTTACACGACTTGACAACGACAAAGAAGAAATAATGGTGGGAAATTCAAAAATGAACACAAATCTATAATTCATGTTTCTTGCAGTCATATGACACAACGCATACATACAGACGTGCACGTCAGCCTATGCTGTAGGTACATTCACACCTACAAGGTAAGTTACAGTGTAAATCCGGCTTAACCAGAGGTCAGAAGATGTGCTTTGTTACTCCACAGACAGGAAGAAGTCTGGAGGAGAGCTGAGAGCAGAACTGCTGTTTTGTTTTCAGGAACGAGTGAAGTCGGACTGGGTTTGTCAGACATTCCCGCAGGTCCAGATTCTAATTAAGAGCCAAAACATCTCAGGTTCCCCCAGAGGTGGTGGACTGTATTCACCAGGATCTGATGCAGATGGTGGTAAGAAATGCAGAGGCTGTCAGAGAAGAAATATCCCAGATAAGTCTTTCTTTACCCTGCGCTTCCTATTTTTTTATTTCTATCATCTCGTGTCGCACTGAAATGGCAGTTCTTGAAGTTTGGTGTGTGAAAGCAAAGCATTTCCACATCAAATATCTACATCTGTGATCTCACTATGTGGTCAGAATCACAGTAGATTGAATTGCCGTCCTTTAATGTCTAAGTTATGTGCAAATTGCAGAGTTTAAGGAGGTTATATGTGTTAAATGAGCAGGCGAGTCCATGACTCAGAGCTTTAAAGAAAATCAATTACACAGTTAATGAGAGCCGGGCTGAAAAACTCTTAATACCATTCAAGCTCAGATAGTTGGCAAACAGTCCTTTTGTTGTGTTTCTACCATTTCTATGTTGTATATCCCTCATACTAGTTTATATATTAAACACCTGTTTCTTTTATTCTTTCAGAGCCTTTTATAAGAATCCACTCAACCATTAATGTGACCTTTTCGTGGCTTTTTCATCAACAGTTCAACTTGGCCTTTCACACACTCATGTTTTCATTAAATAATGCAAACTTATATTAGCGTACCATCTCTCCCACCGAGGGCTTTTTTTTCTTTCTTTTTCTTAACTTTTAACTGTTTCAGGAGCAAATATTACGATGTGATGAGAGAGGGTCAGGTCCACAGGCAGAAGTGGGTGGGAAACCGTTAGATAACGGTGTCTTATGGGATGAAGAGGACTGGGAATGGACGAAAATGGAAAGACAATGAAAGCTGGAGAGAAAAGTCGATATAAAATTGGGTGGATTGTTTCAAAGGTTGACCCAGAGAGCAGGGTTTAGGCAGATTTTCGGTTGTTTGTATCGCACAACAGCAGGAACAATGTTTGTTTTTGACCATATTTACTGGTTAGTCTCAGTCTGTTTATGTTACTGAAAATCATGGGAATAACTTCAATTAAAATGTTAAAAATCTATTTAAATTGAACAAGTGTGACTAAATGACACACAACAGCAAGTGAGAATGAAGCTCATGAACCCAAATGAACCCAGTGGTGTTACATCGGACTGGACTGAAACGTAAGAATAACTGGATAAAAAAACAAACAAAAAAACTGTGGTCTGGACCCAGACCACAGTCCACAGGACTCCAGAACCAAGGTCCAAATCAGTCCACCACCACCCACTCAGCCGTAAAATAGAAAGAAAATATCTGTATTTTAAATAATCATCTGCTGTCACTGGTAAATGACAAACATTTTAATTTTACTGTTCTAAAGTATCATCCGCTGATCTGAACCCTGTTACACAAAAAGGTGACGTCTGAAGACGTGCGATCAGGAGTAACCGATCTACACAAGGATGGAACGGTCCAGAGACAAATTGTCTGTAAATGGATATATGTTAATGATGTCATTAGTCTTCCTAGAAGATAAATAAAGGCGTACAAAGCGGAAGTTTTAAGGTAAAAAAAACCAAAAAAGAACAATTCCCGACAGCTAACTGTCAAACCTCTGGGTTCACAAGACTTCCAGCAGCGCGCGGCGCATCATGAGCTGGGTTTGCGATAAGTCTGACGCCAAAGGGGGTTGAAGCAGTTGTTACCTCTTGGCCTGGTCCACCGTTCCACGGCCAGGATGAAAACCACACTGCTCCTCCTCAACTCGAGGTGTTTGAGTGTGTACAAACACAAAGGTTTTGTCATTAAGATGAAGATCACATTCCCTTTTAGAGAAAACTTCTAAAGAAGTCCGACTTGTACACGACAGCCTTCTTAGCTGAACCTGCTGATGTGTTTTTGCTAATTGGCTTATGTTTGTAGTCATTTGTTTTTAGTTCTTTGTTCATTTACTTGCGTTTTCCAAAATCACGCTCTCTCAGATACCAGCTTGCTTTTCACAAAAAAAACCCTTAGGATGAAATGCAAATGTGTGCATTTACATACCGACTCAGCCTCACGCTTGCTGAGTAAACTCTTATACTAAGCTGCTCTCAGCTTCCACAGCTTTCCATCATCTGTTGTCTCGGAAAGAGCCTGAAAGAGCTCCCAATCCCAGCAAACCTTCATATTTAAATCCTTGCAGAGAGTGCAGGGAATTGGAGAAATGGATCGGTTAGTGAGGAGGTCAGCAAGGGTATCAGAATACCAGTTTTACTACTTACGGGAGGGTTCGTACTGCTGCCTCATTATTGTGTGCACAGTTCTGCAGTTCAGACTGTCAGATGAAGCCTCTCGGGCTCAAGGCGCAATAACAAAACAACATTAAATGCTGCAAACCTATTAAATGATGTAATTTGCTTGTGTTTTTGTTTTTGTAAGTAGATTCTCTACATGAATGCATCAACACAGCTATTGTGTCTCAACAGTATTTACATAAAACCCTGTAATCTTCACGGAGCCATCAAATAACTTTAAATGATTCTGTAGCTAAACAAGAAGAAGAAGTAGGAAAAAAAAAAGAAAAAGTCAACATTGACTGAAAGACACTGACTTGTTTTCAGTTCTGCTCTACGACGAGCAGACAGATGTTAAGGTTTCATTTTGATCTTAATTTTGTAAGAATGTGAAACTCCTGCTCTTTTTTTCCTGCCGCTCGCTGGCATCCACTGTCTGCTGTCGGCCACAATTTCAGAAGCAATTTGTGGTGATTTGGCTCTGCAATGAGCCGGTGTGAATTGTAGGTACGGGATAAGAGCAGACACTCGAGAGCACAAGTGCAAAATGTCAGCGGTTAGATAAGAAAAAGAATTTCTTCTGTATTTTACTTCAGCGTGCTTGTAAACAGAACAGTCACATGGAGGATTATGTGCCAGACAAAGAAAGCTGACCTGGAGAATAAAGAAGAATGGTTATTTAAAAGATAAACAGAATGAACTTTTGCCTAAAGGTGGTCCACAGTGTAGACGCGAGGGATACTGCTCCTGTTTTGGGACTCCGCAGTGGGATTACAACGCATGTGTTGAGGTGTGACTGCAGTGATGGCAAAAGGTTTGTAAAACCTCCACTGACGCTGTAAAGCATTGCAGAAATGCAAAAAGCTCAGGCACAAACTGAACAAACGTGACACCAGAGGACAAAATGAGAGCAGAGAAACTATTAGCTCCGACTTTCACCATCCGCACGCTTGCAGAAAATAAAGCAGGTGTACGCATGAACACACAGCTCCCACAACCGCCCACATTTGTTCAGGTAGCAGAGACATCAGATAGTACTTTCTTTGTTGTAATCCAGGGGAAGTATATTTCGGCATACTTCAGAACAATTCTCATAAGTAAGATTTAAAATTTAAAGTAAAGTTTCTTTCTGTGATTTTGGCGTCTTCGTGCATGTTGATGAGTTTGTTTTTTTTCCTCGCCTGAGTGCAGCCTGACATCTCATCACACTGTTTCTTTGTCAGAGCCGCCTGCACTCTGACTTCTCCTTCTGTGAAATCAAATCAAAAGATGCTTTCATTATTGATTTCTCAAAGCTGTGCTAAAAGGATGAAAGAAAGTGGCGTTGTGATTTAATGTGAAATCGGACTTCAGAGCTTCAAAGCTGACTTTAGAGCCTTCTCCTTTTTTCTTTTATTTTATTCCCTCTCATAAAGTTTTTGTTATAGTTTTTGAGTGTTCCTGTGTGAGGTGTTTGGTTATTGGGTGTGTGACTGTGACTGCGTGTGCCGTTGGTCACTAATGCAGCAGACTCTCCGAATAGGAGCTTATTTTAATGATTTAATGGGCCATTCAAAGGATTCATTCCCTTGGGAGCCGTGGCAGCTATCTGGAAATATGAGCCAGACATTTTATAGCTGCCGAGGAGTCAGCAGGATTTCTTTACCCGCGACACAATGCACCTGTTTTTTTACCCTGCATTTGACCGGCTAAACGA
Source organism: Xenentodon cancila (assembly GCA_014839995.1). NCBI lineage: Eukaryota > Metazoa > Chordata > Actinopteri > Beloniformes > Belonidae > Xenentodon > Xenentodon cancila. Next base: position 5,578,794 of record CM026214.1, on the reverse strand, counting down.
TTTTCATGTTGCATGATAGATATTGTACGTCCAGGCTGAAACATCTCTGCTCAGGTTTGGAAAAAAACCCTCCGTGAAACTTAAGACGCTTGTGCTCCTGTACGAGAAAAATCAAAAGATGTGGGGAAGTTTATGGCTGTTGTTTAAGACATTATAAAGAGCTGCCACTTGGTGGAACTCGGGTTCACGTTAATCTCCTGGAAAAATTAACAAGTTTAACGTACTCCGGCTCAGTTGAGCGCTGGTTTGAAGGGTGAGGTTCTCTAACCACAAAAAGGAAATCCATCACTGATTTAATTTAGACCAAAAAAAGGATTCATAGTTGATGATAATGTTCCTTTGAAAAAGTAAACTTGCTCGCCATTGTTGTCACAAGCAACAGTTTAAGTAACTGATTGTTCTGGCATTTGTTTTTTCACTAATACAAGGAAAAAAAAATATTGTTTAGATATCGTATCTAAAAGAAAGTTACTGATTTCTACAATAATCTTTTGAAGAGCTTAAGACATTTAAGGAAGTCTTGTTGACCCCTCAAAACACTTAAAATTTACTGAAACAGATTTTTACAGATCATCGCACACACACACACACACACACACACACACACACACACACACATGCATCGAGCTGTTTTTCTGTCGCACTCCCATCAGGGGAACGTCGACATTCGACACACTGACAGCCGGTCCTGCAGACTGAGCAACATGGACCTCGGACGTGCAACAACGTGGACGTGCAGTGAGAATAAAGACACAAATGTTGCTTTGGTATTTAAACCAGATTTTAATTACCTTTCTCTCTTGAAGAAGTGAAATATTTATGTGGATTATAGTTGTAGAGGCCAGTCAGGGTTGTCAGCATTCCTGGAAGTTTGACTGGTGTTCTGATGATGATTATTTTCCCTCCTCAGTACTAACAACTATTCTGGTTCCTCCGGATTTCCAGAGAGTGGTGCCAACCGCTCCTTCTGGAAGGCATTAGATCCATCCAATCAGAGAAATAAAGCATGTGATGAAGGCAGAACATCAAATAGACTCAATGCAAACAAAAAAACAAAAACAAAACTTCTAAAATGTTTGCAGTAGAGAAGGATCGCTAATGCATGACTGCTGGTAGTTTTCCTGTTAAGGTCTTATTAGCAGTTAAGCTGCTATCTCGGTTGTTTTGAACAGTGGCTCTGACTAATCCCACAAACCCCGCCCCTCCACCACTGTAATTGGGTCGGTACATTCTGCACCACTGGAAACGGCCGTGAAGGGGAACCAGATCCGCTCACAGGAGAGGAGTCTGGTTCGTATGTCGAGCGTGAAAAACAAGAAATATGTTAAAAGAAAAATGGACTGACAATGCTCTTCAAAGATCATTGTCACGCTTTAAGTATTAATTTTTACAGCGACCCACCGACGCTGATCCGTCACCAAGCATTACCTCACTGAAGTATTTCTGGTCTCTGCTGTAAGTTGTGTCCTCTGTCAAATTTATCTCAGAAAAACGCTAATCCTCCTCTCATTTGGATGCCTGTGATAACCTGTGATAAACCTTATCATAAGAAATGTCTTTGAAATGCATGTTATCCTTGTGTAAACCAGTTAATCAGCTTCAAACAGGTTAAAACAAGATTTGAATGTATTGTTATGCCACTATTTTTTTTTTTTTTGGTCAAAATCTACCAAGAAAATTGACTTCAGATCTTGCTTTTAAAAGACGCAGACTACTACAGTACCAGATTTGAAGTTTGACCCATAAATGAAAGCTCTCTCTCTTAATTATTGTACCATAAAAACAATATTTGTCATTCTTTGTTTGGTTCTGTTGCTCAGTTTCACCAAATACGGGAATTGACATGCTTTCTTTACGTCCATCAGTCTGAAGGAGCCTCTGGACCTTTAGGTGCTCCGAATAAACAACTAATTCTGACCAGATCTGGGGTTTACACTTTGATGGATAGATGACCTTTTTGTTGCAGTGAAAAGTCACGTTTGATCGTGACCTTTCGTGGTATTGGAGCCCTCTTCCAGGAGCAGATCGGCCCTGCAGCAGGTTTGTCTTCGCATTAAAACATATTCACAGGAGCCATTTCTATTCACCGGAGTTCCTTGAAGCTGCATGCGGCGGTTGAAGTGACTTAGCAGGGCAGCAGATTCGGTCTTGCAGCCGTGTTTCCTTGCTTCCTTGCTTCCTCGCTGTCCAGGTGTCTTTGACTGCCCCCAGCACAGTGAGCCCGGTCCGAGAGGAGCCTGCTGGATTTGTCTCTACTCGCCGTTGCATGTCAGCGGAGAGTAGCTGAGTCATGGTGGGCGGTCGGTATCACCAGCCGCCGCACTGACGGGTTTTTATGCCTGTCAGCATTAAATGTCAGTGACACTGCTGCCCAGGGTGCATCACTCACAAAGGAAGACCACTATTCCTATTGACATGCGCCTCAGAGGAGATTACGATCAGACTGTATCAGACTTACATGATTCATTTGTACCCACTAAGACACTTGACAGTGATGGAGGCTCGACGGTGCCGCACCGCCGTCTCCACTCACCCACGCCTTCACTCTTCCTTCTTGAACATCTCCTTTATTCACCACCTGGCCAAAAAGAGGCACATTCTGGATTTCACCAATATGTTAAAGTGTCATGTTAGAAAATCAGTGTAGCGATTGATATGTTTCATGTACAGTCGATGAACTTCTGCTTGTTTGGGGTGGAGTCATGGGAACAGCAGCCTTATCAGAGAGGCCCAGTCCTCCATCTCCTCGACCACCTCCTCCAGCTCTTTTGGGTTGATACGAAAGCATGCTGCAGCCAACCCAAAGATATAATCTCTCAGTCATGTCCTGGACCTGGCTCGAGGCATTCTCACAGTGGGACATGCTCAAAATACCTCCTCAAGACGGCGACCGGGAGGAAATCTCAGCTGGTTCCTGGAGAGGAATGAAAGAGCATCAGATCTACTTGGATCCGCTTCCAGATACATGAACTCTTCACCCCATCTCCAAAGGAGAGTCCATCCACCCTGTAGATGACACCCATTTCAGTGTCTGTATTCGCAGTCTTGTTTTTTTCAGTCATTACCCACAATTCATGACAAGTGATGGTCATAGATATGTTTCACTGACATTTTACTAGTTTTTTTTGTTTTGTTTTTAATGGGAACTGTCTGTCTTTATTATAGCAGATTCAGTCTAATGCGGTCTCTTGTTGGAAAAGTAAAAATTTCCAACATCTTAGTAGGGTAATTTGTTGCATGTTGCATCAAGCCAAACATAATTCATTATGACTCTATGACACTACTTTCCTTCACACAGATCTAGTATGACCTGTGAAATTCCATGACTTGTAATAATCATCAGAACACCTCTTTACAGGTAATTAATCTGAGAGGATCTTTCTACACCTGATACTGGTCCTGAAGGAGTAAACCTACACAGATTGTTCTTGTTGCTGTGAATCTGTAAAGGTTGCGGTGACATGGGAGCAAAGACGGTAAAGACATCCTCATCCATGACAAATACATTACTGCAGTAGTGTGTTAATGCCCAACACTGGATGTGACAACCCACAGCAAATCTGAACGGCCTGCGTGTTTTTAAACCGAGTTCCCAAAAAAGTTAACTTGGTTGCGACTTTTCACATGAAGTAAATTTGATTCAGCTCTCCAAAGAGTGGTATTTTATAGATGGGTGTCCTAAAAGACCACAAAGTGCTTCCAAACAGCAATTTCCTCAACTTTTTTTTTTTTTTTTTTAGTCGATATAAATTTGTCTTAATTTTTTTATTTAATAACTTTAAGGCATAGTCAAGGAAATATATGGCTCTTTTTGCTCCTCTGCCTGTAAAATGGTGGCTGTTTTACAACATTCACGGTCTAAGTGGAAGAGAAAACTGCTACTGAGTTTAAAAGTGCAGAGATCATAAATTGGCTCCTGGAAAATAGCACGTGGGTGTTGAGCCATTTTACAAGGGGATTTACTTTCCGTCAAGTTTTAAACGTCAGTAACGTCTTGTTGCAAAAGTCGCCAGTGCCGCTTCGTGTTTGTTTGGTTTTGTTTCTTGGAGCAGAAGCCTCCTCACATGCATAAGGCAGATGACTGCAGCACAAAGTCCCATGTTTGATGCTGAAGGACATTTTGCGATAACCTTGGCACCAGGCTGGAGGAGCGAGCGCGTGCATCGGCAGGGCTGCATGTGTGTTTGATCAGACACTAATTAAAAGTCAATTAGCCCGCAGCCCAGTTGGTGACTGGCCTATCTAAACGTAAAGAAGGTTGGGGAAATGAGAAGCTTCCCGAGCTCATTATTTACCGTGCCACTCTGCTCAACACTATTTACCGTAAGCTCCTGCTGTTTGTCCACCTGCATCTGTCGCTGCGTCACGCGCGTGACCACTGAAACGTGCACGGGAGAAAAACGACTGCTCATCACAACATCTCCTCTCTGGACTTGTCCTCTAAGTGGTCGTTCCCCCTCTAAAGCTTCTCCACATCGTAAAATAGTTTGACTGAATGGCTCCCTCCTTGGTTTTAAAGAATCACATTGTCGTAGACTGTAGCAGGAGAAAGAGCTTTCCATCAAACCCATACTGCCATTTAACGCTAATACCACTTATATTGCAATTATTGCAAAATAACTGGCGGAAAAGTGTTGCCAAATCCTGTCCCTGGATCAGAAATTTCACAACCAGATTATAGTCATCTTCGTAGGAGGCCTGGGAAGCAGAGAAGTGTATAGACGTAGACACCAACTAACCACGTATCAGTCACATATACGTAGAAGTCTTAGTTCTGCTGCTGACAGATAGTTTCTAACGTATGTTGTCTTTTGTACCTTTGACGGTGTGTCTGTGTCTCTCCTCTCTGTTCTACCTGTATGGTCTTCAGCAGGAGGGTCCCCTCCAGGTCCTGATCCAGGTTTCTTCCCTCTTAAAGGGGAGTTTTTCCTGCCACTGTTCGGCTTAAGGTTTTTCTTCCACTAGGGGAGTTTTTACCTGCCGTTGTTTATGTAATAATTGCTCGGGGGTCGTGTTCTGGTCTCTGGAAAGATCCTAGAGACAAGATGTGTTTCGAAAGACGCTATAGAAATAAAATAGAATTGAATTCGACAATGAAAGTCCCACAAACCTGTCATAAATCCATCATATTTAGAGGCTTTTGGAATTGACAAAAGAGGGATCCATTCAGAGAGGATTAGACAAATTGGACTGTAATGAGCCAGGCCGCGGAGACAAAGGGAAATGCAGAAAGGAAAAAATTCAGCAGCACAAAGAAGAAAATCTTGGATAAACCATGAGGAAAATAAGTCCAAAGGGAAGCCCAACAAAAGTCAAAGACAAAAGACAATGATTCGAAAATGAAAATAAACCGATGTGGAGCTTCATTCTGCTCGTGGTATCATAGTTTTAGTCTTTAGTTTATAGGTAGCAGCTCAAATCCGATAAAACTTGAAAAACATCACTTTTTACTTTTACTTTACTTAAGGGATCAAAACAGACTACAAATACATTTGAAATCAGGGATATCAGAACTCTTCTTCCATGTCGGAACATGTTTGGAAACATGAAAATTCTCAGGGGTTTAAAATATCTGGAAAACTGTTGATGCCCCAAAGTAACCGTTTAATCCCAACTATCCAGTGCTGCCTGGTGAGTGATGCACTTTTCTGTTTTTACTGGGGACAAGTAAGTAAAAACAACCTTGAGCACACTGGGATGGCAAACCCCAACAAAAAAAAAACCAAACGGACCAGGGCCGCGAGCCTTCCGGCCCTCAGTGAAGCCGGATGCTTTTCGTCCCCCCGGCTCCCTCCCTATCTGCCCTGCTGCTGCTCTTTGTCTTGCGCTGTCTTTGTCGATCTATTTTGGAGCCTCTCTCTGCAGATCTGAATGCGATTCTTGCACAGAATCGCAGACTAGCTGTGGTTCTCGAACTCCTGGAAAGAACTCGGAGAGGTTGTGAGCTCGGCTTGGCGGAAATTAACCACTAATTTGGATGTTTGGAGTCACCGTTTGAGATGTACCGGCCTTGGAAGGCTGCCGATCTCCATTTCCCCTCCCGTTGTCCCCCCACGACACCTGTGGTCCTGAATTTTTACAGATTTTTTTTTTGTAATCTCACACTGTGTCCCCTGACAGGACATAGTGTGGGAGACGCTTTTTTTTTTTTTTAATCCCTCCTCTTCCCTTATGTCACCCTTTTCTTACCTAATTAAAGGCCTGCGCTGACCTTTTGGCTGCGGCCTCAGGCGCTTGTCTACCCATGTCTTATGTTGTTTGTTTGTTTTTTTGTTCTCTTGGACGGGTTGTACTGGAAAATCAATTTCCCTTAGGGGATTAATAAAGTATATATTAAATTGTGTTTAATTAAATCGAAGTACCAAATCCCATCTGTCAAGGAAGAAATTGATAAGCTGATTTGATAAAAGCGAAGTGGCAGGAGATGGTTTTGTTTTGTTCTTCCGGTGGGATTTTGCTCAGACGTCTGTTGGCTGACTTGGACTCTCGTTCGGAGTGTCACATGTCTTCTGTTGTGCAACATAAAAATGACTATTGGCTTATGCGCACCTGAGTTTGTCATGTCACTGCAGGAGTTGCTGGTTCTGGGTTTCTCCAAGTCTGATGTGCTGTGATAGAAAATTGTGCCGAGATCTACATCCAGCATCATCTTTGTTTTATGCAAGTTTATTTGGTTTGTAGAAGAGAAGGCATTACACTCAACTGAGGTTTTTAGGTGGGTGATTGTCTATGCAGTACGTAACTTAAGTAACCTTTCTCTGAAAATGTCAGTAGCAGAAGGAAAAAGATACTTATCAAAGAAAGTTGAAAAAAGAAAGTAAAAAGCTGTCAAATAGGTTAACAAGAAAAGTACATGAGTCTTAAAGTTTTACTTACAGTCTCTGATTACTAACCGCCACTACACGTAAAACACAGAAACCTTATGATTTTAACCTTTAAAAGAAGAAAGTGTGGGAAAGGCATCCCTATATAATGCCAGCTTACTTATTTTTTTGTTAATATATATATATTTTATAAATAATAAGTACCTAAATATTATACTTTAATAACTTTTTCTAATAAGAATGAAGGGTATGTATGGAAATATGTAAACGTGATGTTGAATAACTGTATTTCACGAGATTTAACAGGCTGGAAATGCAGTTTGCCTTCACAAGTGCAGTCGAAAATGAAACAAATGAGCCATTTTGGAACCAGAAATGGACGTGAATGGCAGCTCAATAATGAAGTCTGCTTTGTTCCCTCACATGGAGTAAGTTCACACAGAGTTCATACATAATTGTAAAATCCACTTTGCAGTGAAACCAACCCTCTGAGATGGCTCAAGAGTTTCTTTCTCAGAAGCTGAAAACGTGCTGCAAGTGTTGTTCCCACTGAGACGCTGGATGAATCAGAGGACGCTCCCCAACGGGTCAAAGCAGAGGGAGTGAGAAGGGAATTGCCACTACTTATCACATCAGGACTGTACTATAACTGCTCTGAATCAGTGCTAGATGAGTATTTTGAGAAGGTACACTTTCCCGACGCTTGCAGAGGAGTCTAAAAAAAGTTGCGAAAAGGCTTTTAGTGCACCTGCTGTCCTGACTGAACTTCACGGGGCTCATTGGCTTCTCTGCTCATGCAGAAATGTTTCTCTTTGGGCATTTGTGGCTAAATCTGACAGTGACTGAGAGCCGTCTACACAGGTGAGGGCAGATTTGTCTACCTGACTACCTCAGCGTGGTACTCGTGACGAACCAGGTGTTTGCATGGAGGTATAGTTCCTTTCTGAAAAATTCAAACTTGATTTAATATTGTTGTTTTTTTTCTTTTATTCATCCAGGAACCACTGAATGTAAGGTATTATTTTAAAAAAAATACTCTCCTGTAACACTTTGAGGAAAATAGTAGACAGTTTTGTAACAATATAATCCACCAAATATGAGTGCAGCCACACCAGAGAGACTGTGTTTTGTATTCTACGAGGTACGTTCTTCCTCATAAAATGAAGGCGACCTGCCAACATGGGAGGCAGATCAGAAAACATTTTTATGTGTTGTTCAAAAGGCCATGGACAAACAGCTTGTTTGCTCTTGTTAGCTTTGTCAAAGTACATAAAACCCTAATGAACCCTAACCCACAGTTAAGTAGACACATAAATCCCTGAACTGAAGCATGTGGCGCTCCAGCCTTTCTCCTCAAACATCCCTACCCAGGTGCTGGTTTTCAAAGCAAAATGTGTTTTTGGAAAAATGTGGACCAAAGTCAGGTAATTGGGGTTAGCTGCGGGTCAGCATCATACAGATAAAACGATCAATGAGACGCTGTGTGTGCGCGTGCGCTGTCGCATCACGTTTTATCCTTAAAACAGGTAATTGTAATGAGAGATAAGATGCGCAGACGGAGCAGAAAAAACCGATAACGTATAAATGCAGGAGAGTAAATAATAAGCTGTCCTTATCTCTAAGAAGCTGAGCAGTTTTGGCAGTTGAACAATCTGAATGCATGATTCCCTTTAGAGGGTTTGAGACAAATTCATAGTCGATATAAAAAAAAATAAATAAATAAATAAAAAAAAGCGAGCCAGCTCTGTCAGGGCCAAACTCTTGTTTCGTGCTGCCTTTAATTCTTCAGGTCGGCTGCTGGTTTTCTGCCCGACATCTCCGATAAATGATGCGCTGCGCTTGTGTCTACACACACATGCAAGAGCAACTTTTTATGCACCTGCTTGTAGCTCTTAAATTTTACGCTAAACATAAGCAAGGAACCAAATGTGTGCCTCGTACAGTGTTTGTGTCAGTGACGAGAGGCTCATTAATCATTCTCTGCTCCAGTAAAGATCATTATTCTTCACACTGAGGCTTTGCCATCCCCACATGCATGAGGAAACAATTTACGTGTCAATATCAGCCAGTAGCTGCCAGCATATTTATTTATTTATCGTTATTATTCCCCGCTGTAAAAAGGCACCCTATTAAATGCTACAGGCGACCATTTTTCTTGCTTTGCTTGAGCCTTGCAGAAGTGTAATGATGTTACTCTGAGAGAACCTGCTGGCGCACCTGCTGATGGTGATAAAGGCTCAGCGGAGGGAAGATGTGCTCAGTGCTGCCCTGCTTCCATGATAAATGCAGCACCAACAAATTCACAATCCGTATCAGCCGTCTTCCATATGTAATGGAAATCCAGCGCTTCTAGACAGTATCTAGACATGTTTTAAAATTTAAAAATGTCCCCGCTGAGCATGGCGAAACAATGAATGGTGCACGTGCAATTTCCACAGAAGAGTAATTAAGACTGCGTTCACACTGGATGATTTGTATCAGGCGCAACCTCGGTTTACTGCTAAGGTCCGCTTCATTTTGCTGGTGTGGATTTTCCATTCTGGGTTTGGGTACGATTCCTGGACTCTGGAAAGTCTTGTGGAGGTGTGCCTGGCCACAGTACTGGCACGTCCTTATCCACGTGGATAAGGAGGAATACGTCTCAAAGCACAACTGACAAAACCGTCTGGTGGAAGAGTTTCAAGACAAGGCAGGTTTATTTGTATAGCACATTTCAGCAACAAGGCAATTCAAGGTGCTTTAAGAACCCTGAAAAGGAAGTCCAGTTGCCTTGTTTCAAGCCTTTTAGACCTGATAAAATGCCTGGGAGAGTGCACCAATGTGCATATACGCGACGCTTGTGTGACCTGCCGGCGTTCATCTAACACCACAGATGCGTAATGCATAGATTTAGTCGTGCAAGACAATTAAAGAAAAAAAAATACATGTCGTCAGCTGAGTTGCTACCTTAGAGTAACCAAATGAGGACTAAATCTAATAGCGTGAGGATGTTTGCAGAAGCTTGTAATCGTGCTTGAGCATAATCTGAGAGTGAGGCGAGAAGAGGAACAAGGAGTGAGGGTCAGTCACAGAAACGACACAGCACAACTTCAGTAGTGCGTGTTTTATTTTTTTCATGCCTGAAAACATGTGCTGCTTTCAGCAGTGTTTGCCATTTGAATTAAAATGTCACGGGGAATTGTGTATCAAAGAGCGTCGTTGCAAGAACACATCTTTGGTGGACCGGGGCATACGCACATGAGTGTTTCAGGCCAGCCACAGTCGATGTGAGCGCAGCGCTTTGTTCCCATTACATGGAGAAATAAAAGCCCTTTCATGCTACTTAATATTAATTAAGCAGACTTCAACAGACACCAACGTTGGGTTTGAGGTGAGTCTCTAACGATATAATACGTTTTATTACTTGATGTTAAGTAGCTAATTAAGGAGTTGCCAGACAGTTTAGTAACCTCTTACATGCACAAGTTGGTTTCATGTCCATTTCCACCAAAGATGGGTTATTGCGAGGATGCTGTCTGATGCACGGTTCCTGTGAATGACGTTTTGGTTAAAACGAGTGTCGTGGGAAAGCGACACGAGTTTGTGTGCATGTTTTTTTAACGGGCCCTCGAGTGCCACATCTGATATATTTTTTTTTTTGTCTTCCTCTAAATGAAGTGGAGTTCAGTTAGTTTGCATACAATTTAAATTGTGTATTTCTCAGTATTCATGTGTTCATGCACAGAAATCTATTTTAAATGTTTATGTAAGAACTTCAGGCAGGAACCTCAGTGCTTAAGTTATCCATGCTTTTAAAAGTTGAAAATATCGATGAATAGTCATACTTAAATCCTAAACTAGCTCCATTGAAGCTTTGGCTATTAGGATTTTATCACTTCAAATCTTCACAAAACTGCAACCACAATCTGCATTTGCCTCATTTCAGATTTGTGGAGGCTGAATCTTGGAGTCCCGTCCCCTCCCCTGCATGTCCTCCTCCAGTCTCTGCCCCTGTCCTCTCTTCACCGTTTAATAAAGGAGCCAACAAAATTACTGCTTCAGTGAGAGCTCAATTATAAAGTGTGATATAAAACCCAGTCACACTATTACAGGAATAGTCCAGCATAGACGCGTAGACGGTAATGTGGACAGAGAGGATGAATCTGTGGAGCAGATGGACGAGTACATGAACAGATGGACTTGCTCTCCACCTCTGAGCGTGCACACGTCCTTGGAGGATAAGCCATACTTCGTGCTGCAGTGGCATGGACTTAGCCGTTAAGTTCGGCCGGCAGTAAAAGGAAAAATCAATACCTGGACGTGTGTTTGCGTGGGTGGTGTTGGAAGGGGATGTGTTCGGTAATCAGAGAGATTTTGCTGCAATTCTGCTGTTTGTCCTTGATTTAAAGAAGTAATGCTGTGTGACGACTGTTTCTTTTTGTGACGGTGACAGAGCTTTGCCTCCGCGAATCCCTGCTTCTTCAATTGTTGTTAATGTCTTGCAGGGGAAGCACATGTGGCTGGCTCCCTCTGTTTAGGAAAGGCCAGAAGCTCATGATTGAAGGCTTGACATTTGTCGGTGTCTTCTGTGCTATAGGTGGAACCAAAGCGAGTAATTACCTTTTTTTTTTCCTTCTTCTTTCTGAAAACTGAGCAGGCAGGAGGTTGTCTTTTTGTGCCCAGCTGTTGATACTGTCAGCGGGCGAATTGGAGTTGTCGAAGTCACTACATCCCTGTACATCAATAGATCACTGTTACCAGTGGCTCTGTGAACCAATGGCTCTGGTCTGATGCTCTAAAAACACATATATACCCGCTTTTGCAAGTGCCATGTGACTTGTTTTACAGCCATTGTTGTTGTGGCACAGTCCTAATAAATCACAAACTGGAATGAACGGAAACATTATTTTTCTTACTGACAAGTACAAATCGGACCAGCTGAACTCCTCAAATTGCTGTGGTTAATGATCTCTTCAGGTCAGTCTCTCCATATTTGTGTTCTGACAGGGTGGAGTCTAGTTTTGGATAAGAAACAGGTGAGTATAAACAAGGTTTTTCCACCAAAGTTTATTTGCTTTTTTGCTCCAGATGTGGCTTTTACTGAGAACAGAATTCCACACTCGGGATTTAAAAGGATATCAGTGGATTTTTTTGTAGATCCTTTTTGTTTCCAGATGTAACATGTTTGTTTTAGGGCAGATTTCCAATTATCTCATCAACTTCCATTTGACATAGTTTTCCATGGTTACGGCCAAAGACAGTGGCCAAGGTTTGTTTATTTGTGCACTTTGCTCATTTTAGTTGCGGATCTTTCTTTGTATTTTCCACAGCCTGATTTACAGGCCTTATAATTTCCTGCTGCTGCCTTTGACAATTTAAAAATAACATTTGATGTCTGCAAACGCAAATGATGTGTTGTTGTTTTTTATTTGCATAAAGAACAGGGAGGTCAGGGTGCATTTGGGTAGAAACTTTACTGCCAGAGAGAAGTGCTGCAAGAGGTCATGGTGTGGCCTGAATTGTGCGACCCATCTGCTTTCTTTTTTTCTTTGTTTTATTCTAATTTTCCTACATAGATGTATTTATTTTACTAGATTACTTCAGAGTACAGAACTCTTAAGAAAAGAGCTACATATATAACATTATAGTTCCAGTGTCCCAAAACATTTTTGATTTGAACAGAAAATTAAGCATGTGTCTATTTTTGGCAGCGTCGTCCTCTGCGACACAATCTCTGTTCGAGCAGTGATGTTAAGTGCCAAAACTGAATAACGCTTTGATTCAGATGTAAATGTTGGCTTGATTACCCGTAAACTGACTGGTAAATCCAGCGGTGGGACTCATTTAAATGCCCTTCTCCTCAGACTTTGCACTCAGATACAGGTCTCACCAAACATAAGCTATATAGCCACTTGCAGAAATGATTGCATCTTCTCCTCTCCAGCTCAGATTTTTTTAATAAATCGTGATAGTAGCTAAAGCCGCAAGAGAGTTTGTGCTTCCAGCATATGTTAGTACATTTGTCCCTTAATCTGCACATTAGACAGCTTGGAGCCTTGCAGAGATTCTACCAACAAATACGATGATTTGCAGCACATAAAAACGAGTGTCCCTGCACACACATATTCTTCTAACATTGTCCGCGCTGGATGACTGATAATCTGCTGATGGGTTACTTTGAAGAGAGGCTCCTTGCCCCAGTATGCTGTGCTTAGTTGCTAGAGGCTGGATGGTGTCCAGAGACAAACTCAGTGACACATGCAATCCATCAAGACCGCAGATAATCGTTTAATAAGATGCAACATGGCTGTATTCCTTTTACCCGCTCTCTCTGTCCTTGTGAATGTGGCAAATTAAGGGAAATCTCTTGTATATATGTGGCATATTTGTTCCAAGTGATTCCCAGAATTACTGTTCATCTATTTCCCATCACTTTATCCAATTTCATACAGCTGAACGAGACAATGTCGACATTACACCGGCTTCCACCGTGAGAGGTCTTGTGTGAGGGCTGCTAATGGAGGGGGATATTGCAACATTTTGCGATAATGGGAAATGCACAATCAGCTGTATTCATTGTGCAGATGGCTCTCCAATTACACCTAAGCAGTCTGTCACTTGTCATCTTGTTCATTCTATAATATCCACACAACAGAGGGGGCTCAGTGCCATTTTGTTGTTTCGTTTCCGTGCCATGCAGGTCATATTCTCCTCCTGCACAACTCTGCAACATGGGCTGCTTAGTATGCCCCTATGATATGCAAGGTTTACGAAGAGCACCGACGTAAAGACAGAGGCCTTTCTGTGTCCTCCTCTTTGCTTCTGCCATATGAATCTTCACCTCACCTTAAAATAAACCTGGAATACATTTTCACGGTAAAACCTGCAGCACACACAAGCATTTAAGCAACACCATACAAACACTTTAAAGCATTTAGACCTGGTGTCATAGAGGATTGTAGTTCCTCTGTTTAAAAGGCAGCTCAGGTCTAAATGAATGAGAGTCTGGGTGGAAAAAAAATGAACATGCGGGCTAAGTTTGTCAAAATACATCTAAAAATGTGCCGTCAACCATTTACCCAGACATCAGTGAATAAATCTAAAAGCAAGCACATAACATTGCAGGAAAGTCAAGCAGTGTTCTCTGCTGTGGCATGCTGGGAGCAATCCCGCTAAGGATGCTGACTGACACATCTCAGACCAGCTCAAATGATGCACACTAACAGGGAAGATGGGGCAGACTTTGTTTTAACTGAACCAAACTGCTCAGATGCGAATTCACAAACCTGCAGTGCAGCTGGTAAATGAAAATGCAGTTGAGCTGTAGGCAAAATGAATCAATCCTGCTATGAAATACTGTGGCAGCAGTGTTAATCTGTTAATCTCAGATGTCTGCGGGGAAAGTTTGTAAACTACGAGTTGGGAAATGAGTCAAGTGATCATCAGCTCTCTGCTGCCTCAGATCTACACAGAATGTGTTTACCTCTTTTCTCTCAGTAGGCCTTCAACCTCAACATTGTGCCAGTAGTTTTTCATCAAATTAACCCACAGAGGGTTATTTAAAAAAAGAAAATAAATAAATCCAATTTTACATTTACATTTTACAGTTTCTGAAATTGCTTTAATCAGACTGCCTTCCTTTAGGACTCAGTGGTCCATTTTTGGGTGATTTCATTAGAAAGTTTTTTTTTTTTTTTTTTTTTTTTTTTGCTCTTTGATTAGCTGAACATGTCAATAAGATGTAGTAACGAATACCAAAGATGTTAGTCTTCAATCGGATCTGATGTTTCTCTGGTCGGCTCAGATCGCTGTCATGTTCATGAAACGCAACAGTGACATGAAGTCGGCTCCATAACAAAGTCTTTTTTTTATTGATGAAGAAGCTACATGAAAATAAGCAAATGATGGTTTAAATATGCTAAAAAATACTTCCACTACCAGTCCAGACTTCATGTGCTTCTGAGATTACTAGGCCACACTCTTGGTCTTCAGATGCTCTGTTTGGTGAAGCTGATACCATGTCCTACTGTTTCACTCCTTTATCTTCAAGTTTTTGTGTGCTCTCCAAAGTTAAAGAGAGTTGTCTAAATTAATGTAGTCATCTCCAGCTACATTTTCTTCTGCAACCTGCAAGAGAGATCTGTTGAATAAAGTGGGATTCACTCATATTTCAGGGTTCAGGATATGCATTAGGTTAAAAAAAAAACATAAATAATCGATGAATGACATGCTTCTCTGCGTGCACACAGCAAACTGAGAGAGGCAGTTGCAAAAATGCCAACATATTAGATTTAGTTGCAGAAACATAGAGAGCAGATAATTATTCATGCAAAACCTTTTGGTAGGTCCTAACTCTGAGCAAATGAAGAAAACCACCGTCCTCTCCACTCACGCAGGCGGCTTTCTGCAGTATTTATTGAAGAAAAATAAAATATTGCTATATTATTTCCCAACATCATGCTGCCCCAATCTTTGACTAGTTTAGTAACACAAATAATTTTTATTTGAAAAATAATGGAAATAGAGTTGATCTTTCAGGAAGCGGAAAGCAAGGGGAAAAACAATCACATAAATTTAAAAAAAAGCTAACCTTCAAAAAGTATTCCATAATCTTTGCATCAAAGCTTCTCAGACTATTGTTTCATTAAAATCCACTTTTTCATACTGTTAGAATGAGTTAAACTGAATTACAACAGGCTTTGAATGTGGTAGAGAGATGCACAATCTCTTCTTTTGTAAACAGGCTTTGAGGCTACAGAGGCGGTCAAAAGACACATTTCTGTCTAACATGTTCACTCGTTTTAAAGTTAATGGTCCTGAGATCACTGATGATGGAAGCACCCGAGAATTTACCGGAACTGAGTGGTTCATCTTCAGGAGTGAGACATGAGAGATTCAGATATTGACATTCAGGTCATCAGTTTCTGAAGGAGGTGTAGATGCTCTGTTCCCATGGAGCTGAAATGTGTGGGCCTGCTGTATATTTCATGAGTTCATCTCCACGAACTTGTACTTAGGAATAAGTCTGTGAGGCAAAAATACGGTTTTATGTTGAGCGCATCACAGAACGCATCCAAATTTGTAGAGCTTTCTGTTGTACATTCATTTAACTGTGAAGGATGTAAGAATACGCTCACCTAATTACAATGTCAATCTTTTGACAAAGCAAAGAAAGCAAAGATAAAAAAAATTGTCATCACTGTAAAGCCAGATTTCCACTGAGCAGTACAGCTCAGTTTGGGCTGATGGTTTGGAATAGTAAGACCCTGATCTATCTTGCGTTTCCACTGGCAGGTGTGTTGGCCAGATTGTGGACTACCTACCTACCTATGATAGGTTCGCCTGGGCTGCCAAACACACAAACTTTGTCTCGAGTGAAATAGATCCAAGACTCCTTCAGTTCACAGCCATTTCCGTTGGTACAGAACACACTGAATTAAATGCAAGAGGATGGGGACGGGTCTTATGCGATGACTCCTACAAGACCTCAGGAGTCACCATTCAACCAACCAACAGGGCTGCAGACGCGTTTCTGCCACAGCAGTTGTTCACCAGCGTTCCTACTCACTTGCACACTCTTTTGGATGTCTGTTGTTGATGCCAGCCTGGCTGTCGCTCTTTTCACGTCATGTTTCATTTTGTTGATTGATTGTATACTTACGCAGTGGCATCCAAAGGCGAGATTGTTCTTCGTCTGTTCGAACTGCCTGCGTAAACCTGTCTCCTGTCTATAAAAAGATTGCAACTTGGTCAATGAAGGACAACAGTGGAGAACATCTGGTACATCGTATCTTTTCTTTGTGAGAAGAAGCTCTGCTTTTTTTGAGAAAAGACTTTAAAATGGTGAATCTTTTCTTCATCTCCGGACACAAATATGAAACAATCCTTGGTCACTAAATTAAGGTTGACTTGGTTATTGCCGCGCCACTTCAGCTCTAGTTACTTTGCAGACTTTATCAATCTTGTAAGCGTTTCATAGCAATTGTGAATTATTTTCATCTGATCGTGTCAGAGCTTTTACCTCGTGCTCAATCCACAACTGACCACAAAACATTTTCCCTGGGAATTGTGCTACACACACATTTAGGTTGTCTTTACCCACAATGCCCCATGGTGAAGTGAGACCTACGTTTTAAGGTGAACCAGACTCCACTTCTTTGACAAAAATCAGGGTTCAGTTGCATCTGCCCAAACAAACTGCAGTTTCCGCATGATCAAATTCTGGTCTGTTTAAAGGTGACCAAAGAGGGTCAGTGTGAATGCTCCCGAATGCACTACACCGTTCCTGGTAACTGCATGCCGTACTGTACCAGTCTACGCTGCACCGCTTGTTAGACAGGGAATGCAATGATTTATTTTCTGGATGGCATATTTATGTTGATGAACTTGCTGGTAAGAAGCCAAAAGGAAACGCCCACTCAGTGAACTTGGAAATGTAGGCACTTTGCAGGCAGTTGACTATCATGTATATGACTTTTCACTCTTTGGCCTGTGCTCTCTTCATTACTGCTGAATAAAACCTTTTGTTTTGTAATTATAGCTTCAAAATCAGTGGCAATTTGTGTGATCAAGAGCAATTTCACTTCTGTGTGTATTATTTCATTAATAAGTGGCTCTGTGGCACAGCAGATATGAAATGGCTCAAATATTGTGTTATTATTTGAGGGTCATTCTTGCTCCTTTAAAGGAAGAAAAACAAAATCAGTGTTTCATGTGGGGGCATCGCTCAGAAACTAAGTAGACTAATAGATGTTGTGTCATGCCCAAAAATGGTCTTACCTTATTTGCCATCCTTTTATTTTAATTTGTATTAAGAAAATAAAAAAAAATTATTTCATAATGTGAAAATTAAATTCATAGCGGCTACCCCGGGTTGTTTGAAACAAGATTGTGTGTGTGAATATATTGGCTCTATTTTGTTCCATGAATATCATAAAATAGGAATGAAAATTATTTTTGTATTTTTGTTTACCATAGGGAGAGTTGCAATTGTTCACATGCATTTTCAAGAGAGGTGCATCAAGCAAATATGCAGCATAATTGGTTCGTGTTCAGTTTTACACATTAGTGGTTCCATCTGCAGCTCTTCTCAATTAGGAGGCTCTTGTAAACCAACATACGAGGCAGCCGGTCGTGCATGTACAGCCAGGAAGCAGAGAACAGATTGCACATTGTGTCACAGCTTAGTGTTTAGAAATATGTTTCTTGAAAACAGTCATTTATAGGCCACGCTGTGTGAATGCAAACAGATAAACATCTTCGCTTTTGTTTTTTCTGCCCTTAATATTGACCTTAGAAATGTTTTACCGGAACAACCAAGCAGAGTTTAGCAGAGTTGCTTTCACATGCCTCCCTCTGAGTGAATTTGTGCACATGCTTAGTTTCCTCCCTGCAGGACATCTTCCACGCCGCCTGGACCTCATATGAGGGACTGCCAGGTCTTGTTTCTGCATCTTAATGTGGACTTAAAAAGATTATCACTGGAAACTTCAAAGTTCCACAGTCCAACCCAGAAGAGATCCATCTAGCCGACCAGTTAAAATTGCTCGTGGATGATTTGCAGCGTGCACCTGTTTGTTTAACAGAACCCCATTATCCAACAAGAACACGATTTGGTTTCATCTAAACAAAGTAGTTGATGTTAAAGTCAATATTGCTGCAGGTACTTGTATATTTTACCCTGAGATTCAAACATACACTTTATTAACCAGAACTTAAAACACCTCTTGAAATCCTTATACAAGCTAAAAGATTATTTCAGCCATTGGTCAATGCCAATATAACTACTGAGATCAAGGGAAATGACAAATCTTGCAAATGAAGCCTCTTATGTTTTGAGGGTCTTTTCTCCTTGTAGCGTCGTGGCAGCCCACAGAGATTCTTTAAAAGGACTGGAAGGACTGTCTGCTCTAAGCCGGTTACAGATCCATATCCAACCTCCCGTTTTTGTCAAAGCTGCTGAAAGAAGCTGTTGGCACTCAGCCTCATGACCACTTAAATATACACAATCTGTTTTTTGCTCCACCTACACCACAGAAAAGGCTCTGGTCACGGTTACAAATGACCATATGATAGTGGCAGATGGTAGCTCTCCCTCACTACACTGTGGGTCCTCTAAAGGCTCTGCTATGACATCGGCCTATCTGGTACTGCCTTGAACTAGCTCGTGTCCTATCTCTACGTCACCATGGGTGGTGCCAAGTCCCGGTCCCTTCCTGTTTCTCATGGTGTTCGCCAAGGGTCTGTCTGTGGTCCAGTCCTTTTCATTTTATATAAACTCCCCCTTGTTTGTGTCATCAACCGGCATATAATCTCTTTCCATTGCTACGCTGATGACACGCAGCTCTACATCAACACTGATACCAACCGGCTCTGGCGCTCAATCATTCTCATAACCAGTGTCTGCCTCAACCACCTATCTGGAGGAGATGAACATCATGGATGAGGCAGAATTTCCTTTAACGAAACAGCTCAAAAACTGAATAAATATTTCTTGATACACCACGTTAGGTCCATTCATCTCAAGTAAACACCTTTTCAGGTCGGGACAGACCTCTACCTCTACTTCTACAATTATCAACCTCGGTGTGAGGCTGGACCCTCACCTGACTTTAATAATCACATTAAACATCTGTGTAAATCATCGTTTTTCCGCCTCAAAAACATTGCCAAACTCCATCCTACCTTCACCTTATGTGATGCAGAACAGCTTGTCCACGACTTTGTCTTCTCCGTACTGGACTACTGTAATATACTTCTCATCGTAGATGAGCCTTAATTAACACTGTTATCCATGGTTTCTTGCTGCCAGTGTGCCAGATATGGGTTAAATGCAGATGTGCATTTGAAAAATCTGAATATGAAAGGCTGGCCAGTGCAAAATACTTGAAATGAGAACAGTATCTGAACTCTTCATTACAGTGCCGTGTGTGAAGATCATCAATAAATTACCAGAAGCTGGTGATGACACGATTGTGTGAGAAAGGTCAGACAATTTACATACAAAACTGCCACAAAAGGCCACCAAAATATAACTGAGCAAACGGCAATTGAGCTCACAAGTTACAGAGAAGTGGACTGTTGAGAGAATGAAGTTCCTTAAAAGAAGGTGTTGTAGAAGGAGTTTCTTCATTCCACCACAATCCTGCTTTAAGATAAGGATGTTTACTACTCTTCACATTATACAGGAAATTTGTGTGTCCACCATGACAAAGCTGCTCGTTGGCTTTGCGTTGGCATCACACATGATCATCATGCGATGTGGTTTAAACAGAAAACACTTGAGACAAGATTCATCACTGAAAACCCATTGTTTTTTGAATTTGCAGCAAATTTTGGCATTGTGAGATCGCAAACTGTTAGTTGCATATGTGTCCATTAGGAACACCATCCCTCAATACCACAACACTCATTTAGATCCGATGAAACTAAATCTGTTGCAGTTACCTATTATGAGTTAGTCTGTTTTTGCCTTTAACCTTCGAATTTGTATTTGCAAAGTCAAATGCAAGCTTTATTGGATTGTGGGGATAATGAGGCTTTGCTGCTGGTATTGATCACATCGGGGATTCAGGAAACTGCCAGGTCATATATATCACTGGTGTTAGCCTGAAGATAGAGCTGATGTGAAGTCACAAATCATAAAGAGTCCTTTACTCCAAGCAACAAACTGCTTTTGAAAATTTCTCCAGCCCTTTAAATCCACAGCCTTTAATTCTAATGTTAGTTTTAAAGGCCATTAAGCATTTAATACCAACATTTTATTTTGTAGATTTGTCTTTCAGAGATGGATAACAAACCAAAAAGGCATCCGAATGCTTAATTGGATGACATAGTGTTGTGATAGCCAACATTCATGATTTTAAGCACTTGTGTAGAGTCACTACCATGGTATAGCTTCAGCTTTTCCGGACGTATACTTTCAAGTTAGGGTACTGGGGTACTTCATCACTCTGACTCTTCATAACGTTCCAAAATGGTTTGAAGTGTAAAGCTGCCTCTTTATGAGACAGGACTAAAAACACCAAGCTTTACTTGTTTGGAAATATTGTTGTCCTCGCTGTGTTTACCCCCCTATTTTGTTCTCCAAGCTTAAATATCCAAGCAGTGAATAGGTAAGTCACTAAATTAATGTTATTATTCTCCATTTGACTCATCGTTCTTATGTTAAGGCTACACAAAATGCTTTTTTCATTTATATATAAAAAAAAAAAAGGTCATACAATTTAGATGCAAACAGGAGCAAAGTCAGATCAGCAAACTCAATCGTGTCATTTATTTATTCAAGGAAGAAAAACAGACAAATAACCAAGTGACAGGTCAGAAAAAAGGCTGTTTTAAATGAGTTTGCAAATTGCTGATATTCACAGTAATCAGTGTTTATACCTTGCAGAACCATACTGTTACTTCAGTGCATGATAATATAGGTGTAGATGGGGACTGAGGAACATTTTCAAAATGTTCAGTGTATCTTTTTTTATATGTTCACTTTATAAAAAGGTTTTTCAATATTGTGAGTTAGTTGAAGCTTAAATTTGATGGAAAAGTCTGGGTGTTTCTAATAATTCAATTTCAATTCAATTTTTTTCCACGGCATCTATTACAATACAATTTGTCTCTAGGTGTTTTCCAGAGACCCAGAACATGGCCACCAAGCAGTTACTACATAAACAATAACAGGTAAAAGCTCTGCAGTCATCTTGGTTGTTGACTTGCCACATTGGTTGCCACTGCATAAAGCCCACCTGCACCCCACCCAGGACTCCTTTCTTATATTCTGTCCTGGTAGAAATGGCTGTGGATGGGAGGGGCACCAGACCCATTTTCACTCGGTGAATAAGGCTGGCAAGGCTACAGTGCACTCACTGCAACCCTAAAATATAAAATCCCCTTTGCAAAAACAAGTCTATTTAATCTGAGGTAGTAAGAAAGAGTTGGAAGCAGTTTATCAGTGCGATAACTAAGGTCGGGGTATCGTACATGGGCATTTTATTACTGTTACGCACCAAAATGTGCCATTTTCTAGTCAAGGCAAATATTTTTGGAAATCCCTATCTCATTAGGAAGTGCCCACCTCTGAAAAGCAGATCCTGGGATTTCTTCTAACAAGGACTGTTGTCTCAGCTTGAATTGCTTTTTAGCAGCCACGCGGGGCTTATTCCCTCAAGTGTACTGCTGCGACAGGGAGAAGACATGTCATGCAGCCCTATGAGTTGGTTTTCCTGTTGGTGATTAGGAGCTGCCGCTGGTCCCTCACCCCTGGCCCGTCACCCAGCCCCCCCCCCCATCAGCCTCAGCAGAGACTGTGACAGGTGAGACCAGGCCCCGCTGGCCCTCATTGGGAGGTGACTTATTAAAAAATAATTACTGCATGTGTGTGAGGTGATTGATGAGAGCGGGGTGACAGCTGGTAGTCCACAGCTATATTTGAACACTAATATGATTGACACGTCGGGGGAGATGGAGAGTGAATGGGAGTGTAATAATAAATTCTTCTGCTCCAGAAAGAAGAAAGTGTGATTGAAGGGAATGAGACGAACACTATTATTATGCAGAGAGTACGAAATGTTCAGCCCAAAAGTAAAGTTTCTTTTTTTGGATGTCTTTCTTTGACAATATCTCATTCTGAGAACTATGAGGAGTACACAGTACCAAAAAAAAAAAAAGGCAGCAGTTCAGATAAACATAGTTTTATTCACCTTATTTCTTTTTTTTTATTGAAAAGTGCTACTTTTTAGGCTGATGGAGTGAACTTGTAATAACTGCTGTAAAATACAGACTTTTGCCCTATTTTCTTAACTCAAACAGGAGATATTTGAGTTGGTAGTGACACTGCTGATGTTTAGAAAGAATAAATTTATACTGGGAGAAATATTATTTCTGAGTATTTGTTTTAACCTTTGGTTTTTTTTTTTAGGGGCTCCTCTGGGTTCAGTCAGTGCTAATAAGATTTGACCTGATGGTTAAAAATTAAACATGATTTTAAGTCAAACCATGACAGCCTCCCTGATTTGTTTTATCTTTCATTAGAGCTCTACAGATCCAATATCAAGAGTCAATATCAGTGGCAAAAGTAGTGTAATGTATCTTTTTCACAACATTAAATGTATTGAACATCTTTATAAGTGCTTCCAGTATCAGTTTTATACACATTTTAAATTCAAGCTGATCAAAGCACTGGTTAATGTGAGCCTTGATGTCACGGTTATATTTCTGAGACTGTAATTTACAGTTCTGCAGGTTACACCTGAAAATGAACTGAAAGACACAGTTCAGAGCAACTGAAAGGTTTTCCAGGTTTTTGTGGACCTGTTTTCCACTGAGAGAGGAAGGTAGTGTTTTGATTATGGATTACTCTGCATCACTCTCATCAGATCACGTCTGTCCTTGCAGCTCACTTCTCTTGACAATGCCCTCTGCCAGTAACCTAGTGATGAGCTTGACAGCAAACAGAGGAGAAGGTGATGCATGTCAGCTAATCGCTATGAAGGTAAATAAATTAATAAATATCAGGACTGCTTATACATTAAATGGAAGGAACACTTTTAAACATATCAGATCCCAATGAAAAAAAATCATGCTTGATAGACTAATATGGACTGGGTAATGAGTTAGGAACAAAAGGATCACACAAACCTCTGGCAATGTCTCATATTGATGTGCCTGTCTTGGGGGAGTTGTCTGTGCAACCTATGTGGGGTCCAGGTATCGCCTCATGCTGCCACTAGTGGCACTGACCCAAACCAAACGGAAAACTAGTGAAAAACAGTCAGAAAAGATGGGGATGGGAAAACCCTCAGTCGCCTCGACCTGTAAAACCACTTCCGTTGTGAGGGTTGTCTCATTGTCGCCCCTCTAATGCACCTGTTCATGATTTCATTAACATCAAAGCAGCTGAAACTGATTAACAACCCACTCTGCTGTTTAAAAAACCAGATTGATAACACAGAAGTTTAATTGAGTTGATGCTATCAGGGCCTTCAGATCTACAACAGTGATGTGAACTGAGCCAAAAGGCACTCTCTGTTTATTTTACTACCCTCATTTTATGATTATCAACTGTGGGTACCCAGAAAAATGAGATTGCAAATACAAGCGCCTGAAATGAGTTTCTTCGACCGCGTAAGAGATAAAGGTAGAAGCTCTGTCATTCAGGTGCTTTGTGGCATCAGGTTGGAATGCCTTCAGGACAACTCCCTAGGGAGATGTCTCGGAAATGTCCAACAGGTAGGAGGTCCCAGAGCAGATTCAGGATGCACTGGAGAGATTATATCTTTCAGCATGCTTGGGAACACCTTGGTATTCCCCTGGGAGAGGTAGAGCAGATGGCCAGGCAGAGGCAGGTATAACTTTCTGCTTGACTGCTGCCCCTACGACCCAAACTCAGATCGATGATTGTTAATAAATGGATGAATGGTTGGAAAGTTTTGGTACTGCACCCACTTGGCAGAGGAAGATGTTTTATCATTGATGCCAAATGGTGGGCTTGCAACAGGGACATTGCAAGTTTCTTGATGGCCCAAAATTCAGTTTGTACTTTATCTAATAAGAGTAATTTCTTCTGCAGTTTGGAGAGTATCTCCAGCTCCCCTTTGATGACCAGCTTTCTTGGTTTTCTTAAAGTGGTACAGTCTCTGCTGTGGAGCTTAACAACTACTTCAGGGTTACCGACTCACACCCTGCATGGACTTGGGACTTACAAAAAAGATCTTGATTAAGGGCTTCAACACAAAGGAGACTGCGTGGTGAACATTCGGTTATTTATTCTTCAGAATTTTTGACAGTGTTTTATTATTTCAACTTCACTACATTGTGTGGGACCAGTACATAGTAACTGTACACATATCAATTGAAAAGCTGAATCACAGTAAAATTAAAAAAAAAAAGACAGCAGGAGTGAATAGTTTTTCAAAGCATCATAATTCATTTTTTCACTCTAAATGTGCATTTATCCTTCCAACCATGATTGCATCCTCACTTTTTCTACTTCACTTCTTTTTTCGCATGATTATAATTTACCTCTAACCTTATTCTTTCCATCCAAAACCAAAATATGTTCCCAGGATCAGTGACTACAATCCTCTTGAGTCCTTCCTCAATGCTGTGCTGTCTTGTAAAATAAAATAATATGGGCCATGGTTGAAATACATTCGGGTGCAATGATCAGTATGTTCCATAAAAGTCCTAACATGTCTAATAAATGACAGAATTTGTTTATTGTGACAAATATATGTGTGTGTGTGTGTGTGTTGAGGGCGGGTTGGATAGGTTGCATGAAAAAAGAGTGATGCTTTCAGGTAGCAGGGTGGCGAGCGTAGAGTCATAATGATGATCGAGGTTGTGTTTGTGTGTGTGTGTGTGTGCGCGTGCGCGTGCGCATGCATAAACCCTTACTTTCACATGTTCAGGGCCCACCCTGTTGCTAACGCAGCAACCTTTTGCATTATTTATCCCCTGAGCAGTACAACTTCTTTTACTGCTGCCACACATCAAAGGAATTGCACACCTTGCACCTCAAAGACTTTTTTTTCTTTTCTTCTTTTCTTCTTTAATGTAACTTAACTGCCCTCTGGATAAAGGTCTTCTGAGCTCTAACCCTCAAGGTTCCTCTCTGTTTGGTTTTGTGATAAAATACTTACTGAATTCTCACATAATGGATATTGATTTGCTGCACAATAGCACTGGATCACTGAAAAACCGTTTGTGCAGAAGCTCTCTATATCCTTAAAAGTTTGCAGCTCTTCATGAGAATCGATGAAATGGGCTGGCTGATTGTTATGCTTAACATTTCTATTCACTCCTCACTTTATATCATCTCTGCCAGCAAAGCAAATGGGATAAGAAAAAGAAGTGTTCTGTTGGCTGTTTTCTTTTTTCTGCTTGTTTTAAATTGAAAAAAAAAAAGCTTAGCAGTGAAATGTCATCCAACATAAAGTAAACTGAGTTCACCTCAGCACATCCTGTAGTTTTGTGGAAAGGAATCAGTGTTTCTTAAAAATATGTACGTAAAGTATAAGCAAATTTAACAATCTCCAACCTTTTTACTTTGCAGCCTGTTCAAGAAATTTTTAAATACAAAAGTCATCATCTGGTCCTTTTTGTTTATTGATTTCTAGAAAAAAACAAGTGTCTGCCTCACTGAATCCATTAAAATAATATAAAGAGTATGTTTGTGCCGAAGCCAGCATGCCACTTACAGCCAAACTCTTGCACATGAACATTGAAATTGGACTTGAGAGCAATTTGATGGCTTGGGCAACACACGGGTCGAGGCAGATAAATAAGCCACCAGTGGGAGTGGGGAAGAAATGAGGAAAAGATTGCCACACATTTTTGGAGTCATAAACCTATTTTTTTTTTAACCTGGCATCATGTCAATAAGCCATTTGCAAAGCAGTGTTAACACAAAAGGGTTGAATAGAAGAAGGCAAATTAGTTCAGAATAGTTGGGAGTCGAGTTCGACATGAGAGAAGTGACTGCCTCAGACAAGATGAATTCAAATTAAGAGACGCACAGATTTCAAGATGAAATGTGAAAAAATAATCCCTTGTATGTGCTGGAGCATTTATTTGGGAGAACATATTACGTCCTCGAAAACTCCAACATAACACACCCCTGTCACTTCGTTTGAGATCACCTTCTTCTGAAAACAGTCGTTCAGCATTCAGAGCTGGATTATCCGACCTCCCCGTGATTCCGATCCACATCTGGAATTTGTGCTGCATTCAATGAACTTTTGAACTAGAAAGTTTAAACCCATTTGCTCTGGACTTTTTGCTTTATTATTAACAGAAAATTCTTAAGAAATAAACTAGGTGAAGATGCTCTATTTGGTACTTTTGTACTTGTGTAATGTGATTTATCTGTGAGTGATATACAAACAAAACTGCAGGATTTATTAAGTATATATGTGGCAAATGATTCCTGGCATGGTTTGGTTTTTTTTATATTTTTCGGCAGTCCTATCTGTGGTGTGGTATTTTAACAACCTGGGCAGTTACACATGCAGCCAATCTACAGGCAAGAGGGATGGGAATATTTGAAAATATAAAATGAACATATAAGATGTGCTTCAGGATTTATTACATTTGTGTCCAAAATTTGTGTCCAAAAAAAAAAAGAGTTTGCCTTGATGCATATATATATATATATATATACATATATATATATAAAATGTAAAACACACACATATATTTAATAACAAATACAATATTACCAAGTTCACAGCTTATTATGATCAGCATCCCTCGTTAGAAGACTCGCTGGTTGACTTATAGGTTGATTTGAAGGATTATTCCACACTTTGACTCAAGACTCTTCCTGGTGGTTTTTACCTTCTTACTTTGTGCAGTTTCACTTTGGTGTTCCCCGCATTTATACACCCCCCAATCCCATGGGATACCATGAGAACTAAATAACTCTTACTAAAACACTTCCTAATCAAATTTTTCCCTCAAATGAAATTAAAATGGATATTTTAACGTGAAAAAAAAAAAAAAACCTCCAGTGTTGCTTTAATATCTCATGAAACTGGGTCAACTTTGGGGGGAAAAAAAGGCACAGTTTTTCTCCTTGAAGGCATTTTATGTAATTTTGCAGTTCTTTGCATTAAACCAGAAGCGTGTTTAAGAGTGTAATTTGTAGTCGGTCGGTGTTAACGGCGGACTTTTGATCATGACGGGAGAGTACGCTCATGACCATGTCATCTCGGACTCCGGCTCTGTAAGAAGCAGTGTACGGCAAACAGGCGAGGTGGTGCCATTCTGGCAGCTCTGAACTTCCAGACACTCACACTTTCGGCTGTGAATACAAATGAGACGGGTTTGCTGGTCAAAAGGCATCTTAATTGGCAGCCAAGATTCATGCGAGCTCAGTGACAGGAGCGCTCCAAGGCCTTTGGCTTGAATAGGGAGAAGCTAATGTGATTTGGAAGCAAACATGTTTGACTTCTCTGACATTTCATGCAGCAGCCCGACACAACTGTAAATGTTTAGCTCTTCACCAAGAAGAAGAAGAAGACAAGCGCACGGAAGAAGCACAAAGTAGTTCTCCCGTTGCATGAGTTGGAACCTTTTTTGTCTTTTCTCACAAGGCACAAAGTTGAAATGAATTAATTATCTTTAATTTGATTCTGTTTGGTAGAAAGCGAGCACACAGTGAACCTTGCAAATTCAAAGAGCAATGAAAAACAGATGAATACCTACACACGCTGTCTGTATTATTATTATTAATATAAACAAGTTTTCTCTTAGAAAATGAAGAATAAAAACTCCCAGTGCAGTCAATTAAAGCCACCATTTTCTATTTACCTTTTCACTGCGTGTCAAATTTAAACTGACAAGCGTTTTCATTTCTGCACCTTTTTTTTTTTTTTTTTTAAATTCAAGTCAATCAATGTTTCCTGTTATATGTTATATTCCTGGACCCGTCTGAGAACTCGTTACTGTCGTCTGTCTGACAGTAGTCTGACAGTTGTACCTGAGGTAACAAGAAAGCGTGGAGGCGGAGAAGACGAAGCCGGATTGGCAGCTGTGATGTGCAAAGTAACACAACTCCACTGTCAAGACTTCGTTCATGTCTTTGTCATCCAATGGATGACGAGGAGCTTTTTTGTCAATTTGAGGTCTAATGGGACGTTGACCCACCTTTGCTTTGCCTGTCGAACATCATCAAGCAGATGACAGGAGTGAAAAATGGTCAAGAAGCGTCTCTCTCGCATTTGAAGCATCAAGAAAATGTTCGTCCCATCAGCTTTGTTCACAAGCTCGCACAAATGTGAAACAGATTAGAAAAAGGCTGCTGGGTAATTACCTTTAATGGTACAGGCTCTTAGCTAGAGAGTGTTAATTAGAAGATTTCAATCTCAGGAGGGTTTGGACAGATGTGTAAATGAGGTTTGTGTGACTCGTCATAAGAAAATCTTTTCATTCAGGAGAACACTGAGTAGTTTGGAGAGTTATTACTGGGTTTCTTTTAATGAAAATGACATGACAAATGAGTGTCTGTTGTCAGAGCAGCACCACACGGAGCGGAGGGGGTGTTCTTCTTCTCTGTATCACGAAACCTCAAAAGAAGAACCTTTGCACATCTTGCGCATGTAAATGAGAGGTGGCAGTGGCACGAATTTGAATTTGCTGGCTTCTTTACTGCCAACGGAAAGCGGCATGTCGTTTATTTTGTTAAGGCACGTGTGTGTCTGCGGAGGTGAATGGGCCTCTAATGTGATGCTTCATATTCTCCCGATGAATGCCACCTCTGACAGCATGACATTAGTGAATCAATCAGTCATGTCGGCAAATCATCCTTGAGAGGCCCGGTGTCAGCGCAGGGGGAGTAGCATGAAATTAAGTCATCTTAAAACATTGCAGCTACAGCAGCAAAGTATATAAAATAATAAGAGTTAAAAAAAAAGACATTTCTGAGAAGTTATGTTTTAACCAGTCCTCGGCAGTCAAAGGAGCCCAAGTGTTTAATAATAATCCCAACCGACGGTCGCCTTTATGGAGTGACAGGTGCATTCAAAAAGTCTATTTCTTTGGTTAGAAACATAAATCCTGCTTTATTATAAACTGCAGGGCCACTTGTTCCTTATTAAAACATACTCTGCCTGTAATGAGTGCAGCTGACATTTTTCTGTCAGGCTCAGTGAGTCTAACAGCGAGTTTCAACAAAGCCACAGTTGTGTGGGAGGAGAGGAACCGAAGGGAAATGTCAAAGTTTTTATTTTGTATTGGATCATTTTAGCCAGTTTTAATCCATCCAGCCATCCATTTTCATCCACTTATCCGGGTCGCGGGGGCAGCAGTCTGAGCAGAGATGCCCAGGTTTCCCTCACCCTAGACACCCCCTCCAGCTCGTCCAGGGGGGTGGATTCCAAGGCATAGTCTCTCCAATGTGTCCTGGGTCTTCCCCAGGGTCTCCTCCTGGTAGGAGATTCAGAGGTGCTGATTTTCATCCCAGCCACTTCACACTTGGTTGCCAACCATCACCGGGAATGCGAACCAAGCTCCTGCTCCGGTCGTACGGAGACCAAACAGCCCTAAGCCGAGGGCCCCAGACCCCATACTCATGCAGCACCCCCCACAGAAAGCCACTAGGGACACGGTTGAATACCTTCTCCAGCAGAACTTTAGATCAACTAATGATTAGTTTCAATATGAAAACCAACAATTCAGATTCCAAACATGCTTTTTTCTGGTGCAGTAGCTGGAGCACAGTAGTTCTCAACCTCTTAGAAAATATGTGAAGTGTTCTTTGGCATTGGTACCAGTGTCATTCTGGAGGGTTTACGGAAGAATAAATGAGAAAATCTTTTTGGATGAGAGCAACACATACAGAAACTTTGTCCCTGTACCCTTTCTGGGTGACAATAACCAGATTAATCAGATTGAGGGTCAATACACTTTTTGAGACTCCAGTGTTGCTTTGATGGTGCCCAAATCATAAGGCCAGGATTACTACTCATCATTTGGTATGAAACATGAAGAGTTCATGTTTCAAACTGGAAAAAATAAAAAATAAAAAAATGTTTTGGTTGGTCCGTTTGTTGATTGATCTGTGACTTTACGTTGACGTTTTTTTTAGTAAGAGAGGGGTGATAATGATATCTCAGTAAGCCTTTTAAGGGCGTTGAATGTCACGCAACTATGTGCAAAGTGCCATTAAATACATCTGGATGTTATGTTGTTAATTGAAAATGATCACATCATTGCTTTGCAGTTCATGTTTAAAAAAAAAAGTTTTTTCGATTCTGCGCGTGTCGAGCGCAAGTCTTCATGTGTATTCCAGTTTAGCCATGCTGACAGCTCCCAAACAGGAAACACAAGTAAACTCCTCCTGAAGCTTGTTGTGTACAAGTTTACAAGTCAAGGTTCAAGAAGTTTGTGGGCAGCTGCTGACTTGGTTTATGTTAATTATGCTGTAACAAGTTTGGTTAACCTCGCCGATGCTTATTCTCATTCTGCTTCAGGATCTTCCTAAACACTCAAAGTGCAATACAGGGTCTTTTTTTTTCTTCTATTTTTTCCTTTGTAAAGTCACATTTTGCAGCTTTTTATGTCAGGAAACATGAATAAAAACATTTTCCTCTGTTTACACAATTTACATAAGTTTATTGGAAACAACAAGTTAAATCCAATGTAGTGTTTGGGGCGATTTAAATCTGACGTTTGAGCATTTGCTTAGTTGGTCATTAGTCATTCTAGTTTTAACAGCTACAGTCTTTGGTGCTGGTGAGGTGAATCAGCTTAATAGCTGCCTGTAACAATACTGAAGTTAATCATTATAAACTATTCTCAGTATAAATCCATTCAGTTAAAAGTGTGTAAAGAATGTCCAGTTGTAAAAATCTGGTTGATATTCACCATTTCATTTAGCTTCCTGTTGTTGATTAACTCTGCCGTTTCATTTAAGTCTGCAGGTACGAAGCAAACGGCTGTTTTGGTGTTTACTATTTATGAGTCGAGACCTCACAACTGCAGCCTCATTTGCGAGTTTGCTTGTGTTACACACACGAATGCAACATGCAAAGACACACTCCTCAAATAAGCAGCGCTCTGCAGTTTTAACTCAATCTATTATTTATAAATTCCTCTGAGCTGTTTGGTGGCCCTTCATAAGGTGGTGGTAAAAAAAAAAAAACAACCTTGTGGAGGGAGAAGCTGCTGTCCTTACATATTACCTCAAACACAAGCGTGATGTCACACAGACACAGGTGTGACATGTAGGGAAGCTTGTTGTCTGCTCGCAGAAGCTCGGCTGAAGTCTATACACGGACTTGGCTTTTAAGTTTTTACTGTTTCTGTGGGCTCTTATTAGATAATGTGAGCTAAAGTAAAGTGCCCTTCTGGCTTCCTGCACTAAACCTGTCCTTCACGGCGCTCTATAGGAAAGTGCGTGTTTTCTATTAAGAGGCAACATCCCGTCGTCGCCAATGTGGAAGCGGGGAAAATTAGCGAGCACTTGAGGCGGGTTTCCAAAGTCTCCACTGAACCACAAAATGAAATGTTCAACTTTACAGCAGAAATAAACTTTTGGTGAAAGTGGCTGTCGCTTTAGCTCCTCGCCACTTTCAGTAACCTTGTCCTCTAATCTTAAAGATGTAATAGAGATGAATTATTGTTATTTTGAAGATAATGTTGCTTGCTGTGTTGTTAACTGTACTAAACTGTTAAATCCCAACACATTGATGCGTCTGACGTGCGTTTATCTGCCCTTTACATATGTCCCGCCCCCTCATGCACCAGAAGCTCGCGGTGGATCATCCAAACCTGACTGTCAGGATGCTTTCAGTAGGTACTTGTGAGCCCACTGTAATAGACCCCTGTGGCCGGTTCTGTATTGGCCTGGAAGAACCTTGGACAAAGCTGCCAGCCAGGGCTAAGTGGAGGAAGTCCAGCTGGACAGCCTCCAGCGTGTTTGACTGCCCGCCCTGACAGCAGCTCCTCCAGCTGAACCTCCTCCCAGGTTGAACATGTGCCGACTGTTTCCTGGGCATCTGCTGGGACCGAGCTCCAGGAGCCACTGGGCGAACTAAGCAGCCACACCTGGAAAGGAGACACATTATTGATTCTGAATCCATCTTAAAACCACCAAAGAGCCGCCTGAAGAGGCGCTACAGCAGGGCTTTGCCGCAGCTCTTACAGTCGCCTGATGAGTTTGAAGAACTTGAGGAGTTTTCAATGGAAAAAAAGTGAAAAGGCTTTTAGCTTTCAGAGTCACTAAAACCTGTCATGTTTTCAAATAAAGTTTTGACCAGAGTTATTGGTTCCATTGTAAAAAGATAAAGAAACACCAAATATAAACGACTGAACTCCACTGACTGATGTTTTCCCAGTTCTGTGAACTTATATGAAGTTTGAAGATCCATCACTCACACTTCCCCTCTGTTTCCTGTTAGGTGTTCACCAGGTACGGGAAGTGCTACAGCTTCAACGCTGCAGAGGAGGGGAAGAGTCTCCGCACCACCATGAAAGGAGGGACGGGAAACGGTCTGGAGATCATGCTGGACATCCAGCAGGACGAGTACCTGCCAGTGTGGGGGGACACAGGTAGGCCCACCGACACGCCCGCCTGTCCTACTCACTTTAACATCAAATAAGGCTGAGAGAAAAACACACATCTTTCAGTATTTTAAGTCCCAACCTGTTCTAAACGTTTGTTTTTGTACCCAAGGACTCAAAAAGTCTAAATACTGGTTCTCTTTTATTTCCTTCTTGTTATTTAATCATGTGCTTAAGAGCAACTCACAAGGTCTCATTTTGAATATTATAAAATTCTTTTTGCCAGGTGACTTGAAAAGAATAAATATTTCCTTCTTTTTTCTTTAAAAGTAGCTTATCACAGTGTTTCAAGGATGAAAACATGCAAAAAAGTCTGCCAGTGCTTCTGCTCATTAAGTCAATTACATCCCAACTTCCTGAAATTCTTGTTTTCACTAATTTTATCCACCACTAGTTACTTTTACCTCCTAACTCAATGCGAGTTGATTGTATCCATGCTGTGCGACCATGTGAATCTGGCACTTCCGATTTATCCACGTATGAGTCAGTCCCTCCTGTTATTATCTGCAGGCGAGCAGAGCGCTTCCAAGACGGGCTTCCGTCCTCCACACAAGCTTCGTTGTTCTAGATGAGCCTCAGTCTCAGCGCTTAATGTCAAATAACACATTACCGTAAAGGTAGTTTTTACCCCACTGATGAAGAGTTGCTTAGAGACGATTAGAGTAAGACTTTTATTTCCTCCTTCAAATGAACGTCGTGGATGTTTTTGCACCCACAGTATTTAGTTTAACCATAATTAATACAAATGATTCTTCTTCACTACTAATTCCAACTAACTTTTGAAAAGAGAATGTAAACCTTCTAAACCTGTGACATGATGCTCTTCAGCTGGTGTTACTCGTTTAATCCATGCAGATCAGGTTAGTTCATTTTGGTTTTACTCCTGCTGATGATATCCCACTGCTGCAAGACAGATACTGACGGATTTATACACAGTAACTCAAAAGATTTGTAGAGAGCCGACAGCTCCTCTTGCACAGGAGATTGTAGGATCAGCAGTGGTGATACTTTTTCTCAACAACAGGCGACTTATGAAGTACAATATATATTCAAAACCCCTTCTGGCTGAGCTCTGAAAGCCTCTTTAATATCCTCTATATTGCTGTTAGCATTAGATTCCTGGGTGATAGACAGTACCACGAGCAGAGTGAAATGTCAACAAGCAGCCCAGTCTATGAACAAACTTTTTACAATGGACTCATTTTTAAAGAGGATCCATCATGAAATTGAGTAATTATGTTCCTTGATGGAAAGCACGTCTGCAGGGTCTCCATCTCCCAGCAGGGTTGCAGAGTCCAGCATCTCCTTCTATTCACATGCCCCTCCAATGCTGCTCACTTCGTCATGACGGTCAAACGTTACAAGGAAATCATGAAAAAGGTGAACACAACAGATCGATGTTTGAGTGGTGGGAGAGTGCAGGTGGTCGGCTCTCGTCTTACTCGGCTGCTCGACAGTCTGCACGGTGAAGGAAGGGTCAAATGAGTGCGTGTGTCTGTGGCCGTCGGAAACGTGCTTCATGCATGTTGTCAATAACTGCACAGAGATCAGTGGAAAATTAAGTGATTAAGACACAAGCCACTAGGAATCAGGCCATCATATATTCTCAAGTGTTTTTCTCTGCTTTTGTTTTCTGAACAGCTCTGAGGCCTGGAGAGCCTGATTCTACTGAAGAACGCTGTATTAGTTTGACATTTGTTTAGCTTTTATGTATGAAACAAACCTGAATACAAATGTAAGGGAGTTTATTCTTAAATATGTTACAAATGGCTCAAATCACACTTTAGCCCAGTAAAAAAAAATGTATCATCATTTAGTTTCTAGGCGGATCTCACAGCTGTATGAAGGGTGTGTAAAACTGAGTGAACATATCCGTTTGAACCCACACCGTGATCTTTTCCCAAAGCTGTTGGCGAAATGTAAATTAAGTGAAAGGTTTAAAGTTTAAACCTAAGCAAACCAGAAAGTAGAAACGGAATATTTAAAGTTAAAAAGAAAAAAAAAAAAAGAAGAATGATCCCAAACTGCGGGAGAATCACCGTCTGAGGCACCACCGGATATGAAGCTGGATTTCCTTCCCGCGCTGCCACTGCTCTAGTCCAGTGTAGGCAACTCTGAACCAGAAGAGCTTAATAAATGTGGAAGAAATCTGAATCAATAACAGGAATATTTCCGAAAGATAAACAAAAAGAGTTTTCTTTCTGGGCACAGCAGCCCAGACAGACCGAGCCAGATGTCCTCTCCCAGACCAACTCCTCCAGCTTCTCCAGGCGAGGTGTTCACCGAAAACAGCCAGAATATTCCCAGTTTTCCCTCTCAACATCAGACGGACCTCTTTTAAACAGATTCGACACATTTTGAGTGCGAATATTAGTCAGTAGAGGTTTGTATGGTGAATCCAATAAACACAAAGACAGAATGTACCTCAGATCCAATAACAAGTACTATTTTGGTTCATTCAGATGAGGTCTTACAGCAGAATAAAAGTAATTAAGACTCACCTCTTCTCACAACCATGTTACTGTATAAAATGTCGGTGATTGTTTCCACTTTCTTTGTTCTGTGGATATAACAATACCAAAGCTACAGGGGGAACAGCAGAAACTTCAAACACCCAAAAGCTGCTACAGACCTGCCACACAAAACATGTTGGGCGCTCCTGGCAGATGAAGAGAGTTCTGTGTGTTGGTTTCACTTTTTATAATAAGCTGCACACTGAACCATGAGCTTAATTAGCAAAGGAGGGAAAAAAAAGGTAAATGGGCTGCATTCGTAGAGAGTTTTTCTAGTCTCGTTGACCACTCAGAGCGTTCAGCCATTCACACATTCATGCAGCCTTTTCTGTTTTGGTTTAAGTATTGTGTTTTTGCCATCATATCTGCAG
The DNA here is from genome assembly GCA_014839995.1 of Xenentodon cancila. NCBI lineage: Eukaryota > Metazoa > Chordata > Actinopteri > Beloniformes > Belonidae > Xenentodon > Xenentodon cancila. Next base: position 5,543,046 of record CM026214.1, on the reverse strand, counting down.
TCACATATTAGGAACAAAACAAGAGAACTAACATTTGCAAAAAGTGTCACAGTAAACAGGATTTTATGGATTATTTTTAGGAAACTGAGGGAAAGCAGTTCATCAGTTTGCTGAAGTCCTGAAGGAAAAGTTATACCGTGATCTGGGACGGCTTTGTTGTCTCTCATACTTGATGCATTTATGGTATCAAAGAACCAGCAACAAATCTTAAAAAAAATGTTAACATGTAGTCCATTGTCAGGAATCTGGCTCTGAGGTGAATGTTCTTTGTGGGCAGAACACTGGCCCAAAGCGCACATCGAAGAACATCAACAAATGATTGAAACGAGAGAAAATGGATGCTATGCTATTATACTTGCCAGCAGTAAGTCCCAAATCACAAATTCAATTCATTGCATTTTCAGAGAGCTAAAATCTGTCTGTGCACAAAGAACCCCTAAAGTAAAAGAGTGAAAACGACCCACAGAGGTTCAAGAAGCTTTTAGATGGCTGGAAGAGAAGTGTAAAGTTTTACTCCCACGTTCTGTAACCAAATAATCAATGGAAGGTGGCGATTATAGTGCCTGGGGTATATTGTACTTTCTTATATGTATGTGTGTTTTTTTTTTATCAGCATTATTGAACAAGCACTGCAGACTGGAAGATGTATGTAGACTTTATGAAAATAATAAATAGACTTTGTTCTAACAGCTCCCTGATTACATGGTTTCAATCTCTTCCTTTCACTCTCCGTTTTTTATATCTGATTCCTCTCTCCCATGGAGCGACTCTTTACAGTAAACTTCGATGATTCAGCAGCGGTTCTCCTCATATGCTCTCTGTATTTTTTCCATCTCCTTTTCTTCAAAGCTGCCATGATTTATTTCATTTACAGCTCTCTGACACTGCAGGTGAACACTTGTAGGACCAATAACAGTGTGAACTTCCTGAGCCCCTCTTTTCTATTTTTCCCAGTAATTAGCTATCCATCATCTCAGACTTCAGCTCCCTTTTTATGTGGCAAACAGTCAAGTGAAGTCCAACAAGCATTAGAGTGTGCGATAAAATTTTACCCTGCTTCTACACTTTTTCAATCAGCTGCTGTTAAATCAAGGTGACGAAGAAAAGCTCTCATAGGAGTGGCTGAAAGGTGGAGAAGAGTGTTTGTGGAGCAAGTTAAAACCAAGTGCAAAGTTCTGGATCCTTTTATCGTCTTCATGTGATGTTCTCATGAGTGGGGGTGGTTCTGCAATCGTTTGCTGTAAAACGTGATCTGATCACGATTTTATTCACAATAACAGACACACAGAATGATCTTAAGATGATAACAAATAGTATAATTCATATTTTCTCATGTATTTATTGAACACGCCTATTCAAAGAGCTGGAGGACAAAGCAGGCAAAAATCGATTTTACAGCAAATAAAACCAGAAAACCAGGATTTCTGCAGAAGGATTATTTTCAAGGGCTTCATTCTTCTTTCTGCCTGTATATTTTATGGTGCCGTTGTAATAAGTAGTACAAAGTTTCACTGAACGTTGTGCCAATTTTTGGAGAATGCTTTGGTTCACTTTACAACTGGCTTTAAATGACCATTTATATCTGTGTCATAAATAAACTGGAAACCTGAAAATAAAACTTGAATATTTTCTGCAAAAGACAACATTTTACTTTGTTGTGATCTGATGATGTGTTGTCATCCGGAGGGTTTGAAGCTCTCACAGTTATTTTGTCAAACAGAGAACCGCGGCGTTCTTTGGCACACTGAGTCTGGTTGTGGTGATGCTGGACAAACCATTCGCTGTCAAGAAATGAGAAACCATAAGGAGGTTACAGAGATTTTCCTGAAACATGTTTGGCATCGAGACACAAGTTGGATGTGAGATGGTTATTGTGGTCTAGGGCGTGTTCTCACGTGACGAGTTTAGTTTGAATAAAGGTCCACCTGTGCTGTTGGTGTGGATTTTTTTAAGCATCTAGGTTGGCAGATCTGCAAATCTGCATAAAAGGACATGAATCTCTATGGAAGAACGCACAAAAATAAAAACTACACAGACAAAAAAATGGACCTGAGCTGAAACGTAATTCTATTCTCTTAATGCCAAATATAAGTCTGGACTTGCTGAGGGTTAATGACTCTGCTCCCAATGACCCCAAAACCGGATCCAACACGAGGGACCAAAGGTTGGGAACATTACTATTAAACAGTAAAGTTAAAATATTAGATTGCCATCAGTTGAATTGTAGATTCCTTTAGAAGGACCTTTGCAGGCGGATGAAGATCCCTCTCTGTTTTTTAGTCAGCCATGCGTCTCCAGCAGCTCGATTTTTGAGGCGTGTGCCTGGATTTTAAAATGTGTGGTTATTGTATTTCTGGAGTGGGATTGTTTGCCAGTGAGAGATGGGGATGGACCTGGAGTGGGTGACTTAATATGTATGTGCATGCGCTCTACAGCACAGATGGTGTTGAAGCAGCTGTAAAGATGAAATCATGCCAGCAGGTCTGCATGGATCTATAAATATTTCGATTAGTTACTCATTATTGAATGTCTTCGCTTCAGATTAACATAAACTGTGTCAAATGAAAAGCGTTATTTACTTTAAAATACAGCCGTGATTTGTAAAATTATGTAAATGATTGTTAAATCGTGAATGAAGAAATGTTGTCCTTTGAATTATCCGCTGATACACACCTGCAGAGTAGACGTCTATTAAAGTGAGGAGAAGGTCGTCTGAGATCATGGTTTGGTTTAATATTCACCCTTCAAACCTGCTGTCTGCAAGCACTTCAACATCTACTGGAATGAGATGAGTATTTTTATTTGGAACAAAAAGTCCACGGGTCTGCCAACGTTCTCACGCTGAGCTGAATTTTCTAAAACACATGTCCGTTCTCAGTAAAAAAGTGATTCATAAATTGATAATGCCGGTAACGGCATGAGAAGGGAGACTGACAACACCCTCCTGTCCAGCATCTCCAAACACCGTATCCTGGCAGGAGGAAGTGAGAGTTTGCTGCCATGGTTACGTAGATGGTCTGTATCTGATACTGTGAAACTTTTCTGCTCATTCATCTAAATGTCTTCGACATGTTTGCTGCTGAGGAAGTGGAGATGAACTCAGCGTCCATGAGGTTTTTTTTAATGGGTCAATAGATCACAGAAACCATGTTTTATCACCACTGATTAAAACATTACACCCTTAGAGTTCATATTTATATATAAACACTCAAAATCCATTCTATAACACGCCACCGAACAGTTTTTCATGTTCCAGACAATGAAGATTTATTTCCTACGTATGTCACTAAATGTTTCTATTCATTTCCGATCTTGACCAGCAGCTTCACTTTTCCTTCACTTGTCTGTGTAGGTAAATCCTCAGTTATGGAGATGTTATGAGCCAAACCAAATCCTGAATGTGGCATTGAGATGGAGTAAAAAGGAAGGAGGGGTTTTGATAGAACTGCCACACCTTCAGATAGTCCTAGACATGACATACCCCGACCACAACTTTAGAGGTTTTTACACACGGAGCCTGAACTGACTTCTATTTTCAACACACGTGCATCTGTATCTCTTTCAGGCGGTTTTACCATCCACTTCATCTCCCTCATCTTTCCCTTCCACGTTCACCCACAGCAAGAAGCATCTTAAATGAGGGATGGAGCTGATATCGAGTGTTTTTAGTGCAGAATAACTCAAATCAGGTCATAAACGCTGTTGTAGCGAGTACCCTCATTAGTCAGCCCTCCTTCTTTGCTGAGTCACTTTAAGTCAAGTTTTTGGTGCCACTGAAGGTCGAGTCTGAGGCACATCATTACCCGCGATCCGACTGATGATTGTTTAAAATGAGTTGGAGTTCCTGCCGCACAAACAAGCTCCTTGATCTACAATTGATCCGATGTTTAAAACACACACACACACTTTTCAGCAGAGAATCCTTCTTACGAAGAGATCTGTGAGGAAATTCAAAAAACTTGTCTCATTGGAAGAGACCTTTGTCTGCTGTGTCTCATAGTTGTGTTGTAAGCACTGATGTTTCTAATGAGAGTAAAGTCTAATTTCCATTTTTACAACAAAGCAAATATCTGTCTTCTGACCTCTTATCTTCATGTATTGGTTGATAAGGACTGAAACTAGATGTGATTTACAGCATTTACTTGATTTATTTTTCCAGTTTTCACTGCAAGTTTGTGAAAGTGCAAGTTTAACGCTGCGCTATAATTGATTATAACTTTTCATGCACATACACAAGCTAAAATGAAGATTTAAACAAAGATTTAAAGTATGTGCCATTTCCTCTGAGCAGAAATCAACATGTCAAAGTCAAACTCTTCTAAACTTCGTTCCACTAGCAGAAGTCAAATTTACTAATGAGTACATGAGGAAGGTGGTTGTCTGATTATTTTCGCCGATTTGGCCGTGAACTGTTGAAATGTTGGCTGACTGAGCGGACGTCAGCAGCAGGTCTCACTGACGTGCGAACGCTGCACCGGTAAAGAGTGCAGTGATAATGTTTCCGTGTGCTTTAGTCCAGATGGCGCGTGCTTTGTGCGCAGATGTTGTAATGCCGTAGCACGTAAATAAATCAAGTTAAGATTCTGATGAGCTATAAAATATGCAAAACATGTCATCCACACACAACACGATGTTCTAAGCGACAGACAGGACGCTGCAGACAAATGTGACTCGGCATACACATGCTCACGTTTCCCAGAGGCATGAAGCATGTCTGTTTGTTTTACGTAAATGAGTGAATGCTATACTTCAAATAAATGAAATGAATAATATCAATAAAAATGACAAGCTGTTCGAAGAGTAAGGAGAAACAAAGCTTGTTTGAGCCCAGCCCTAATTGACAATCATCTTTCACGTCCTACTGGAGTTTTACGTGTCACATAGTTTCTATAATAACAATATAAAGAGTCTATACTTGGATGCAAATGTATATATTCATATACACATATGTAAATACATACATGTATAGTCACCTTTATGGATACATATTTACCTCGACATGGAGTTGATGGCTTTTTTCATCCTTGTGAAAATCTAACTTTTTTACTGCTTTTTAAACCAGCTTATGATGGACATTGCTTTATTTTTATACGCTTTTACAAATAAAGACATACAGGACACAGATGTGGATCAACATGTTTTCATCTAATAATCTTACTTAAAACTTCACTTTAAGCAAACCTTGTAATCTCATGACTGACGTTATTGCGACTGACTTTACAGTTATAACGTTGGACCGTAACAAGCTCTTATGGTTCTGCAATTATGCGCCGCCTCAATGGATTTAAAATAAAACAATCAAGAAGTGATTAAAGAGTTGGCTTTCAGCTTAAATTTAAGAGTTTCCACAAAAATGTGCCATTTACCATTTAGGAATTACAGCAGTTTTAAGCAAAGTACTTCAGTTTTGAGGGACTATTTGTAAGTATTTGTACTATTAAAAGAAAGATGTTGATTGGCCAGGTTTTGTCTATTCTGTCAGGTCTTCAAACAAATGAAGCAGATGAATAAGACTGGAGTTGTAAACAAGCATCGAGTTGACAGCTACTACTGGTATGAAGACCAAGTGGATCTTAGTGCAGGTGAAGGAGGCCAAAGTTGGGGTGGAAAAAAAAACTAACAAAGTAGGTGATGACAGAATCTCTTTCTTTGTGAAGAAATACGCCTTTACAACATCAACAGAAGTCAAGAACTGGGTCATGGATCAAAACTGAAGGCGGCAATACCTACAAGAAGCAGAAACTGGAGGAGGCTGCACCTGGTGAAGCATCTCCATGAAGGAAACTGAGACTTTGGCGATATTTGCAGGCTCCAGCCCGCAGGCAGACAAAGGATTTATTTTGATCCCCTGAAAATTGAGGTACTTATCTCAAAGTGGCTGTAATTCCCAAACGATAAATACCTTATATCTGTGAGGCCTCATAAATTAAAGCTAAAAGTCTACACTTTGATCACATCTTGACTGCTTTGTTTAAAATCCTTTTGTACTGATATGAAGGTAAAATCATGAAAACTGAACCTGGCTGCACGTTCACATATAAGGAAGACACATCCCCGTGTCTGTGCAGACAAATTTATGTCCCCACATTTTATGAGACTGTCTCCCAAAAACACACAGTCTAAAGAAAGCCTGCCTGATCCATCCATCGATTCCTTGATGTGAGCGCATCCCAGCTGACGCCCCATCACTCACTGTGGGCCTGTGATCGATGAGTGTATCATAGTGGGGGGGGGGGGGGGGTGCAGCAGTGGGGCTGTGTGTGCAGCTTGTGGAGAATCTCCAAAGTGTTGGTCATAGACGTGTCAAATGGATCAGCTGGCGGGGGGGAAACCTTGATTGAAGACCAGTGTGCTCTCCACTCAACATCTAGACATTATAGATTTGTGCCAACACACAGTGCACTCTTTGTCCGTAGGTTTTATGGCTCTGTTGGCCCTCACCTGTGTGTGTGTGTGTGTGTGTGTGTGTGTGTGTGTGTGTGTGTGTGTGTGTGTGTGTGTGTGTGTGTGTGTGTGTGTGTGTGTGTGTGTGTGTGTGTGTGTGTGTGTGTGTGTGTCTGAGCGTTCTCAAAAGGAGCTTCAGGACCTTTCATCTCTGGAGTCAGCTATGTTTGATGTCACGACAAATTGGATGCCTCTAAAAGTGTGTGTTATGACACTGATGATCATAAAAGCCAGAAGCTTTGAACTGAAAGCTCCAGAATTCATTTCTGAGTGGTAGTTTCAAATGCATAAATCACGTTTTCACCCTCAAACATCACCTGACAAGCATAAATCGCTTCTTTCTGCTCCTCACTCCTTTAAAAGAAACCCAGACAAAAAAGATTTATTGATCTTTTCCATGTTCTTTGTTGTTAAAAATGTGAAATATTTAAACTATTTCAAAGTTTTTGATGCTCTGTTTTCAGCTGTGCACAATGTTGCCTGAAAAATATTAATGCTTAACAGTTATTGTATCAACAATATTGAGTTTTTACCAGCTACTGTAAAATCTTTAATTAATGCCATATAGTGCTGCTTTTGGTTTTAGTTTTTTTTTTGTGTGTGTGTGTCAGAAATCATGAAGATGAGTGTAAAGACTCACATTTAAAGATAAAAAAGAGCAAAAACAACTTCCTAAAGGCTGTTCTCTGATATCCATCTGATAGTTTTGTCCTCTAGAAACAGAAAGTTCTCACAGATGTTCCAGATGTTTTACTATCAAAACATTGTGACTATTATTATGTCCAACTTGGCATCTCTCAGATCTGCTTTCGCAGAACATTCGCAGCCGCCTCGGTTGTGTTCTGGTGTGATGTTACCATCACCGATCCACTCCGCGTGGTTTGTCATTAACCCAGTTGCTCTGGTTGATGTCGGCCGAATCTTTTATTCAACAAAACTAAACCAAAATTTCCTTACAAATGGAAAAATGTCCTCCTCAGCTCGCTACAGTTTCGGCAGATGATGACCTCTGACCTTGTCCCAGTCTGACCTTCCAGCTTTTGTGATCTCCTGCATCTTGGTGTAGATCTCCAGTTGTGTTTTTAGTGTTGTACTCACCAGCGAGGCAGTGATCGCGTTAAAACTGAAACAGCAGTGGCAGATCACGAGTGGGAGGGTTTTCTTTCATGTCATCTTTTAGCAATATTACATCTATATATCCAGTTCCAGTGTTAATCGTTACATTTCATGCCAAGTTGTCAGCAGGTTTCCTCTTATATGCGTGCTTCTAAAACCAAGCCGCCTGTATCCTTCTGTCTTCCTTGCAGAGGATACAGCCTTTGAGGCAGGTGTGCGGGTGCAGATCCACAGCCAGGTGGAGCCTCCGTTCGTTCACGAGCTCGGCTTCGGCGTGGCGCCCGGCTTCCAGACCTTCGTGGCTACACAGGAGCAGAGGGTAGGTGTCCCCAGCTTTCCCAGATCTGTCTTCCTTGTTTTCATGTCTAATGCATACATTCAGCTTTTCCCTCAAAGATAATGTGATAAATATCCTGCCTTAACTGTGCATGGGCGCGACGGGTTTGTAGATCAGCTTGAGGGTGCTTCTACGTCCCAGTTCTGTCTCCGTCGCCTCAGCCGGCCCTTGTGGTCTCGTGGCGATTGTACACAGACGAATGATGGACCCCACCTTCTCGTCAGTGGCTGTGACCTCCCTGGTGGAGATGTTCTGGACACAATCTCAATCATGCTGAAGCTTTGTTCCATCACATGAGGCGAGAATTAAAGGCTGCAGGGCTCCCAGATATACGCAGCTCATAGCATTTGATGTAGACGGTCGTTTTTCTGCCACCATTCTCATACTTCACATGGCTGTGTTTCTCCTCTCGTCTTTTCTTTCCTCCTGGCTCTAGTGCCAGTCATGTTCCAGCAAGCTGGCTGTATTTACTCGTGTCTCTTATGAGCCTCGTCCAGATGCTTTGGTCCTCACTGAAAGTGTTTGTGTTTTTTCTTCCCTTTCTTTCTGCTTCTCTTTCTGCCTTCAACCCAAACCTTTCAAAATGCCTTGTTCATTCAGCGTTGCAGGGGTCAGAAATAGCGGGATTTGGGGACACTGCTTTGACAGCAGGGTGGTCAGTCTTCAGGGTGACTCTGACTCTTGCGTGTCCTCTGCAGTCTCGAGAATCGACCTGCATTTCAATCCTTCTACCTCTTGCTAAATCGAAGTAAGGTGTTTTCCGTACTCAGAGCACACTGTTCAGCACAAAGCAAGAACGGATCTCTTGGTTTTTAAGCTTTTAAACAGAAATATAAAAAGGATGGATGTTTCATGACTCTGATTACGAAGGAAAAACAATCTTTCCTGGGATCGTCTCTGGCTGTTCGTCTGTCTGATAACAGTTCTGCTTCTGTGTTACTCTCTCCTAATGACACTGTTACAAAACCCTTTCTTTTCTTTTCCAGGCTGTTAAATTGACGTTGACAGTATTGGGAACATTTTACTTACTTGGTGTTTTTGTGAGCTGAAAAAAAGTCCACATATCTCTTTTCCTTTTCTTTGACTATTTTAACTGGGTTTACAGTTAAAAGTGGCAGGAGATGCAAGACTTCTCAGCTCAGCTAAATCAAATAAATTCAGTATGGTTTGCAGATTCAGAGTGGAACAAAGTGCTATTTTTACTTTGTTTGATTTGAGTATTTACTCTGCTCTGTGTTCATTTACATTTAGAAACAAAATCCCATTTAAAGCAGTCACCTAATTTGCATCAAAGTCACTCTACGTACCAACATCACACCATAGACGGCGCATTCACAAGTCAGCCCCTGGCGTGACACACAATGAAGTGCACCTCTAGTGGGACAAGGGGGAATTACAAAAGTGACGGATCGTCCCCGCTCATTAGCGCTGGTTTGTCGGTGTCTCTTCTGTCAACACAGTAGATTCGTGTCCCTCATGTGGTCAGAAGTGCTATTGCTACATGAAAACAAAGATTATATCAGAAATATTGTCATCGTTAGAAACTATCTGCAGAATTCTTTCCAAAAATTAAAGGCAGATTTGCTCTGGTTTTGGATGAACCTGTTCAATCCTTGTGGATTTCTCCTGAAAAAGGAAAAAAAGACGCATCAGTATGTAGTTGAGATTCTAACCTGCTTTTTGCATTAGCTGAACAAACATTTCAGCTTTAACAAATAAAAGTTTTTTTTTTGTTAAAGTCTGTCAAGCTGCTCTTTCCTTACTACTATGGTTAAAATTCTAAAGTCATGGTTCTGCAGATCAGTAAATGTTCTCCTCAGGACTGGCAGGGTTGAAACATGCCGTCCTTTCCATGCGTCCTTTGAAGAATACGTCTCCTTCCTCTCCTCAAGCCTGCACAGTGGGAAACAGCAAATTTAGCTCCACATAATTAGTGCAGAACTGGACTTTGTATTAGATATCAGGGGAAAGCCGTCCTTCTGTCAGTTTCCACCTCTGTCCTCAAGCTTCTTCCCTGGAAACAAGTCACCATGAGGACGGTGGTGGAAAAAATGTGGGACAAAGATTAGAAATGAGGCCTTATGGAGCGTCTTAGTGGATCTTTGTAACGGATAGCAGTCTGTCTGGGAAAATGATGTTAACAAAGAGTTGAAATTAACTTAATTCCGTTTAATAATATTAGCTCAAGATGAAAGCAGCTTTAATTGAGTGAGCCTCAGGCACAAAATGCATAGCTTTACAATAAAGGAAAAATGAGTGCTCACGCAGTAATTCTAAATTGAATCTCTCCGGGTGCAGAAATTGCCCATCTGGGGGTTTTTAACAGAAACTAAAAGTGCATGCCATTCCCTTGCTTGTGTCATTTTTAATAATAATAAAATGGGTGAATAACAAGAAAGTCTTCATTACTCCATCAAGACTTTTGATTGATGCGGTTGAGCTGTGAGTCATTAAAGTAACACACAAGGGTGGTTTTGTTCAGATTTGTTGTTGATGTTAGACTTAAACCACACGTATAAAAATGTATATTTCAGCTCAAGCTACTTGTGCTAATTGAAAGACTTTCTTGTAACTCACTTTGTTCTTTATAACACTCGTGCGTCCCCAGTTGACCAAGTTGTGCAGTCCAATTAAAGTCATGCTGTAGTATAATGGGGGAAGGGAGCGTTGATTAATAACACACTGAGAGGGCACTAGCTCTTATTAGAGAGACCATAATCAGGTCAGCAGGTCTCATCATGGCAAGAAAGTATATTAAGCACCTTGGATTATCTTATTAAAGATAATCAGATCTCAAACCCGCTGCAGTTGACTCTAATTAGGCTAGAAGTGAAGATTAGCTGAGGTGTGAAGGTGGTGATTGAAAAGGTTAAGGATTGCCGAGGAGAACCTTTCTAAATTCTGTAACAAAATTAATGGCTTCTGGATATCAGTAGCTCATATGGCTCATGCTTGCTGCTGGCCTTAAAGCATCCTTGCTTAATTATTACAGGAAAATTATACCTGCCCTCAGATGGGTAGGGGCTTCTGGACACCTAACTCATCAGCGTGATTGATAACTATTTGGATGGAGTGTAGGTTTATTGTCCGTCTGTTCATCTTGGTAATTGTATCTGCAAACCTGCAGCCTCAGAGCCGAGACAATATGACCAGACACAGTTTCAGCGTCTGTCAGTACAAACAAACAGACTAAAGCCAAGTGCAGCCTGGCACGAAGTTACATTTTGTCCCCCACCTGCCAAAGAAAGGAAAAAGAAAAGGAGAAATCCCTTTTGGCGGAGGAAGCAGCACCACGTGGGCTGTCCTGTGATGACAGTGAAGTGAACTGGGAACGCAGGGTGATGGATACGGAGCACAGCTGAACCTCGCCGCATGTGTCGCGGAGCAGATGGGCCTCCTCGCCGCTCCTCCCGGTGTCCCTCGTTTCTCTTCTGTTGTCCAAGTCTTAAGAGCCTCTGGAGCAGGAGGAGAACATTTGGACATGCTTCTCTCACTGTGTGTTATGGGATTTTTCTGACAGAGTCGGGCTGTCTGTTGAGCTGTGTTCTGCCCCGACTCTCCTGCTTCCTTCCAACAGCTGGCTTTCAAGGAAAAAGGGATCTGGTTTGGAGAATTACTCATATTATCCACTGGTTGTCCATCAATAGTTTATCAATAGCTTATCATACATATTCAATTTTTTTTATTGAAAATAAAAGAATATTTTTTATATGGTATTTGACCATGAGAGTATGTTTGAGTGTTTGAAGTGACTGCCAAACCTCCAACATAACACAACCCTGTCTCTCCGCTTGCCTTTGTCGGTAAATGTTATTCAGTGAGCTGTTCAGATATTTACAGGATCCCGTGTCATCCCAGACTCGCGTCAGCGTAGAGTTAATCAGCCTCCACAACATACGGCTTCGCATCACGACGCATTCACTGTACCTCATGAGGACGTAGCTCAAACTAAACAGCAGTCTCCACCTCCTGATGCTGTCAACCAAGCTGCAAAGACATGGTTGAAAAGATAACTTTACACTTCATCAGTGTGGTATTTTAACCAACACAAGCCAACAAAATTTCATTAGGCCCTCAGGGAACCGTGTCAGCTTGTAAATTAAGGATAGTATTTCTCCTTTTTCAGGCCTGTTAACATCACCAGTTAGTGCAGTAGCACATGAACACTATGAAGAAAGTATTGTAAGGGAATACATCATTGCTGTCCTGATCCAAATGAGATTCTAGCCTAGAGAGTGATACATGAAGGTTTGTATGAGCAAATAGTAGTAATAGGGAATTTCTGTTGCTGTGTTAGGAAAGTTCTTGATTGTAAAGTCCTGGGAAACAAAGTACACAACATAATAAACAAACGTATGTTCTTATTGAATGATTTGAATGTCATCTCCACAGTCCTTTGACTGGTACAAAAACGCGGAAGGTCCAGACTAACCCTCCTCTCATTTTCTCGCGTCCAGCTGACCTACCTTCCGCCGCCGTGGGGAGAGTGCGAGTCCAAAGCTCTGGAGTCGGGCTTCTTCCAAGTCTACAGTGTAACTGCTTGCAGGATTGATTGTGAAACCCGTTACATCGTGGAGAACTGCAACTGCAGGATGGTGCACATGCCTGGTAAGCAGCGCTGATCTTCTGAGGACTGGACGGCGTATCGAGCCTGTGTTGGTCAGCAGTTTTCAGCAAGGTTGCAGTTTTATTGTGGGATTAAACAGCAATGAGATGCCAGTATTGATATGATAAATCAATCCAGGATTAGGTGGAACGGCAATTTTATTGCCGTTCCTGACAGAATGTTTATTTATCCACATTTTTGCACCTTGTTTGTTGAATCTTCAGAGAAGTTGAAAGTTTCTCCACTGCCGGTAAGTCGACGCCTCCTCTTACATGTATTCTTACATGTATCTTACGTGTTCCCAGGTGACGCCTCCTACTGCACACCTGAGCAGTACAAAGACTGCGCTGAACCTGCCCTCGGTAAGTCCTCCAAGACGCCGACGCTCACAAACACGGGTCAAGGCGGTACACCATTACTGCTTCAGCTGTGTATATGGAGTTTTTTTTCCTGTTGATTCAGAACTGCTAAACCTGCTTCTTATATATTTAACAAGCCTCTGGCAACGCTGAGTTTTAAGATGAGGACAGTTCACGTTAGAAGTATATATGGTATGTGTTTTTGAATTCCAGCACCGCAGAAAAATAAATCTGCCCAGCAATGTCGGCTCTGCAGTCGAGCGACGACTAACAAAGGAGCAGAAATTCAGTTCCCAGCGCTTCACGTGCTGGAAAGTGTTCAACGTCTTCTACTGCTGAACTTTTTGATTCATTAGGAGGAACGATTTATTATTTCCGCTTGTGTGTGGAGAGCTTATCTAGTCTGTAACCAGCTTCATAGCAAATGAGGACTGCAGTGTGGGAGGTTAATTTAATGCATGGAAAGTCAGAAAGATGGGATTTCAGGACAGTATATCTTGCATTGAGGTAAATTTAGCAGCCGTCTAAAAGCTTTTTGCAACCCTGTCTTGTTCCTTGAGTTTGAAGATTTCATACAAACTTTACAGCTTTTATCAAATGTTAGATCAGCAGATGTGTGAAAACATGGATTTCGGGGGGTTTTTCTTTTTTTTTTTTGGTGAAACAGCTCGAACATCTCAGCACAGAATTTGATCATGAACATGAGATCCATGACAATCTGATGAAACTGATTGGTTTGGATTTTATGACTTCTAATTTTCCTGGGAAGCACTTAAAAGTCAGGGTTTTGGTCTTCCAAGTCCATTGGACACCTGGGCACATTCTCACTTTTAAGCATCACAGAGGTTTTTTTTATTTTTTTGTCTTTAAAAGAGGTCCAGGACTGTTTGATTGTTCTCAAAAAGACCCATCTAGTTCTACCAGTGAAAGCAGCCAACCAATGTGCCAACTCATTGTTTCATGACACGTTTACACACCAGCTCATAGCTGATGCGCTGCACATCATGGTAGTGGCGACTAAGAGACTCAAGAAAGTAATTACTGAGGATAAAATGAAAGAGTAACCGAGTGAGTGAGAGTCTTGTAAAAGCAACTTCACCTCTCCGCACAAAAGCTGTCGCTTTAAGAAAAGAACAAACAGATTTATTTACGAAAACAAAAAAAAATGTAGGGGTTAAATTGTTTTCATGGCAGCCTCAGCGCTGCCGTCAAAGTAACTGCACACTGGATCAACACCGCCTGATCATTTATAAAACATCAGTCCTGCGGCGGTCCCTGCTTTTCTTTGGATGGGCCCACTTCTTGTAGAAATGTATTTACGTGTCATAATTAAGAGATGGAGTTCCTAGTGAAGGACCCAAATTTAAATGCATGCAAGTAGTAAAGCGACTTTTATGGGAAAAAATTATGACTGTGGCTCAGTTTCAAAATCCATCGAAGAGCCTAATCACTAAACCTTCACAGGCTAAACTGATGTGACAGCTGTTGCAGCCAGAAACGGCATAAAAATTCTACCAAAAAAGGAAAATAGCACAAACACCTACGCTTAGTGATGAAACTGACTGGTGCTTGTTTTGTCAACTGATTCGTGAAATATGCAAATCTACAGGCAGTTTTTGTTCTTTTTTAATACAATTTTGGCACAAACGAGACCAAATGAAAGTCTATTCATAGCCCTCCACATATGAACAAACCAGCATGAATGGAAGAAGCTGATGAAAGCTGATGTCACATGCAGTATCGCCGGCAGTCTTAGGTGATGGTCAAATGTGACGCTTCATTGAAATGACAGCATCCGAGAATGAATAAGGCACTGAAAGATGTCAGGATGTCAACACCTCTGGCCATTTTAACGGAAGAAAGATGAATACGCTGCGCAAAAGCAAGGTGTCCAGATGTATTATTCTTATCCATCAGCAGCTCGCGTATATAAAGAACTCCCCCGTCATGGTAACTCATCATAACAGACATACGTTCCAACAGAAATCATTTATAATGGCGTGGCCTCCAAAGCAGTGTCGAACAATCGGGTGTAACAGGAAAAAAAAGCACTATAGCACCAACTGGTAATACACCACTGTAATCATAAATTATACTTTAAATATAAGATCAGCTCTGCTGAAACACCCAATGCGGTTAACCAAACTAGTTTCTATGACTAATATTTTCTGGTTACGTTGAGTTACATGGAAATCTAAGAACCAGAATATTTTACCACAACGCTGTCTGGAATACAGTTGTCTTGCAGTTATTGGTTATAGTGTTCTCGATTCATAATGGATGGATGCAGATTTACGTGCCTATTAATAATGAAAACCACAAAATAAAGGAAGAAAAGCAATTCTAAAAATATAGGAATATTGGATTTCTTTTTTAATAATTCAGTAATTTTGCACATCAGTAAGTATCTGACATGGCAAATAGAAAACATGCAGATGCCACAACAGAATCTCCTTAATTGATAAAAAAAAGATTCCTTTTAATGGTGAAAATACACAAATGGTAACTGGAGTCAGGAGCATGCAGAGTGGAGTAAAAGTTTTATCAAGCTCATCTGAAAGTCAACAACGAGAGCAGAACTTTCTCCCCTCCCACACTGTTCTCTCTGCTCAGCTCTCACCTCTCCCACCCAATAGTAAATTATTTCTGGAGTGTTAGAAAGATGCAAAAAGATGTAGCCGAGGGCAACAGAAACGTCAGACAATTGGCATCAAGGCTGCAGACTCCCACGCCAAAAAGGGTTTTCATCATAAAGCAATATGTCATTAGCATGCGCTCAAAAGCACAAGTTACGCCATCTGATACAGGAGTGCAGACGGCTTTGGTGCATTTTCCTAACAGCTCTTTTTCTGAAATTGGTTTCATTTATGGAGCTGTAAAGCTTTCACAATCCCAGTGCGTGCGCACACACACACACACACTCACACACACACACACACACACACACACACACACACACTTGGATTATGGAGTTCTAATTAATTCTAGTTCAAACTCCTGGGCTCCAATTTGTTCTGTCCACCAGAGAAGGTTCCACACACCCAAGTTTGATTGGTGTTTTCTGTCTCTGCGACTGTGTCATTTAAGCCTTTGAAAGAGGTCTCATTAATTTACCTATTTCTTTTGTAAAAGGAGACTAAAGAGGGAACTGCATGTGTTATCCAACAACATCCTGCTTCTCTAGACATTTACTTTTGAGAAAGAGGACAACTCAATTCACTACCTTCAGGCAGAAATGTAATTATTTAGCAAGTTTTGCTGTAGCTGCTGCACAAACATTCAGTCCTGCCAAAATAGTTGAAGACAGGTGTTTTACTGGTAATATTCAAATGTCACAGTGCGTAATTCTGCCTTTTTGTGAGTAGGTATTATAAGCGTTGTAAAGATTAACCCATAGTAGATGGAATCCAATTTAAATGTTATAGCTGTAATTACTTTGATAACAAAGACAGATGATTTTCTGATACATAAAATCTCCGAAGAGAAAGACGGTATGCTGTTTTGTTCTAATGACTATATTTCTGTAATTTGCTTCTTTTTATAATTAAGTGAGTTTCAGTAAAACGGGGAGGCTAAGAGACTTAGACAAAGAAATCAACCATTTTATTGCGGGAGACCTTGTTCCCATGAATCCCATAACGTCTCATTTGAATAAAAGAGTAAGAGCCCACGGAGAAGGCATATTGAATTTCCTCACAATTACGTGACTGTGTGGCCCTGCCAGCTATTAGTGCACCGTAGGGGGATATCTGCATTGTGCTCTGTGATCTGCAGGTCTGTCACAGAGCTGCCTCAAAGAGAAACAAGCTCAATAACGTTCACTTCTTTCTTTCTTTCTTTTCCACTCTAAGAGTTAAGGGTGAATGTGTTGTGATACTGCAAGTCCAAAGACTTTTATGTTAAAAAAAGAGATGTTCTTAGTTATGACATCTGTTTAAACATCAGAAATTTAGAATTTAAATGATTTGGGAGCGGCTCAAGCAGAGCTGCATTTAAAAGGCTCGCGTGCTTTAACATTACCTTCGCCGCTGTCAGAGAGCTGGTGTGGCGTTGGAGGCCACGGGGTTCACACAGAATTATCCAGTGTGTTGAAGTGGAATAGCAGCGCCTTGAATAAAGCCAGCTGCAGCAGGGTGTTGTAGCTGTCAGGGCAAAGACTGTTTCACTGATGCTGCTGGAGGGCTTGTTTGTGTTCGCTGCTTTACATTTTCCCCGCTGTGACGTTGACAGTGACTCACACTATCATTACAGACTCTGTGGAATGAGCATCCGCATGACCCGGGAAGCTGTGGCTGTGCGGACATGTGGACGGTCACGTTTGCCATCTTCTTTGCCCGTGTTTTAATGTGACTGTTGTTTTCAGGTCGATCACGAACGTGTCTGCCAGATGAAAACAAATGCCAGTTTGTACAAGCACGACCCCCAGACGTCTCAAGCATTTACTTTTCTTAAGCACTTAAAAGTGGAGTGGGTGATGTTTTCAACTGCATCCTTTATTGTATTTTTTTTAACTGTTTATAAGTTTTAACTGTTTTAAGTCCATCCATCCATCCATCCATCCATCCATCCATCCATCCATCCATCCATCCATCCATCCATCCATCCATCCATCCATCCATCCATCTTCATCCGCTGAGTCTGAGCAGAGATGCCCAGACCTCCCTCATCCCAGACACTTCCCAGGCGTTCCCAGGCCAGCCGAGAGACATAGTCTCTCCCGCGCAGTCCCGGATAAGCGGATAAAGATGGATGGATGGACTAACCGAACTGATATTTTTTTACCTAAAAAAAAAAGAATAGTTTCTTTTTATATAAGTGGAAGATTTAAGTGTTTGCAGTTGAAAACCTTGAAAATACTTACAAAAGATAAAGATGTACCATTAGTGAGCCAACTGATAATTTCTGTAAAATCTAAAAAAATAGTAAAAGTGACTGCGTCACCTCAACATATTCTGTGTTATTAAATTTTTGGCATTAGTGCAATGATGTACAATATATCAATATTAACTCTACCAAATCTCCATTCTGTAATTCATCTTTTATTGGTAATAATGTTCTTTATGCTGCGGTCTCAACTGACAGAGGTTTTCTCATCAAGTATTGGATTAATGCATCAAATGTTGATTTCCAGATGACTCTCTTCCTGGAACCTTTTATTGCATTTTTATTATCACACCGATGCGGAGGTCTTTTGAATAAAAGGATTGTATTTTCACAGTCTCATATGAGTTGCCTCAGAGGTGAAGGCCTTAATGAAATTTACACATTCTCGGCAGAATATTCATGACCACATCAGGAGCTCCATGTCTAAATCAATACAACACTGAAACTCTGAGAAGACATAGAAATGAGCCTATTTACTTCATTTACTGCCATTCAGCTCTATTTTTCCTAGTTTGTGTGAGACTATGGATGTAAAAAATTCACTTTGCATCTACATGTTTTTCCCCCTGTGTCCATCATCCTCATCCCATCCTCCTACGTCTCGTTTATATACCCCCACCCAAAATCCTGCCCCTCCACCTCTCCATCAACACGTCTGTACAAAGCTAAACTGTCTGCTTTGGAGAGCAGCAACTGCATGTGCAGGACGCCGTGCAACACGACCCGCTACAACAAAGAGTTATCCATGGTCAAAATCCCCAGCAAGACGTCAGCACGCTACCTGCAGAAGAAGTTCAACAAGTCTGAGAAGTACATCTCGTGAGTACACGGCTTTTCTTCGTATTCTTCATATTACGTTGCTGCCGGGCCTTCGTCATGTATCTCCAGTACCACAGTGATGACTTTCTTTGAAATCATTTAAATTAGAAATTGAGGGTACTGCCTGTAATGTTATAACAATTAACATGAACTGTAATTAAAGTCTATCTACTTAAAAAAATGTTGTTCTCGGGATATAATCTTCACTAATGTTCTTGGGGGAGATATTTTTTTTTCCATTCAGATGTATTTTCCTGAATATTTTTAGTCAAACCCAGACTTACTGTACACAAGCAGCTTCTCAGTGAGGTCGTCTCATATTACTAAAATGTGTAAATATTCAGATTTAATGACAGGCATTTAAAAATGTGCAGCTTCTGCAGGTTTTAAAGGTAGGGTAAGTCATTCTGCGTTGGTTAATACTTCATAAGTAAAAGGTGTCCTCCTTGCAGAGACAACATCTTGGTGCTGGATGTTTTCTTCGAAGCTTTGAACTACGAGACCATTGAGCAGAAGAAAGCTTATGAAGTAGCAGGTTTGCTGGGTAGGTTTTTCTCACAACCTGGATTTTTCTTAAAGAGAAGATCATTTAAAGACACCTGATCAAATACTTAAAACCACTTTGACAATGTTCTTACAAAATGTTTTGAAAAATTATGCTGAAGACTTAGTCTGCTTTTTTAAGTTATATATATATATATATATATATGTGTGTGTGCGTGTGTGTGTGTACACAAATATAAAATGTGTGTAAGAATGAACAGCTGTCTCACAGAGCTCACCTGAACACCAGTCAGGAGAGACAGATGTGTGATGTCTGTCAAACGTTTCAGATACTGTACAATAAAAACAAAAAAGTGACACAATACTAATGTCACTTCACTATGTAAAATAACTTATATTAAATATGTTTAAAGAAATAGTTTTAAGTGAACATAAAGGGTTGCTGTATTTTTTTTTTTAGATCTGCTTTGATCGGATATACAATACATAAGTAAACAGTAATACTCCAAGGCCAAGAAAGAGAGCTGAGATGAGCTGAGCTTTGGCAGATGCCTTGTCTTTTCCTGTGTAAACTGCTGATAGACGTTGTTCTGGCAAACACAAATTTGAACTTTTGTTTTGAGACCCGCCAGTATCGACTGTCAGTGCTTTAACCTGCAGTGCAGTTTTTTCTCTACTTCAAACTTTAGACTCTGGATCCATCTCTGCAGCAGGACTCTGCTGCTTAACATGCTTAACATATTTCGCAGTACTCAGACACCTCTCTGTCTCTGTCTGTCTGAGCTTCTCATCTGGGGCCACACGTTCAACATAGATGAGGAACCAACAGGCCTTTTCAGGAAGAACACTTTCTTCGCGTCCTCGCTCTTCTCTTTGGTGACTGTCTCTGCATCTTTCAGGTGATATTGGAGGTCAGATGGGTTTGTTCATCGGAGCCAGCATCCTCACCATCTTGGAGCTGTTTGACTATGCTTACGAGGTTAGTTTCCATCATACCCCAGCAGATGCTTTTTTTTGTCCATCTGCTTTATTTTGCATTTTCAAGTTTCATCAAAAGCATGTCATAATTTCTAAATATTAATAGACCAAAACAGGGATACTTCACATTTTCTTTGGCGGTTATAGTTTCTGAAACCTTTTTTTTTTGTAAAGCACTGCATGACCACAACAAAACAGACACATTACTGGTCCAAAGAGCAGATAATAGGCTGCAGAATCCTTCGAGCTGACTGAGAAGAGCTGCCAGTAATTTTCACCTCCGTGTGCTGCTTTCAGCTCCACAGGCTTCTGATAAGCACATGACAGTCTTTAACTCCCTCAGGGTTTCAACTATGCAGATGAAGAGAAGCCTGTCAAAGTTATTATATATATATGTTATGGTATTGACCATAATTGGGATAAGAAACCGTCATGTTACCAACCTAGGCAGTTTCCAAGCCATTTCGACGAGTTTTTTAGCTGAAATTATTGTAATTAGATGGTTCATTTTCTTAAATGCCACCTAAGTATGTTTAATTTGTAGTGTAATTTCCCCTTACAGTCAGTAATTACACAAAAAAAAAAAATCAAGACCCTCTTTTACAAGCAGATTGAAAGCTTTCAGACTTATTTTCTGGTCTGCAGGTGGTAAAGGAGAGACTGCTGGACTTACTGACCAGAGAAGAGGAGGAGGAGAGTCATGGAGAGGATGTGGTGAGAGCTTGTATTTTTTTCTCTTTTATCACCCATTTTCTTCACTGAAAGCTCTGTCTGAATGCAGTACGTGGATTCAGTC
The DNA here is from genome assembly GCA_014839995.1 of Xenentodon cancila. Lineage (NCBI taxonomy): Eukaryota > Metazoa > Chordata > Actinopteri > Beloniformes > Belonidae > Xenentodon > Xenentodon cancila. Next base: position 5,522,203 of record CM026214.1, on the reverse strand, counting down.
TGACAAAAAAAGGCCAGTTCGGCCTGAAGATCTCTGCTCCTGCTGCTGAATTATCTGTGAAAGCAGCAGCAGCAGCAACTGAACTGGATGAACCAATGCCGCTTGAATAAATACATACGTGAACCTCAAATCTAATTGAAATCAGCAAAACTAAAAGCAAGAACGTAAGGACGAGGTCGGTGAAGGTGGAGGCTGTGAAGATGACCTAAATGTATCATTGCTGGATAGAAAGTTGCATGGATGTGATTAAAGTTGACCAAGGGAGTTTTAACTCTCTACAACTCAACATCTTGTTTTTATTAGACACATATGTGTGTCCCTCCTGCAACCTCATTTCATCCTAGTAGTGTTTCAGAAGCAGAGTATATCGTCTGCCCAGCCAGACAATCACATTCATTTGGGATAAATAACATTTCTGTTGTAGGTATGAATTTGGTCACTCATCTTATCCTCTCTGGTGTCTTCTAAAAAACAGAAACTTGGTTTATTTGTGCATCGCCTTATGTCTCCAAGCTGCTGAGCCTCACTTTGTCTGTGGTTAAAATTCAAGATTCAAAGTTTATTGTCGTATTGTCCCTCAAGAACGAAACTTTCTTTGGTGCCAAAAACTATAGTCTTAAAATTATTTTTTAAAAGATAGCATGTAAAACAGAAACATAAACTAAGCAAGGATTATAAATATGCAGATAAAAACAGAGCTGTGTGTATTGTACAAATTTAGCTGCATGTTCAATAGGTAGCGGTCGATAGCAGTGGGATCAGGATGCTGGTCAGGATGTTGTAGAAGTTGGTGAGGACATGCATACTGTCCCTGCCTCCTCAGGTAACAGTAACCGTTGAGCTCTCTTGACCAGCATCCAGGTGAGGTCTTCACTGATGTAGACACCCAGGTATTTCAGTTCAGGCCCCGGGATGAACAGTGGTCAATGAAGTCTTCTCTCCTTCCTCCTGTCTGCTATTATCTCATTCATCTTGTCTGCGTTGAGGGTGCGGTAGATGTCCTCACACTAAGACATCAGACTGGCCGACCCATAAGTCGCTTCGTCCCTGCCAGTGATGCGTCCTGTCACTGCGGTGCCGTCTGCGAACTTCAGGATGATGTAACCTTGTGGGAGGCTACGCAGTCATGTGGGAACAGGGTGTAGAGGATGGGGCTGAGGACGCATCCCTGAGGAGTGCCTGTGTTCGTAATAAATGCACAAATGCTAAATGGTCTTTTTTTTTTTCAGAAAAATGCAGATTGTGCCTGACAGTGCCAGTTCTGTTAAGTTTAAATGAAAATCCTCTGGTTTGAGTTGTTTTTGTACAGTTCAGATTGTTTTCTTTCTTCTCTTTGAAAAGTTGTCTTTGGTCCGGTTAATTGAACACTTCACTTTCTCTGTGAAATGTTTCCCCTGAACACAAGTCAAAGCATCCTTCACAGTTGGAAAATGTTCTTATCATGGATTTTATCATTTGCAAACTTAAACGCAGAACTGTGTTGCAAGGATGCATGAAAGGTTTTTACCCGACCAAACGTCCTTTATCATATTTGCTCTTATGCCTCTTCACACTGGAACAGGTCACCACCACCCCACAGTCAGCATCCTCAGTGCCTTTTACATCCAAATAAAGGCTTTTTCCCAGCCTTGTGTCCTCTTCTGTGGCTTTTATTTGGCAATTCATAATTATGGTATGAAGTGAAGAAGCATTTACAGAGAAACAGCTTGTCCTGGTTCGTGAGGAGGCCAAGCAGTTGGTTTGCTCTGCCTGTATGTGCATTCTGGCTTTGACACTTTATAGCTTTAAAGTGCTTCATGTTCTTATTTTTTCTTTTTTTTTTCCCAGAGTTCCTGTGACCCGGTGGCAAACCACTCTGAATCTATCAGCCACACTGTGACAGTTCCCCTTCAGACGACGCTGGGCACCCTGGAGGAGATTGCCTGCTGAAGCCTCCCCACCCACCGCCCTCCCTCACCTCGGAGCCGAACACGTCCAACAGCTGCCTCTACCAGGTCGCGCTTCACATCCTTCGTTACGGCATCCTGAAAGACGTTGGCGGGGGAGGAGGCGGGGACAGGAGCAGGGGCCGGTCTGAGGACAGTGCTCCGCTCTGTCACACCCCTCTATTTGAGGCACTAATGGGGATTAAGGAGCTGTCAGCTGGACTTATCGGCACTCTCTGTCACCCTGCCGTGTACTCTAGGGTGGCCTCTGCTGTGCCAGACCGTCAGTGGGGTCTCCACACAGAAAATCAAAGACTGGGTGGGGAGACTTCCTGTTAGGGGGTCTCATCTCTGTGCAGTATGTCTATGTAACAAACACATTCATACGTCGCTCACTGCCAAATAAACAGAAATTAGTTGGTCTCCAAACTGCATGCATCAATTTATCTTGATCTCTGTGCTGATGCATACGCTGGACTGCAGAGTTGCTTTACTGTATGTGTGTGCCATTCGTCTCTCTATCTGCAAGACAGGCCTTTACGAGGTGAGATGTCAACCTTCGAATGTACAGATTGAACAAATGGTCGTCAGAATCGTTGTTCAGGTGTGACCAATCGGTCTTCTCTAATGAACCGTTAATCATTTCCCAGATAATTGTCACAAGGGTGGAATGGGTTGATGGTGGATGAGCATTACTGAGAGAAAAAATACTATATTTTGCTTTGTTTAAAGAAAACAAAGCGGAATCTGAAAAATTTGCACCCCACGTTTGCGTCATTTATTTCTTCACCAGCCGCTTTAATTGTATAAATAGAGGGCAGGTTTGCAATGTGACTGCTGCTGTGCAAAGCTCTTACTTACTGACATCTTTAAAGAGATGTCGTACCCTTACGGTTAACTCATCGGAGCACGAAGCTGAGAGAGATGAGCTCTGAATTTATCTGTCTGCCAAACAACAAGCCATTTACACAATTGGGGTTTTTGTTAAAACGATTAAAACTGCCTGGGTGATATTTTGGATCGCTATAGTGATTTTTATCTGTTGTTTTGTCCTCCACCCAAAGAAGTCCCCAGGCTTGACCATTTTAAACCATTTAAATCATTTTTAAATGGTTACAAAAGCACCACGAGGAGCCGTTCTGCTGTGTTATGCTGTGAATAATTGTGTTTATTTATTTTTTTTCCTTAGTCATAAAACGGGTACCGTGCAGACACACCTGAGGCTGATCTCATTTATAAGAACTTTGGGGAAACATCTACTCTAGAGATGAAAACATATCAGTCACATTTTTATCAAAGTTGCTCAATCTGCAGCACTCAGTATGTTATGTAACAAGCAGTAGCATTTTGGATTAGTTGAATGTCAAGTTAAAAATGAAGGGCACACTCTGTGACAAGCACCAGACGTCCTCTTCGGGACTGAACCTTCAGTGTCCTCAGATACATATACAGTATATGGCTTTACACCAAAAGCTTCTGTGAGACTTTGTAGAAGATTTCGTGTTTTTGAGTTGTCCACGATCATCCGAGCATGGTCTTTGTCATCATGGTAGTGTACATCACAGGTAGGAATGAATTCAAATGTTTCGTGAGACTGTTTGAATTATGATTTCCCATCTGTGGCTCAACCTGCTGTCTCCGTGTTTTTGGCTCATGTTGTGGCTTTTGACGAACGCAGTCCTCGGCCGGCCTTCGGGGATGAGAGACGAATGCGTCTCTCTTCTCTAGCTGGCAACGACTCTGACTGTTTCCTCTCTCTCTCTCTCTCTCTACACTTTGGCTTCAGTTGGTACAACAACGTTTTCTCATTTTGTGATGCAGCATACAGTGTGTGTTTTTAATGTGAAATGATTAAACAAAACGGTTGTTTTGCAGTAGTTGGTGTGCTGTTGTGATTAATATATCTTTATTTTTATATTTACCATCCTGTAAAGGTTTGCACTCTATCTTTTAATACTTTTTTTCTTTGTTTTTTTTCTATAAAAACATAATAAAATCACCTGATTGTCGAGGGTTTAACCAAGTACAATCTCAGAGATCAACATATAACATTTTTCACAGTCCTGTTGGTGGTTTAATGAAAAAAGAAGCCAAAAAGAAAAAAAAAAATCCCCTGTGCAGTTACAAGTCCCTCCTCACTGAGTCAGTTGGTGTTTGTGACAGTTTACTGGTCTGGAGCATTCAGTTGCAGATTAACACAATGCTATAAGGGAAAGATATAAGCAATAGTGTGAGAAGCAATCTTTGCTGTACATAAATGGGGAAAGGGTTAAAAAAAAAGAAACCATTTCAAAACAATCTTGTGTTTCTTTTACAATAAAATGTATTGTTATAGTTGAATAGCAAAATTTGGAGATGAGTGAACAAGTATGTTTAGAAAGGTAGCTAAGAGAAAACCTCAACTTTTCTTTAAACAAACCACAAGACTCGCTAAGGTAAAGTACATTTGTAGGAACCAAAGTACCATGTGGTCATCAAGTCCACCATGAACTCGTGTGTGTGTGTGTGTGTGTGTGTGTGTGTGTGTGTGTGTGTGTGTGTGTTTGAGAGCGAAATGTGAGACTATTTGTCGAGCAGCTAAAACATCGTCAAAATGAAATCAATCAACAGAACGGTGTCCCGACTACACCAGCAAATCTGCATCGGAATTTCTGAAAATAAAATATTTTAGGTTTTGGTGTGGCCTATATGTCGAAGTCTAGACCGTGGCTAGATGCCGTGGCAGGATCGTTAGAGAGCTGTGTGTGTGTGAGCTCATGTCTGAAAACCTCAATGACCTGAAGGAATGTTGGAAAGATCAATGGACCAAAATTCCTCCAAAACCGTGTGAGACTGACACTTTCAGAAAATAATAAATTCACGTTGCCAGGGGTGGATCTTCAAGGTCTTAGCTGATGGGGGTACTTATTATTGATTAGATTCCCCCCCGTTAAAGCGGCATATTTGATGAAAAGAAAAAATGGCCATTGAAAACAAATAACTGTTCATCTGCAGCTGTAGTAAAATGCACTACATTCAGATTAGTTTTACTATATTTTTACACAAAAACAATATAGGATACAACCTTTGACATGACATAAAATCCACCACAAAACAGTAGAAAGGCTGCATTTTACAATCAAGACATGCCTCTTCTCTTCCCCCTTTTTCCTTTGCAGCTTCACTTTTCCTGTGAATTTACAAGAAATATCAAAACACAAGTTCATTTGTGCGACTTTTAAAGCTCATCAGAGCAAATCAGTTTCTTGCCTCCTCTGTCCTCGTTTCCTTCGAGTTCATTTTATGGATTTAACCAAGGAGGGTGGAGAGGAAGGATTTAAGACCTTCAGGAGCAGTAAGGACACAGTTTTGTTTGTAGAATAAAAAGCTTTCTGATTCTGCAAAATCCTCATCAAAATGTCATGATCCCAAAATGTTCATAGAAATGAGGTGGTTGAGAAGCGTTACGACCCAGCAAAAAATCAAGACTAAGCAAAAATACTGGTTTTATTTTTATGCTTAAAGGAAAGGATGCAATCCAGTGATAAGCACAGTGAGTTATTGCAGAAAGAGTGTCGAACTCCTGTGCAGTTCTCCCCAGGCATGACGAAGGGGGAGCGCAACACGGGTAAAATCTTTATCTGAAAATAACGGGAGAAGACATGCAGACATGCAGGACCACCACAGTCACTTCAAATTCATATTTAAGGTCAACAAGACTCTTTTTCTAAATTTCATGAGTATCCCGTCGGATTTTAAATATTTAACTAAGACCGTACCAAAGTGGTGGGCCAACTCTGCGGTGCCGTTAGAATACGAAAACCGACAAATAACGGGACTGCCGCAGGACATGTTGGACTTGGAACTACTTATATAAGAAGGTAAAGCTCAGCAGACTTTTGTCTTTGTTCGCATTTTCTTCTAAAGTTTCTGTTTGGGGAGCAATAAGCAGACAGGGGAACCGTGGTCCACATGATGGTCAGAGTGAGGAAATCTGGGAACGTGTATGCAGTTGAAGACGTGGCTGCAGCTGGTGACACTAGACCACCATCCAACTTCAGTATGTACACTCCTAAGTGACAAGAAGAATGGTTAAAATCCAGAGGGCGGCTTTTCTTTAAAAACAAAACCTGTGTTTTGATTCTGTCCTGTGTGATGTGTGTTAATAATGCAGTTCTTCACGAGAGCTGGCGCTCCATGCATTATTGATACGTACATACAAACACACTGCAAACACCTTTTCCATCTCTAAAACTGCTATTTATAACTGAAGGATGTTCTTCATGTCATACAAGCATTATTCGAGCAGTTTGTGCTTCACCTTCTCAGGCTCAAAAAGTGTCTAATGTGACTGGAAGAGCACCAGTACCACGGTTCTGCTGGTGTTACATGTCCTCATTAATGAGTCTTGGAGATGAGAGAGTATGTGAAGCTCATTCTGATTTTCTGGCAACAGATGAATCAAATCATGTGTTGCTTTAGGCATCAGAATTTGTTTTTAAGTATCTTAGAAAGATTCTGCTTTCCTTTTTTAATAAAGTAGTCAATTAAGTCCACTTTTACGCGGGTTTCTGCCCTTGACTCCATCTAAAAGCAAATGAAGTAAGGTTCATTCTGTGTTCATCCGTGATCAGCCGTCCTTGATGATATCGTTCTTAAAGCTGTTGCAATTTTTGGCTATCATTTGTGATTAAAAAGAGGGTTTTTTTCTTCCTCTAAAGGGTCCTTTGCTCTGAATTTATTATCATCTGTTACTTTTTTTCATTCAACCAGTCAGCTGTATAATGTGTTGATCAGTGTCTGAGTTCCACATGCAGACAGCTTCTATGTGTTGCTTTTATACTCATTTCCAGATTGAACATTAGTGGAAATTAGGCTTGTCCATGTGCACAGAATAAACAGATCACTGATATCTAAATATGTAAAGATATTACAAATAAACATACAGATTCATAGCTGTATCTGCCACAGCTCTACCCATTTCTGTTTTTTAGTCGCAACTGCCTTTCAGGAAAGATGGTTCTTGGAGCGAGCTTCAGTGAGAGAGCGTTATCTGCTCCTTCTCCACGGTTTCTTATTAGATTCATTAATTCGCTTTAATGTTGCTTTCCCGCTTTAATTGTTAGTGGAAGAAATCCATAAAGGAGAGAGTTGACATTCAGCTGCTTCACTGTGAGCAGATGAATAATTTTAGTAGTGACTGGCTGCACCAGAAGAGGCATCCTCACAGGGACTTCCAGTTTACTTTAAATTCTCCACAGCAGTTGCATCTTTAAAATAAAAATCTTCACTTTTGTTTACGTACATGTGATATTCTACTTATTGCCGGGGACTTATCTGGGAGCAGGGCTTCAGCTTTGTTGTGGTCGTCATTAAAAATATTTGAAATTAGGCATTCGAAATTGCCTGCAAATTAGCCACAGTGCATCAGCAAGTCATTAAAAATACAGTGATTGCCTTGGTAGAGTTAGAACTCTTTCACAAGGCAAGTTTCATGAGTGGTTAAAAGACTGTGCAAAGGGAATGAGATCAAATTCTCCTTTGCAATGATGTTTTACTTCTGTTAACTGAAGCAAAACAAGAGAAATTTGATAAGTCAATGACAGAAAATGAGCCAAATGTGTGCAGGAGAATGTATTAAATTATATCATCTATACACCCAAATATGGTACATCAAATTTTTAAAATCTTTTTTTCAGTTTTGCAAAAAGAACTTTAGACTGCAAAAATGTCCTGTCAAAATAAAGGCCAACATTTGTAAATATTATCCTGCTTGTGTGCAAAAAAAGACAACTGGGTGTGAGTGCTCAGTGTTTTACTCAGTGTTTAATTCAGTGTTTTATTCAGTGTTTTACTCAGTGTTTTACTCAGTGTTTTACTCAGTGTTTAATTCAGTGTTTTATTCAGTGTTTTACTCAGTGTTTTACTCAGTGTTTTACTCAGTGTTTCTCTAAATTAAGTGACCCTGCTGCACTGTCTTTATTGCACATTATATCTTGAAATAATGTCAAGGACATTAATGAGAAACAAGAGTAGTTTGGATGGGGGCGGTGTCAGAAAGACTGTGTTAAGTTAGTTAAGACCACAATAAAGAGAACTAGAGGAACCGTCTGTAACGTGAAGAAGCACTGGATAATCCATCTATGAAGAAAACAAGTCAACCAACATATCAAAATGTTAATTGTGATTACTCTCAAAGGCTTGAAACCAGGCAGCTAGATTATCTTTTGTTCTTGAAAATGTTTTACCTTCTGTCCTGAAGACTTTGTCAGTTCAAGCCTTTGAGAGTCACCATGGACTGGATGACACCCAGAGTTTCAATTAGTCAGAGCTGCATGGTGGGTCAAAAGCAAATATGGGTTTATAACCAATGTCAGAGAAATGGGTGGGTATCCCTGACACAACACACACCACTAGTGTTGTGAGAAGGATGAGAAACCAGCCAGAAGTCATGTCTCAGTTACATAAGTGGAATGTATTGGGAGGAGGATGGTGCTGAGATTGTGCATGACTAAAGACCCTGGGGTTTACTTAATAGCAATATGCACTCAAATGGTAGTGGAGTTGAGCTGACTGGCCAACTCCACCCCCTAAATCCAGCTGCTATGAATATACAAGTACAGACTTGGCTGAGTTTTCAAAAATATGTTGCAAACATTTCATTAAGATCTCAAAAAATTGTCAACCTTTGATTTAAAAAAAAAAAAAGGTCATAATACACTCTATTGCCAAAAGTATTTCCTCACCCATCCAAATAATCAGAATCAGGTGTTCCAATCACGTCCGTGGCCACAGGTGTATAAAATCAAGCACCTCGGCATGAAGACTGTTTTTACAACTTTTTGTGAAAGAACGGGTCGCTCTCAGGAGCTCAGTGAATTCCAGCGTGCAATTGTGACAAGATGCCACCTGTGCAACAAATCCAGTCGTGAAATTTCCTCGCTCCTAAATATTCCACAGTCAACTGTCAGCTGTATTATAAGAACACAGAAGTGTTTGGGAAGGACAGCCACTTAGCCACAAAGCGGTAGGCCACATAAACTGACGGAGCGTGGTCAGGGGATGCTGAGGTGCATAATGCGAAGTGGTCGGAAACTTTCTGCAGAGTCAATTGCTGCAGACCTCCAAACTTCATGTGGCCTTCAGATGGAGTGGGTTTCAATAGGCGAGCAGCTGCATCCAAGCCATATATCACCAAGTACAATGCAAAGGGTGGGATGCAGTGGTGTAAAGCACATCGCCACTGGACTCTAGACCAGTAGAGATGGCTTCTCTGGAGTGACGAATCGTGCCTCACCATCTGGCAATCTGATGGACGAGTCTGGGTTTGGCGGTTGCCAGGACTGGAGGTTTGGTGGAGGGGGATTATGGTGTGGGGTTGTTCTTCAGGATCTGGGCTTGGCCCATTAGTTCCAGTGAAAGGAACCCTGAAAGCTTCAGCAGACCAAGACATTTTGGACAATTCCATTCTCACAACTTTGTGGGAACAGTTTGGAGCTGGACCCTTCCTCTTCCAACATGACTGTGCACCAGTGCACAAAGCAAACGTCCATGAAGACCTGGATCACAGAGTCTGGTGTGGATGAACTTGACTGGCCTGCCCAAAGTCCTGACCTCAACCCGATAGAACACCTTTGGGATAAATTAGAGTGGAGACTGAGAGCCAGACCTTCTGGTCCAACATCAGTGTAACGTCACAAATGCACTTCTGGAAGAATGGTCAAAAATTCCCATAAACACTCCTAAACATTGTGGACAGCCTTCCCAGAAGAGTTGAAGCTGTTATAGCTGCAATGGGTGGACCAATGTCATATTGACCCCTACAGATTAGGAATGGGATGTCACTTAGTTATATGCGAGTCAAGGCAGGTGAGTGAATACTGTTGGCCATAAAGTGTACATCTGCTCTGAAAATGTAGACATACAAATCTAAAAAAGAGCAAATATAGCTGAAAATGTATAATTGAAGAAGCTGTCTGCAGTCCCAATATCTGAATGCAGAGGAGCCTCTGGTGCCGTCGATCCACAGTAACAAACATCCATGCAGCGCTGTTAGAATCTGCATGATGGCGCTGCATGAAAGCTGCAGAGGAGGAGACCAAGCTGCTTGTCACTCTGTATCTGTCTTGTTCTGCTAATTGATGCATTTGTGGGATGCAGACAAAAATCACTTGGCCTCTTCAATGTGTTTCAAGCAAACAGGCAAGCTAAAGTTACCCCCTGATAGCAGCTGAAACATGACAGAGCTCAGCTAACGTGGCTAACTGAAGCTGACACATGCTGCAGCTGCTGTCATCGCTGCTGCGCCGCCAAACATCAAAAACATTGTACCTTAACGGCCGTGAACCCTGTATCTCCTCTACGGTGTGATGAATGCATACACCATACCACAAATATTCATTAAGTCTGTATATTTTAGGTACAAACACCACCTGGTTAGGTTTGTGTCTTACAGTGACCATAGTGGAAATAAACAGTGAACATACAGAATATAAAAATCTGTGGAAAACTGCAGTCTCCTGGAGATCAATATTGTGTTTTCCCTCCACGAGTCAATAGTCACATTTAAGAAGCTAGAACTTAAGGAAAATAGACTGATTTTATAGAATTGATGGAATATCGAGTAGCAGCAGATTAGATTTTCTACTGATGAGGAAGACTGATTTATTGCAAAAACCTCTCAGCTCTGCTGCAAAATGTAACTTGTGAAGTCTAAATATTTATCATATGATAGGCAGGTTATAATTACTTTCATTATATAGTGTATATATTCAGTTTAGGAACCTATTTGAAAAGGTTAAAGGAGATGAATATAAATTTAATAAATTTGGTTTGGGGCCAAAAAGAACCTTTAAAGCTAATTTTACCAATGAAAGACAAATCAGTCCTTCAGTTTCTTGTAGTTTTGTGAGTTCAAAGTAAGTTTTTCACTCATCTGTGTCTGGAAAGAATGAGAAGAAAGCATTTAATTTTTAAATTTAAACTAATCTCAACCAGAATAGTTCAAATCCACAGGTCACCCACTATCATTTTTAAATTTTTGTTGTGGTTTAATTACACATTTTGGATTTCTCCAAATTGACCTAAAATGGTAAAAGGAATGATTAAGTGATCTGCACGACCCAACTATACATCTACCAGAGTCCTGCAGAGAGAAACCTGCCCACAGAAGACCATCACAATATCCAGTCCCTTGTCATCACCCATAAATAGGGACAATATGTACATTAAAAGAGAGAGACAAAGAATCCAGCTGGATGTGAAGCCAGCGTGATTTTGTCATTTGAGGACTCCCAAATAATGAGGCATGTCTCTTCGGTCCACTCATTGTGAAATTGCATCAGCAGTGCAACCTACACTGGAGAACTAAATTAAAGTGCAGAACCACTGTGAGAAGAAGAGACCTTTTATTTCTTCCTGTGTGAGTCACGGACAAAGTGTGGAACAAGGTTGTTTTTTTTTAAATGTTTTTTATTTAAATCTCACTTAACTGTGGCTTTTTCCACCCTTATCTGTAGAGACCTGGTGAACCCCATGAGGACGGAGCACTTGACCTTGAGATCTGTGATTAACATGTACAAATTTGAACTCACCAGAGCAAAACTGAAAACATAATTGCATTTTAAAGTGAAAGAAAACACTGCGTTCAAACAGCTGTTGACGTCATCGTAGAGTTTGATCTGTTTAGGTATTAGAGAGTCTGAGATGGCATCTTTCATTTAAAGCATATTGCACACTGTTATCAGGAGCTCAATCATAATTACGTACCTGTTGACTCTGTTTATTGCTTAAGAGACTTGATAACTAATTTAATCACCAGCCACAGGCTCAACAAGCGACTCTTTTCATGTGTTCCTAACATTCTCCAGGGAAATCAGTGGCATTCGGAGCAGTAAACAGGGCTAATAATCCCTTTATGTGACACATACGTCCTTTCCCAATTTGTCCTCTCAACATTCCTGAGAAGTGCAGGACAATTTTGTAAATGTATGGGGAGTCTGCGTGAACTGTTATAATTATTAAAACAAGGCTGCTGTGCCCCTCATGCCTCACAAAACATCAAGGCCTGATGAGTTAAAGCCCCTCATAAATTCCTTTAAAGAGATTTTACAGGAGGAATGTGCAGCTCGACTTATAAAGTGAAGTGTGCATTGGACCTTGCTCATCTATCCCAGTAAACAAGCCTCCCTGATTTTTACGTTACTTGGCTCATAATGGTTCTGTAAAACTTGGGTTGGTCAGATTAAAAACATAGTGGCACCTTGGTGACCTCCATTGATGTATATAAGGACAGATTTTTCCGCTTTGTCAACATGACTTCTCCGGCTGACTAGCTGAAGTTGTTGTAAACAATGGAGTTGTTGGCACAACATAAAGAAATGGTGTCTCTCTGCACGTAAAGTATTCAGGCTTCACACAGTCAGCTTCATTATAGTCTAATGTGGACCTCTTAAAGCAGTAATAATGGGTATATTTGGTCACCTTCTCAACGTTTGAGGTACCTGTTGTCTCAATCTTAATCTTAATTTTAATCTTTAATCTTTGGATGCCACTGGAATATATCGGCAGCGGAATGTAGTGGACTATAAACTGAGTAGGAGGTGGTTTCTGACAGTTTTAAACAGTCTATACATCCCAAGATTGAGGTAGTCCTTTGTGGCATCTTTGATGCATCAACCAGAGCACTATCTCCAGAATCCTTTACACAATGCTGACAAACACCAAAAGGGCCAATGATGTTGGTTTTGTGATGACTAAGGCAAAATGAGTCCCTCTCCTAAACACACATGTCCGAGGCTTAAACTGTGGAGGTCTGTTTTAGGGGTTTATGCAGCTGAACTAATTTCTTTTAAAAGTACCTTGTGTTTCTGGAGAGACAATAAGGTTCTTTCAAGTAACATCTGGCTAAGACTCAGCACTTCTTTATCTCTGTCAGTAATCACATCACAGAAAATTGTAAGTGCTGTAACCCCGAACAGAGGCAGACGATTCAGCAAATATTGCTCCTGTGCATGAATATGCGACAAACCCCTTTACCATAACTCAACCCAGGTCTGATGGTGATGGCGAACGATACATTCAGAAGTCCAACTATAAGCCAATGTAAGTATTATATGATCATGAGCGGATTCAATGTCTGCAGAGCCTGTGCTTGATTTTGTCAAAGTGAGTCACATCCATTCATTTTTGCAGTCTGCCAAAGAGCCCTGAGGTTAATGTCAAGTCAAAGTATTAATATGGCCTACAAAACCATAGACTTTTTTACAAAACAAAAATAAAACAGAAAGTGAATGTTAACAACTTATTGATCTCTCAATGAATTAAAACAAAACAAACTTGGACCCTAATCTCATCCCTGTCTGTTGACGGAAGAATGTGGGTTAATATGTGGTGAAAAATGGGAACTTCACAAAGTCCAACAGAGCTTAATTTACGTAAAATGTATGTGTGGCTTCTTAGGCTTTCAAAGAAAATAAATATAAAGCACAAACAAAGCACAATCTTTGGATTACCTCGATAACGACACTCCTAAAGACTTCCTGTTAGTGACTTCCTTCATCTGCTTTTTGCAGGTGTCTTTGATTTATCATCTTCCTTCCCCTCACCTCCATTCCTGTCCAAGTGGAAAAGTGATTTTTGGTGCATTTTCATTTACCCTTGTGGTACAAAAGATCTTTGCTGCATCATTAGCTGCTGTTGCGTCTCATCAACAGCAATGGCTATGTTGCTTTTCAGGCTCATAAACTCTTCAAAGAGGTGTACAGACCATTACCTACATGTAAATCTCCTTTTTAACATGTATGTATGTATTTTCATATGTATGTATTTATGTATATGTGTATGTATGTAGCTATGTATGTATTTATTTATTCATGTATCTATATATTTATGTATGTTTGAATGGTTGTATGTATGTATGTATGTTTGTATGTATGTATGTATGTATGTATGTATGTATGTATGTATGTATGTATGTATGTATGTATGTATGTATGTATGTATGTACCTTTGTCTGTATGTATATATGTATGTATGTACCTATGAATGTATGCATATATTATGTATGAATGTATGCATATATTATGTATGCATATATTATGTATGCATGCATTATGTATGCATATATTATGTATGCATGCATTATGTATGCATGCATTATGTATGCATATATTATGTATGCATGCATTATGTATGCATGTATACATATATGTATGCATGTATAAATATATGTATGTATGTACCTATGAATGTATGCATGCATTATGTATGCATGCAATATGTATGCATGCAATATGTATGCATGCATTATGTATGCATGCAATATGTATGCATGCATTATGTAGGCATGCATTATGTATGTATGTATGGATGTATGTATGTATGTATGTATGTATGTATGTGTGTACCATTTGTATGCATGTATATATGTATGTACCTACGTATGTATATAAAAACCTATATATTTATGTATGTATGTATGTATATATGTATGTACCTATGTATGCATGCATGTATGTATGTACCTATGTATGTATATATAAACCTATTTATTTATTATGTATGTATGTATGTATGTATGTATGTATGTATGTATGTATGTATGTATGTATGTATGTATGTACCTATGTATAAATATATAAACCTATGTATGTATGTATGTATGTATGTATGTATGTATGTATGTATGTATGTATGTATGTATGTATGTATGTATGTATGTATGTACCTATGTATGTATGTATGTATGTATGTTCGTGCCTATGTATCCATGTATATATATATATGTACCTATGTTTCTTTTATATAAAAGTATATATTTATGTGTGTGTGTGTATGTATGTATGTGTGTGTGTATGTATGTATGTATGTATGTATGTATGTATGTATGTACCTATGTCTGTATGTATATATGTATGTACCTATGTATGCATGTATATATGTACCTATGTACGTATATATGTGTGAATAAAACTATGTATGTATGTATGTATGTATGTATGTATGTATGTATGTATGTATGTATGTATGTATGTATGTATGTATGTATGTATGTATGTATGTATGTATGTATGTATGTACCTATGCATGCATGTATATATGTATGTAGCTATGTATTCATGTATATATGTATGTACCTATGTATGTATGTATGTATGTATGTATGTATGTATGTATGTATGTATGTATGTATGTATGTATGTATGTATGTATGTATGTATGTATGTATATATGTTCGTACCTATGTATCCATGTATATATATATGTACCTATGTTTTTTATATAAAAGTATATATTTATGTATGTATGTATGTATGTATGTATGTATGTATGTATGTATGTATGCATGCATGTATGTATGTATGTATGTATGTATGTATGTATGTATGTATGTATGTATGTATGTATGTATGTATGTATGTATGTATGTATGTATGTATGTATGTATGTATGTATGTATGTATGTACCTATGCATGCATGTATATATGTATGTAGCTATGTATTCATGTATGTATGTATGTATGTATGTATGTATGTATGTATGTATGTATGTATGTATGTATGTATGTATGTATGTATGTATGTATGTATGTATGTATGTATGTATATATGTATGTACCTATGCATGTTTGTATGTATGTATGTTCGTACCTATGTATCCATGTATATATATATATATATATATATATATATATATATATATATATGTACCTATATTTTTTTTATATAAAAGTATATATTTATGTATGTATGTATGTATGTATGTATGTATGTATGTATGTATGTATGTATGTATGTATGTATGTATGTATGTATGTATGTATGTATGTATGTACCTATGCATGCATGTATATATGTATGTAGCTATGTATTCATGTATATATGTATGTACCTATGTATGTATGTATGTATGTATGTATGTATGTATGTATGTATGTATGTATGTATGTGTGTATGTATGTATGTATATATGTTCGTACCTATGTATCCATGTATATATATATATGTACCTATGTTTTTTATATAAAAGTATATATTTATGTATGTATGTATGTATGTATGTATGTATGTATGTATGTATGTATGTATGTATGTATGTATGTATGTATGTATGTATGTATGCATGCATGCATGTATATATGTATGTACCTATGTTTGCATGTATATATGTATGTACCTATGTTTTTTATATAAAAGTATATATTTATGTATGTATGTATGTATGTATGTATGTATGTATGTATGTATGTATGTATGTATGTATGTATGTATGTATGTATGTATGTATGTATGTATGTATGTATGTATGTATGTATGTATGTATGTATGTATGTATGTATGTATGTATGTATTCATGTATATATGTATGTACCTATGTATGTATGTATGTATGTATGTATGTATGTATGTAAGTATATATACACCTATATATTTATGTATGTCTGTACCTATGTATTTTTTTATGTACCAATATATTTATGTATTTATGTATGTATGTATGTATGCATGCATGCATGTATATATGTATGTACCTATGTTTGCATGTATATATGTATGTATGTATGTATGTATGTATGTATGTATGTATGTATGTATGTATGTATGTATGTATGTATGTATGTATGTATGTATGTATGTATGTATGTATGTATGCATGTATATAGTCAGAGTCAGATTTTTATTTAATTTTAAACACAAAGTGCCAATTAAAAAGAGACAAGAAACAAGTTATGACATGACATTTGTACAACAACAACAATGTATGTATGTACCTATGTATGTGTATATAAAACTATATATTTATGTGTGTATGTATGTATGTATGTATGTATGTATGTATGTATGTATGTATGTATGTATGTATGTATGTACCTATGTATTTATGTATGTACCAATATATTTATGTATTTATGTATGTTTGTATGTATGTATGCATGCATGCATGTATGTATGTATGTATGTATGTATGTATGTATGTATGTATGTATGTATGTATGTATGTATGTATGTATGTATGTATGTATGTATGTATGTATGTATGTATGTATGTATGTATGTATGTATGTACCTATGTTTGCATGTATGTATGTATGTATGTATGTATGTATGTATGTATGTATGTATGTATGTACCTATGCATGCATGTATATATGTATGTAGCTATGTATTCATGTATATATGTATGTACCTATGTATGTATGTATGTATGTATGTATGTATGTATGTATGTATGTATGTATGTATGTATGTATGTATATATGTTCGTACCTATGTATCCATGTATATATATATGTACCTATGTTTTTTATATAAAAGTATATATTTATGTATGTATGTATGTATGTATGTATGTATGTATGTATGTATGTATGTATGTATGTATGTATGTATGCATGTATATAGTCAGAGTCAGATTTTTATTTAATTTTAAACACAAAGTGCCAATTAAAAAGAGACAAGAAACAAGTTATGACATGACATTTGTACAACAACAACAATGTATGTATGTACCTATGTATGTGTATATAAAACTATATATTTATGTGTGTATGTATGTATGTATGTATGTATGTATGTATGTATGTATGTATGTATGTATGTATGTATTTATGTATGTACCAATATATTTATGTATTTATGTATGTTTGTATGTATGTATGCATGCATGTATGTATGTATGTATGTATGTATGTATGTATGTATGTATGTATGTATGTATGTATGTATGTATGTATGTATGTATGTACCTATGTTTGCATGTATGTATGTATGTATGTATGTATGTATGTATGTATGTATGTATGTATGTATGTATGTATGTATGTATGTATGTATGTATGTATGTTCGTACCTATGTATCCATGTATATATATATGTACCTATGTTTTTTTTATAAAAGTATATATTTATGTGTGCATGTATGTATGTATGTATGTATGTATGTATGTATGTATGTATGTATGTATGTATGTATGTATGTATGTATGTATGTATGTATGTATGTATGTATGTATGCAAGTATGTATGTATGTATGTATGTATGTTCGTACCTATGCATGCATGTATATATATGTATGTACCTATGTCTGCATGTATATATGTTCGTACCTATGTATGCATGTATATATGTATGTACCTATGTATGTGTAAATAAAACTATATATTTATGTGTGTATGTACGTATGTATGTATGTATGTATGTATGTATGTATGTATGTATGTATGTATGTATGTATGTATGTATGTACCTATGTTTGCATGCATGTATGTATGTATGTATGTATGTATGTAAGTATGTATGTATGTATGTATGTATGTATGTATGTATGTATGTATGTATGTATGTACCTATGTATCCAAGTATGTATGTATGTATATATGTATGTACCTATGTATGTATGTATGAATGTATGTATGTCTTTATGTATGTATGTATGTTTGTATGTATATGTATGTATATATGTCTGTATGTATATATACACCTATATATTTATATATGTATGTACCTATGTATTTATTTATGTACCAATATATTTATGTATGTATGTATGTATGTATGTATGTATGTATGTATGTATGTATGTATGTATGTATGTATGTATGTATGTATGTATGTATGTATGTGCCTATGTACGTATGTATGTGTGAATAAAACTATGTATGTATGTATGTATGTATGTATGTATGTATGTATGTATGTATGTATGTATGTATGTATGTATGTATGTATGTATGTATGTATGTATGTACCTATGCATGTTTGTATGTATGTATGTTCGTACCTATGTATCCATGTATATATATATATATATATATATATATATATATATATATATATATATATATATATATATATATATATATATATATATATATATATATGTACCTATGTTTTTTTATATAAAAGTATATATTTATGTGTGTATGTATGTATGTATGTATGTATGTATGTATGAATGTATGTATGTATGTATGTATGTATGTATGTATTCATGTATATATGTATGTACCTATGTATGTATGTATGTATGTATGTATGTATGTATGTATGTATGTATGTATGTATGTATGTATGCATGCATGCATGTATATATGTATGTACCTATGTTTGCTTGTATATATGTATGTACCTATGTATGCATGCATGTATGTATGTATGTATGTATGTATGTATGTATGTATGTATGCATGTATATAGTCAGAGTCAGATTTTTATTTAATTTTAAACACAAAGTGCCAATTAAAAAGAGACAAGAAACAAGTTATGACATGACATTTGTACAACAAAAACAATGTATGTATGTACCTATGTATGTGTATATAAAACTATATATTTATGTGTGTATGTATGTATGTATGTATGTATGTATGTATGTATGTATGTATGTATGTACCTATGCATGCTTGTATATATGTATGTACCTATGTATGCATGTATGTATGTATGTATGTATGTATGTATGTATGTATGTATGTATGTATGTATGTATGTATGTATGTATGTATTTGTGTATGTATGTATGTATGTATGTATGTATGTATGTATGTATGTATGTATGTATGTATGTATGTATGTATGTATGTATGTATGTATGTTTGTATGTATGTATGTACCTATGTATTTATTTATGTACCAATATATTTATGTATTTATGTATGCAAGTATGTATGTATGTATGTTCGTGCCTATGCATGCATGTATATATATGTATGTACCTATGTCTGCATGTATATATGTATGTACCTTTGTATGTATGTATGTATGTATGTACGTATGTATGTGTAAATAAAACTATATATGTATGTATGTATGTATGTATGTATGTATGTATGTATGTATGTATGTATGTATGTATGTATGTATGTATGTATGTATGTATGTACCTATGCATGCATGTATATATGTATGTACCTATGTATGCATGTATATATGTATGTACCTTTGTATGTATGCATGTATGTACGTATGTATGTGTAAATAAAACTATATATGTATGTATGTATGTATTTATGTATGTATGTATGTATGTATGTATGTATGTATGTATGTATGTATGTATGTATGTATGTATGTATGTATGTATGTATGTATGTATGTATGTATGTATGTTCGTACCTATGTATCCATGTATATATATATGTACCTATGTTTTTTTTATAAAAGTATATATTTATGTGTGTATGTATGTATGTATGTATGTATGTATGTATGTATGTATGTATGTATGTATGTATGTATGTATGTATGTATGTATGTATGTATGTATGCAAGTATGTATGTATGTATGTATGTATGTATGTATGTTCGTACCTATGCATGCATGTATATATATGTATGTACCTATGTCTGCATGTATATATGTTCGTACCTATGTATGCATGTATATATGTATGTACCTATGTATGTGTAAATAAAACTATATATTTATGTGTGTATGTACGTATGTATGTATGTATGTATGTATGTATGTATGTATGTATGTATGTATGTATGTATGTATGTATGTATGTATGTATGTATGTATGTATGTATGTATGTATGTACCTATGTTTGCATGCATGTATGTATGTATGTATGTATGTATGTATGTATGTATGTATGTATGTATGTATGTATGTATGTATGTATGTATGTATGTATGTATGTATGTATGTATGTATGTATGTATGTATGTATGTACCTATGCATGTTTGTATGTATGTATGTTCGTACCTATGTATCCATGTATATATATATATATATATATATATATATATATATATATATATATATATATATATATATATATATATATATATATATATATGTACCTATGTTTTTTTATATAAAAGTATATATTTATGTGTGTATGTATGTATGTATGTATGTATGTATGTATGAATGTATGTATGTATGTATGTATGTATGTATGTATTCATGTATATATGTATGTACCTATGTATGTATGTATGTATGTATGTATGTATGTATGTATGTATGTATGTATGCATGCATGTATATATGTATGTACCTATGTTTGCTTGTATATATGTATGTACCTATGTATGCATGCATGTATGTATGTATGTATGTATGTATGTATGTATGTATGTATGCATGTATATAGTCAGAGTCAGATTTTTTATTTAATTTTAAACACAAAGTGCCAATTAAAAAGAGACAAGAAACAAGTTATGACATGACATTTGTACAACAAAAACAATGTATGTATGTACCTATGTATGTGTATATAAAACTATATATTTATGTGTGTATGTATGTATGTATGTATGTATGTATGTATGTATGTATGTACCTATGCATGCTTGTATATATGTATGTACCTATGTATGCATGTATGTATGTATGTATGTATGTATGTATGTATGTATGTATGTATGTATGTATGTATGTATGTATGTATGTATTTGTGTATGTATGTATGTATGTATGTATGTATGTATGTATGTATGTATGTATGTATGTATGTATGTATGTATGTATGTATGTATGTTTGTATGTATGTATGTACCTATGTATTTATTTATGTACCAATATATTTATGTATTTATGTATGCAAGTATGTATGTATGTATGTTCGTGCCTATGCATGCATGTATATATATGTATGTACCTATGTCTGCATGTATATATGTATGTACCTTTGTATGTATGTATGTATGTATGTACGTATGTATGTGTAAATAAAACTATATATGTATGTATGTATGTATGTATGTATGTATGTATGTATGTATGTATGTATGTATGTATGTATGTATGTATGTATGTATGTATGTACCTATGCATGCATGTATATATGTATGTACCTATGTATGCATGTATATATGTATGTACCTTTGTATGTATGCATGTATGTACGTATGTATGTGTAAATAAAACTATATATGTATGTATGTATGTATTTATGTATGTATGTATGTATGTATGTATGTATGTATGTATGTATGTATGTATGTATGTATGTATGTATGTATGTATGTATGTATGTATGTATGTATGTATGTATGTTCGTACCTATGTATCCATGTATATATATATGTACCTATGTTTTTTTTATAAAAGTATATATTTATGTGTGTATGTATGTATGTATGTATGTATGTATGTATGTATGTATGTATGTATGTATGTATGTATGTATGTATGTATGTATGTATGTATGCAAGTATGTATGTATGTATGTATGTATGTATGTATGTTCGTACCTATGCATGCATGTATATATATGTATGTACCTATGTCTGCATGTATATATGTTCGTACCTATGTATGCATGTATATATGTATGTACCTATGTATGTGTAAATAAAACTATATATTTATGTGTGTATGTACGTATGTATGTATGTATGTATGTATGTATGTATGTATGTATGTATGTATGTATGTATGTATGTATGTATGTATGTATGTATGTATGTATGTATGTATGTACCTATGTTTGCATGCATGTATGTATGTATGTATGTATGTATGTATGTATGTATGTATGTATGTATGTATGTATGTATGTATGTATGTATGTATGTATGTATGTATGTATGTATGTATGTATGTATGTATGTATGTATGTACCTATGTATCCAAGTATGTATGTATGTATATATGTATGTACCTATGTATGTATGTATGAATGTATGTATGTCTTTATGTATGTATGTATGTTTGTATGTATATGTATGTATATATGTCTGTATGTATATATACACCTATATATTTATATATGTATGTACCTATGTATTTATTTATGTACCAATATATTTATGTATGTATGTATGTATGTATGTATGTATGTATGTATGTATGTATGTATGTATGCAAGTATGTATGTATGTATGTATGTATGTTCGTACCTATGCATGCATGTATATATATGTATGTACCTATGTCTGCATTTATATATGTTCGTACCTATGTATGCATGTATATATGTATGTACCTATGTATGTGTAAATAAAACTATATATTTATGTGTGTATGTACGTATGTATGTATGTATGTATCTATGTTTGCATGCATGCATGTATGTATGTATGTATATATGTATGTACCTATGTATGTATGTATGAATGTATGTATGTCTTTATGTATGTATGTATGTTTGTATGTATATGTATGTATATATGTCTGTATGTATATATACACCTATATATTTATATATGTATGTACCTATGTATTTATTTATGTACCAATATATTTATGTATGTATGTATGTATGTATGTATGTATGTATGTATGTACGCATCCATCCATTATCTATACCCGCTTAATCCGTCTCTGGGTCACGGGGGTCTGTCGGAGCCTATCCCGACGCATATCAGGCGAAAGGCAGGGGTACACCCTGGACAGGTCGCCAGTCTATCCAGGGCCACATACAAACAACCAATCACACTCACATTCACACCTAGGGAGAATTTAGAAAGATCAATTAACCTACACTGCATGTTTTTGGACTGTGGGAGGAAGCCGGAGTACCCGGAGGAAACCCACGCAAGCACGGGGAGAACATGCAAACTCCACACAGAAAGACCCACCGGGCCGGGAATTGAACCGGGAACCTTCTTGCTGTGAGGCAACAGTGCTAACCACTAAGCCACCGTGCTGCCCTGTATGTACGCAATTCAATTTAATTCCATTTTATTTATATAGCGTCTAATACAACATAAGTGCTTTATAGGCGCTTTCCAGAGAACCAAAACATGATCCCCGAACAATTTTTACATAAACAACGACAGGTAACTTTTCCTCCAGTGGGAAAAAAAAACCTTAAGCCCAACAGTGGTAACAAAAAACTAAAAGGTAAGGAACCTTGAGCAGAACCTGGCTCATAAGGGGGGACCCACCTGCCGATGACGAGCCAGGTAGAACAGAAAGTAAAGAGAGAAGAGAGACAAAGACACATCACCAAAGGTACAGGACAAGATACATTAGTATATTTATCCATTAGCAGCAGAACTAGTAGTTGGTGATCCACATAGATGAGGACTGCAGGTCCAGATGCCATTAAATACCCAACAGTGACATCCATACAGGCAGGTTGTGGTAAATACTGGGATGCTCAGAGCGTGGGACTGTAGGTCAGCATGCAGTTTCTGAGGCTCTGGTCTGCAGAACATGCACAGAAGAGAAAAGGAGGGGGTTGGGGGAGCACTCAGTGGATCATGTTGGTGTCCGTCTGCAGTATAGGCCTATAGCAGCATATCTATGTATATGTATATATATATGCAAGGCGAGGCAAGTTTATTTGTATAGCACTAGTCAACATTAGGGTGATCCAAAGTGCTTTATTAGACATTAAAACATCACATAAATAAAAGGCATGATTGAAAAATATAAACAAAAGAAAGAAAGAAAAAGAGGAAAAACGATACACAAAATCAGTGGTTAAAATGTAATCAAGTTTTGAAACTTAAGCTTAAAACAGAGCAGGTGAGGATTTTTTTAAAAACTGAGTGTTTCAGCTGAGATGCAAATATATATATATATATATATATATATATGCCTGTGTGTGTATTTGTTTTCTTTATCAGCAGACAGCACAACTTGTAGGTTAGATGTTCAGGAGAGATATCAAGCAGATGTAAACCTTTGGAGGACCATTGTAGTCATTTGCTGTCTGTCTCATGCATCACTGAGAAATGTGTTTTAGTAGGGGCTGCACCATGACAAAAGTCATTGTGGGAGATAACAGTCTGGTATTCATTGTGTACAGTAGCTACTAGGCGGCACAGATTGGATTAGATGGCCTGATTGTGGAACATCAGATCGCTTCTGTGTGTTATGACCGTGATGCGGAGTTCTGATTCAATAACATGTGGCCTTTATTGGCATCACCCCTAAGAAATATCTGTTTAGAGGCTTGTTATTTCATCCCGTATCTAATGGCACATGTTGAGAGACACAGATCCCTGTGTTTGAAGGCAATTACAGTTGGCATGTTCGGATCATCATTACAAAGCAACTCTGGATTGGAAATGTTCTCATTGCCTCCTTCTGCTAGACGAACCTGTCTGACAGTGGACTTTTGCCATCTAGTGGTGGTGCAGCAGTGCTTTAGACACCACTGCAATAAAGTTCCCACAGTCCTCTCTGAACACTCATGAAAACATTACTCAAACCATCATATTCATCCGGTGACAGAATCAGTTTTTGTTGTAAAACTTAGCACTTTTTTTTTCTCACTTGAGCAAGTACTTGTGAGATTTTCTCTCATATGCTCAAAAGTGCAAAGAGCCAGGATTTATTTTATTATTCATTTTATTTTTGTGCAGTTATTAACCCATTGTCAGCAGTCTTCCATGATTCTGCAAACACTTCCCACCACACGTTGAGTTCAGTCAGATAAATGGATACTAGAGACATCATGTCTCCACATGCCAGTGAGGTGGCGTGGTCAATAAGAGGTTTCCATTTTGAAACAATTAAATATAAAACTAACCTGAGCCATCGGTCAAAATTAATCTTTTGTTCATTCAGTCCAAAAGGAAAGAAAAGAAAACAGCACAATATGCACATTTTGGTTTTCTTACCACAACTCTTTTATTTAACTAAAAAATACCACCAGTACCAGCAATCTCATTCTTCTGGTCATTGCCCGTAGTTCCCAACCATAGATGAGGGTGGCGCTAGAACCCTAAGACCACCAAACTAGATCTCCTCTGTCCCAAGTATGCGCCTGGAAACTCTGTCTATAAAAGTTAGGAACAGAATCTGAGACATCAGGAAGCTCAGTCCATGGACGATTGGCAGACGCAGAAAGAATCCAAATTACTTCAAGCAGTGTGAATAAAACTCCTGATCCTTTTATATAGACCCCGAACCCCCGACAAAGTATCCAGAAGAGCATGATCAAATGATTTCTTTAACCCTTTGATGCACAGCCTGGGTCAAAAGTGACCCAACCAAGTTTTTATCATCTGTATCTGAGCAATAACACAATGTTATGTTTCAGTATTCCAGGTATTCCTCAATTAACTTGTTTTTTGTCATTAAGCATTGTTATTTTATTATTTATCTTCATATTTTTGGAATAAAAATGACATTTTTATTACTACCCACAACATGCACAACATGGGTCAAAAACGACCCACATCTAGTTTCAATGTAATTTCATGTAAGCAAGAGTGTTACTTTGCCATATATTTGAAATATATGTATTTTATTTTTTACGATCACAAATATTGAGTAAATATCATGTTTTTGTTCAGAACTAATCATCATATTTATGTTCTGTTTCTTACTTTATGAACAAGCACAGCTTTTGTATTTCTAAATCAACTTTACTCAGTTGGGTCAGAAATGACCCACCTGCCTTCAATGGGAACCTTTGGAATTTTAGCATGTTTGTCATCAAAAATTTACTGCTGAGATGGTTCTAAGAATGTTGGATGAAGAGCCAGAGGGAATTGGAAATGATTCTGATTCTGAAGTATCTGAGGAGGATGAGGATGATGATCCGACCTATGTGCCACTGCTCCAAACTGGAGATATGGCTGTGTCTTCAAATCCAACTCTCCTAGATGAACAAGACATAGAAACAGGTGACTCATCTGATGATGAGTCCTCAGAAGAGGAAATGCAGACCCAGTCCAATAGACTAAGTAAAAAGCACATGAAGAGCCGCATGGAAGGCCCAGCTACACTTCAAAAGCACATCATAGAGGCAATGAGAAGATGTGGAGTAGAAAAACAACCCACCACCCAACCACAAGAAGACAGGGGCATGGTCAAGAGGAAGAGGTGTGCGATTTGCCCATCTGCAAAAGACCGAAAAGCCAGCAGCTGCTGTTCCCAGTGCAGGAAGCCTGTGTGCAAGGAGCACAAACGTATAGTGGTCATTTGTGATACTTGTGTTGAATCATAAGAACTGAATTGACAATTTGTGCTCTGCAGATGTGATGTTCTCTTCTATTTAATGCTGGTCACATTCACAAGTTCATTTTTAGTTATCTACCAGATGTTACAAAAAAGGTTTCATGTAATAAATGTTGTTTGGCTCAAATCACATCTGAAATAAATATTTAAAGGAAATTATTATTGTAGTATGCATATTCATGTTTTAATTGCACTTAGATTAATGGGTCATTTTTGACCCATGTGTGTAAACTTGATGTAGAATCACAAAAATGACTTTTGTTCATAAGATATGCCAGGTAAAATATAAATAAGGATTTGAGGCAATCAAAAACAAGATTTTTTTAAAGAATACTTGGATTGTTAAATTATAAAATACAGATTTCAAAGGCTGCAGCAAAGAAACACTCAGACAGCATGCAATAACATACGAAACTGATGGGGGTCATTTTTGACCCATAGTGTGCATTAAAAGGGGTGTGCATATGTTGTGCATCAAAGGGTTAAGTCCACAAAACACAGGTGAACTGGTTGTGCAAATTCCAAAATGATCCCTCCAGGAGCCCAACAAAGGTAAAGAGCCAATCTAACACACTGTTCCCCCTTAACCTGACGTTTGATAATCAGCCTCTGCATAGACGCTTCCAGGCAGGTTTAGGAGTGCGAATCCCCTGTAATTGAAACACGCCCTCCGGGCTCCTTTCTTAAAAAGGGGACCATCACCTCAGTCTGACAGTCCAGAGGCACTGCCCCCGATTATACAGAACCCCTCAGTAAAAGTCTTTGGTCTCCACAGTGAAGGACTACAATTGAAAACGGCCTTACTCAAGATTACAATTCCCATTCTGCAAACGTCTGGCCTTTTATGAAGGTAATGCCTACTCAGCCTGCTTATTTAAACATACGACTTGTGATAAGAACAATCCATAATGTAAGAAATCAACCTGGGAAATGATTTCCAATCAGGGATTTCTCACACGCTTACACTCTCAATTGTTAAATGTCATCATAAAATGTGATTATACCTGTCACTGTATTTAAACCGAAAGAAATACTTAACCTTAAAAACCCCAGCTGGTTACGCCAGTTTAATGAATACTTTATGGAGCAATTGAAAAGTATATATGAATCTGCATCTGCTGGCTCTTAACATTTAAATTCCACACAGTTTTATTGATGTTTTGTGCTGATGCAAACGATTTGAGTCCAGAACAGGACTGGCAGACCGCTCTACGTAAAATTAAAAATAAAAACATTTTATAGGAAACCAGTGATTGAAAATAAACTTAAAGACTCTTAGTGCATGTGTAAATCAGAATCTTATTGAAACTTTAGGAGCAAGAGAGCTGGTGTGTGGTCATCTAATAATATCTACTGGAAAAGGTAACGCAATAGTTACCACAAATAAATACATATATATAAATGGAGTAAAAACCTGGTTGCATCTCTAAGAAGGTTGAGAAGTGCTTCATCGACCTCTCACTCTGCAGCTGAGTAATCAATAAACCCATTGGAAACACCGGTGGCTGTTGGTTGCAGCGCAAGAAGATCAAACAGTCAGAGGAAGCAGCAGGCATCATGCTTCATTATTTAAAAAAAAACAGTTTACGCAAGAAATCAAACATCCGCACACAAGAAGACAATATTGCAGGTGAAATCAGATGTTTGCGTTTAGTTTGAACCTCATTTAAGTTGTTTCACAGCAGAATTGTCTTGGTATCTTAAAATCAACCTTCTCCACATTGCTCTCTGCTCTAAAAAAAAGTTATTTTCCTAACACTTGACAACTGTCATGCTGTGGTTATGACTGTTTTATAAAGGCAACGATGCTGAAGTTAGTTTCTGATTTGGAGGAATGTGAAATGGAGATTCCACACCTTTTATCAAGGTCACCTTAGACCAGGTCTCAATCAAAAGCCACAACACTTAGTGATCCAGTTCGGACCGGTCTGTCATTTAGGGGGTAATGTAAATATAATACACATTTTGATTGTAAGCTTTATTTAATTTTTTTAAAAGAGGGCAGTTTTCCTGTGTTTTTTACAGTTACCATCTGCTCGTGTGTGTTGGACCATCAGTTCGAACGACTTTGCATCTGGTGACATCCAGTGTTGCTCAACAGAGTTGTGGATCTGATGTTTGTCAGTGGAGGTCCCACTCCTACCCCGAGTTGAGATGCGTTTTGGACATCAATGCAAGCATCAGCCAGTCAACATGTGCTAGGCAGTGAACTCGTACGTGAGAGCGGTCAAACCATCGGCTGTACTTTGGTTATTTGTTGCGAGTAGTCTTAAGTATTCTTAAGTATTGTGGGTTTTGAACAATAGCGGATCTTAAGCGGTCTGTCTAAAAATCAGGCATGTTTTGTTATGCATTTTCACAAATGAAATAGGACCTTTTAGCCATTAGTGAATCAGAAATAAACTTCATAATCTTTCCACAGTGATTTCTATTCTAACCCCGTCAAGCAGACGAATGACCTGAAGGTCATCTCATCCATGAATGATTCATTCAGAAACGGTGCAGAACCATGGAAGTGTGTGCTTTTAATAGAAATGAGTGAATGAGAACTCATTATTGCAACCACCTCCGAAGCTTCAAAATGTGTTTAAAGGGTCACATTGGATCATGTCTGCATCGTTTTCAGTCTTTCAAAACACTTTTTCATCATCTTATTGATTTAGTTTTAATCAAATCTTGAATCTTAGCCAAATACCCTTTTTGCTCCCATTTGATTCAGTTTAATTTGAAATATTTAACAGAAGCATTTCAGAGCAGAGGGTACAAAGTTAGTCTAATATGTACACAAAAAGTTTTAATTTGTATCTTCAGGAAATCATGATTTCATATCAGCAAAGGAACCAACATTGCAGCTTTTCTCTGCACGACAAAAATTGTTGTGAAAGAATGAATCAAACTTTTTTCTCTTTTTAAACTCGAACTGCTCTACGTGCATTAATCTCTGAGCGCTTTCGGACAAAATTACGCATAAATATGGCAGTAAATGTAGATATATTATGCTCAGTGACTTTAGAGGATGAAGGCTGCAGGATCATTACACTGCACATAAACCCAAAAACTCGCCGGCCGGTCAATCTGAGCTTTTAATAGTTTAGAGATTTTTAAGACACTTTACCAATTCCTGAGTTGGAGTATTCAAGCACACAGATCGATGGAGCAGCTGCTGGCTCCGTCTACTGAAAGTTATTAAAAAGAATCTAAAAGAAGACTTAATGACTGTGTGAATGTTTCCTTTTACGGGACGCAACATGGATGAGATGAGGTGAGGATTTTGTGCAGCTTCTCCAGCTAAAGGATGAGTTTCCAGATATGGTAAATCAATACTTAAATCATGACGGTACATAAGTTTGCAGATTTCAACCACCACTGTGACTCTAAACTCTTCCAGATGGTTTCTCTCAGAGCTGGTTTGCAGTTTGATGACGCCAACAGAGCTCCAGTGTGTTGGAGATGAATCTTTACAGTTCCCCAAAATAAATGTACTGTAGTGAAGGGAGATACATTTTGGGACTGGGTTTAATTTAGAGCGTAACATTTTCGAAGCTACATTTCCTCCTCCTGTCTGCCATGTTGTAGTCAATATTTTTGTCACTAGATGTCACTCGATCCCTGAATGTTTTCAGGCCGAACGTGTGAGATTAGATAACTGAGTTGATCACTTTACTACTGATGACTCCCTGTTTAACTGCTGGAAGAAAAACCAAACATTCACAGGCTGTTGGTTTCCTCTGATGTGGGACTGAATCATTTTCCAGCGCTTTGACCTGGTTTCAGCTCATCTCTGACTATATTCCCTCCTCAGGGCTGATGATATCGAGCCATTTAAATAATCACCCGAGACGTCTGTGGCAGGAACGGTAAGCAGGCAGAGGCCAAAAACTGTTTTTTTTTGTTTGTTTTTTTTAATATGGCACTTTGTACACGTTTACAAATTCAACATCCTGGGTCTTTAGTTCAAACAGCACATACATGATGCACGTGTCTCTTTAGATGCGACAGATTTTTAATCAAATGCCAGTGTAGAAGTGATCAAAAAAGAAAATGTATTTCCTGATTTTTTTTCAAGTCTTAAAATGACATTTGCATGCTTAAGAATAGCTTGTGGTTGCTACAATCATTCCTCTCTTTTGGCAATGAGAAGATGTTTTGTCCTCATTTTAAAATCATCCTTAAAAAGTTCAGACATTCTCCCTTCTGCAGTTAAAAATAGAGAGATGCCAGGAAACTGTACAAAAGGAGCACGTTGACTATGTCAACACACACGGCGACGTCCTTCCATGAACCATACATGTGCACAATTTTGTTCAACTCACACTGAGGGGTCCCGAGGATCCAAGGTAAACAGGTTGCATTGAAGTGCTACGACATCTTTCGTTGGCACACAAGGACAATATTTACATTAAATAGGTTGTCATGCATGTCCTAAAAACGGTAATAGAAAATATTTTCACATTCCATTTGGATATTTTACTTTGGTTCCTGTTTA
Organism: Xenentodon cancila; assembly: GCA_014839995.1. Classification (NCBI taxonomy): domain Eukaryota; kingdom Metazoa; phylum Chordata; class Actinopteri; order Beloniformes; family Belonidae; genus Xenentodon; species Xenentodon cancila. The sequence continues at coordinate 5,490,935 of CM026214.1, read as the reverse complement.
TTTAGAAGAATGAGTCGTCGTGTCAGGGAGGAATCCCATCACGGTGGCTGCTGTACAGGATGCAAGAGCAGGAAGATTTAACAGGAACCGACGGAGATCATGCTACCAAGGATGCTCCAAGAGTCCCGGTGAAGCTGAGGGAGATCTGTAACTCACATTCAGCTGGAGTGCAACAGTGAGGGGAGGAAAAGGTTGTAAATTAGGATACTTCAAAGAAAGGTCTTTGGATGGCATTACCGCTTAAGTACCAATTTGTATTCAAGTCCAGAGGAAAGTGAGTAAAGACTCGTCTCGATGCTCCAACAGAATTAGGGTCCGGTAAAATGGTGACTGATTAAAAAAAAAAAAAAAAAAACAGCTTTCCACCATCATCATAACAGGAACTTTGGGCAATTTGCTGCAAACCATTATTCCTGATGTCTGTTTTCTCGGTGCAGGTCTGGCTGACACTTGACTGGCCTTTGAGGGGGAGGACGGGAACGGACTGAAGTTCCTCAAGATGGGTTTTTTTTTAAGGGGGGTGCGCTAGTATGTTTAGGTCCGGACCCAGCTTATAGGCACCCAGAAAGATTCTCGCTCCAGCCTTTCCAAAATGCTTCGCAGTTCTGTGCAAGCACTGGCCGAGTCCTCTTTGATCAGGAACCGGTCCACCTGGTGTCCATACTGCTGATCAATCTGAATGGCAGACTGACGCATCTCCAGGAGGTCTTCATCCTGTTGGAGGTAAAGTTGGAGGTGATGAATGTACAAGGGTTTCAGAGACAAGCCAAGTTCATTTATAACTTTGCATGTGGACAGAAAACATGACAAAGTTTACAAATTATCTTGGTTTGTCTGCAGATCTAACAAGTAGAACCACACTGTGTCAGAGGCTTAACAGAAAAAAAAAAAAAACAATTGACTTCGACCTGAGTGCTTATGAACAGTTTTACACCTCTGGCCCAGCGTGAAGAGCCCAGATTAGATTCAGTTTATGTGACTGCAGTGGTACTATTATTTAAAGTGTCTGCAAAAGTAGCAGCTCGATCAGTGTTTCCAAACCCTGGTCCTGTCCTGGTCCTGACACCATCTTTGGTATCAGGGTCTGCTGGGACAGGGACACATCCAAAGCATGCAGGTCTGTGTGCCTCTAGGACCAGGGTTTGGAAACACACTGCTAGATAACCAATTTTCCACGGCACGTAAGTGGTGATCATGTTAACCAATAATTTCTGTCCTCTGTGTTAAATAACGTGCAGTTGGGAAACTTTCTGAGATAAGATTGCTATGCTGACATACAGATCAGATAAACTGGTTTGACAGTGATCTTAACATCTCTGCTGATCTCCCTAGAATTTTGTTAACCTTCTGCTTCTCCTTCATCAGATTTTTACCTCCACATCTCTACCTGCTCCCTGGAGATAACATGTCATCTACAAACAAAAGGGGCTGAGAGCTGATCCTTGACATCCATACTTTCATCTGTTTTCCCAAATACCCAAGTGAAACAGTGTAAAGCAGCACCGTGATGCGGCCATGGTCTCCTCCCGGTGAGGCGGCTGCACTGCGGCGACGTCTGCTCTCAGGAATGCGAGGTTTTACAAATATAACATACGGCTTAAACTCCGCTGTCCGCAGTCGCTTCAAGGCCTGGAATAAAACATTTACATTCAACACAAGTCAACAGTTGTCCTGTAGAGTCACTCTGATAGCGGCCTGTGAAGTGAATTTTTACCTCAGGCTGCACATCAACAACACACATCTTGTTCTTGGCCTGAACGGAGCGGATGGCCTCTATACTGGTGCCGTACTGGTTCTCCTTGTACTCGCCGTGCTCTATAAACCTGAAGAGGCAAGAATGAAACTTTACAGCAGGTCACTGGTGCAGGAGAAACGGTGAAAGCAGAAGAAGCCTACTTGTTGTTCAAAACGTCTGCATCAAATTGCTGTTTGGTCACAAAATGGTACTCGACACCGTCCTTCTCGTGAGGTTTCTTGGGTCTGGTAGTATCTGTCAGGACCAAAGAGAAATTTGCATGTGTGTATTTTCTAATGTTGGACTATTTATTAAGGAAGAGTATTAAAATGTTTGACTCACGTGGAACAGCTACTGCGTAACGATGTGGATTTTCTGCAATCACCCGCTGCTTAAGTTCATTGATTCGTGCTCCAAGAGAACCTTAATTGGGAAGCGTAAAAAATAAATATGGACAATTGTGGCATTAATCGACTTACTGGCCACCAGCATGTTGTAGTACATATTGAGTAGGTGGCCTCACCAATGAGAACCACCAGACGGGGCCTCTCATGGGGCCTCTGCTGGTAGCGGGTCACCTCCTCGTATGTCAGAAACTCAGGGTCTCCAGGATCAGAGCCCTCTCCTGCGGAGCTCTGCCGGTCCTTACGACTCAGCCGGAAGCTCCTCCGTAAACCAGCTACAGCGAAGACACAGGAGGTGCAGAAAGGTCTGGTTAAAACGCAACGTCACGGCTTGTTCACAGCTATTATAATTACAGTGAATAAAGCCACATTTTGTCATGCATTTAGAAGACAAGTGCACCTGGATGAGAATCATCGGCTCCTATCTGAGCTGTAAATACTTAGAAAGTACTTAGGCAAGTAGATGTCATGCTTCAGCTTGGATCACATGCAGCTTTTTTCCCCTCTTTAAAATAAAGTAGTTTTTCCAATTTTAGCAAAAACATACTTTGTGCATTTCAAAGTCACAAGATCAATTTCTTTCCAAAGTTATAGTCGAGGCATGCAGCAACAAGTCTACAGTGCAGTGGCAGGACACTCAGGACAGCCTGGCCCTGGGAGACCCCACGTCATAGCAGGGACCGACTGCAGGGTCTCCCACAGTCAGGACGGTCTGGATCCCCCGCTGTCAGTGGTGTGTACCTGCAAGAATGAGCCGGACACTGTACCTGAATAAAATTCCCAGGAAAACACCTGGCCACAGGAGGGCGCCACTGCTTTACACTTAGGAGAGACTATAACTGGCGTTAGAGCATCACACAGCCCGACCTCACACCTCCACACAAGGGTGAACAAGCAACAAACGTGCCTGGTTGAGTGTGCAATGCGTCCAACGCAGCAGGGCCCTCAGTGGGGGTGGGAGAAAGGGGTTTCTGGGGCAGGAGGGGAGCAGTACACCGACCACAGCAGCAGGGGCAGTTAGATGCAGGGCAGGAGGGAGAGAGCAGACACTGAGACATGAAGGCAGTGGTGGGCGACGCATGGAGGGGGGAGGTTTTACAGCTCCAAGCAGGTTGACAGAAAGCACAAATGCTGTAAAAAGATCTTCAGTGTCACAGTGAGAGCGCCGGGAAGCTTTCAGCTGTGTTCAGATCACTCCATGTGCTCAGCATCATTCAGCCAGCAGGCTGGGGGAGGCAATGGGGGGGTCAGGTTTGATTGAAGAGCAGTGATGGGGGGTGGGTGAGGGGAAGGCTCCAGAGGAGACTGATGTTAACCCTCCTCAACAACAACAATCCCAAAAACCCTGTGGTTGTGAAACCTTTACACTGGCTGTGGTTTTAACAGTAAGTTCATGTTTTTTTTTTAAAGAAGAAATTCATCTTCTGGGTCTTTACTTTCAGAGGGGGAGGGGAGGCTCTTTAAACTGGTTTTCTTCCCATGATTGGTGTGTTCAGCTGATCTTTGGCCTGAACTATTGAAGAATTAATAGCATAGCCAGATCTCTCTAGTATAACACTTACATCACCATGGTAACAGGTCAACACACCTGAATGCAGCATCACAGATCAATCAGTTCTTTATGAAAGTGGCAGACGCTGAGAAAAAAAATATTCGACTCTCAAATCCTTCAGCTGAGCATCTGAAAACGCAGCATTCATCCCAAACAGCCTGATTAAAGCCTCTTCTCACTGACCTCATGAAATCTGAAGTAATATTAGTCACTATTAGAGTGAATATTTTGTGTCAGTAAAAAGTCCTTTTACTGATTGACTTATGCTTTAAAGTTTATTTTAATCCCGAGTAAATACAAACTACAAACCCATGTTTGTCTCAAGCTGACGGGCAGTGACGAGGCACCGTAGCGCGACTGTTCGGGTTTGTTAATCCAGATAAAGTTACCACATCTGTATCCAACCTTGGGACAGACCTCATCTGTGAACCAACTTCCAGACCATTTGATGCTCGCTGTATCCGATGTAAAAATTGAAACTATGAAGAACACTAATCATTTCAAAAGGATTTGTGTTGATGCATCTTTGAACACTTCTCTCTAATTACAAGTGGAGTCTCTAAAGAAACCCGCTTCTGGCACCGGCGGACGTGACACGATACTTCCCAATCTTACTTCCACCTTAGCGCTTAAATGTCACGCTCATCTGCAGATTCAGTGACTTTGACGAGTTTTCCCCTTCCTCTCATCATCAAACCCCCGACTGTTCAACCCTACAAGCCAAGCTGCAGCAGGCAAAATGCAGAGGGAAGAGGAGATGGAGAAAGATATGCACAATCTCACCTATGTACTGTCCATTGAAATAGCCCTCACAGTCACAGTCCTCTGTAGGGAAGCAAGCAGGGGAGAGACGGGGATAAGCACAGGGTAAGAGAACTGGAAGAGTCAAAAGAGGCGCAGGCAAGTGGAGTGGGGGTGCAGGGCTCGATGGGCTGCAGGCAGGCAGAGGAAAGGATAGGGTGGAGGGGAAGCCGAGAGATAATGAAGGAGCACAGCTGGAGGCAGGAACCACTGATGAATGCTTGAGCTAGATGGGACAGAGATGCTGCACTTCTTTTGCCAGCTGTGACACAAAATCCTTGTGTTGTACAAACAAGTCTCCCCAAAGACATACAGACGATGCACAGAGCATCCCAAAAATCCCGAACATAGTAGTAATGTGCATTTCTGCTCACATACATTGTCCTACTAAATAACAGCATGCAGTGAGGTCAAAAAGTAGATAGAAAAAAAACAAAACAAAAAACCCCAGCAGAACACAGGAGAACAGGAACAGGAACTGAGGATGATGCAAAAGAGAAGAGAAGCCATTGTTATATTTAACAACCTCTGCTTGGTCAGGCTAAAATCTCCAGGGGCGTTGCTATGCCTGAATATCACCTGCTGCAGTACAACACACACACACACACACACACACACACACCTTGCAAGAATCTATTCTGGTCTGCTACACTAACAGCAGGAGAGGATGAATTAAGCTGCAAGCAGTAGAAATCCTAACTGCACTCCCCACTGACACTCATGCAGGCTACACACACACACACACACACACACACACACACACACACACACACACACACACACACCCCTGTGAACGTTTTTAACTCTGCATTTTGTGAGTGGATTTGTGTGTGTGTGTTACACATGTACGCACCTTTGTCACACCCTTGTTCAGCTGGTGCAGTGTGGAAGATCAAAGAAGAAAACATTAATAAAAGGAGGTAAAAGCACAAGCTGGTTTGTGTTGTTTTGTGTGGTGACATTTACTTTTAGACAATCTGGTTTTAAGGGGTTCCATGGAGGATGTTTCCTAACTGACGTCAGACACGAGGGGAAGGAAGGGAACACACTTTTAAAAGTTATACCGGTTATTTTGTTGCATTGAACAAGCAGGAAGGACATCTGCGGGGGGACGACAGACTGGAGCATCCTCGCAGGTTTGCTGTTGTGCGGCTAACTGGCATCCTGTTAAGCTCCTGTCTCCTGTCTCCCTGTAGCCTAATCGGATCACCTGGAGCTTACGCGTCATGTAGAGCCACAACTCGCTTTATCCACTTGGATGTTTACATGTCCTCTTTAGTAGTGAGTGAGAAGGTGAGAGGTGCAGTGAATTGTTGAGGCTCTGAGCAGCTGGAGTTCTGCATCCACTAATGCCGAACTCTCAGCTCTCTTCAGCAAAATGGACCAAACATGAAAGAGATTAATTCATATCTGTAATCCCTCCCTCTGTTTCCCTCTGATCCCTTTAAAAACATGCCTGCATCCGAGGATGGATGGTGAATACTAATGGACTGAAAATAAAGGTGGAAGAATACAAAAATTAGCAACGGAGGTCCATAAATGTCAGTAAAAACATTGCTTCATTGCTCTGGTTGAGACCTTATTGTCTTGTGATGAGTATGACAGTACGTTAGTGGAGGAACAAGAGGTGAAAGTGCTGCACGTCACGAACAGTTATTATAGAAAGATGAATCTTGAAAAGCAGAAACTTACAGACAGGCTTTTTAGGGGATTTTGGATGCGGGAGTGTGCCCATTTTCATCCTGTAGGCCAGTCGCCTGGAGGAACGTGCAGCACAACAAAGAACCAGAGAGGATAAAGGGAGGATGAGAGTCATCAGGAAAAAAAAAAAAAAAGAGTGAGCAGAAAGCAAGAGGGATTGTCTGCAATAAAAGATGAAAACATGAAAGGCAGAGCAAACATGGAAAGATTGAGACAAAAGGGCACTGGGTTCAGACACGCACCACTGCTGTGCACATACGGGTGAGTCGACCACAAATAGGTTTAAAACTACGTCTTTGTAGTCATTTGTATCTCTCTGAATGTCTCCTTGTGGTTTGGCATCTCTTTATAGTCATTTCGTTTGATTTTTCAAACTGGAAGCATCAAATCTCCTGCAACACAGGACTACTGCAACAGGCCTGAGCCCCGTAAACCCGGTCAGTAATCCAACAGACCTGCATGTTTAATTCAGGCAGCAGGAACTCCACCCAACTACACCGTTTCATCCCAAATATTCAAGCCACACACACGGCTTCCTGCCCTGTGTCTGTGAGGCACTGCCGTCTCTGCTGGGGACCTCCCAGCTCGCTCAGATCATCTTAGTGATGGATTATGACACTTACAGCGTCAGCATACCCCTATTCAGCGCTGCGTTTCATTTTATTTTTCCAAGCTGCTTTGATGCTCCATCTAATCACATCTGACCTCTCACTTTAGAACACATGAATGTGGATTTAAAAGATTACAAATGGCTGAATGAACTAAATCAACAGCATCTGGATAAACCGTTCAATCCTGGCGGCAGGTTTATACGCTGCCTTTTAAATAAAAAAAAATAAAAAAATAAAAAAAATAAAAAAAAAAAGACATCCACCGCCCAGATGTTCTGACCTCTCCTGGAACTGCTTGGATGGGACGAGTCCGGCCCGCAGGTTGCTGTCTCCCACGCGCTTGGCCTGCCACCACGTGGGGTCGTCCTGCGTCACAACCTGTAGGATGTCTCCCCGTTTGAAGGGAAGCCCCGCCTCCTGGCAGGGCGTGGCCTTGTCATCGAGTGGGACATAGTCAAACAAGGCTCTCATGTAAACCTGGAATGGGAAATTGGAGAAAGTCTTTGTTTAAAAAAAAAATGAGCATGGAACAAAAAAAACAAAAAAAAGGGAATTTAGTCAAAGTTAAACCATATGAACTTTTCTTGGAAGATGCAGTTGCCGAGTTTGAACTTGAAAGACTTTGTGAATTAAGAGTTTTGGGGTTTCTTTTTTTTTTTTTTACACACAGAACAGGTTTCAGCTGCAGCCTCACTGATATCCAGACAGTCGGGCAGCATTTTACCTTGCTTTCCTTTAGTCGATCCTCCTCTTTGATGGCTGGGATTATCTTTAGAGTGATGGATCCCTGGGATTGTGACTGGATCAGAGAGTAGACGGGAAAAAGCAGGAGAAAGGGCAGATAAATATGTCTGCAGGGTCAAGCCCAACACAAACGCACTCATCTTAGACTTCACTAATCTAATGTGAAATCAGTTGTTTTAAATTCCTAAAGCAATTCAAAGTTTCTTATTGTAATAATTTATTGTGTTCTGGGATTTATTCAGATATTTACATCACGAAAGAGCTGATGCAAGTCATTCAGGGTGTTTTAGGAGATAAACAGTTTGTAAGCGCAGGAGTCTAAAAACTTTATCTTTTACTGCACTAAACTTATAAAAAAACATTTAAATACTAAAGCATGTGTAAGCCAGAAAACGGGTCATCTCATTTATGGCTAAATTCATTAATGACTTTCGCTATAATTTAATCCTTTTCATTTTCTGATTTGTAAAGTTTGTAAGTACACATCAAAGAGGAGTTTCTTCCTGTGCTAAAATGACATCACTGTGAACACATTTGCATAACTCCTATTAAGTTAGTTTAGGAAACTTTAAAAACATAAAATAATGAGGAGCTGTTAAGGGGTAATTATTTTGACTCAATCAGCATGTTTACATGATACTGGAAAAGTTTCGTTTTTGGCAGCGTTTTGACTGAAACGTGACTTTGAAATGCATGAAAACATCTGCAAATGCTCCCTCTATAACCTCTATAATAATAAAACAGACCTGTAAATAAACATTAGTATGGATTCAACAGACCCAATAAACATTTTTATGTGGTACAAACTTAAGTTGTATAGTTTTAAATTGTCAAGAACCTTAATAGCCCCAAATACATTTCTGAACTGTAATCAAATTACGCCTTAATTAAAAAATGAAAAAGAAAAATCTGAACAATTTATATCAAAATAGCCCATTCTTAGAAGAAAAACAAAAAGAACAAAACTCCTATTACATAAATGAGCCAAATATCAGTTTAGGTTCATTTCTGCACCGTTGGCATGTCCGTCTTACCAACAGCTGACTGATTTCATCAGGCCTCTTGTGGATCACAGAGACTCCGTTAACTTCCCTGAGTTCGTCTCCCACGTGGACCAAACCTGTGAGGGAGAAACGGGAGAAACGGGAGAAGACGAAGACGGTGACTAACAGACTTCAGAGAGGCTTCCTCTGTCCTTGGGGTGCATCGGTTTTATCTGAACATCAGTATTCTTGTCAGATCTGCAGATTCGAGCAACCTATATCCTCAGATGAGATCTGTTTAGTTGAAGCCAAAACAATGAAACCCAAAGCTGAAGGAAGACGGATCAATAAACTTTTGCCTCAGGACTCAGAGGCAAACAGCAGACGATGTTAGACAGTCAAACAAGCATCACGTGTGCCGTCGACACACGCGCACAAACACCTGAGGCCACATCTGAACATGCACACAAATTCAGAGAAACATTAAAGATTAATGTATATAGACACCAATTATTATTGTATCAGTATGTGTGTTTCAAATGCCAACGTTACACGCGTTAACTGACATTTGTGTGAGCAGTTTGTGGCTGATGTTTCTACGGTAACGGCCTGTTTGTATATGAATTCTGCAGCATCCTTTCATTTTTCCTCCTGCTGCAGAGTCTCCGCTTCTTCTGGCTCACCATCCCTTGGGATCAGTTTTCCATACATATATGCACGTTTTGTATGAATCAAGTTCCTCTGTTCTTAAATTGAAGAAAGAAGGAAAATGCAATCACACATGGGTAAAGATCAAGAGCGTCCCGAGGTATTAGTACAAGCCTGGTACACTTTTCTGTAGGGCCATTCCAGACGTTTCCTATATTTCAACATATAAAACCCTCTAAACTGCAAATTTCTCAGTTGTGGTCATCCGACCCAGAACGTAACCATAGACTCATAGAGCCTTACTCCTACAAACTCTTAGCTCTATTTTTGACATTTTTTTTTAACCAGACAAAATTTTTGTCCTTTTGTTGGACTGAAAAGAGGTTTTTAAAATTCTTAACCTTTAATGGCTTGCATTTTTTAATTTCCTAAAACAGATTTTTATATGAAACATACTCAGTTATTAATAGGATTGACAAGAGAAATAATAAAAAGGATTTGAATTATACCAGCAAGAAAAAGAAAAGTTGCTATGAAGAATACTTTTGAGCTTTTTCTGCTCAGACAGACTCGGATGAGTGAACTGATGCCAACTTCTGACCAGGAAAAACCACAAAAAACCCCACAAATGTTTGTCGCTGTAACACTTTTGTTTTTCTTTAACCGGCTGACAAAATAACTTAGCATATTCTGGCCAAAATCCCTTAAAAAGGGACATAATACGGGAACAAAATATGAATTATTCATCTCTCCAGCATTTTCTGTACATCAGATGCGAGGTAGCAAAAAGCTCCATCACAAATTTCAGGTGGGTTTTCATGTTGATATCAAAAGGTGGATGATTCCCAAAAGTCAACTCGCGTATCAATCTTTTAAAAGCTGAAAGGGGTTTAAGATATATTTTTGGGATGTGGATTATCTCTGGCAGAAATTATAGTCCTCGTGTCCCATCATGCCGTAGCAGAATCGAGAACTCAAACTGGAAAACAAATTCTGTGCTACATTTCAGAATGCAAACAACTGACCAAATCTGACCAAACGTCACAGCATGATGCACAGGGAAAGAAACGCATCGTCTTGTGAAGTATGCAGCCTTATTTCTTAAGCTTAAAAGTTGGTCAAAATGATGACAGAGAACGGAGACGTTTGCTGAGAGTGGGGGAGGGGCCTCATTGAAAATGAATAATCTAAGCAAAAAAACAGATACATCGATTGACACGTATTATATTATGTATGGAGATGTGCACAAAATCTTTATAGATACGGTTGTTACGGTTAAATTAGAGGTGAGGGTCTGGTGCTCGGTAGCTTCCTTATCCGAGGTCACCTGAGCAGATTAATCCGAGTCACTTATCCAAGGCAAAGGCTTCGTTGCTACATAACGATGGTGATTTAACAACGCAGAGAAATGTTAGAGTTCAAATTTTTCATTGCTGCTCTGATTTACCTTTGAGCAAATGTAGAAATCCTCATTAAGCTTAATCAAAGCAGAAATTTAGCTCTGTTTGTTTGTATTGAGGTAATGGAATAAAATAAATTTCATTGTCAAACCTGCCGGGATACCTCAGGGAATCAGGATTACGAGTACCACGGACACATTGTTTTACCATAAACTCCAGAAAACAGGTGAAAGTTCAGGATCTTCCGGTGTTTTTCCATGGAGATAAACTGATGCTCAATGGCCATTGGCTCGTCTCCATTTAAGGAGCGGGTGTCACCAATGGGTCAGTTACATTAATGACACGAAATTTAACCCCGTGTAATGTTAACTTTGCATTCATGGTTAGACAAAGAGTGACAACAGGAAGAAATTCAAACTTGAGCCGGGTGAACAACAGTTTACCGCTTCGATCAGCTGCACCTCCTCTCATTATCCGTGCAACGATCACTGCCCCGGAGCCTTCGTCACGTCTGATGGTGGCTCCCTGAAGCACAAACAAAAAGATTAAAAGCAAAGCTCAAAGTCTCATGTTGTTGTCCTGCAGACTCATGAGCCATCACTCACCAGAGGCTCCTTGTTCTTCACCAGCCTGACAATCTTCACCGACTCTTCCTCCAGCTCGTCCTCGAAGTCGTCCGGCAGCGGTGGCAGCACAGGGTCAAAGTTCTTCTGGGCCACAATGTCGTGCACAGAGAGGACGGCCTGATGGTGCAGAAAACGGATTACAGGTGCTGATGCTCAGCTGTTGAGAAGCACTTGGAGCAGTGAACAGCTTCAGAGACACGTTGGGGGAAAGGCAACACAGATGCACAGAAACGCCTGGATGCATTTACCTTCAGGTGTGGTGATGTCAGAAGGTGCAGAAGCTCCTTCTCCTCTGTACTCATGGGTCCACTCTGAAGCTCCTCGGCCACCTGCAAACCATAACTCACATGAGCTTGTATTACTCACGAGTATACCGGTAACGTGACTGCAGCTCACTGTGGATATGTGCAGACATCCACACTGAGGAAGATAAGTAGCAAGCAGCTAAGGTCAGCAGTTTCCTCCCACTGATAACTGGTGAGAGCAGGTCGGCAGCAGGATGTGGAGTGTCATTAGATGAGCATCAAGATGATTCAGCGTTTTGAAAACATAAAAATTCCCCTTTTCATACTTGCACTGCTCCTATGTTGGAGCCAAGGGTTGGTAAACGTGAGAGTGGGACATGAACTCACATCTTCGGCCAGAGTAGCAGCACTGTGGAGGACCGGTGTGGGGCTCTGCCTCTCGTACTGCCTCAGCTTCTCGTGTATCTGTTTACAAAGAAAAAACAAACAGAAAAACCGTTAGGCCCAGCACAAAACCTGAGAGGACACCATGACCACCAAGAAAAGATCATGAGACTCAGAAGGTCCGAAGGGTTCTTCCTCTGGGGAACAGGAAAAGAAAATGCACTATATTTCTTAATTTACTCAAAAGATTAATAATTACAACAACAAAAAAAACATACTGAAGTGGATTGAATGAACATTGTATTAGCCATGTTTGCACAAACTACATTATATTACATTAAAAAAAGAGAAGAAAAGGATGAAAATATCTTGCAGTTATATTTCATCTTGCAGCTAGAAGAAGTGAGAACATTTGAGGAAGAACATTCATGCTCATGAAGGGGCTCTGGCTTTTTACTGGTATCCTCAACCCTTCCCACTAAGACTTTAAAAACACTGATAAAAAAGGAATTCAGTTTAGTTTTGTTAACTCCCAAAACCAACGTTAAGATAAACGTGACCATTTTATCTGGAAAAAACAACGAGAGCTAAAATCGGCATGAAATCTTCATGTTTCACCAGTTTTTGGTGTCACGTAACTTTATGACAGACATTTTCTCTCAGACTGCCTAATAAGATAAACTTTCAAAATGTTCCTCCGCCAACTAATTTTTTTGATTTCGACATTTTCTATTCGATGTTGCTGCTTATACTTCTGAGCAAATCGTCTCTGTCTCCCTTAATACACCTCAGACGAGAGGAATCAGACGAGAACGTCTGTCGATCAAGACTGACTTTAGCGAGGACTGTGAGGAGGACTGTGAGGAGGACTGTGAGGAGGACTGTGAGGAGGACTATGAGGAGGACTATGAGGAGGACTATGAGGAGGACTGTGAGGAGGACTATGAGGAGGACTGTGAGGAGGACTGTGAGGAGGACTGTGAGGAGGACTGTGAGGAGGACTGTGAGGAGGACTGTGAGGAGGACTGTGCGGAGGACTATGCGGAGGACTATGCGGAGGACTGTGAGCAGGACTATGCGGAGGACTGTGAGGAACCATCATCACAAATATACAACCTGTACAGTTCAAACTAGCTGCCACCATCGTGATAGTAACAATGAACACACACAAAGTCTCTACGAACCCAAACCATACTCCCAGCTCAAAAATTCAAAAACTGTTTGATGTGGACTGGATGATGTGACGTGACAAGAATTCTGCACCTTCATGAGGTATCCCAAACTCCTCTCACTGAAGACGTCTTTGAGGAAGACCATGTCCTCTTTGTGGTTGGCATCTGGCCGCAGCTGGGAGGTCAGGAGGGCCAGAGTTTCATGCAGCCCTACAGAAGACAGAATCCCGTCACGTTACAACACAAACGGACGGAGAGCAGCGGGCTTCGCACCGCATGGACAGCATGTGTAGAGCATCCGTGCCAGCTCCTCTTACCCGCTCCTGCTGTGAGAACCGGCATGGCTTCTTTCATGGGTCAGTGAGGCAAGGAGGGGGAATCTGGGACGGCGAGGAGGACAGAAGTCACAATTAACCTTTTGACACTGTTATATATACACTTGGATTTCATTCATTGCAGGTCAGACTCATGTTTAGTCATTTCAGCTCTCCTCACAAGCTTTATGCAATAAATCTGCTGCTCTTCCACGTCAGCTGTGACTGTAGGTGTAGATGTGAAAGTCTTCTTGCAGATAAACAGTCACTGTTGCTACTATTAGTCACACCGGCTGTAACCGAGCCCGCGGAGCTTTGTGTTGGTGTGAGATCAGCTGATACAAGCCTGGATGAAGCTAAAGCTGCTGGTAGGACAGAAGGTAAACACACCAACAGTGAGCAGCAGCGTTTTACTCCTACTCTTAACCTTTGAGTTGTTTTTTTTAATAACATTTTTTTTAAAAAGGTGAAAAAGTAGTCTAAGCCTTTAAAACAACTTAATGAGGAAATGGCATCACTGTCCTAACAGTTTATTCCAGTTTTCTAAAACAAATGTACAGTTTCCACGTGTTCATTTTATGATTGAAAGATACAGTCACTCAAGTACAGCACAGACTGCACTCCTGCACCTTCAGATCAATAACTGTCACTCCGCTCAACGTTCCCTGCGCTTCCTCACAGGAGACCCGAGTCACCGACAAAAACGTGTCACGCTAAAACAAAACACAAAAAAATGCAACAAAGATCTCTTATCTGCAGAAATGCTGCTCAATGCAGCAAAAACCTGTCTGCAAGTCCGTCGTAAATTATTTAAGTTCTTCTCCAACAGGGCTGTGCGGTTATTTTAATCTTTGTGATTTCAATTGTTGTCCTCAACAATCACAAAACCAATGTAATTATAAGGAGAGAAAAAAATAAAAATAAAACAAAAACAAAAACACCATCACAACTGGTCTCCAGGCGTGTTTGACACATGGCGCCTTGCAGCAACAGGAAAGAAACGTACGAGTGATGTCACAGCGGGTTCGCCCAGTTATAACATTTGTGGTAAACGAGAGTTTATATATGATAATGATATATAATATTTACAGAAATGTTTATCCGTGTATAAAATCACAACATGAGCGTCTTCTGCCACCTCTGACGACCTGCAGGACTCAGTCAAGGTTTTTTGCCGCTAAAAGGAGCCTTTAGAAAGCACCAGATTTCTGTTCTCACATCAGCACCAAACCAAAAATTAAGTCAGCAGATGTCACTGCTCCAGAAATACTCAGACATGACAGCTTTTTTTTTTTTTTTTTCCCCATTTTATCCCAGCAAAACTGACATTTTCGTCACAAATCTAGTTAAGAGCTTAGCTGCAGATCACACTAACATGATGGAGTTAAGGAGTCAGCTGATCAGATAACAGCCTTCCTCATACATCATCATTCCTCTGGCTGCACTGATAAAAATGGAGATGAATCTGAGCCATTTCGCATCATTAACACCACAATTCAGTTTTAAATATGACGCCTACAGACAAAAATAACTGAATCTGTATGTCACTGATGTTTATCCTTAACGCAAGACACTTTATCATAAATAGAAGCAAAGTTAAGGAACCAAACACTTTGTTCCTGATTAATCTTCCTTCCTTTCCAGCTACTCAAGCTCTCCGAAAAGCTTTTTGTCCGTCTGCTTTCAGCCTGGATCCCTGGAGGCGGTGTGACGTCGGCAGCTGGACAGCAGCTGGCTTTCACAGCAAACCAATCAGAATTTTAGGTCCCTGTGATCCGCGGAGGCCAGAACGCTGCCAGAGACGTCTGAGAAACACACTTCCTTCTTTCAAGAGGCCTGGCGCATAATGAGCAAGTCTTCAATTAAACCTATGCTTCATTATTATTATTATTAATAATACTATAATATTTGTGGCAAAAATATATACAATTACAAAATTCCTCTTTCAGAGACATTAATTGATGAAAAAGGGAAGTTTAATTTGTCAGTCATTTAAATTGGAAGAAAGAAAAACGACCTTAAACGCCGCCTCTAATTTTTCAGCCTAATTTTCTTTTTCACCTGAATCCATTAATATTTTCTTGTCAGAAGACACTGAGCTCAACAGATGTAGATAACAGATTAAAACAGCGGTGGCTAAACTAATAACCTGCTGCTGAGAGTCACTGCAGGACGGCTCGGAAAAGTCCTTCGTTTTCGTTCTTAAATTAGGCCAAATCCTGATGTGTTGCCTCTTTTTGTTTATATCTGCAGGAAATGTACTCTCAGTGTCAATGTGTGAAGGTGCTACTTCAACATGTGTCATCTGGACTGGATATCAGGCTGTGGAGATTATTACGCGCACAGCGTTTTGTTGACTGTGCCGTTAAGATGCCTCTGCACAGACACAGTGAAACAACAAACGATCGGTGAAGCTGTTGACAGGAGGCAGAGTTGACTGTTTCATCTTTAAACACGATGACAGTCCTTCCAAACACAGAGGAGGGGGAAAAAAAGCTTTAATAATGTGTCGGATATTATTTCTGTATGAGCCAAACAAGAAAAAGAACAGCAGCTGAGGAAAAAAGACAAGCGGTGGATGTGTTCTCTCTCTTTCTCCCTCACACACACACACACACACACACACACACACACACACACACACACACACACACACACACACACACACACACACACACACACACCTCTGAGTGTGAAAACATCTGTTCATGGTTGACCATCTTGGCTGTGCTCCTTGCTGCTGTTCATGTACAGCTAATCCACTGCCTTGACAGTAATGGGAGGCAGCTCCAAGCGTGTTTGGATGGCATCCAACATGCATTTAACACACACACACACACACACACACACACACACACACACACACACACACACACACACACACACACACGCTTCCCCTCTCCCTTGCAACCACAAAAGCCTCCCATCATCTAATCTCGTCTCACATCACAGAGGGTGTGGCCACAAACTTATATCATCTCCATCATGGAGGGAAACTACTGATGCTGACACACTGCTGCACAGTCTAACTGGAAGGGGACCCCCCCCACACCCCCTTAATCCCTTTACACCCACCCCCTCAATTCTGCACAGCAAAGCAGAGGCAGATTTTCACTCTTCCCATTTCCACTCGTCTCCCTCCAAATCCCTCCATTCCTACTTCCTCGTGTGTGCATAGTGCCGCCCTCCACCATCCCTACCTCCCTGCCGTCGCTCCTCTCCATCTCTGCATCACTCTGCAGTGATACAGCGCTTTGCTCTCCCCACAACAGTGTGCCGTCAGCTGGCAGATGGAAGAAGAAAGGAACAACACTCCGGGGATGGCAGAGCCCCCCACCCGATCTCCCAGCGGAAACCTCGTGTTCACACCGAAAACAAAAACAAATGTCGACTTTAAAAGAACAGCAGCTGATTTCTTACCTTGTCTTCTCTATGGATTTCCTCTCTGTGCTCGTGTCCCCCCTGACTGCAGCCACACCGTTTCTCTTGCTCTGATTTCCCGTCCTGCTTACCTCTTCTTCTTCCTCCTCCTCCTCCTCCGGCTGCTGCTCTGAAAAACCTGCTGCTGCTCACTGGCTGCTTCTTTCTGTCTCTCTGCTCTCTTAGCCCCTCCCTCCCCTCCCTTCTCTGTTTTCATGTCTGCTCGCAGCAGTGAAAAACACCAAAGGACCACTGAGATTTGACACTTTCCTCCTACATGATGCTGCAGCTTCAGGCCACATTAACATGTTTTTGTTGTTATACTCGTTTGTGGTTTCATTCAATTTTTGACATAAAGATAAACAGAAAAGAACGTTGCCTCAATTTCTGCTGTAAGTCCTATTTAAGCTTGTATTGTGAAAACTAAATCAAAGCAACATTTAGAAATCTGAAGGGTGATTTAAATAGCGTTTACCAGAGTTTTGAAACCACTGCAAAAACACTTGTTTCTACATATAAAACATTTTCCTTGTTTTTGAGCTTATGCCCTGTTTCATTCCAACACATTCTCATCTGCATCTCATCACATACATGTGAGGATTACCGGTAGAGACGTGGGGGAGAGATCAGTTGCAAACTTCTCTCAAATGCCTTTTATGTCATCTCAAAGCTGACATGATTAGTCTGATGTTTAAAACCAGCCTCAAGTCCCGAAACTATATATCGTCTCTCTCTCTCACTCACACAATCATAAAAATCAAGAGAGGAAATAATAAAATCATGACAAGAAAGCATGAAGCATGACGACATGGTGAAATCATGATATGAAATTGTAGCATGAAATCAAGAAATCATGAAATTTTAATAATGACATAAAATCATAATACACACACACACACACACACACACACACACACACATACACACACACACACACACACACACACACACACACACACACACACACACAATGATTTACACCTGCACCTTGCAAAGGAGGCAGGTCCTGAGGTCAAGATCAGAGATCTGAGCAGAAATGTCTGTTTTGTATTTTTTGTCTGGCTCAGTTTAACAACCAACTGCAACACCTTCTTATTTAGCGTCAGGAAAACTAAAAAAAACTAAAAAAATAAATATAAATAACACACTTGTACACTTAAAAACATTTTTTGCTTTATAGCTTTCTCAAGATTACAGTAACAGGTCTTGGTAATGTCATCTGCAGGCCACATTTCATCTTATAACATCCATTGTAGACGAAGGCTTCTGTTGGACTACAGACAAATAAAAAGGTAATGCTAAAGGGGAACAATCATAGCCTGATATATCTGACTTGGCTCTAGAAAGACACAGGGTCTGAAAACAACCCATAGGATATTCCCAACCAAGGGACGGGACCAACGGTTGCTCATCCATCTGCCCTGGTTAGTGCTACGACCCATCGGAGCAATGGAAGTGAGTAAATGGGAGCGATTGCTCTATAGAAGAATAAATTTAACTAATACCGCCATAACAACAAATACATATACCACAGTAATGATCTAAGTGCTGTTCAATTTTCAAATTAAAAGTCCAAATTATTAACTGCCATGATTCAAAAAGACAGTTAATCCTAAAAGTGTTTACATCCAGATTACAACGTCGCTACTCTGTCATCACCGAGTTAAGCCACAGACGCTCTTTACAAGGATCGACTGATTTGATTGGCTCCTTACGGCATCTTTAAAAGGGCATAGTTAATGAGCTCCAAGCTAGATGTTCCTGCAAAGCAAATTTAAATCTGCTAGCAGCACATCTAGATTTCTAGACAAGAACAAACCAGTTTTAATGTTGTTTAATAAAAATCAGCAAAAGCCTCAATTCTTGTCTTTCGATATCTGGTGGAAGCCAAAAACGAAGCTGAATGGAGAAACAGCTGGAGCGGTACTGATCAGAGGTAATGGCTGTGGCGGCGGCACCAGTGTTTTCACTGGGGCAGCATATATCCTCATAATGGATAATAAATCTGCTCCAAAAACCTTCCACCAGTGCCTGTCGCTGTCTGTTAATTTCAAGATAATAAACAGCTGAATCACCATTATAGATTGGGTTTTGGCAAGCAAGTCCTGCATTGCTCGCTGTCCTCAGAACTGTCTGTGTGCACCGAAGCCCACTTCTAAACGAAAACATCCAACTCCAAAAGCCTCCTAGTTCGCCAACAGATTCTGCATGTTCATAGGCAAATATCTGAATGTATGTTTCAAGGAAGCAGAAATTTGGTTCCAACCAATAGTAATATAGTTATTCGTCTGCACAACATCCAAGCTGTTTCCAACTAATTTCTTATTTGATGAATATTTTGCGTAACGGGCCAAAGAAACCAGTGAATGTTGAATTAAATAGGATTTTAAACAGATTAGTACGGCCCTTTTATTGTTTTTGTTTGGATTTAGCCTTTATGATTTAGTATTCCAGGAAATGACGCCTTTTAGAGCAGCAGAAGCTGCAAACATGAGAGCTTCCCCTTCTTTTAGCCTTTTACTCTGCTTGATTCAACTCCCACATGTGGTGACAGCTAATTGGATCCGATTGGCTGCTCCTCGCAGAGAGCACCCCTCCCCCTCCTCTCCGAGTCAGGATGGACTAAAGTGTTGTTGCAGCCCACGTCCAGCTTCAGCGTCTGCCCTCACTGTCTGCCTGCGTGTCACCCACACAGTGTGGATGACACCCCCAACCCACCCCCACACCCCTCATTCACATGGTAATTGCATGCGGATCCAGTCTGAGACTTCCCTGCTTCTCTAGACGTCCACGACGTCAGGAGACGACGTGGACGTATCCAGGTCTGGAGTCTACAGAGCTCCTGCTGTAGAGCAGCAGACACAAATGCATTTCCTGATCTAAAGAGGGGAGACACCGACAGGTAAAATGGTAATCCCCATGGCCAAACCAGTTTCCTACCAGAGAGAGAGGTTTCAGCATCTTGTAAGCATTCTGTTTGGAGACAGTAAGAATGACAACATGTATGACGGACTGTATTCAGATCTGCACACCTGAAAATAAACACAACCTACCACACAAACAGTATGTCTGGGGATATATAGAGCTCCATTTATGCATTTGTTAGTGCTTTTTAAGCCAAAACTTACCTTTGCTTTCAGGTTGTCCTTTGTCAGGTTTAGGAAATTACACACTTAATTTAGCAGCTCCATTTCCTGGAAAATGATAATGGACTTTCATTTCTGCTCTTTGAACAAATGAGGACATTTTTATGCATTTTTTTTTTTGTTTTCTAATGGGAACCAAAGGTCACCAAAGTGGAGCTTTGACCATGCTGATCCAGATGCTCATGGCTTTCTAATTTTGACACATGCACGTTTGTGCACATACACGCGCGCACACACACACACACACACACACGCACGCACAAACATCACAAACCCAGTGGGTTCTTTGAGGTTTAGATTTCTCTGATAAATATAAATTAGGCCAGCCAAGTGTGGTTTCTCCAATTTGAATTAAATTTTACAGCCTTTGTGGTCAAAAAGAATCAAAATGCAACACTGAGATGAATGTAAGACAAATACAAGTGCGGTCCCTGTCCCTGTGGCATAACTGCATCACAGAATCTAAAGTAAAACCCAGGTGCTGCCCTGCTGCAGCTACGTCTGTGCATGGGCAACAGGTCAACTGCGCAGGACACGTTTTAAACTACAAGTAGCACCTTTAAAAGTAGAGCAGAGGTCGTTGTGGGTCCTCAAATTTATTCCACAGCATCTGCTCATCACCTCCTCTTTAGGCAAACAGGCAAAAAAAAAAAAAAGGCCTGTTAACTGCAAGAGCTGGAGCTGGAGGTCCAAGCTGTGTGCCGACCCCACAAATAGGCCATAAACTGGGTCTCTGTGTAGCAGGCCTTCTCCGGAGGGGCCAAGTGGAAAGAAATGCCATCAGATGATAGGGCACATGCAGGAGATAGAGGTCCATTATTCTGTGTGCAGACCAGAAGCAGACTATTCACTTACTCTTAAAACAGCATGCAGACATCAGCCCCGTAATAAAATACAGCCGTCTCAAACATAGTCAGTCCATCTGGCAGCGCGTCTCTTCCACTGAGCAGATTAATAAAGCTGAATTCTCTCATCTTTAAATTCTAAAGATGTTTTTTTCTAAAACTTGGAAGCGTTTGGCAATGTTGTTTGTCAAATTGGCAGAGCTAAATTGAGATAATAATAAAAAATAAAAAAAACCCTCTGAAGCTGGGCTGATTCATCTCTGAACAGCTGAAAATATTTTATCAGCCCTGCATCACTTAATACAAAATAAGCATAAAATGAGATTTTATAGACAATAAGCATTAGGTGAGACTATAGAAAAAAATAAAATAAAATAAAACCCATGTCTTCAGACTTCCTGCTGAAATAATAATGAACCTGAATAAACTAAAATAATTGCCATTTAGATGATTTACGGTTATACACAACAACTTACAAGTAAGACAATATGATTTTCATGTTTGTGTGTAATCTGAGTAAATAAAGTCACTTTAATCTCTTTCTCCAACTGCTCTCAGGCGAAGGTCTGTGTACACGTCTCAAAGATCAGATAAACTGCATTCGTCGTGTAAGCTCTGTAGGTCCTCCCGTCAGCCGGGAAAGAGATGCCCTCACGTCACAAAAATTAGATGGCTGCTGATACCAAGAGACGGTTAAAAACAGAGCTCGCGTCCATGGTCAATAAGCAGAACAATGTGTCTCCTCAAAGCCCCGAGCACCTTCCTCTCTGAGAAGGAGGTTTTTTTGCTGCAGCCACCTCAGTGGTTAAGTCCAAGATAACCGTCCAAGATTTACTCCATGTCATGTCATGTCACCTAGACTACCAGAAAAACCACAGGAACACACATTTCTGGATTTGAAAGGATCAATTTAGTGTACAACGGGTCTCTGACTGGAGGACAAGAGAAGAAGGCATCACGTCTCTGACATCAACTACAATCATATTTACTGCTCTCTATTTCAGCAGATCGCTCCTCTTTGTCTGGAAGCAGGAGGCTTAATGTCCTGTAATATCCGCCCGGCGCCACTACTTTCTAACTGTTCTTTCAGCCTCCAGGACTCATCAATATGACCGCCTGTCTGGCCCTTTCTGCATTATCTGCTGGCACTTGGACTCCTCCAAGGCCTCGGACCGCTATCCTCCGCTGAGATAACGAGCAGTGGGGGGGAAGGGCAGTTTACTTTGTTATGCAATTTAAATGGACAGTTTTCCAATTTGTTAAACCAAAAGGATGGATAGTCTGATTCTGGATGTAGCAGAATCAGGTTTTTGTTGTTCCCTTGTTAAAAACAAAAAAACCCCACAAAACTCTGAACAGTTTTTTTTCATTTTCACACCGAGTGTGCAGGTACAACAAAAACAAACGTAGTAAGAAGCAAAATTAGAGGGTTCACAAACCAGCTCATGAAGCAAATCAATAATGAAAAGAAGGCAAAAATGACAAATTCATGCAAAGGCATGCAAAAGGAAAAAAATAAATAAATAAAGAAGAATCTCTTGCCCAACTGGTGAAAAACTTGGGTATCGGGGTTGATGGCCAGCTACCCTTCATTCAACACATTTAGGATCTTTTGCATAAGCCAGAAAAATAAGAAAAAAATAAGGCCTCACCGAACTCAGGATGCTACTGAACTCTTGGCTGAGATCCGGTTATCCATCGACTCAAGTACTGCACCGCTCTTCTTGGTGGCCTACCACAACAGGATCACATCACACTGATACTCACTGACACTGAGCTCCACCGGCTACTAGGGGTTGCAGGTACAAAATTCAAGTCCCTAATGCTCTCGGCGTTTGCTGGCTCCACCTAATGTTACGTTTCTAAACTCATCCCTGACACCAGGTAGAGAGTGATACATGATACAGAGCTTAAAAGGTGAGAGGTTAAATGGTGGTTTAATGAAAGATGAAGAGCTGTAGCTGAGATCCACACGGCTGCTGGAAAATGCTTCATACTCTTATGAATTTCTGTGGCCGCTGCTGAGCTGCATTAATCAAGACGGGAGGAGGAGGAGGACCACTCAGTGAAACGGAGGAGCAGGTGGCCTCAGCTTCCTTTGTGAGCCTTTTGGCAGAAATTTATGAGATCGTTTTGTTGGCAGTCGTGCTGCGTGAAGTCAAGTGTTTACAAACTCATCTGCTTCATATGCTGCATTTGTTGTCGGGTGCGATGGCCCACAGCGCTGCACTGCGCATGCAAGACGACCACTTCTCAATTACGACTAGGGAGAAAGTACTTGTGAACACGAGAGGATAAAGTTCAGGCTTTTTTCTGTTGAACAGCAACAAACTTAATGACATCACAACTCAGCTGGCAGACTAGTGCATGTTCATAAATGTCTAAAGATATTTAGATTTCCTTTTCTGAACCTGCTTGGAAGAAAGTAAGTTGTTTTCCTGTTTCTTACGTAAAAAAAATTGTGCATGGAACCACATCTCTGCCCGACCTCCAGGGCAACTGCAGCTGAGACCCACCTGATCTGCAGAGCAGCTGGATCTGCCTACGTCTGCGATGGGGGAGTTCCTCATCTGGTCAGTCCAGCTCAGTTGTTTCACTGGCTCGATGCTTATTGGATTGTGTGCCCATTCCCACAGCTCCTGCAGGTCAAATGACTGGGATGTGTAGCTCACGGCCGCTAAGTGGTCTATCGATCAGTCAGCCGAGCCTGTGGGCTGATGTGCTTGAGCAGACGGAGCCGGGGCTTGGCAGGCTGGTAATGACTAAATGCGATGCATTCCTCCACAGATGAGACTCGAGCCCAGTCTGAGAGGAGGGAGCTCCTTACAGACAAGGGAAAACAAAAACAGTCATGCAGTAACTCATGCTGAAGGGAAGTTCAAGGCAAAGCAGCATCCAGTACATATTTCTATACATTTCCTCAATGCGGCAGGCTGTCATCGTGGTTATCCTCCTCACAGATTAGTTCAAATCCAACCTTTGAACTGGCATTAAGCTAAAGTCAGAAAACTACACACATATGCATGTTTAGTCTGTGCGCGCACGCAGCGTGTGATTTATTCCTCCTGTATTCCAGTCCGTCTGTTCCAGTGACCCAGAGCCCAAGATTAAAGCCTGCAAAAGCCAGATTTGTTATCCCAGTAAACCAAAATCCGCATATTTAAAGAGTCTGACGTACCAGAACAGCAAGTTACACAGCAACGCGTCATTCATCTCGTCAGACCAAGGCTGTTTTATTAAAAATAAATAAATAAATAAAATAAAATAAAAACAAAAAGTTGATTAAAGCACATCTACAAGTGAGCTGAACCAGAACAAAGTTTTTCAGCTTTAATGATGATTTTTGCAAAAAGCAGCACCATTTTCAGAAGGTGTTGTACACAAAGTCTGGAAGATTTAATATCTGTTCACAGAGTTTAAACTGGGGAAAAAAAAAAAAAAAAAAAGTAGATTACGAAGCCGTCACCATGGTAACAGGGTTTGTAAACACACCCTGGTCAACACCAGGTTAATTTTCAGGAGGCAACTGTGACTGAACGATGACGTGGCTCTGTGTTGATGAAGAAGCTGCATTTGTGTTGGAAATAATATTTAAGTGAATAGATGGTTCAACAAGCGTATCAGATTTTTTTTTGTCAGACTATTCCCATTTTCTGTCACATTCCCTTGCATGATTTATCCAATTATAGATCACAAATATGAACCATCGTGGACATGCGCTACTTCACGCTGAATACTTTGTTACTTCATAACATCAGGAACACCAAATACAGTCGATTCGATGGTCGATTCGATGGTTTGCTGCGTGCTCAGTAGCTTTTTCTTGGCCACAAACCTGTATGAACAATCTAAGATTAGTTTTAGATTATTTGGGATGGTCTACATGATTAAGAAATCAATATCAATAATGATTTATAATAATGTTCTTAAAAATTCTTGGCATTCTTATCACCCTTAAGGATTTCCCCATTGTGCTTGGATGTACAGATTCATCCATATTTTGCTTTATTTTTTATTTTGAGAGGACAAAGTATTAAGTGACAACCGTGAGCCTGTTATGTTCATTTTAGGCATCTCAGTTACGTTTGTATATTTCATCTTTAAATATTTCCAAAGTTTATTAGTTGTTCTTCTTCCCAGCACTTGATGTGTTTGGGGTTAGAAATAACACAGAATTGCTTACCCTACCTTTAAATGTTCAACCACTTTGATTTTGTTTAGACATTTTTGAAGCTGCTGTTTACACTGTGCAACCAAAACTGTAACTGTATTTTTAAGTAATGATTTTACCAAAGAGAAAGTGCTACAAATCAACATATAAAAACTATTTAAAAAAAAAAAAAAAAAAAAATATATATATATATAAAATACAAACCTTTGCCAGTAAAAAAAAAACAAAAAAAACGGAAGGCATTAAAAACAATGGTCCTATCACAGATATATCATAAAAAAGGCAAAAACTAGAAAAGAAAGAAAGAAAAGTCTGAAGTAATCACTAGAAAAAGCACTGAGACGAAGATGATTGGCTGATTGATCACAGGTGCGAGAGCTAGAACAGGAAGTGGATCAGACATGCGTGAACACAGACGGCACCTTTCAAAATAAAACAGACCGTGTGGATAACTGAGGCAACGTAATCATGTTAAAAAACAAAATAAAACGGTATTTACGCAAGGGGTCAAGTGTACCAGCACATGTATGGTATATTTTTGTCTATTAGTATATATTTAGTTGTGGTACTCTTTTACTTGTGAAGTATTTGAACAATAATCAAACCAGTTTTTTTTATTATTTTATGTGTCAACTTTTCAGCTTTCAAAGGTCTCAAAAATCAAAATGACCAGATTCTCCTCCAGTTGCTGCTTGTTTCTGGGTCTTTCTGCATCCAGTTTGGTCTCTGTTGTGTTGAAATCAGGAAACTGGTTTCTTCAACTTCAGAGCCCCTCACAAATGGAAAATTACAGATTTTTGTGAAACTTCTTAGATTAAAGATGCCATTCAACACTTTTTACATATATTTCTTTCAAATCTATTTTGGTGATGTATAAATGTAAAATCGTAGGCTCTTTTAGTCTGCAACGTTTTCACTCTCACCCTCCTCTTACTCACTTTGTGCTTATTTTGAAGTTGGTGTTAACAGCTTTGAATGCCTTTGAATTTTTTTGTTTTTTCATAACATTTCCCCTTTAATAGACTTCATGAAAACACAAGACAGGCACAAAACTGCAATCAGATTATCAGTTATAACAAATAATAAATTGGGTTTTATGCTTATTTTGGGCTGTTATGTTAATCAGTCATAAATGATAAACAAACCTGTTGTGTTTAAATTAATTTATTTCCAATGCACGCACACACACACGCACGCGCGCGCACACACACACACACACACACACACACACACACCTCAATTATTTACAAAAACATCATATACTTATAAAACAGTGCACAGTCTCATACACACCAGGATAAATATATTTTTATAGAATCTTTAAAAGTAATAGAGTATACAAGTGGCAAATGGCACATCCGAGAGAGAGGCTTCATCACCAGATTTGCATCATGTTTCCTATTTTTCAGGCACATTCTGCACGTTCAGCTGCAACAAACACTCAACGTTTGACCACTACAACAAAAATCCTTTAAAAAAAAAAAAAAAAAAACAACAAAAGAAAAGTCTGAACCAGGGATCCAGCCCTTTTAGTCATTCAAAATGTGTTTCTTTAAGAAATAATCACTCATTTGTAATATAGATTCAGAAAGCCAACATTCACTTCACTTTTGATTTCAGGAAACCAGCAGTAAACTTAACACACATTTTAGTGCAATTATGAAATTAAGACGCTCTATTCTAAAAGACTACAAAGCAATTTCTTTAAAAGGTGAGATAAAAAAAATAAAATAAAATAAAAACAAAAATTCTACTCGAGCTTAAAAACCTGTAGTACCTAATTGAAAGAGTAACAGCGACATCTACTGATTATGTTTGTTAAACGCAGACAGGATTTACACAACACAATCTCTTTGGTAACGATTTTGCTTAGAGCATGCCCTTTGTGATCTGTCATTAATCCCAGAAATTAAAGTTTGCTCAGTCGTGCTCATAAATGTGCCTCAGAGTCTGTTCGATCCTCGCTTCTTCCTAGATTTTCCTGCGTCAGTTTCCCATCTCGTCTCCTGGCAGGAAGTAGGGGTTCTCGTGGCCCTGGACCAAATATGAGTAACGGGACGTATTTTTACCTTTGAAGGTCTTCATCCCTTCCATGTTGAGATCATACGATCCCGACTGAAACGTGAGTAAAGGTTGAGTTATTTTCTTTAAGAAGACGTGATGGCACACAATCACACCCAAAACCACAAAAAAAAGCCAAAACACAAACAGGCAACCCCACATGCAGATCTACTCGTGACCACTCGCACACAACAATCCGGCATCTTGATTTGAATTGTCATTCACAACATTTAACATGAACATCAAAGACACAGATTTTCACGACAATCTCATGAGATTTTTCCCAGAAAGCGCCCCGTTACCCTCAAACACCATCACTGCTGTTCTTAGCAACTAAATCACCTGCAGAGGGCATCAAGGCAATATCAGACTCTAAAAGCAAAGCTGTGCCTTACCTTTTTCCATGGTTTGAGCTTCAGTTGAGCCCCCTAAAGCAACACACTGTGAGTCAGGCAAAGCAGGGTGCAGGGAGGAGGACGAGGGGGCTAATTCTGGCACGGTATGTCAATTCTGGATGATTGGGTTAAACAGTACAGTTGTGTCGGGGGGGTTTCTTTCCGTCTAATGTGCCTCTGCAGTGGAGGAAGGTTTATGTTTTCAGTGAGATTTTTTTACTTTGCAAGTTAAAAACCTCTTATCTTTTTTACATCTGTCAGAAAAGCAGATCCTCCCTGTAAACTGTAATAAAACTCATTCAGGACATGATAAAAAAAGATGTTATTGTTGGGAAATGTTGTCGCTTTATAGTCTAATTAAGCCTGATTGTGACCTTTGATAAGATGTGTTTTTACCTGCAAAGCGTTTATTTTGTGGGTTAGAGAGGTAATGCAGAGATGATGAGGCAACACTGAACAAACTAAAGGCTGATTAGTGGGTAACCAATAACATGAGGATCAGCGGTAAGTAACTGGGACAACAGAGCGTGAAACCCACCAAGCCGTTGCATTGATACTTCTTGTCCACCAGTGTGTTGTTGCTGCCCCCCTCTGTCATCTCTATGGAAGGAGTTGTATCCCAGCTCGTGGTGGCGCGAGGGATGGGGGTGATGCTGGTGGGCCAGGGCTGGTTGGAGTCGGCTGATGGGTAGGGGCCGCTTCTGTGGGTGTCCTTGCTCGTGGAGCATCTCCTCCTGGCGAAAGGATGGCAGATCATGTGAAATGTGCACATGGCGGGTGATTTTTGCACTTTCTCTACCGTATTCTTTAATTCAGACAATTCATAAAAGCCTGATGGATCTTATGCTCAGTGTTTTTTTATAACACCATACACCATCTTGCTGTCAAAACTGAGTAAAGCATCAAATTAGTGTTTTTTTTTAAATACATTTCTGATATTTAAAAGAAAAGAATTGTATATTTGAAGGAAGATTAGTCAGTGAAATGTAAACAACATAAATGTTGTCAACAGAAGGAGTACACTTGAAAAAAATAAAGATATAAAGAAAGAGAAGGGTTCCGGTTTGAGAAGTGATTATGTCAGCGCGTCTGACGATTTCTCATCAAGTGAAACGTTCAGATTTGTATGCGACGTCACAAATCCAGATCAGTGTGGATTCATCCAACTTCCTCATGTTTATATCAACAGTTTTCATGTCGGAAAACTTTCACAGCAGTTTCAAAAGAGGCACACCTGGATATCAGTGGGTGGAGTCTAGTGCCTGACACCGCCCCTACAAATGGAGCACAGTGATCAGAGCAGGAAAGACACCTTTGAGAAAGAAAAGCTGTGTAAAATGATATATTTGACAGATATTGTTTAAATTAGTTTTTGTAAAACTGTGTTCTCAGATGGAGAAACTGTTTGAAACAATGGTGGTAAAAGTAATTGTTTTTGTTGTTGTTCATTTTCATGTTTTTTTTTGTTGTTTAATCCTAGTATTGAACATTTTTGGTGAAAAAAACCACATTCGGTCACAGGTTATGAGAAGCAAACTTTCAGCTTTCACCTTTTTAAAGCTTCTTAAAAACATCAACATTAGTTAACAGATCCAAAGTTACTTTGTAAGAAAAACACTGCATGACAAACTTTAATCAGACGACCCTGTAGAGAAGTTTGGATGCTTGAAGGTGGAAATGCAACTAAAATCTGGATGAAATTTATCTAAAATTTGATTTGTAAACACATGTGTCACATGTTCTCGCTGCTGTTGCTGCAACATTTGTAATCCTCTTATTTTAATATAAACATGACCAACATAGAAAGAAAAGTTGCTATTTTTCTTGACACTTGGCCCTTTTTGTGTCTTTTTTATTTGTAAATCACCTAAACCACATTTACTTGGGTAGATTGGATGCAAGTGCTCTGAAATCATTTCATTATCAGCAGTACAGTAAAGTATGTGAGTGATAAAAGGAACAGAATAAAGGAATTCAGCTGCGGGGCTGCTAAAGTTTAGATTAGTGATGTTAAATTGTCTCACCAGCAGAAGTAAACCAGCAAAGCGACGACAAGGATGAGAAGAAGTCCTCCCAGTACGCAGGAGATGATCACTACAGCCAGCAGGGCCGCTGGAAAGACACGTTTGAAGACATTTTCAGAGTTTTATGAGGCTTTCAGACGTGCTGCGGGCATGCATGCTGGATGATCCCATCTAAAGTAGGCCGCGCTGAACACAGGACGCGCTGACGATGCTTTCACATCAAATTACTCAGGCCTCATACTTATTTATACTCATTTTTTCTGACTTATTACAATGTTATTACAATTAAATATCATAAATGTGACTTAAAGCTAAACAAAAAAACCCAAAGTAAATGTGTCGTAATACTCCTGTTCACCTCCACAGGAGCCTAACTTAATATAGGTGAATATTTACAACCGCACAGCAAAACGACGTATGTTTTCCATCCTAGTGGATCTGTTGGTACCTCTTACTAATCATTTGCTTTAAGTAATCTGAAAAGAAATGTGTGAGAAAAAAGTTAGGAACAATTAAGTTTGTTTTTTCCAAGTTACCAATGGAAAATGTTTTAAAAGTGTGTGATTTTTCATAACAGTTCAGGGAGAATTATTCTATGAACAAAACCCAGAAATTCAGTGTTGTATCAACTCCAGAAGCTCGTGAGTCTGAACCGCATGTGTTAAAGTGTGTGTTACTCTGGCGACCAGCGTGTGACTGCATTTTAGTCCAGAAATCGTGAGTCCCGTGGAAAAGCTGCCAGCTTTCATACTTTTATGTCATGCTTAACAAAAGAGAGAAAAAAAGTCAAAAAAATATCAACTCGAAAAGCAATCAATCCTACTCATTAATCACGCCAAAACAGCACTGACTGTTGGCATTTAGCCAGACTGCTGACATCTGAACTTCGTAACACAGATGTAACTGACAGGAAACCTAACCCGTAATATCACACAGTAATAATATTACACAGTAACAGGTAAAGAGCAGCTTTTCCTTTGTGTCCGACTGGAAATATTATTGGTTTCTGGACTCGTTAATGTGGAGGTGCCAGAGATTAAAGATAGATTACTTGAATTTAGCATAATATGGCCACTTTATTGTCGTATAATGATGCATAATGATGAATGTAAGGCTGACGGCGGTGCAGGCTATACGTTGACTTGCAGACCAATTGGTATTTCAGGTTTGAACAGACGTAGTTATGATCAGATCATCCAGGACAGAGTAGCCTTTATATCAGCACGTCATTTTCCATCTTTTAATAGTGAAGACACTCACAATCGTTGCAGTTGAAGCCAGCGTACCCAAATGGACATCTAAAAAACAACAACAACAACAACTAAAAAACAGTCATGTTCACATTTTAAATCAGCATTTTATTTAGGTTTCACACTGAATCCAGACTAACATGCATCGTGCACTTGCAGCACTCACAAAGCTGAACATGTGTCTACTCACTGTTGGCATGAGTCTCCCACTGCCCTCTGGCCACTTGGACAGGCTGCAAAAACAAACGCAACACACATGTTTCGTCCAAAGGGATTAAAATTACAACATAACAAGGTACAGTTTCAGTCCAGCTTTGCATGGTAACACACATAAAAAAAAAAAAAAAACAGTATCACATTGTGTCTCTTCAAGTAAAAGCTGCATGATAACTATTAAAAAAAAAGAAAAAGCACATAACAGTACATTAGGTTTCTTGTGAAGGAAATAGTATGCAACATTTGCCTAGTTATTCCTAAACAGCTGATCGCTGTAGTCACGCAGAGACATAGTTGTCGTTCCTCCACCTGTTGCCAGGGTAACATCCCAGTTAAAAAGAAATAGATGAGAGAGATAAATGAAGAGGAGGTCAGAGGTCTACATACAGAAAAGGCCACAGCTCTTGACCTTGTCTGAGTCTCACTCCCTGTTGTTTCCTGTTTTCATTCCCACACTCCAGCATTTCAGCAAGGATAAGAAGGTTTTGTTAGTTCTCTTTAATGTAGATCAGCCAGGAAAGTTTTATTAAAGCTTTTTTGTCAGAAGCTGCAGGTCGGCTGCTTTTACAGTCCATACATTAAGATTTAATAGTGAATAACGCCTGGGGAGCGGAGGATTAAAACGCAGGATTAAAGTGCAGGATTAAAAATCTGAACTCAAATGGCAAAATATGCGCTTTGCATTACGAACCTGATAAAAATACTGATTCAGGAGAAAACGTTTACCTTTGCAGCTGGTGTTTGAGTACACGATGGAGATGTAGCCCTCTTTACAGGAGCAAACAGCCTGGCCCTTTGTATTCGTACACACCGTAGTGGAGACATCACAAGGTAATGGTTTCTCTTCACACAAGTTTGTACCTGAGACAGAGAAAGTTCAAAAGCAAAATACGTGTCAGAGAGAATGACCTTTTACGCGTTCGCCCACTGACTTGGATCAAGTGCAGTCCGTCCTTACTTGTGAATGTTGAACTGCTCAGCAACCCCGTCGCGTTTTTTATAGCCCCTTTAATTAACCGCTCAATGGACTGATGATTTAAATTTGTGTTTTCAAAGATGTTATTCACAGTTGATAGCACGCTTCCAGGTCTGCAGAATTAGAGAGGAGACCCATCAGAGCTCAGACACATCTGTAACAGAGTCTTTGTGCAGCGGCAAAAAGAACAAATACTCACTCAAGCTGAACAACATCAGATCTTATATACCCCGGCTCATTTCTGAGGACCTCTCTGAGCTGCAAAACAGAGTGAATGTGATTTCATGAGCAAGAACGGAGCATCTACTAGAGCTGCTCAACATGACCTCACACTTACTACGGCAGAGATTCGGGCTGCTGTACTCTGAAATATGTCCGAGGTCCTGTTGCTCATTTCCTTTTCAAACACGATTGAGCTGAGATGAAGCTTGCCTGGAAACACTTGGGCTGAGTGAGGAACACCAGAGAACGCCAGTAACAAGCTCAGCATCAGTACCATCTTTGTCAGGAAAATGCAAGTTTTTTTATTATCTTTTTATTTTTGCTCTCACCAGGTACACAATTTCCATTCAGCATGTAGTTGCCAGCGAGACACTGACAGGTGCCGTTGAGACAGATGCTTTTCAGAGGACATGGGGCGGCAGGACAAACTGACGAAAGACAAACAGAGTGAAAAAATACTGATTAAACAATTGCTACCTCATTGTTATTATTTACATATATCCCTTTACTTTGTTTGAACTTTGTAAAAATTTAATCTGCAACTTATGTAACATGTTTTCTACTAATAGCCATCTTAAGAGTTTTTCATTTGTTGTTTACCCTAAAGGCACCACAAAAGCCTGTCATGATAAAATACCATTGTCGATTTGATTTAAAATTCATTTTCTTACTTTTAAGAAGCACTGTCTAGCTGCTACGGTCTTATGTCCCTGCTATTAACAAAAAATGGCTAAAGTAAGTTTGAACCCCCGTCTCGATTGTCTTAAGCCACAACCTCGTATCACATACGGCACTATGTGACCTATCAACTAGAATTAATTTAACTCGTAGACTTGACAGTCAGTTCGGATCATGTTCACAGGTGTCGGTGAAGTCATTAGTTAGTATCAGTGTTGGCAGTGTTTCCATGAACTGGCCTGAAGTGAAGAACTGAAAATAATAGTGATACAACTATTCATTTTTTCTATATTGTTTCTTTTTATCACTCTGGACAAACTATGTTGAATGGTCACACTTCATTTACAAGCTATGCGGAGCTTTCACAACGCAAATAGGCCACACCAGAATTTGCCCAAGTGAACCGCACACATACCTAGAGTTCCTCTGGGCTGACCTAAATAGTGCCAGAGTGAACACACCATGAGACTCGAGAAAGTAATGACCCAAGATAAAAAGACTGAATAACCAAGAAAGACACTGAGCAAGAGCAATCCTTGGCAGTGTAGTAAAAAGTGATTTAAACTCTGCGCCTACAGAGGGACCCAAACAGTTAAAATGTAAGAAAAAGTTCCATTGTGCTGCTTTAAATGTGCATTTTTAAAACGGCAGATAAAAATCGCTGGATGGAAACTGAAAAGTGTTAAAAACCTTTCTCAAACATCTTCTAAACAGATTCAGACAAGGTTTGATGAGAGATAAATCAAGTGATTTTTAATTTCACACAGTTCTGCACAAGTGAAAAAAAAAACAACAGTTAGTTTAAAATGTGTTTCTACCAAAAGAGCTCCATGGATGTTGCAAAGTGTAACTTTAAGAGGAGATGGGAACACCTTTGTGGTATAGCAAACAAGATCTATAACTCCAGTCTTCAAATAAAATCTAAACCCAAATGTGATTACAATATGTTCAAAAGCCTCACACTTAGTCTACAACTCCTGAGCTGGAAATCAGAAAAGCCAGTTTTGTTAGTGGTTGTGCACCAGCACTCTGCTAGTGCTTAACCCACATTTTCTGTTCAGCGCTGTAGCCGAGCTGACAAAGAGCCACAACTTATTGAGCCGTGCATTCTTTCAGCTCTCTGTAGTGAAGACTTCTCCACATTAAAATACCTGCCTGGTCTCTCAGGTCCTCTTCCTCCACCACCTCATCCTTACCAAGGGGTCAGGAGCATTCAGTAGCTCAGCCCCCCACCTATGGAATTCCCTTCCATGTGACATCCAGCAATCCACTTCTACTGACATCTTTAAATCGCGGTTGAAAACGCATCTTTTTACACAGGCCTTCTCCCTATGAAGTTGTTGGCATCAGTACTATCACATCCATTCAGCTAAATCATCCACTCAAACTTCCTTTTCTCTTCTGTACGTGTTTGCAGGGCAGTTTCTAGAGTTGCATGCTGACCTGCAGCCTTACCCTCCAACCATCCCAGCGTTTACCTCCACCTGTTTATACAGTCACCTCTGTAGTACACCAACTAACCATTTATCAATCATATGTACATACATCTTAGTTCTCAAGCGAATGGATAATGACTGATAATCATCACATTACTTTAAAAAAGTAATGATTTATAGTTATAGTCGTTTATAGTTATAGTGTCTCCTGCCATTGTTTATGTAATATTTGCTCGAGGGTCATAACCTGGGTCTTTGGAAAGCGCATTGTGAAAATTTGGGATAGACGCTATATAAATAAAATTGAACTAAAATGAAAATCTACCAGTTGGCCAAAAAGGTTGCTAAAAGAGCAGTGACAAAAATGCATTTTTCTGATCATCATCTTCTATTGTATTCAATTGATAAACCCAAACCTCTATTGGGACAATCACGCAAGAAGGAAAATCTACAAACCTATTACTATACTCTGTGTAGTTGTTGCTGCTGTGGAGGACTTGGTAATACTCTCTGTTGGTTTCAGCGTGGTGACAGTCCTGGTGGGAGACAGGGTTGTGATGGAGGTCAGGATAATGTTGGGTGAGGTAGTTGTCAATACAGCTGTTGCTTCTGCAGCATGACCACAAACAATAACAAGAGGCAAAGTTAATTTACGAACACTGAGACAACACAGCAAATATTAAGATAGATGTTCATACAAGAAATGAGCACCTATCAAACTGTCATAAATACCTCCCGAGGTTGCTGTAGAGGCACTATGGGTGGCAACATTTCCAGTGGAGGTGGAGGGTGTGGTCCAACTTCCAGAGGAGCTTGTTGAGAGCAAGGTGGAGGTGGAGAAGGAGGTAGGTGAAGAGGTTTGGGGTCCAACTGTGAGCACTGTGTTTTTGGTGATGGTGGAAGCAGAAGGTGTTGTGGTCGATGCAGGAGTCTCTGTAAATGTGTTCCCAGAGTTTGTTGGTCCAGGTGTAGTTAGTGTAGTGGAGCTTCCTGTGGTTGTTGAACCTGTATTTGCTGTTCCACTGCTGGTTTGAATGGTTAAAGGAGTTGTGACTGGTTTAGGGGTATTTGTATCAGTGTTAGTATCAATAGTGAATATAATTGTGGTGTGGGTTGTGGATGTGACTGGCACACTTGTAGTCATGACGTCTGTAGATGGGACTGGTGACCTTAAAGTCGTGTTGTTGGTGGTGATTGGTGCATTTGAAGTCTTGTCACCGTTTGTGGATGCAACCGGTGAGCTTGAAGTTGTGATGTTAGTGGATTCGATTGGTACAGTTGACGTCATGTTGTTGTTTGTAGTCATGATTGGAAAGTTTGAAGTCATGACGTTTGTGGATTCAATTGGTGCAGGTGAAGTCATGCTGATGTCCACAGGTGTGATTGCTGAGGTTGATGTCATGCTGGTGTCTGCAGATGTGATTGCTGAGGTTGATGTCATGCTGGTGTCTGCAGATGTTATTGCTGAACTTGAATTCAGGCTGGTGTCTGCAGATGTGATTGCTGAGCTTGAAGTCATCTTGTCGTTTGTGGATGTGATTGCTGAGCTTGAAGTTATCTCGCTATTTGTGGATTCGAATGGTGCAGTTGAAGTCATGCTAATGTCTGCAGATGTGATTGGTGAGCTTGAAGTCATACTGGCGTCTGCAGATGTGATTGCTGAGCTTGAATTCAGGCTGGTGTCTGCAGATGTGATTAGTGAGTTTGAAGTCATCTTGTCGTTTGTGGATTCGACTGGTGCAGTTGAAGTCATGCTGATGTCTGCAGATGTGATTGCTAAGCTTGAAGTCATGCTGATGTCTGAAGATGTGATTGCTGAGCTTGAAGTCATGCTGGCGTCTGCAGATGTGATTGGTGAGCTTGAATTCAGGCTGGTGTCTTCAGATGTGATTGGTGAGCTTGAATTCAGGCTGGCGTCTGCAGATGTGATTGCTGAGCTTGAATTCAGGCTGGTGTCTGCAGATGTGATTGGTGAGCTTGAATTCAGGCTGGTGTCTGCAGATGTGATTGGTGAGCTTGAAGACATGCTGGTGTCTGCAGATGTGATTGGTGAGCTTGAAGTCATGCTGGTGTCTGCAGATGTGATTGGTGAGCTTGAATTCAGGCTGGTGTCTGCAGATGTGATTGCTGAGCTTGAAGTCATGCTGATGTCTGAAGATGTGATTGGTGAGCTTGAAGTCATGCTGGTGTCTGCAGATGTGATTGGTGAGCTTGAAGTCATGCTGGTGTCTGCAGATGTGATTGCTGAGCTTGAAGTCATGCTGGTGTCTGCAGATGTGATTGCTGAGCTTGAAGTCATGCTGGCGTCTGCAGATGTGATTGGTGAGCTTGAATTCAGGCTGGCGTCTGCAGATGTGATTGCTGAGCTTGAATTCAGGCTGGTGTCTGCAGATGTGATTGGTGAGCTTGAATTCAGGCTGGTGTCTGCAGATGTGATTGGTGAGCTTGAAGACATGCTGGTGTCTGCAGATGTGATTGGTGAGCTTGAAGTCATGCTGGTGTCTGCAGATGTGATTGGTGAGCTTGAATTCAGGCTGGTGTCTGCAGATGTGATTGCTGAGCTTGAAGTCATGCTGATGTCTGAAGATGTGATTGGTGAGCTTGAAGTCATGCTGGTGTCTGCAGATGTGATTGGTGAGCTTGAAGTCATGCTGGTGTCTGCAGATGTGATTGCTGAGCTTGAAGTCATGCTGATGTCTGAAGATGTGATTGCTGAGCTTGAAGTCATGCTGGCGTCTGCAGATGTGATTAGTGAGTTTGAAGTCATCTTGTCGTTTGTGGATTCGACTGGTGCAGTTGAAGTCATGCTGGTGTCTGCAGATGTGATTGCTGAGCTTGAAGTCATGTTGGCGTCTGCAGATGTGATTGCTGAGCTTGAAGTCATGTCGCTGTTTGTGGTTTTGACAGGTAATCTTGAAGTTATGTCATTTGTAATTGTGATTGATGAGCTTGAACTTGTAATAGTGTGTGTGGCTGCAACTGTTGCATTGGTAGTCTTATCATCTTTTGTGGTTGTGGTTGTTGCACTTCTGGAGTCATTTGTGGATGATGTTGGTGTGCTAGTGACTGGACTGTTAGTTGATGCAGAGGTTGCTGTATTTTTAGTCTCACTGAGAGTGTGAGCGCTTGTTTCTGAAATTCCTATGGATGTGGCTGTTCCAGTGTCTGTAACTGACGAAGGGCCAGTTTGGCTGCTGTTGGCAGCGTCTGCAGTGGTGGTGGATGCTGTGCTAGTCACTGTAGGCGAAGTGGCTGCTGTCACAGCTGTGGATTCTCTTGTAGGATCCTCTCTAGGCATTGTTGTTGGCGTTCCTGCAAATATAAACAAGCAAATATAAATTAATCAGCGCATAACCTTCTTTCTTTAGACACAACTTTTTTCAAATGTTAAAGGACAAAAAATCTGTAATACAAGCCAAGGAAAATAAAGATTAGTCATGTTAGGGTTATTTCTATAGCACATTTAAAAGAAAAAAATAATAATAAAAACAAGTAAATATATCTAAATAAAAAAAAACATAAATCTTCATATTTTGGTCTAAAGCAACTCTTGAGAAAAATATGTCTGTTTAGCTGCTAAATACTTCACACCACTTGTTTACTGTGTGCTTTAGCACGTCAGTCAGCTGGGAGTCCTTTCATCGCCATGTACTCCTCTATGTACACAAACATTTTCCTTCTGCTGTTTTTCATGAATTTGCCACAAAGTTGTTGTAAAACGTGAACTTTTGACATGGACTTTACACAAGTCCAAGCAGGAAATTCGTTTGTCTGGACCGTATCTGCCTGCAGGTGGATTTGCATCACATTTTTGTTTGCTTTTGTTTGAAAAGGAATAACTTACAGGAATATTCCTTTATAGGAATAAACTTCCTATAAAAAAAAAAAGTTTATGGTGTGAAAATATTTTTGTAGTTTGTAATAATTTTAACAAAAGAAAAGCATGTATAATCATATTATATCATATAATATTATGTTCAACAACAAAAAAAAAAAAAAAACAACAACTTCGTACTTAAAAAGTAAAGCTTTATGAACACTAATGTAACAAGAGTGAGTTTCGGCTTTAACCACAGAGGGCAGCTAAGACAACAGCTGAGTGTTTGCAGAAAGGTTGTGAGTGAAAAGCCATGAGTCAGTACATACGAACTACTGTAAATGATGACTGTTACCGACACCGGGAAGTGTGAGCTGTCCACCTGATGTGACCAGCTCCTCGTGCTCCTCGTTCCCATTTAACCCACTCCCACGCTTTACTTTGTGTTTGTGAGGGAGCTGAGGAGGCCAGAGGGCAGCCTGAGGAATGCTACAAACGGTAGAAAGTCTTTGATAACGGCGCCGCTTCCTCTCATCAGCTCCTCATCTGAGTCTATTAATTTATCACATTTTAAAAGCCAGAGAAGGTGGATGCCTTACACAAACAGGTTTCTCCAAGGAAAAAACAAACAGATCCTGAGTTTGATCTGATTATATCCTGTGTGCACAAGGCGTTGTGTGACCTAAACTCTAGTATCACCTAGTAACCAAGACTCAAACAGAGGTGAAAAACCACAGTCTCCACATGCCCTGTGATCTACTCAACGTTACGCACTCAAGCGCATTCACAAGTTACAAACTCAGGGACAGGAAGGACACATTATGCAATCACAATGAAAAACAGGGAAGAGAAAAAAGTTGGAAAACACTTGTCATAGGTGGCTATAAAACAAAGGAGTGGTGCTGTTTATTTTGATATATGAGGCAATGCAGCGTGGGATTGTTCCTGTAAAACACAACATGTATCAATTTGAGACAAGCTCTTCTAGATTAGACCTAAATACATGGGCCTAATCTCACTGGATAACCAGAGATCAAGATTAATGAAAAACCTCTTAGATCAGATCTTGCTGACCCTGCTTTGATTAGTCCATTACATTCTCTCTGTATTACATTAACAAGGACCCGTGTGTTTCCATGAACACTTACTCCAAGGTTAAATATTTCATTGTGTGCTTCATCCATGCATACCTTAAATTCAATACATTATCACAGGACCGCGTTTTATCAGCTTGTATTAAAAATAATCACATTTCAGGCATTTCTTAAAACCTGGTGCGTTAGTGAAACTGAGCAGTCGGTTTCGGTGTGCACTCCATCACGTAGATTAGTCAGGCGTGTGATTTACTCCACTGCAGTTCAGCTCAGTACCGAGTCATTTTCAGTGTCAGCAGGTATAATGAATGAACGCAGTAGAAGCGATTTACATTTTAGGACAACATTTTTCTTTTAAACGCGCATAACCCATCAATACGTAATCAGCTTCAAAAAAACGGTTAAAAACAAAAAACAACAATAAAATAAGGTTTGTGGACTCATGAGTTCTGCTGGAGTCTCGTCCGCATTGACTGGACCTTACAGGGTTGATGAAGGTGCTGTAGAGGTCATCAGAATTAAGCAGAAGTTCAATTTATCCATCAAATCTAACACCAAAATAAGATGAGATACTGTTTGATTTACCTGTAATAGAAATTACAGGGAACGTATTTTTCTGTGCTTGAGAACGGTAAAAAATAAAATAATAATAATCCTGTAAATTGAAATGAAAATATAAAATAAAGATCTGTATAAAAGTAAGTAAGCAAAAAAGTTAAAATTGAAAATGTAAAATGAACTGGAAAAAAAAAAGAATAGCATATAGAATTAACATTGTTTTATTTTAATTTTGTGTTAAGTTGTTTGATGTTTGGAACTTAATTTCTCTAATTACTAATTATTTTTTTCTCCAATTACATAAAGAAAGAAAAAAGAGCTTTTGCACTGTGTGGTATTGTTGATAGGAGTCTTTCATCCTAGATCTTTTTTTTTTTTGATAATCAATAATCACACTACCTGAAATATAAAATAAAGTAAAAGCTGTTTAAAAATGCATAACTATTATAACTCTTGAGAACCACATAGCAAAGAGACCTTCAACTATTTTTTTTTCCAAGTTTGACAACCATGATATAAAAACTCCTGTCAGTTTAAAACAAATGTCGTCAAAGCCAGCTACTAAAAGCTTAAAATAAAATCACTATCAATTTTATTGCTCATAACAGTTTGTTTAAATTGCAACAGGAGATGATCTCTTGATTATTAATCTGATTAAAACACAGCTTTTGTGAAGACCGGCACTGAAAACATCACAACACATTATCAAAAAAAAACAGCTGCTTTACAAGTCTAAAACAATAAATGAATGAGGGTAACATTAACACTCATCATCGACTGTTTCAAGGCCCAAACAATATCCGGATGGTTTCGTTCTTCCAGCAAAATGTCTGGTGTGCAACTGACCAGCCCATAGCAGGAACTGGGAAATAACTTTTCACAAGTCAGACTGACGATCAATAGTATCTTTATTTAGCGGTTACAATAATTACTGCCCTGTAATAACCTGTCCACCGGCGAAATCATGCTCAGCCAGACACTCACTGTAGTGCTACATTTAAACAGTAAGTCATCAAAAATAAATCTATGCAACTTTATAAATCATAGATTCCATTTGACAGATGGAGATTACAGCTGAATACTATTGTAAAAATAAGCCTAGTTTGACTAGTAAACCTTATTAGACTGAGTAGTTTACACAGGAGGCGTGTCACAGACAAATCCATTGTATCCATCTCTAATTAAACTACATATTTATCATGTTAAATACCATCTTCATATACTTTCATTCATTAAAAATGTGTTTTTGTTGTTTCAGAAAAAATTTGCTTCTACTAGGAGAACGTCCGGATGAACCTTAGATTAAATAAAAGTTTTAATACATTTGAAGGAAGAAAATAAACTTGAGCTCCTTTGTAAAAATGTCTGTAGACTCTCCCACATCTCCAGTGTCTTTTCATTGTGAAGGTTTCCCAAAAAAGGAAGCGTTACGGGAGAAGTGGGAAATTGCTGTGAGAGGAGAACGATTTACCAGCAGTAATTTCTCCGATACGCAGCAACACTCCAACACCGGATTTGGACAGGACTGAGTGTGTGACACAGTGTGTATATATTGTATATATGTGGGACTATATTAATGTTACACATGTATTGAAACAGTTCAAATATCTGTGTGTGTGGATGTGTGTCTCTGTGGGTGGGTGTATTTGTATTCAAACAAAATATGTATACAAACTGCATACAGTAAGTACGCAGTACGTGGTTTCACAAACAATTACAGTCTCTGCCGCTGAGACTCTACTACTCTACTTCTCAGTAGAGTTCAGTTTGTTCAGTTCTAAATGTCAAAC
Organism: Xenentodon cancila; assembly: GCA_014839995.1. Lineage (NCBI taxonomy): Eukaryota > Metazoa > Chordata > Actinopteri > Beloniformes > Belonidae > Xenentodon > Xenentodon cancila. The sequence goes on along the minus strand of CM026214.1, from coordinate 5,449,516 downwards.
GCACCATGGTCATATTTGTTTAGAAATATTGTTTTCTGTTCATCATTTTCTGTAGTTTATATAATTATACCAGATAAGAAAGTGCACCTGTAACAGTGCTATTTCTGATGACATGACAGACCGCAGTCGTATCTGACCTGATATCTGATGATGTTGATGACTGAAATCTTTCCAGAAACTGTAGCTCCTTTTACTGAATCTTTACAGAATGACAGCATCATAATTTTCCGTCTGTCAGGCTTTTATTTCCTCTTCTAAGACACTGGCACAAATCAAAACAAACAAAAAAAACCCTCCAAAACAAATGGAAAAGGCTTAATTATCAATCTGTCAGCATGCATTCATTATGTTCCTACCCAGCAGTGCTGTTTCTGCTTTCAAAATCAACGTATATTTAACTGGATTAAACCATACAGTGACTCCTCTGAATAGTTCACTTTAAAGGCTCTAATCAATAACGTGTTGTCAGTCAAATACTCATCATTGCTATGAAAGGTTCCTTACTGTAAATAAACACCTGAACAGCTGACAGCTGTGATAAAGGCGAGTGCGGATACATCATATCTATTGGAATTTAAGTCAATCCATGAAACCATGATTCATTAATGTGTTAAGAACATCACGGCTGAGTGATCTCGTGCATATTTTTATTTCTAGTGCAGTCAAATCTCGTCACACATAGAGGCTGACGTTTTTCAAGGTCACATTCAGTTATGCTCTTTTTATCTTATCCAGATGGGTTGTTGGTCAAAAATAATTTAGGGAAACATTACAGAGTATAACAGTTAACAGAGTCCACAAGCGAAAGCAGGAGACTAGAGAGTGACAGGCAGGAGTGTAAACTTAACTAAATCCAGTAGTTCTCCTGCCACACTTCACCGTTTCCTTGTTCATAAAAAGGGCAGCCACAAAGCTAAGATCACTTAAACTTTCACAGATCTTTCAACATTCTTGCTTTATCGTTTCTGAAACTGTACATGAGACACCTGAACCTGACCTCTGTTTTATTGAACATGACTAGAGCTGTGCATCATGTATGACTGTGAAGTTGCCTGTGATGTTGTTGCGATCTAAAACGATGGAGCATATAGCCACGTGGATGCCGTAATAATGCTGAAACAGTGAAGTAATTAAAAGCATGCTGCGTGCTGCATGTCTATCTGGGAGCCTTGGCTTTAGGGATTTAACCTACAGCCAGATAATCTCCGACAGACACAAAAGGGATGACTGGGTCAGGTAGGGGGACAAGTGGGCCTAAGGTCGTCCGGTGAGCGCCCACTCTGGAGGATGAAGGTAAGAAGGTCCAGCTTTGCTCCAGTTCCGCTAACGATCACTGAAAGCCGCCACAACTATCTGCTTCAATCCTACTTTTATATTTGAATGCGTCCGTCACCAAGAAGACGCTGTCAAAGCGTCGCTTCACTTCAGATCGCCGACGATAGCTCCTGGTCATGCACCAACTGTTAGATTTAGTTGTCCCAAACACACATCAGTCCTGCAGAATAAACTCTGGTGAAGCATCTGACACACAGAAGAAATCCTGCACAGCCCAGACGGCTGCGGACAAAGGACTCCGCCTTGCCCTGCCATCAAACATTTCCAGTAATTTTCTTAGGACTGGGGGAAAAGAGCATTCCTGAAATAAAAGTCTATGACTTTCAGCTGCGCTGCATGAAAATGAGATTAAATTCTGCGCAGAGAGCAGGAGATGAACTGACAGGATGTGACCCAACAGTCCAGAGGAGCCTGAGGCCAGAAGGCAGCATCTCATTAATGACAGAAAAGTCATGCGGCAGGCTCAACTACTGCACGTATGCGTTGCTTCTGTGTTTCAGAGATCATGCAGGACGAAACTGAAACGAGCTGATCAAAGACACCAATTCACAAGCGCACTCCAGCAGAGACCAAACACTTCTTACAAACTTGCTTTATGACATCCTGCTTGTCCTTACGTTTCAGGTCCTTTTTCCTTCAGAGCCTGAGGGACGGGCACATCAAAGCGACTCGGTTGACGCTGCTCAGCAGGAGCGTCCTCGCTGGACAGAGCTGCCGTGTCCTGTAACCGAGAGTCCAGCAGCCCGCCATCGTCAACCTGCAACTTTTTTTGTTTTTTTCAACTAAACTCTGAGTTGAGTCTGTAAGCGCTTAGAGGCAGAGAAAACTTTTAACATTACATCTTTCTGTGTCCACAATGACATCATGGTATGGTATATTACATTTATTAACTTATTTGCACATTTAACACTTCTTTGCATAATTGAGTTTATGTGTGTACATATGAAAAGTGTAGCTGTATACACAGCAGATAAGCCTGGAGTTCACTTCCTCTTAGTGACTAAAAAAGAAAAATGAAAGTGTAATTTATGTATTTATTGGTTTTTGCTGAGAACATATTGTAATTTACATCTCTGACTGCCAGAGAACAAATGAAGAAGTCATGTATTTAAATATTTCACTGGGATCTTGTCTTCATAGTTAGGCAGATGTGTTGGATCATCACATGATCGTTCAGAAATATCAAATTAATCCTCTGTCATGGTTTTATCTGAATAGACGGTCATGCATCATGTTTTGGCGTACCCAGAGATTCCCACCACTAGTCCCACACAACTAATTATGAAATAATGTCACCAACAAAAAGCGATTCAGCTTGTGAAGGGGGAGGAGTCCCAGGCCGGGATTCGAACCTCGACTGCCTGCGTGAGGAGAGCAGCCTCTGAAAACGTGGTTCCTGCTCAACCACGTGAGCTACACAGCCTCTCACAATCCCTTGACTACGTTTGTCCAGAAACAACACCCGAGTGACCTTGGCAGCCACTTGGGAATCTTTCCTAAGTACTTTTCCAAAGCAGTTCAAGACTTTTGTAATCACTCACCTACGGCCGAGTGGAGTCCATCCCTGATGTGCTCATGCCAGTCAGAGCAAAATAATTGTTTTTCTTTCTCTAGTGCACTACGTTTGTAATCACTGAGAGCCAAAACTGTAATCACAATTCAAATGTGAGCACCTGCACAGCCTTGGTTACGGTTCACAGCCAGCTGACTCATAACAAGCTGGACACCGAGCGGGCATTTAGATTACATCCCAAGTACATCATTGCTTAGATAAATGGCATATGTCATTAACAATAAACATGGCCGAGCTAAAACCTTTTACTCTGATCCATCTGGGCCGCCATAAACTACCTCTTGGATTGCGGCTGCTGCTGATGGGACAGGATGACTGTCTGACCCACACGTGTCTAAGACAACCACACATTCACGGTGAGTCGAAGTCACAGTGTTTTTTTTTTACCAAAGAAAGACGGGAACAGGAGAAGCCTGGCAATAACAGCCGATTATTTCAAACTGCTGCGGGTTTTTGGTTTTGTTTTTCATTTTTTTGCTGAGCACCAAATTTAAGCAATGTCCTTGAGCAGAAGAAGCAGATAGAAATAAGTTCTTTGTACGTGAGCAAACGTAGCTCTTTAACTGTAACTCAGAGGCAACAGATGGCTCCCTGGAGCAGGAGCTCGCTTGCAGGGCCTCTGCACACATCATATCCAATTAAAGCTGCGCCAGCACATGCTTTCCAATTACAGAATGAGATTTACTGGCCTGGAGCGGGTCTAAGCCAACAGTATACAGAAGGCAGCGACAGAAGGAGAGGCGACGACAGAGGAGCAGAAGAAGCAACAAGTACGTGTGAAAAGTGGATGGATAAACAATATGTGCCATCAGGTGGAAGTGAAATCAGGAAGATGAGCAGATACAGGGAAGCTTGACGGGGACACAAATGAACATGGAGAGGAACTCAGCCTCATCCTGTCATTCAACTCTGTATTTTCTTAAAATTACAGTTAAAGAAAAAAAAAGCACAAGTAAGTCTGTTATAACAACTGAAACACGTGAATGATGACATTGTCATGGTCCGTTTTGACATTTCACGGTAAATTACAACAACGGTCTTTTCAGATTAACAACCATTTCATGCTCAAGTTACGACTTCATGATGACCCGCCAGTAAAACGTGGCACATGTGGAGGAGTCATGATGCAGCATTTGCTGTGAGAGGAGGGCATTTAATGTGCTGTGCTCCTTTATCTAGTGGGGGGCTTCACAAAGTGAAGTGATGAGGAGGAGGAGGAGGACGAAGGCCACGAGTCTCAGAAGGTCTTCTGAGTTTCTTCATGGTACAGACACTAGTGGACACATGACAGGACGAGAGACTGCAGCCTGCAGGCTTCCAGCACATGACAGACCCCCGTCTTCATGAAACACATGAGATGTGTTTCATGAAGACGCACAAAATAAGTTACAGCAGTTAAGTTTGGCAGCAAAGCGCTCACTGGAGAGCCACTCAAAATTCCCTAAACGCCTTTCACGGGTTCTTAAATATCCAGAGTAAATTTGAGAGGCAAGTGAGCTAAAAGAGCAGCCAGCCTCCAAGAGTTTAAGAAAACCTTCCAATTAATATAAACTAAAGGAAAAATTACAAAAAAAAGATACAAGTTTCTCAAAAATGTTCATAACCACAACAAATCACCCATTTTAACTTTAACAGGTGACATCCTCTCAAAATATATTTTATTACACATATTATAACTAATCATCTGTCTGCTAATGAAATCTTGGTTGTTTTTTTCTTTTTGGAAAAAAAAGTGTTTGACCTACTAAGAAAAACTCCACAGATCAAAATCAATCAATCACGTAATAATACGTTTATTTATTAACTATGGGACATTTGTGCTTGTCACAGCAAGTTTTTTTTTTCTTTCAAAACTTAATGTTAAAAATCGGATTACCAAAAGATCTAAAAGGTCCGCGGGTCTAAAGTCTGAAATTGTTTTTCTGACAGATTTATTTGTATTATATTATTATATTATTTATATCTAACCGATATTAACATTGCAAATGTGATGACTTCTTATAGAAGAAATAACTTTTTAAAGCTGCATAATATTTTCTAACCAAGACTCTTAATTTCGGCTGTTTCATATCGTTAGATTTAAATTGTATTTGTTAATAAAACCGCTGGTAACGGGAGTTTAAACCTGAACATTGTCTGAGGCGTCAAATAATCAAATAAAATTTACTCACCTTGGACGACGGCACAAAAGAAAAAAGCGACGGGGAGGTAGTGGAGGAACATGTTTCAGGTGCTTGAGTGTAAAAAACCGGGTCTTCTGGGGGGGTTAAAGCCGGTCGTGAGGTTCCGTGCCCCGCTGGCGCAACAGGAGAAATAACGGAGCGTCTCCGGTCCTCGACAGGTAATCAGTCACAGCCGTATCCGCCTGCACCTTTAAGAGCTCCAGCGAGTCATCTGATTGGCCGTTTTACCTGTCACTCACGATTACCGTCTAAGCGCTCTCAGGCTCCGCCTCCACCCATGGGCCAGTACAGTAGTCATAAACCCTCCATCAGCAAGACAGAAGGAGGCCACTGGGCAATGAAGTCCCTTTTTTATCTCCAGCGCTTACATTAGAAGTGGCTTGCACAGATTGGCAGGGTTGTAAACCTTCTAACAGTGTTCATCTTCACAAATACTTTTAAAATAATGTTTTACATGTTATAGAATTACAAACAGAAACAGCTCTGCTGATGCCAACACCTCCCGTTTTCATTCTTATCGCAGCCACACCAGAGAAATTCCACTCATATTTAACAGATTTTGTCATCTATCAATCAATAATCTTAACAATGGGCGGCACACAATGACATTATATTAAAAGCATGCAGATTCACATCCTAACTGCACTGTAAAAGAGATATATTGTGATTTTTTTTAAAAAGCTAACACAATTTCTAAGAGTCTAGTGAAACGTCTGCATTATGTTTGATCGATGGGCAGCACTGTTGACTCCAGGCAGGGGTCTTTCTAGGTGGAGTTCGTGTGTTCTGCCAGTGCTTGCTGGGGTTTCTCTCTCACAGTCCAAAACATGTGTCGGGTTAATCCTCAGTTGCTTAAGGGAGTGCATTTGTGTGGCCAAAAATGACAACCCCTGCTTTTTTATAGAGCTGTGATAAGACTGACTGTGACCCTAAGTAGAAAAAAGTGGTTGTAGATGATGGATGGATGGATGGATGGATGGATGGATGGATGGATGGATGGATGGATGGATGGATGGATGGATGGATGGATGGATGGATGGATGGATGGATGGATGGATGGATGGATGGATGGATGGATGGATGTTTGATCAAAATACCACAGAGATGCAATCCAAAAGCTCCCTTGTCAATCCTGTCTTTACTGGTCTGCAGCTGGTTTTAGGGGGTGGAGTCGGACGCTCTGGTTTACTCCGCCCCCTCTCTCTTCTGAAGGGTAAAACCTTCTGAAGGTTTTAAGACTGGCATCAAAACTTCTTGCTACTCATCTACAATGTACAGCAATTGCATCAAGATGGGAAGATGTAAAGGAAGCACAGGGAAGCTGAACATTTCTAGTGTGATCTGGGTCTGTCATGTCAGCTCAGTGAACGATACACGTTCAGTCTCAAGCGCCCTGAAACAAAAGAGCTGTGACACAAGTTGGGTTGTTAGATAACCAAGTTAGGTGAGCACAGAAAAAGCCTTTTTTCATAACATACCCTCTTTAATTTTAGACGTGTACTTTTTTAAGAATCTTGCACTACAGAGCCCACATCAGAATTTTGAACTTTAATTTGATACTCCCTCAATCTCGTCATCTGTTCACTGAGGTGCACGACCAACCGACTGCTGTGCCTCGGATTTAGTGGAGCAGGTTTATATCGGGTTTGGCCCCCCTCACAAGCAGTGGACCAGGTCACCTTGGCTCCAAATGAATCCGAGTTCTTGGCACAGAAACAAGTAATGTGAAACTAATGCAGAAGAATGTGAATGTGAAGGCTTTTCTTTGTAAGGTTCTGTTCACATTGTTTAGAAGGTGCACTGTTGTGTCGTGGGTTCTCAGTCTTTAGTGTTTTCATTTCTTTTTAGAGTTTGTTTTTGTTTTTTTTAGATTTTAAAAAGCCTCATTGTCTGAGATCGAGTGCACAAGAGTACAAACTTGTTCAGAGGGAAAACAATAAGCCCTCTTTTCTTTCCTCATCTCGTTATCGTGCTCTTTTAAATGGTCCAGAGAATTCATGTTAAACGAGTTCTGTCAGGATATAAAAAGAGGAGACCCGTGTTCGCTTGTTATGTAACCTCTGAGAAAGTCTTATGAAGACAGTTAACAAGAGTAAGACTTTCTATATGATTTAAGTAGCGGTACTTTAAAGTTTGTGGTGGTCTAAAGAGGCAACAATGCAAACTCATAACAGTATTATACATCCTTATATATATAATACATCTGACAGCGTCTTCATTTTAATGATTGAGACCGCTGGTAGATGTTAAACTAGACAACACAGCTGTGTAGGCTTAAAATGAACTGCCCTTAAGTTTTTCCATTCCTATTTGACAGAAAGGAGTTCCTCTGTACATCTTGGTGAATTTTTATCAACCAGTGCCCCTTTAACATGTGGGGTCCCTCAAGGGTCCATTCTTTGCCCCCTGTTTATTTTGTATATGTTGCCATTGTGCTCTGTTCTGCGTAAACACAATGTCTCCTTTCACTGCTTTTCTGCTGACCTTCAAATCAATCTCCCTTTAAGAGTAGATTGTAAGCAGTCTTTACAGCCTCTGTTCTCCCGTCTGAAGGACACCAAGACTTGGATGGATTTAAACTTTCTGCATTTAAATAACAGCAAGACAGAAGCCATTGTGTTCAGGCCTTTGTGTAGGAAGTCTCAAGATGTTGCAATGAAACATCAAAACGACTATTTGCTATTTGTAAATTGCTTTGCTAAGATATCGAGAGTTGATGATATCCAAACCAAAACTGTGTCTAAAATCATCCATCCATCCATCCATGTACCAGTTTTTTCCTTTGCAGGGTCACGGGGGTCTGCCGGAGCCTATCCCAGCTCATTACAGGCGAGAGGCAGGGGTCCACCTGGACAGGTCCCCAGTCCATCACAAGGCCTGTCTAAAATCACCCCCTACTAATTATATAATGTACTACACAGTGCAGTCACTAATTTTTTTTAGTGCTGTCTGAATGTCTGCACTTCATGTATCCCACAATGCATCAGAAAAGGTCACGAACAACTGATGATCCCTGCAGTAGCTGGTGGTGATCTGTCTCGTTTCAGTCGTATGACAGCAGAAACCTTATCAAAAGTGCCAACAAAATCTGAACTTTTATTCTGTTAATCAATTTATTTCAAAGGTCTTGACTTCGAACCTGCCCTCATACTGACTGTGGAGTAATGTGCCTTAAAGTGATTGACGGGGATTTTGCGCACAACATGAAGCTTCCTGTTCTGCACAAGTACGAGGTTCCAGTTTACTCTGTGATTTCTGCTTTTTTTTTGCTGTTCACGTGATTGTTTACATGCAAACTCCATATAACATAAAAGGATCAAAAATTGAAGCCATCAAAGGCTGAGAAGTCTTATACAGGTATTTCACTTTTTTTACTTCGATGCACCCCAACCACTTTTGAAAGAAAGCATTTTCCTTTCCATAAGTCTGAAATGCCACATGGACTTTCCTTCAGAGGGACCTGCTAAAGTCCATCTCAGCTCTCTTCAAGCAAAAGGCAGAGATGCATCCAGGACAGGTCACCAGTCCATCCAGGGAGATGCTGCGACCTGATGAGTTACAACCGTGGATTCATAGACAAAGCTTTGAACCTGCCTTCAAAATGCACCTGTTGCACATTTTCAGGTGAGTCCAGGCTTCATCTCCAAGTGTTTCTTGTGATTAGGTGCTGACTGGCTCAAAGAACATTTGCAGTAAGATTAATAAAGTGAAGTACAGTGAAGATAAACGTTATATTTTTGCACATAAAAAAAAAAATCATGCTGGACCACACATTTATGTTCTTTTCTCTTTCTACCATTTTTTTAAAACAGAGAGCCAAATAGAAGAGGCCTTGACCATTTTCACCTCTCCATTATAAGGGGGAGTCTTTCGAGTCGCGACTGCAGGAGCGGGTTCTGGACTCCAGGACCTTTTTACATGGATTTACAGGAGGGCAAAACACTTCCGACAGTCGGACAGACGTGTTGGCAGAACTGCTGCAGTCTTTGTTAACAGAAGATGTAATCCTGGACCTGTGACCTTGAAGATACACCTCTGCACCCCAGATGCTGAACTACTGGCTGTACGTGTCCCCTGAACCTTTCTCAGATGGACGACCTGAGAAAGGTCAGATGTGTTACCTGCCGCTGCTCCCGACATCCTCCCTAGTTTTTGCCACGCAACAAACACAACACATGCATTTATGACGACTGATGATATCAACCATGGCTTAATTTGCCTTTTTAGAATAATGAAGTTCTATTCTGAAGAGTTTCAGTTCAGTTTTTCATGGCTCGGAATGTTCAGCTAATTTACTCATAAAAGACAGAAGCAACAAAAACCAGAAGATGATATGATAAACAACATGAGGAATTAAAGTTAGGAGTCATTCTTCTCCATAACTCAGACGTTTGTCACAAAAACAACGACCGTATGAACTTTAAAACAAAAAATAGGTGCAGTTGTAATCAGCGACACAAACGTCTGAACAGTGTGACCTTTGTCATGTCATCGAGCAGAAAAGTGCCGCTGCTGCTTAAAGGCAGGTAAATGTTGATCCATGGCAAATTTGTTTCATGTAAGAATACATTTACATTTTGAAAGAAGCAACGCTGCTCTGAGGACCTGTGCGGATCTGCATCACACCCCTTTTAACACACCAACTGTTTTCTTACATCTGTTTGACATTTGATGACGATTTTTCAATCTTTCAATCTTCCTCCTGATAACTTCCAACAACCCTCAGTTTCCTTGTGTTACACAGGAAGAGTTGAGCCTTTGTTTGTTATTTATAGAAACCGTTTGTTAATGATTAATGGTGTTATTTCAAAGATTCATCAAAATATATCCAAGCTATAAATAACTAATATCCAAAACAGTACAAGCTGCTTAAATAAATAACACAACACTTTGGAATTTAATTTAAGCACTTTGTGCAGGCCATTTCACAGTTTCGCGTCACATGTAAACACCCTCAGTAACCACGGCAACAAGGAGCCAGGGAAGTCTTCAGAACGTCACGTGTCAGATCTTGTCGGATCACCAAGCAGGTGTTTTCTTGTTGCAACCCAGACATATGACAGACTATCCTCACAGCATCGACTATGCCGCTGCCGCCTGTCTAACTATTCCATGTAGTTCTCTAAAGTATTTTCCAGTCAAATTCGTCGTTTATCTGCACGCATTCTCCACATACTGCCTCCACAGAGCTTCTCCTCCACTGCAACCATAACATTCTCAGCAGCCCATAAACACAAACACAGCGCCGACCTCACGCTTATCTCATGCAAATAGTCATAGTCGCCAACATTGCAACATATTTAAATACCTTGTGTTGATATTTGACAGCTACAGAGAGCTTTTAGTGTCGACACAATTGCGTCTTATTTCAGGGCTGGATCCCTGAGAGGAAGGTCAACTGGTCTGGAAATTGCATGCGGCTTGTTTTATTTATTTATTTTTGCATAAGATGAAGCTTCACACTTTTCATCTGTATCCTTAATTAAAATGAGTTCAAACTTTCCTTTGAGCACCCTGAAGATCAAGGTGTCACCATGACGATATGCTCTAGTCTGGGCTGTACAGAACAGGAGAAACCATGCTAGCAGGGACTGATGCCGCCCGACTCGTTCTGGAAAAACAAAAGGCCGGTGGGAACGGAGCAAACCCACCCTCGCCCAGTTGCAGCTGTTTTAGCGGCGCTGGGCTAACTCATGCTGACTAAATTCATCCCTCATTTCATCATCATTTCATTGTGATGTCGCTTTAGATGCCACATCCAAAACGGTTTGAAGCGAGCACTGAAACAAGGATTGAGGGAGCGCCACTCAAACACCAGCAGGGCCGTCAACAAGGCGACTTTCAGCTCGCTGAGTGGAAATTAACTGTTTTTGAGTCCCCAGAGGCCATTCAAGGAACTGCAAGTGTTCTTACTCCTGAGCAGAACTCAGCAGATGTTGTCCCTTGGTTTTATACTTAAACTAACCAATGACGTGAATTTAAAATGTTTCACAACTATAAAAAATGATGGGGTGGATAATTTTCACAAATACAAATAAAAGAAAAACTGCAGATTAAACAAAGCTTTTCACCAAAGACCTACGGGAGAAAAACAGCATCTTCCTGCAAACAGTTGGGCATAAAAACATTCACTTACATTTTTTTGCAAAAGCTAAAATAAAAAAAAGCATCAGCATATAATTACTAAAATCTCATCTCTGAAGTCAAATAAAGTGAAAAACAGACATTTAACTTAGTGACACATAACTTTGCGTAGTGATAATTCAATTCAATTCAGTTTTATTTATATAGCGTCTATTACAACACAAGTTGTCTCTAGGCGCTTTCCAGAGACCCAGAACATGACCCCTGAGCAATTATTACATAAACAGTGGCAGGAAAAACTCCCCTTTAAGAGGGAAGACACCTTGAGCAGGACATGCCTCATGGGGGGGGACCCTCCTGCCGAAGGCCAGCCGGGTAGAGCAAGAAATAAGAAAGAATAGAGACATAGAGACACAGTCAAAGGTACAAGACAGGATACATTAGTAACTATCATCAGTAGTCCAATTAGACTTCTGTGTATATGGGTGATATATGGATAGACGGTGATCCACGGAGATGGGGACTGCAGGTCGGGATGTCAGCAAGTATCCAACAGACATCCATACAGACAGGTGAAGGCAGACACTGGGATGGTCAGAGGTGGGACTGCAGGTAAGTAACCCATCTGCCTGACTTCAGAAACGTGATGATCTTCGTGGAGGACGTACCTGACTCCAGCAGGTAGTTTTCCGTTTCTGTCTGAGTCTGGGATGTCCTCGGGTACAGAGCACAACTGACACACCCATCTGTTTTAAAAAGACAATTAGTTCCAGCAAACCACTGCATTCATGAGGTCAATGAGTCTTTATGAGCCTCAGGCTGCATAAAAAGGACCAAACAAACCCTCCCTGACGTCACACGCTGGTTTAAGGAAGAGAATTTTTCAAAGCTCTGGTTGCTTCCCAACCTCCAGTTATTATGAGTTAATCCTAATTATGCATACATTTTTGGTTTTAATATATTTGTAAATGATGCAACACACACACACACAAAAAAAAAGTCATCCCCTAAAATCCAGCCTTTAAACCAACATCATGTTTAACAACTAGTTACATAGACGTGGATGAAAAGTTCTGTATTCATGTGTTTTTTTTCTTTTTTAAACCAAAACGTAGTTAAACGTTAAATTCTCAACTTTTGGAAAATCTTCTTTAGAAGGTTTTTGGAAAATCTTGGATTTCCCTACCCCTACCCCGTCCCCCAGGTGTCTAATTTCCTCCTGGTAATTCATTCATGGGATATTTTTCTCAAATGTGAACTTTGTGAAGACACAACAGGACAATGACCAAACTCATTATAATAAGTAATCTGGAACCACCTTCAGTCCTAATTGAAGTTATGTGGTCCAACAAACACAAAGACACTTCGATCCCAGAAAACCTGCTGCAACTCTAATGACGTTTATTTGCATTTTCACTTTCGTCCATCTTTATCTTTGACTCCCTCCTTCATTTATTGCCGTTTCCCTTCAATATTCTATCTCGTTGTGCACACAACCCGAGATGTGGCCATTTACCAGCTCTGAAGATAAGGGCATCAGTCGCGTCGGTCTGCATCCACCCTGGCAGCAGGCCTGCACCCTCTGGGAGCAGCAAGAGTCAACAAGTGCAAACACTGAGCACACAAAGTTCCCACACCGCCTCCACCCGGCTTCTGTTGTGGTGCGTTCAGTCAAAAGCAGCTCTTTTGACGCCGCTTTCCACAAGCAGCACACCACCTTTGTCACGCAACAAGGTCACGTGCCTTTCGTCATGGTCACACCTTTTACCTTTATGGACTCATTTGTCATCCTCCACTCGACTCTGACTCACTCTGATGGACTGAAAGTTTCAAGATCCTGAGAAATCAATAGAGCGGGACCTTTCGCTTTAATCGTCACTCTGAAGTACAAAAGGCTGTCACTCATTAACAGGATGGGGTTTTGGGTGTGGATGAATGATCACAAAGCAAATACTCATAAATGGATGCAACGTCCAAGTTTTGTTCTGTGGCAACAGGAGGGCAGAACATATACCATTTTTTCTTGTTTGTTTATAATGGGAGGAATTCTAGTCCTTCCTCAAACAGGTGCCAAAATGCAAATTCATTTCCATCAAACCATGTGACAGTTCACCTAGTTCTGATGTATTTTATGTGAATCTATTTTATTTATAATTAATTAGCAAATAAATAAAAATATCCTGCACAGAGCCAATGTTACATAGTGTGCTGAATCTTAGATAATTTTAGATCATCTTAGACCATCTATTGTGCTTTAGTAGGAAAAATAAGAAAGAGAGTTATTTTATTTCTGCCTCAAGTTCACCAAATAAAGTTTTTTATCCAAAAAGACAAACTGGTGCAGAAAAAAGAGCCACTTTTAAAAAGTGTGCAAAAATAGGAAAATTCTGCTTTTGAAGGTTTGTTTCCATCTAAAAGTAAAATCGTTTGCAATTCAAGTGTGCTGCAAAAACTGTGTACCAAGTTAGAAGACTAGAACAGAATTATAGATGTGACTGGGAGGGTTTAACATCCACGTTTAAGTAACTGAAAGGAATTTTATGAAAATGTGTTTGTTTGACCTGACATCAAATGGTTAACTTATTTGTCAAGCATGACGAACCCATGTGGTGATAACGTTCCTGTTTCCGCTCCATCTTCCAGGTCAGTGTTTTTGTGAGGTGTAATGTGATTACAAAGGAATGACTGAACCATCCAGTTCACTAAACCATCTTAAAAAATAAAATAAAACAAATCAATAAAAAAAATTAATTTACACCGTCTTACTTGTCCAGTTTTTTTTTTCTACTTAGATTTTAAGAAGCCAGACCAGCACAGGTGGACGTTTGGTCTTCCATCAGGAGATAACATCCACCAATCGTTTTACACAGGCCCTGCTGAATGGATGATAATTAAATGTTTGAAGCAAATATGAAAATAAAAAAAGATGACATGAACGTCCATGTTTGTCAGAAGAAAGGAGGAAATTAACCACCACCATCTAGTGGTGAAAACGAGAACTGCTACGTCAGTAACTATCACACTAAGATGCAGATAATTAATTAAAAAAAAATCCTCACCACCTCCATCTAAACCTCTGATAAGAAGCGACAGAGGAAAAGAATTTCATGTAACAGCAGTTTTTATTGTTTTGTCCCCATTCAGTCACTTTTTAATTCATTGGACAAACTGTGAGATGCTTCACAAAGACCTTGAAAGAAGGCAAAAAAAAAAAAAAAAAAAAAAAGAAATATATCAGCTACAAAATTTGGCTGCAATTTTAAAAAAAGGGGGAGGGGGGTTGGGATACAGCATTGAAAAATTAAATTTGTACAAGGTTTGAAAATCAGGTCAGACGTAGTGTTTTGAACATTGTTGTAAACAAAATGAGACAAATGAGGTTGAACTGAGAGACTGAACACTGGTCGGCATGAGACGTACAGAATCCTCCAAGCTACAGCTCGTAATGGGTCACAAAGGTCATGTAGAAAAAAGGTTAAATAAATCGAACAATAACATGACATCTTTAAACAGCATTCCTGCTTCATACACACCTTCACACCGTCATCCCTGGTTCACTGCGATATGAGGTATATGTGAGGCGTATTATTGTTGAATGTCTGAACTCGTTTTATTTTCCATATGACAGCGTTCGTCTGCCACGTTTCATGATTGCTTATAACAGCAGGCTTTCAGGGCACGTCGGGGTTCAAATTCACTCGTTCGGAGCAGCAGAGTCGGATCATTTCCAGCACTCAAGGCCAAGTTGTTAAAAAAAAAAAAAACTTAAATAATAAATCAGCAGTTTCTAAAGGGACGTACAAGTCTGCACATATTTCCTCTCAGTCACCTTTTACTGCAAAAACCAACCTGATCATTTTGTCCTTAAAGTCTGTAAGAAAGCGAAGCTGGATCAGGTCAACTAAAACTTGGAGTGTGAATTACATTATCCTGATTAAATATCACCGTATTTTAAAAAACATCTCAAGCTAAACCCTCCCTAAAAGCAAGGCGCCCCCATCCCTCCTTCATCCCATATAAACCATGCTCGCCAAACTAAAGGCACTCCCACCCTAGACTGGCCAGCCATTCTCGTTCACTTCACAAAAATCCTCTTCGCACTGGTACAAAACGTACCAAACCAATCACAACGGGCTGGAGGCAGGCTTTATGTGATGGCTCATACAGAAGGATGTCTTTTGTTGAAAGTCGTTTCTCTGGTTGGTTGCAAGTCTATCCAATAGTGTCCAGAGGAAGTTTTTTCTGTGTCCACTTTTACTGCCTGCTGAAAATCCAGAAAATCCAAGTCAAATTCAGAGGATCCCGACTAATTCTTTGTATCGAAGAGGAAAAGAATTAGGAAGGCTGGCCAGGCGGTCCCCACCCCCCAATCAGACTCCACCCAAGTCAGTTCAATCCTCGTGTTTGAGCTCGATCCCACAGAGTACATTACACAAAGTTAGAAAGCGGCTCAAAGTGCTGATCGGATTCGGTTCCATAAATATGAGGAAAAAGAACCTAAGTGAACGTCTGTCGGCCAAAGAAAAGCCCGGGCATCACCTGTGTTCTTACAAAATACAAGGACAACATTTCCCACCTGAAACCGGTCTAATCCCTTCCTCAACTTCACTGGCAGACCCCCAGAACAATTAAAACTGTTATCTTACATAATATATATTCTTATAAATATATAGATATTCATATATATGGCCCTTAGTGAAGAAAGCATCCGTTTCACATTGACATGAAAGTACCATAATCTCTATATAGCCAAGTAGAAAGTGTTTTCAGTGTTCAAGAGAGCTTGCAGCAGTCTGTTAATGTCACACTCACTCAACAAGAAAACACAAGGAAAAAAAACAAAAAAAACTGCCCCATGTAAGCTCTTCCTTTCCCATTTTTTCCTGAGTAATTCCTGTAACAGACCACTTTTTGTTTTTGCCATTTCAATTCTGGGCGATTCCCTGCCACCACTGTATTTATTATTTTTCTAAACTTGTGATGTTGGATTGCTCAAACAGCTCACTGGAAGAGAAATATGTCCCGTGCTAGTCTACACTCACTCACAAAAGTACGTTCATCTCATAATTAATGGCCAGACCTAATACGTCACTAATGAGACAAAAATTAAAAGTAAAATACACATTTAACTTAAAAATAACAAATACTATCAAAATATTGCATTTGCAGGGTGCCTTGCAGGCTTATTGCAGGACGAGTAGTGGACACCAAGACAGAATTGAATTAAAATAGAGCTGTCACTTAAAAAAGAATAAAATAAAATAGGAGAGCTAAAACAAATTAAAATAGAACACAAACTTCACGACAGAGCATTTTTCTCTCCCAGGTTCTCATCTGTAGCTTTGGCTTGTTGGTGTTGTAGAACCTGTACTTACTGGCTCATTGACATCAGATAACAAACTACTATACCCTGAGAATTCAGACACAGGCGTCCGTATCCTGTGATCCACCTCCCTGCTAGAGTCGGTGCTGTAAGACAAGCCGTGGCCATCTGACTTGAACTGGGAGCCGAAGGCCTGGGCAAAGTTTTCAATCTGGTAGGAAGGCTTAGCAGAGTCCAGAGAGGCCAGATCCTGTGAGGAGACCAGAGGGTAGACCACAGCCGTGCCATTCTTCATGGCTGGCTGCTCCTTCTGGACGCTCAGGTCAGATGGGCTGATCTGGTAGGTGGCGGGGGGAGTGGAGGCATGCTGCTTCTCCATCTGCTCGGTGAGCTCCTGAGAAGGTGTGAGCTGCTGGTGTGTGGAGGCCTCCAGGCTGCTCAGGTGGAAGCTGTGCTGAGATGAGGAGCCTGTCAGCATTGCAAAGTGAGACTTTGGCACAGAGGAGGGCAACGAAGGAGAGGCTACCGACTGGCCAAACCCACACTCCAGTGTGGACATGGTGTAGATGTTCTTGTCTGTGAGGAGATTTCCTAGGTGGGAACTGGTGAAGGGTCCTGAGGGAGAAGGCCCGGGGCCCAGCGGGAAACTGCTACTGTGGCTGGTGCGCTCTAGAGCCTGCAGCAGGAAGCGCGAGTATTCCTGCATCATGAAAGTCTTGTCTCCCGGTGCACCGGTGGCGTCTGTGCTGCTGCCGATGTCAGGACCTTCAGCGGAAGCAGAGGTCAGCTCCACGGGCTGATCGTTGATATCAAAGTGAACGTCGTGGTGTGAGCCATCAGCTTTCTGGGCGTAGTGGTCGAGGAGGCTCTGAAGCACCTCATCAGGGATACCCGACTTGTCAAGACTCAGAGGAGCATCGCTGTCCATCACATTAGAGACTCCGCCCTGAATGACAGCTGGCTGGGCAGACAGGTGAATGCCGACATCGAACTCAGCGCTGGCTCCTCCTGCCTCCGTGGACCCTGAAACGTTTGTACTGTTCACAGCCTGAAGGTAGCGTCTCTTCTTCAGAAATTGCATGGCGTCGTCGTAGTTGCTGCTGGTGGATGCCACTTTAGCCTCGTTACCCTGCATGAGGCCGAGGCCATCCATGCCCCCCTGCCCCAGTGATTTGACCTGCCCTGGACCTGCTTTATCCAGGCTCCTACGATTGGCCTTCTTGAAGGCCATCTTTGGAGCTTGGCCTTGGTGGCCCTGCTGCATACTTGGGCCTGGATCAGTAGAGGAAGACACAGTCTGATTCTCCACAGAGTACTCATGGATGCTGTAGCCTCCAGACACAGCTCCATGCATGTGCAGCTCCCTTGCCCCTCCTCCATCTCCCTTCTTCCTTTTGCGCTCGCCTGCCTCTCCAGAGTTTTTGGACCTTCCCTTCTTCCTACCAGAGCTTCCAGCGTTTCCCTGAGTGATTCCATAGCTGCCATGTCCCATGTCTACGGAACCCAGGTCCATCATCCCCAGATCCAGACCCTTCTTTATGGCTTCTCCACAGGTTCGCTTGTGCTTAAGAAGTCGATCCGTCCTTGAAAAATACTGAAAAAGAAAAAAACCCCACCAAAAGTCACCGTTGGTCATTTTTTATTACTAACTTTAAATATTTGTTAAAGGAAAGTATTTCATGGGTTCACTGACCTGTTGGCAGGTCTCACATCTGTACGGCTTCTCTCCGCTGTGTGTCCTCTTGTGCCTCTCCATGTGGTACTTCTGAATGAATCGCATGTTGCACTGATCACAGCTGAATGGCTTCTCTCCTGTAAACAAAATAAACACAACTCAATGTTAATCATCGCATACTTCCCCTAAAAACAACTGTCAGCGACTCTCAGGCTGCATCAGGGTGATATAAACGGTTACTATTAATTACTCACCACTGTGGATTTTCTCGTGTCGCTGAAGAAGGTATTTCTGAATGAAACTCATGTTGCACTGACTGCATCTGAAGGGTCTTTCACCTGAAATAAAAACCACCAGCGCTCAAAATTTACAAATACTATAACAAAAAAAAAAAAAAAAAAAACACAACCAAAAAGTATGAAATAATCGGAATCAGGTGTTCCAATCACTTCTGTGGCCACAGGTGTATAAAATCAAACACATCAGCATGCAGACTGTTTTTACGACTATTTGTGACATTTCAGGACCTTGAAGTGCTTTAACGGAGCCACTCCTTTGTTGTGTGAGCAGTGTGTTTGGGATCATTGTCATGCTGGAAGACACGTTCCATCTTCAATGCTCTCCCTAATGGAAGGAGGCTTTGGCTTAAAATCTCACGATACATGGCCCCGTTCATTCTTCCCTTAACACGTCCTGCCCGTTTAGGTGACCAAATACTTATTTTCCACCACAATTTACAAATGAATTCTTTAAAAACCCTACAATGTAATTTCCTGATTTTTGTTTCCACAGTTGAAGTGTACCTATGATGAAAAGCACAGACCTCTCTCATCTTTCCAAGTAGGAGAACTTGCACAATGCCACTGGATGTCACTACATCCTCCACACAGCTTCTTTAAAACTTACAATAAATGAAAGTATCTTTTGCAAATGTCCCCGTTAGTCAGCAGGGGTAATACGGTTGAATCATCAGAATATTTTAGAAGAGATGGATCCAAATTGCTCCATGAATAACTGCTCAAATGTAATACTCCTGATCCATCTGCCACCTACCGCTGGTCAAAATAACTAATAAAACCTTGCAAGAGCAAACAGACTCGAGCATACCTGTGTGTATGAGGACATGTCTGCGCAGGTGATAGGAACTTCTGAAGGATGCGGTGCAGTGTTCACAGATGTGAGGCTTGGCTCCTGGAGACAGACTGCCACCATCTGGATCCAGCATCACCGACTGCTGCAGTAGCACACAGGAGAAGTGGCTTTGTACTTTTGTATACGTCAATAGGGCTTATTTTACATTTTATTTCACATAATATGGCTCCTTTTTTATTTCAGCACAAGCTAAAAGTCTGACATGTATTTTTTTGCAGAAGATGTATAGCTCCCACTCCTAATGCAAAGTTTTCAGTGTTTGAGATTAACATTGATTATATGTCCCGTGAAATTTAAAAGTGACTATAGTTGGCATATACACCAAATTACAAGCATAAAAAGATATTCAAAAAAGAAAACTACCTTTAATTTGATTGAGGAAAAAAACTTAATGTAACGCATCTTTCTCTGGAGCTTTACAAAACACATCAACACAATTGTATTAATTTGGTCAATTATTGGCACAGTGTTGAGAACTAAATAAAATAGGACTACATGGTCAAACAGATAAATGAAAAACAAACCTTTGCTTCACTTCTCTTCTTTCTTGGCTTTCCCTCCTGTCCATCACCGTTTGACCTGCGACCTTTCCTCCCTGTGGCCTCCTTTTCTATCTGACTCGGCAGCTGCGAGGATCACAAAAGGGACAGGGAGAAGGGCCGTGAGAGTGAGCCGTGACAAGGAAATCACTTTCTCGAAGGTTAAGGCTCTCCAGTCTTAAACGATCAGGAAAATAAGTCCATGTTTGTTGCTCAAGCAAACAAAACACTTGGAAAATGTGCACGGCTGAAGGCTCACTGTGAAAGACGTGCTTCTAGTCGGCGGTGCAACAAAGCTCGGCGTGTACAGCCCTTTATGCAAGTGCGTTTCACCGACTGCTGTGACCAAAGAATCGTACAATCTGATCACACACTGAAAATGATTTCACATCAGCAAACTCCAGCTTAGATAAGACTAATAATCCATGGCAGAAGAGAACTGGTTCCTGGTTCCCCCTTCCTTCAAGCTGTTTCCGTGGCGCCCCGCTTGCAGCCGGCTCCTCGCTGCCATATGGAAGCACAAATGTGGGTGCACCTGCTCCTCTTAAAGTCTGACCAATGTGTTCAGTTAAAACGGAGAAGAGCCCACCCAGAATAGAAACAATCCAATTCTGAATTGGGCCATTTTACTTGATGGGTAAAAAAAAAAAAAAAACTGCAACATGATCAAGAATTCAGTTAGAAAAAGGCTGCAGGACTTGTTTTATTGACTCTGGCTAATGCACATCTCTTGAGTACAGAATAAATCAATTACCAGGAAATGAATAAGCAACTACTTTATATTGATTATTAAGTGTTTTGTTTTACTTTTTTTTTTAAACAAAAAGCCGAGTCATTCAATAAAGATGACAAAATTAAAATGTTTTCATCATTATATCAGAGCATCCTAGAGTAATTAATCCTACATTTACTGCAGAAATATAATATAGAAAAATGAGTTTAAACACAGACTGTTTTTTTTTAAATCTAGATGAAGACAACGATTGAATCTGTTCAACATTCAGCCCTTCTGACCTTTCATGGCGTGCTATTGTTAGGAGGGTGTGGATGTGTATATTTCTACTTGAATGAGCACAAAAGCCGTCTGAAATTAAGTGCAAGCTCAAACAAGACAGCTGTGTCTTTGCCAAGGCGTCATTCACGCTGACGCAAAATGACATCACCCTCCTGACCAGAAAGGGAAAACTACTTTGCATCTCAAGCCGTCAGGAGATTTAAGACCCCAAAACTAGTTTCACACGGGCTTCACCATCAGTCTCCTCTCTCACAAGATTTAAAATGACAACACAGTAAAAACTTCTTAAAACAAACAAAACAAACAAAAACACACACAGATTTACCAGTAAAAAAATATAATCAAACTATGGTGATTAGAAAAAAAAAAAAAAAAAAAAAGCTCAAATGGACTAAAGACGAAAAAAACAACAATTTATGATTCTGTTTGCCTCAAAGAGCCTGATGACAGTGTGACTGCTCAAATATGAATTTTGCACATTTTTAGCTTTACTTGCAGAGGTTTTTAATTAGACCCATGTCTCCTTTGATTATCTTTTATTAAAAAAACATTTTGGAGAGAAAGCATTTGAATGGGTCGCTCGGTTCTTGAATTCAAATGTAGAACCTTCTCTCTTTTTCACATCATTACATCATTATAAACGTCTGCAGTTATTCCTTTGATCCCTCCCTCTAGTCTTGTCTGATCACAGTGCAGGGACACTATCTTCATTGTTCACCTCATTTTCTCTGCAGACCTGCTGTCTTAACATCTCTAAGTCTGCATTTTAAAAGCTGCTGCAGAATGCAGTTGTGTTTGTGAACGCAGCTTGAAAAAGCACTTCTTAATGCTGAGTGGTTTTTATAAAAGCTAGTGCAAACAGGATTTATAAACACAGTTTTGAGCACAAAAAACACCAGCTGGAGATATTAAAATATTAAAACAGCAGGGAAAAGCAGAAACGACAAGCTCATGAGTGCTGCTCCGACCTCATGTCTGTTGTGAAACTCTGTAGATTTCACAGCTATTTAAGAATAAAAACCAAAATCAGGTTCTGCTGCCCGGTCAGAGGTACTTACGTTGCCGATGTTTAGGTCGTGCATCAGCAGGTTTTGGTTGTTACTGACGGTCACCTCCAGCAGCTCTGCACTCTTCCCCAGACCTCCGGGGTAGAGCGGTGGGCGATAATCATGCTCCGACTGCTTCTCCTGCTTGATGCCCATGGTGTAAATGTAGTCTCCCATCCCAGCACCTCCCAGGCCGCCCATGCTGCAGTCGGGAGAATCACGCTCTTTTTTCAGAACCATTTCTTGCGGTGGAAGGTCCTGCATAACCGTGTGAGCCGCCAGCCGGGTGAAGCTGGTCACTGGAGGCAGATGGCTGAACATGATCATGCCAGCCCCAAAACTGCTGTCCATGCCCCCGTTGGGGCGCAGAAATTCATTCCCCATCTTGTCTTGAATTATGCTCATGGTGAAGGCTGGTGGGCAGCAAAACTACGTGGTGGAAGTCAGTGTTATCCTGAGAGGAAAATCAGGGAAACAGCTGATGTTTATTACACACATAAAACCCAATCACAACACATTTCTAAGAGAGGCACCATAACTCAAATCATTCTCAGAGGACACAAACAAATAACAGTACTGTTATGAGCCAGTTAAGCTTCATCTTCAGGAATCAGTGTCACGGCCTCTGATCTCACAACTCTGCGCTTAGTCGGATTAAGCTGACGGTTTGTGGGTCAACAAAAGGCTACAGTCTGAAACACTCGGAAACAAAGTGGAGATACAGCACGAGTCTCACTGGTTCATTAGCTCATTACAGTGTGTATGTTCGGTATTTTGGGGCCATAAAAGGTCACGGTGACTGCCGTTCTAGACACAACACGGGACGAGGAACCGCAGGGTCAAAGTTGTGTGTTAATCTTTTTGATGGGTCTGTCTGACCCGTCATCCTATTTGCATGAGCTTATCTGCCAATGAGAGTGCACACAGACTGCATTAGAAAGACTGTTCGTGCGCTGCCGCATAAACAAATCAAGTGCTGCTCCAGTAAAAGCGCTTAACTGACTTTTATTATCAGTTTGGATTGTATTTAGGTTGCGTCTAGTGCTAATATAAATCACGACACCTAATCTGAATGTTGCCACAACAGTTGTTTTTGCTTTTCTTTTTTCTGCCAGCAATATAATAAAAGCTTAATAACAGTTATTAATAATACACATATACATTTAGAAGTGTTATTTATTGGCACAAAATCATTTATTTTCGTAGAGTCTTTTTGTTCCGACCCTCAAACTGAGAAAATTCCAGCTCCAAAGATGTTTTTTGTTTCTCCCTTTTCAAGATTAATGGTCTTCACATCTCTCTGCCACATGTTTTGTCTACAAAGCTATTTAACTCTCATTTTCGCTCAACTAAGATCGTCCATGTAACCGGAGCGATGGGCTGCTGCTTCAATTGATGACTAAAGTCACAGCATAAATGTCAACAGATGCTCACTGTAACATAACCGGTCATTTTTCAAAGTTAGACACCTGGAAATGAGCAACCGATGGTGCTCAGTCTCCAAAGCAGATGAAAAGCACGCATGAAGATCATTTGATTAAAAGATGGTGAAACCATTAAAAACTGTGGCTGGCAGCAGAAATAATGATTTAAACCAATCAGATCCTGCTGTTCTCGTAACGGTGCAAATACATGACATAAACTAAATGCTTGTTTGTTCCGTTTTCTTACCGGACAGCCCCAATGTATGCGAGGCAGACAGAAGTCTCTTCAAAAGTCGGGACAAGAGGCTGATTTCTAAATCCAGGACGTCCAGAGCCTCTTTGTGATGTTTGAAGCATTTTAAGGGTTAAAGACTTTCAGCAAATCACTGAATCAAGTGGCACAAAACCAGCTACGTGAAATAATAAAGAAGATAACAGCGGTTTAGCAGATAAGCAGCGTCCCGTTTGGATGGAAACACACGGCGTGTTTGGGCCCTTTTCTCCTTCATCAGTTAAAAACAGCAGCAGCTCTGCGCTGAAGGGACCAAACCGCGACCGTGACCACGCGAGTGGAAACAAAAACCCCGCACGAGAAAAGCCCCGGCTTCTTCTCACACCGAACACGGCTACTTTCCGCCCATTTCAGGTGAAACTAAACATCACAAAGTTAAAAACAGAAACAAGCTGCTCAGGCTGGAGGACGGAGACCCGGGATGACTGCAGCTAATTTGCGCTTGAATGTGAAAGAAACGGGACTGTGCCATTTTATTTATGTTTTATTATTTATTCCGTTTCGTGTCTCTGGCTTCGGGGTGATGGAGCGGCACACGGCCGTGACCCGCACGCGGACGCGGTCACGGTCCACGCGCCTCCCGGGAACAATGATGCTCGTCCCGACTAGCCGCGGCGGCTAACTTAGCAGCTAACTAGCGGTTACACACCGTTAACGCAGCGTCCCGTTACAAGAGTTCAGCCGCGCAGCCGCCGCCTCGGCCGCCGCCACGAGTCAGAGGAGGTTCACCTACCGGGGCAGGACCATGACCCGCTGATTCGGCTCGCCTGGCTCGGCCTCAGCAGTTAGTTTGGATGTTTAGAGCCAAAACATTGTTCTCCCGCAGCAGCTGGGCTCTTCCATCTTGCCTGGCGCAGAGCATTCTGGGTCCCGCTGGCGGCCGCGTCCCGATCAGAGTCAATACCCCCCACCCCCGAACCCCCCATAAATAAGTCTCTTCATCAACAGCCTGCACTACCGTTAGTATTCTTCAAAATGTGCGCAAAATCAGTCCCTCCAGGATTTCGCGATTTTTTGCAATCAAAATAACTTTTTTTTCCCTCATTAAACCACTTATATAGAAACAATTTGAGAAGAAATGCAACAAGCGGACAGATTGGAAACACAAAGATTTCTATTCTTGAAAGAACTCGGCTCGGTATCAGCAGACACTGACAGAACCACTGTCCTGCAACATAAGCCATTCTGGAAAATAGATTTGGGAAGTTAAATAAAACACCAAGTCAAGAATTACTTCATCAAAGGTAGTGTGGTCTTCATCAGAGTGTTTTGATTGAGTTACCACAAGAAAAGTCGATTTGTAGGTATCAGCTGTCAATGAAAAATATATTAACGTGTTAAAACTGTTTAAATTAAGATGTCTTCCTATTCTGGAGAGAAAAGTGTCACAACAAAACATGAAAAGGTCATTGTTCAGGGATGAATAAATCAAGCTGACTGAAAAGAAACATAATCAGCATGTGTTTCTAAACAGAAACTTGTAAAAAAGTGACTGCTCAAGACCACTCTCCAGCCGCTGATTATGGCACAAGATCTTCTTCTTGACAGCACAAACTTTTAAATACTGGTACTGAGCTCAGCATCAGCAGTTTGACCCTGCATCTTTGAGCCAACCTGCTCATCATTGGGGGGGGGGGGGGGGGGTTCTCCTGCAGACCATGCCAGAAGACATCCAAGTCCACAGTCCCGCTCAGATGTTTGGAGTGCTGCTGGTCCTAAACAGTTGACGTAGCTATTTAGTTCCTCAGAAAGTACTGAAGAGAAGCCAGGGGTGGCAGTACAGCTCCTGGGACTATTTGCCATAAATGTAATGGATAGTGGCTGAAAAACTCTCAGCTGCTTTAGAAATTCAATGCCAGGTTGGCCATCTGTCATGTATTTGGCAAGCTTATGCTCAGCCGCACTGAATGCCACTTCTACCTGGGCAAGGACTTTGGATTTCTGATCCTAAGGCAACCTCAGGCCATGCAAACACCGACTGAGGAAACAAAGATTTCAGTGCTTCCTGGTAAGCCTTCAGCATGCATGTTGCATTATCCGTATCAAAAACGATGACATTATCCTTGTCAATGTCATAGTCTTGAAGGTATTTCTCTTGAAGCTGGTGAGATTTGGGGATGCTGTCGCCATTCAGGACCTTTTCAGACAGAAACTGCCTCAGCAGAGGATGGTCAGCTGGTGAGAGGGGGATGTTAAGTGCAGTGCAAATTCAAACCCCATCTTCACAGGTCTGTAAAGGCATAATAGATTTTTAAACAACACGAACAAATATTACTCACAAACCATGAGCCTGCCAGTAACATATATATTCAACCTCCGATTATGTCAGATCCACACCAGCATACGGTGATATAAACTTAATAATTCCAATTTTGTGTTTATAAAAGTGCTCATTTTAGAATTTCTAATATAAAATGAGAGTTATATTAACATTCATGATGTCAGACCATTAATTTAATTTCATTTGGTGCTAGCATTACTGTTACTTTAAAATGTGAGTACATTTGCTGGCTTAACAACGTACAGTTACAGGTAATTATTTACCAATATAAAATTTTGGGTTCGTTCAGCTCCTGCCAAGTTCATTCTTGCTTGTAAATCAGTAACTATCATTTTCTTCTGTGGTCCCTTCTTCTTAGAGTGTTGTTCAGCATTTTGATGTTTGATTCCTTGTAAATTGTAGTCAATTGTAGACGTCCTTCGGTGGTCAAGCGCCTTATTGCAAGGTGTGCAAAGTAATTTCCCTCCACTCTAATGGGGAACATTGAGATACTGCTTTGCTCAGTCTCTTACACATGATGGTAAATGTGACCTGTTACTCATCTATAACTTGACATCCAGTAAAGCTGAGGCAGCAGTCTAGTAGAAGTAAAAGATACAGCATTTGTTGGAGTGAGCAGTCACTTTAAAAAAAAAGGGTCACATACGTCTGTAGCACCCAAGCACACCTTGGACAGCTCATCAGTCCATCTCAAGGCAACACACACGCACGCACGCACGCACACACGCACGCACGCACACACGCATGCACGCACGCACGCACATTACAGACCCAGTTCAGGGTTAAACTATCCAACCTCTCTGTATTTATCTTCGTCCACCTTCACATTGTGCTGCATTCGCTGTTCCTCTGAAGTAACATAGGTTTCAAAAACTACACAGCCTTCAAAGCAGAGGGGTAGAGTCAAGTGGAGACGCTGGCTCCGCCTCCGGAAACCAGCTGGTATGAACAGAACTGTAAACACATGTTGATAACAGAGCTGATGTGATCCATCGCTGTGCTATTTTGACCAAGACGTGTTATAGGCATTTTTATTAACTTAACTGCAGGACCGTTTTGCCCACACACCAAGCACCTCTGGCCGACACAAAATACATAAAAGTTTATGCACTGCAATAAAACAGTAACAGTACTTTTTCCTCTTAAAACAGTATTTTCTGTCACACACGCCGCAGTGCACTGTGTATCCGCTGAAGATGTTATTAAACATTTATTGATTATGTTCCCTTTTGTACTTCAGTTGTGCTGGAAGTATGTGACAGTTGAATCAGAAACTCTGCTCATGTTCTCCTGTCGTTCTTCTCTGTAATATAACTACTTTTATAGGAATATCATCCTGGTGTGACATTGGCATTTCAATATTCATCCCTTTCTGCTTATTTTGTTTTTGACAAAAACTGTTGATCAAAGCAGAAGAACAAGTTGAACAGATATAAACAAATGTTTTGTTGTTCTACGCAGATGGACAGCATCCACTTGATCATCATCATCATCATCATCTTTGTCCTCCTGCCTGGTGTATACTGCACAATGTTTGGGTTGTTGCAAATGAAAGATCATCATCGTAAAAAAACAAAATAAATGGTGAAATCTTTTCTTCGTAGCTCCAAATTGGTGGTCCTACATCGAACAATGTGAGATGTAATAAGCCTGTACGACTGTAGAAATCATTGTCCTTAGAAGCATGTAAAACTGCAACCGCTTACAAACATAACATTCAAACTTTACCCTATCAGCAGGTTTTTCAAACTTGTATCTTAAAGATGCACAAAAGTCACAGAAGAAAGCAGTATGTGTCTCATCTGATTCACTCTGATGACATTTTAAAGTACATAAAAACACACCCAGATATTATCGTTTAGACTTAAGAGAGAATTAAATTAAATGTGAAGTTTCAGGCAGATGTTCTCCGTTTAACTGTAAAATTACACTGACTGGTGAACTTCAGTTTGACATAAACTGTCAAAGAAATTAGCTGAAATTTCAGACATTAATTGGTTTATGATAACGCAAGAATAAAATACGAGACCTGATTTCCATTTTAGTCTGTTAAGGTTTTACAGTTATCTACCTGTCACATGATTTCTGTTTTGGAAAGGTATAGTTAGTTAAACTTCAAAGCTTCAGAGCTTTGTGTAGAAATGAGAGACTCAGAGGGAAAGAAACAGTCTTCTTTGGTTTTAGGAAAACTACTAATTATGCATTAAAGAAAAAAAAGTACTTGACAAACATCCTTCAACTTTAAATTAAAAAAGAGGACACGTCCCTCTGGTCTGGATGCCAGAGGGTACAGTCGGCTCTGTGCACACTTTCCTTTGCTTAAATAGATCTCAAATTAAAACAGGCCCCTCTTTTTAAACATAAAACATGGGAAGTAAAATGTCCCCTTGAAGTGTTATGTAGATTACAGTAATGTATTATTAGATTACTGTAATGTATTATTAGCAGGATGTCTAAGTAATTCCCTGAATATCCTCAGCTGATCCAAAATGCAGCAGCACGAGTGCTGACAGGAATCAACAGGGGAGACCACGTCTCTCCTGAGTTATCCTCCCTCCACTGGCTCCCCGGAAAACCCAGAATCCAATTCAAATGTTATTACTTGCGTATAAAGTCCAAACTGGCTTATATATTATTATTATAATATTTGCAAGACCTGATAGAACCATATGTTCCTAACAGAGTTCTCCGTTCTCAGAGTGCAGGTTTACTCGAAGTTCCTAGAAGATCCAAATGTAGATTTGGAGGACGGGTCTTCTGTTATCAGGAACCATCACTATGGAAACAACTTCCAGTTTGTGTTAAGGAGGCTGACACCACCTCCACCTTTAAAACTAAACTTAAAACATTTCTGTTTAGTAAAACATCTAGTTGGTGTAAACTTTAGTGTGTTAGTGTCAGTAGTCACAGCTGCAGCTGCAGGACCAGACTGGAGCAGCTGATCTTCATCAGCTTCATCCTGGATCTGCTGCTGTAGACCTGCTGCAGGAGGACCCCGACATGATCCACTGACTGGTGCCCCTCACCTCCTCTGGTTCTCTGTCCCTTCTTCAGCTCAATCCTCAGTTATTAATCAGAACTATCTCATAAGTATAATTGTTCTCCATTGTTCTTGTAGTTTGTTGTGCTGGTCTGTCTCCTCTTTTTCTCTTCTGTACATGTTTCCAGACCAGAGCTTCAGGAGCTGCTTGCTGACCTGGGGTCCCACCTCTGACCATCCCAGTATTCACCTCCACCTGTCTGTATAGATGTCCCTGTTGGATACCTGCTGACATCCTGACCTGCAGCCCCACCCTCTGACCTCCTCAGTGTCTGCTGTCTACACCTGTTTATACAGTCGTCTCTGTAGACACCAACTAACCAGGTATCAGTCATATTTACATGGAAGTCTTAGTTCAGCTGCTGATGGATAGTTGTACTTATGTATCTTCTCTTTTGTACCTTTGATGGTGTGTCAGTGTCTCTCTTCTTTCTGTTCTTCATTATCTCTTTCTAATCTCCCATTTCCTGCTCTACCCAACTGGTCTTCAGCAGAAAGGTCCCCCCTTATGATGGAGGTCCTGCTCAAGGTTTCTTCCCTCTAAAGGTGAGTTTTTCCTTGCTACTGTTTGGCCTAATGTTTTTCTCTCATTAGGGGAGTTTCTACCTGCTGTTTTTATGTAATATTTGCTCTGAGGTCATGTTCTGGGTCTCTGGAAAGCGCAGCGAGACAACTTGTGTTGTAATAGATGTTATATAAATAAAATTGAATTGAATTAACATCAAACAAAACTACATAGAGGAATGCATATGCTTTGCTCTTTACTTTCCGTCATATTATACTTTTCTATTATAAAATGTTTTGGAATGAAGGTTTTCTGTTTTCTCCACTTTAGCTTTGATATCGATGACTCACAGTTTATTGGATTTTTCTATCTATTCCTAGTTGCAGTTTATGTTATTAACCATGAAGAGAAAAGCACTTATTGACCAGCAGCAGAGAATTTAGGTGTCCAGGGCTGATCATTATCATAACAGAGGATGTGTTAGACCAGTCATTCAGAGAATCACCGCAGACATACTTAGAAGAAAAACTCTTAGATCTGAGTATTAAGTACTGTTTACGAATATAAGAGGACATCAGAGATGGGTCTCACTTCTCCACTGCTAATTGCCTTTTCTAATGAACCAATTAATTCAAAAAGCAGAGTATAATTGAGAAGAAGATGGTAAAGCAAAAATTCAAGCCAGGTTACCATATAATTCACTGATTAAGTGGATGATTTGATCATACATTTTAAAAACAGTTAAAATCATACATCTTAAACTCCAAAAATATAAATAGAATACCATGAAACCAATTAATTACCATACGGCTGACCAACATTCATGGCGAGTTGCGTACATGCATCTCTTCATTAAAGATGTGGGTCATAAATGAATTTAAAAAACGTTTTCCAGGCCACTGTAGCAACTTACAGGATGACTGTATTTCTACAGGCTACATAAGAGGAATGGACGTAGCAGTTAAAAAAACACCTGGAGAGACCCACACTGAGACAACCCACAAAAAAGACATCCAGCAAGGTCATTCTTTAGTGCCATGTTTTGAATTTTAAAAATAGGCCTGATGTTAGAAAACATCGATGTCTGGCTCCACTTTCCATCAGCTGAAACGTTTGAGACTTCAAGGTCAGAGACATCAGGACTCCTGCAAGAGTTGGAGTCACATCAAACAGCAATGAGCTGAATGAAGGACTGTGAGAGCTTTGAGCTTAAAACAGTCTAAATTTCATAATTTGCGTATCATATGACACAGATGGTTATCAAGTCTTACAACTCATTAATAATGCATCGTGTGCACGCGTTCTGCTCTCTCTTGAGTGTGAATATAAACATACCTTCATTGTCTGACACTGAACACCAATAAAGCTGCACAGATGAGAGAAACAAGGCTTGGCGATCTCCTAGGGTGCGCTGATTTGGATTCCTCTGTCTGGGAAAGACTGATGCCTACATACATGACAGATGGCGGTCCCGCCTGCTTACACCCTAATCCTCGATTCTCAGGGGGATCACAGGCATATACGAGCACCTTCTGGTGAGATCCAAGTCCTCCATCAGTTATTAGAAAACAGTGCAGTGGAGGATTAGATTTAATGCACTGATTGTTTACTTGTGCTACAAAGCAGAACGTGTTTATGTGTGTAGAAATATCAGGCGAAAGGCAGGGGTACACCCTGGACAGGTCGCCAGTCTATATATATATATATATATATATATATATATATATATATATATATATATATATATATATATATATATAGTGGGTATATTATTATCATTATTGATTTTTTTGTATTGAGTTGTTTTTTTAAATTGAGGTCAGTCTTCCTTATTTCCACACTCAGATTTCAAAAGTCTGCTAACACGCTCTAAAAGTCCCTGAATGTCTGCATATACGTCTTGCTTCACTCCATAACTATTCCTCTGCTCTTACATTCTCTGTAGCTTGTATAAATTTACTGCTTTCAGGTTGGAGACCTTCTGCTTGCAATCAGGCCTCTTCTGTGGTTCTGCTCTTGAAAGTGCTGTGATTTCTCTGATACAAAGCTGCTACAATCCCAGCCTACAGATATGATGACAACAGTAATGCTTTCTTGCTGCTGCGCTAGTTTTATGTCAGTGTCCTCCCAGATGATTCATTCTTGTACAAATGTCAGGTCTGAGTTTTGGTACCTGAAGGATGATACATTAGGATTAATCTGCCTTTATCATGAGATATGTCTCACAGAAACTCTAAAATGTCTCCAAGAAAAACCTTGTAAATTAACCCCTTTCATTCTCAAAAGCAGACATCTTTCTTATTTTCATCTGACAAATGATCTGAAGATAATGCTGGAATTATTTTTCTGTTGAAGAGACAAGAATGACTAATGTAACACAGATAAAGACTTTATATTCTCTTGCAGACTTCCTGCAGAGTTGGATTGACAACTGAAGCTCTTTTTGTGCAGGTTTCCATCTAGTCAAGGTAGACTCTGCGCAACCTCCCCAGCTGATCCTAACTGGCTTGAAGGCCCTTCAGGACACGCCCACCTTCGCTTTGTTACCACAGCTTAGTTATAAGTTTGGTTTAGATTCTAACTGATGTCATCTTACATCCCTTCTGATTACATCTCTGCAAACATCCTCATTTCTGTAGTTTCCGACTCCGACTCCTGCCGGATCTGAAACCGCAGGGCCACACATACAGACAAACAACCACACACAGTCACAGTCTCTATGGGTAATTTATAATCATCAATCAACCTAACATACATGTTTTTGGGCTGTGGGAGGAAGCCGCAGTACCCGGAGAAAGGACCTGAAGTGGCGGTGGAACCTGCTCATCTTCATCCTAACATACACCATCGCCTGGCTGGTGATGGCATCGATGTGGTGGATCATTGCTTACATCAGAGACCTGAACCACAGCCACGACTCTTCCTACATGCAGGATAACATGTAAAGTCCTGTGAAGGGAAGTGAACCAGGAACCTTCTTGCTGTGGGGCGAAAGTGATGATGTGAAGAGATGTGCTCACAAACGCGTGCATGGTCATCCCAGACTGTGAAAACAAATGTTTAAAAAGCAGAGAATACAAGGTTGTTGTGATACAAGCTGCACAGTCTGGTAAGAATCTGAATATACTGCAGCATCATGTAGCAAGTATAATAGTTGTTTTCTACTGTGCTGAGGTTTAAAATATTGTATAAGTGAACTTTAAAGAGATGGATGTTGGGATACCTGACCGTTTGGGAAAGTTAAAACATAGTCAGAAGAGTTTTCTCCTCTGTTTCTGGTATTGCATCATCCCCATTTTTGTAAGTATAATATAAAAGTAAAGTCTCTCTTTGTAATTCAGTTCTGTTTCACAGCAATGAAAACCACGAGATGCCTCTGTGAAGCAGCTTGAGTAAAAATGTAAACATGAAAAATGAATCTGGGGTTTAATGAGTGTGGGATTTTCTTGCAGGGCTGTTGCATCAGTTTAGAATCGGATCAAAATCACGGTTCATCTCTGTTAACGTCTGCATCCGTACCGGGTCAGCTGTGGCCCGGAGTATGGCGGTTTCTGGCTGTGTCTCTGGCTGCCTTTGTGCGTTCATCGCATTTTCATTTACACCTTGAGGCAAATTTCTTTATTTTTGGCACAAACATCAAGCAAGAACTAATTTGACTTCAGGTTTAAGTTAAGCTTTCAAATGCTAATCATGGCAAAATTTCCAAAACGGTGTCTGAGAGGATAATAATGCAAAAAAAGGTGTGTGTGTGTGTGTGTGTGTGTGTGTGTGTGTGTGTGTGTGTGTGTGTGTGTGTGTGTGTGTGGGGTCAGGTCAGGTCAGGCCTGAAGACAGATTATTTTCAGATCTTATGACACAAACAAGTATCAGTGAAAACAAGTAAAAAAAGACTTGACTGGGTTCTTTAAACCACCAGCACCAGGAGTATAATGAATATTTCCAGCTACAATGAGGAATAAATCTTTGAATGAATGAACACAACACTTGTCCGAAGAGTAAGTAACACCCTTAACAATAGTTATAATACAACGTAAAAACGCTTAAGTGAATTTGCTTACATGGTTCCTTTTAAGTAACAAACAAGCTGCAAAATTAGATACCTTAAAGGAGAGGTTTACTGTAACAAAAACTAAGTTTGTGTAAAACATCCCGTGATCCAGCAGTGTACAGAGCCAGTTTCAGACGCGACAACGCGACCCGTCGTCTTCAGGATCCCATCAGTCATATCACATCACTTTACTACACTGCTTCATTTCATTGATGTTTGTGTTCCCGTTAACTCTCTTCAGCTTAACTGGACCAGTTCAACACCCTGATTCAGTTCTTCATCAGTCTTTCTGTTGCAGATTTGCTGTTGTGCTCAGGATTATTGTCTCGGTGCATAATTAGATTTCTGACAGATTTTAGCTGTGAAACAGATGCTCTCACATTTTACCCTCAAAACTCGTAAACAGAGGAGTTCATGGTTGACTTGGTCACTGCGAGGTGAAGTCCTGTGGAAGCAAAACAAGCTCAAATAATCTTCCCTTCACCACCATGTTTGACAGGTTCAAGCATTGTTTTTTTTGTTTTGTTTTTTTGTTGTTTTCTTTTAACCAAAGGAGGCACTGTGCACAGTTGACTAACATTTGCACTTTGGACTTCTTTGCACAAACAACGGTGCTCAGAGTAGGAGTTTTGATTTCCTCTGATGCAGTTTTGCAAACCTAAGTTGCCTCTCTCAAACCTAAGAGAGAACTTGTTTTCTCCAGGAAAACATCGTAAATAACTATTTCCTGGTTTGAAAAATCTCTAAACCAACTCTGTACACATTGTGGGAGAATAAATTTGATTATAAGCCGCTTCTGATGCACACAGCCTTTAAGATGTTCACTTTTAGTAGAATACAGACTTAAGTCAATCTTTGATGCTTTTAATCCTGGTTTCCGCCACTCAGTCCTTAGATCTGTGAGCTATAAAAGTTCTTGGCTATAGAGTATATTAAATTAATCTTAATGAAAACATCAAAGAACCAAACAAAAACGCCCAAGATGAGCTACATTTCTGAAATGAGATCGATGAAAGGTGTCTTTATTCTTCCAGTCTGACTGTAAGAATAAATAAGCATTAGTTAACCACAACAGTGGTGAGATGTAATGCAGATTCTTTTGTGCGGATGAATAAAACGTGGGAAAAATCAAATCCAAGGCTGATTCATCTCTTTTACGATCATCCTTTGGGAGAATGTTACTCCAGGAAATCCTCCTCTAGACATCTAATGTCTAAATCAATAGAAAGGATTCATAGGAAAGAGGAGAGCGACTGATTTAACTTTAGAGGAACATGGGCAAAGGTACTGGATGGGGAGAGGTAAAATTGAATCCATTCTGAGTAACGGTCCTGAAAATGAGATGTTTGGTAAATATTCTAAATGAAATGAGTGCTGTAAGCTGTTTCAGCTGTTTATTATGTTACAAAAAATACCTCGGTGTATTACATCATGTGTAAGAGTCAGTAACTCCTTGTTTAATCCAATGTTTTTGTGTAAAAACAGAAATAATTTCATCATAGTAGGTCTCTTAAAATAACACAACCTGAAATGAACCGCATATAACAACTTCACTGTGCCAATTATTTCTTTTAATAAAAAGCACATTCAAACATGACTGAGGTTTGCAAAACTGCACCTAAACAAACCAAAAAGCGTCAGGAACAATGTCCCAGACACACGTGACCAAAGAAGAGCCTGGCTTTAATGCCCAGCACCGTGTTGGTTTGTTTTGCAACGACACCGTGGCACCTCACAGGCTGTGACTCATGAACTCCTCTGTGAACCTCAATGACCTGAGACAATGTTGAAAAGAAGAATGGTGCAAAATACCTCCACCGCTGTACTGAGACTGATGAAGTCGTATTGAAGACCACTACTTTATCTTATTATTGCTAAACGTGGAACTATAAGCTATTGACTTACTGCTGCACTGAGTGTTGCACACACACTTGATTTTTGTTCAATAAATTATAGCACTATGAAAAAAACTCACACCTTATTTGTCTGAGGCGTTATTAGCCTTATATTATGACCCACTATGTTCAGATTATTTTATTTTTTTATGCAACAAGCCGTAGGATTAAAGGAGAGGTAGTAATTTTTGCACGAATGTATTTTTGTCACCAGCTCCCATTTATCCTGCAAGTATCAAATAAAAAAATGTGCTTGACCTTCCAGTAGATGGCGCAGTTTAACTGACAAGCACAAAGCTCCTCCAACATCATCACCTACATGTAGGATTCTTAGTGTTGTTTATGGCACAACAACAAACCTAAAACAATATCATCTCTCATCGAGAATGACTGAATAAGTTAAGCATTTCACTGATAAACAGAGAGTGAAAATCCACGCTGTTCTACTTGACCTGCTGAACTACATGCATGACCAGTCAAACTGCCCACCTCTCCGTCGCCTCTTGTGTAACTCTCTCCTCCTCTCTCCCTGCCTCTTTCCCTCCCTCCCTCCACATCTCCCTTACACACTCTCACTCCCCTGTTTATCCTTTACGGCTCACCAGAAGCTGTGAATGGTAGACAGCTTCTCGTAGACTCTTTCGCTCCACTGGTGAGCATCCACGCAAGTCAGACCGAGTGGAGGCTGAGGAGAGCGCACGGCTACAGCCAGAGATCCTCTGATGTCATGCGAAATAACAAGAGGTACTGGAGACTTTTTCCTTAATAAAAAGAAGAGAAACTGTACATTAGAGGCACAGAAAAGCCTTTTTTTTTTTGTTTTGTTTTTCTTTTTTCTTTTTTTGAGTAGCTGTGCGCGCAAAGGGGTCATGGCGCATTTTACGCACTGCAGGTAGTCCGTGTTTTGGAGGCCAAAAATAAACGAAACATGGATTAAACTGCAAGAAATATATTATTTGCTCCATTTAAGTTGAAATGGCGGCACTTCGTAGAAAATTTGGAGAAGACTACCAGGTGGTTAACACAAATCGACCTCCCGCTTTTTCTGCTCCGGTCAAGAAGAAACGCCAGCGGTTCGTGGACAAGAACGGCCGATGCAACGTGCAGCACGGAAACCTCGGCGGGGAGACCAGCAGGTACCTCTCTGACTTATTCACTACTTTGGTGGACCTGAAGTGGCGGTGGAACCTGCTCATCTTCATCCTAACTTACACCATCGCCTGGCTGGTGATGGCATCGATGTGGTGGATCATTGCTTACATCAGGGGAGACCTGAACCACGGCCACGACTCTTCCTACACTCCCTGCGTGGCCAATGTGTACAACTTCCCCTCAGCTTTCCTCTTCTTCATCGAAACTGAGGCCACCATCGGTTACGGGTACCGATACATCACAGAGAAGTGTCCGGAGGGCATCATCCTCTTCCTGTTCCAGTCGTTGCTGGGCTCCATAGTGGACGCTTTCCTCATCGGTTGCATGTTCATTAAAATGTCCCAACCCAAGAAGCGCGCAGAGACGCTCATGTTCAGCCAGGACGCGGTGATTTCTCAGCGAGATGGCAAACTGTGCCTCATGTTCCGCGTGGGAAACCTGCGGAACAGCCACATGGTTTCCGCGCAGATCAGGTGCAAGCTCATAAAGGTAAGCAGGAAGAGCTGAAAACAACTCTAAACTGAATGCAAGCCTGGTATGGAAAATTACAGCTTAGATGAAGCTTAATAACCTTCTTTCACACATAAAGAATTGTAATTGAACTAATTAAACTCTATTCATTATGGTTAACTTATTCTGACTTTTTAGACCGCAGAAGCTGCACAGGATCTCCATTTTCTCTCAAGTATGGCAACTGTCAGCTTATGCTAATTGCAGAACCTTGTGAAAATTTAAAAAAAACAACAACAAAAAACGTTTTCTTCTCTTTGCACAATGTCTGCACCCTTGACAGACAGTTTCAGAAGTGAATTATTCTCTTTACTTTCTCAACTGATACCCATAGGAAAAGAAACACCTGCAAATTGCACATCAAAGGTCAAATCAACATTTTCTGAACTACAGCTTTATTGTCATCAGGTCCTGCTGCACACCTATGCCTCGCTTAACAAAGCAGGTTTAACGTGGCATTACCATAATCTCCAGCTGCAGGACGGTGAGAAGGAGGTGCACCTCAAAGCTCTCTTAAAGATAAGAGCGCAAAGGCTCTGTTGGTCTTTGTCTGGGGCACTGCAGCTCCGCCGGCCGAGCAAGCAATCTCCTCCTCAGCTGGTGACGGATAAGCTCATACTGTATCAGTAAGTAGATGGGATTCATGTTGCAAGTCTTTAGTTAGAAAGTAGGGCTCAATGAGTCAGAGGGTGAAACTACACAGCTGGAAAGAGAGTCTGAGGACTTAAAACCATTTATGGGGATTGACATAAATTGTGCATCTTTGAATAAAGCTGCAAAGAAACCCACAGGGCTGTCAAAGGACCAGAAAAATGTCAGCCTCCCCAGTGGTGACACTGTTGTGGGTTTCAATCCACACCACTAATGAAGAGATCAGCACAGCTAATGAAGCATGTTCCCTGAAAACAAACAGCAATGCAGAAAATCAGCACAAATAACAGCAAGGTCCACTGGCTCCTCTTTTAATTATCATAATAGAGCTCCTTTTAGCCACATTCGTGTTCAGTGAACAAAATGAGCTGTGAAGAAGACAAACAGCATTAGTGAGGTGTTTGGAGCTTGTTTATGTCTGTGTTCTCCGCGCTGCCACACGGAGCGAAGCGCTGGTCAGCTTAATGATGCGTGCAAGCAGCGAGGGAGGCAGGGACGACCCGGCTAGTCCACACTTGCAAGTACGGAGGAGGTAAATGGTCTCATAGACATGAAACACAGTCACACAACTGTGTGGCCATTTCCCTCGTCTCTCCTGTGAGACAGTCAGTATGAAACTCTCCAGCTCGGTGAGATACACCTCTGAGTTTGAAATGTTCTGAAACCAAAGAAATGCTGTTTATTTCAAAAAGGCAACTCTCGCTCAGCTCTTGTTTTATACCACAGATCTTATACGGATTTGCCTTCCTGCTTGGAAATAAAATCAGAGTGAAGTTGCTCTAGGCTTTCGTGGTGTAACCTTGTTCTTGCACTTCTAAGACTCATCAATACAGTAGCTGTCAGAAACCACAAACAAAAGAGAAAAAAACTGAGGTGAGTCATTACAGAAACAAACTCACCATTTAGGATCCAAACAGCTCTAAGTCTTTTACATCGTAACGGTTGGATAAATATTAACTGAAGATGAGCACTTCCAGTGCAGTCCCTGCTTGGAGATGTTGGTGGTGCTGTTGAACTGCTGCCCTCTTTCAGTCGTGCTCGTGATAAAATACTCAGACATCACAGTCAGACGAGTCGTTTTGAATTGTAACGACACAGTGTCTGAGGGACGAAGACCCAGATTGAAAACAGGCTTGTTGTGGACTTCGGTGAGCCTGTAGGCCTGAGTGTGATGTCTTGTTGTTGTAATGTGGTCCAGTTGTTCCTCTGTGGTGTGGGGGTGTAACTGTGGGGGTGTATCATGAAAGACTGGTTCAGTTTGGGACTCTCATTTCTCTTGAGTGACATGTAGAGCACATCTTTTAATCACTTGGCAATGATAATCAGACCATCCTCCACTCTGAATGCTCAAACATAGTTTGCGTGAAGCTGGGCTGACTTTGTGTGGTAAGACCTGCATGGTTCTCATGCTGCGTTCACGATGGCTCTCATCTCCAGGGTTTGTATTCGTACGTACATCCCACCTCTCCTGTTCCACTCTTCTTTGCTCCTCGATTCAGTCAGAAATCAATTCGGTTGGTTATTTGGTGGACCGTCCACAAGCTCTCAAGCAGAACCATGAACGAGCAGGCGCATCACAATGTCACTGCCGTTGTAAAAGTGGACAGAACACAGAGTCAATTCACAGTTACAAGTGACATCTATTGTTCCTACAGGCCAGATATTAAAAGAAAAAAAAAACAGGAAATGCATGAATTATTCAATGCATTTTCTCTCCTGGGTATTTTTTATTCATTGTGTTCATCATGTTTAATTTGAGAGTCAGGGTTTAAAACATTTAGAGTAACAAAAGTTATAAAAAAAATCATTGTGATTATTACCAGTTCAGTTAAATAATACGAAGCCAGAAAGCATTTACACAGACGTTTCACTGGACTGAGCAAAATAAAACAGCAGGTATTTATCTACGAGCTTTTTCCTCACAGTTCACACACATTCAAGCATAAAGAGTTGAGGACAACGAGCTCCATAAATAATATCAAAGCACACAGTTTTGGAGCAAAAGATTGAAGGCAGTTAACAGAAGCCCGTAGTTGCCTATTTTATTCCAATTAGCAACAGTTTGACATATATAAGCCGTCTTTGGTTTTATACAGGCTTCCCTGCGCTGGAGGGACAGAAGGCAAACAGCAGCCTTTATGAAGCGATAAGACTGTGATTACGCTGTATGTCAGCAACAATAACCACCATACTACACTTGCAGTGAGTGCACGCTGCAGACACAAATGCTGTGCTGTGGAGGATAAAAGCACCAGTCTTTCACTGCCCTGACTACAATTCACAGACCCACTGACCTTTGGTTTGAAGTGGGCCTGTGGCCATCTGCCTATGCCTGTGTGCAGTGCTTTTGGTTTTCCTTCTCTCTCCGGTGA
The DNA here is from genome assembly GCA_014839995.1 of Xenentodon cancila. Classification (NCBI taxonomy): domain Eukaryota; kingdom Metazoa; phylum Chordata; class Actinopteri; order Beloniformes; family Belonidae; genus Xenentodon; species Xenentodon cancila. The sequence goes on along the minus strand of CM026214.1, from coordinate 5,409,421 downwards.
TGCCCTGGAAACCAGGGGAGGCTTTTTGGCTGTTTGACTCATTCTGCTCACGTAATTTTGCCGAACCAGGCGGTGATCTCCTGCAGACCAGCTGAGTTCTGCAGTAGAGGAGCGATTTTATGGACTCGGCTGCGTTAACCATAATAATCCCAGCAAAAATATGTGTCTTAAAAACTTATTGGTGCATCAGCCACTTGTTGTACTGTAGTGGATGATTACTGGGTGACAGGAGGAAGGAGGTCATCCGGACTGGGATTGTACACAGCAAGTGAGGGACAGCAACGGAAAAAACTGAAAAAAAATTACAATTAAAATTACGAACAGATATTTTGTTTTCATTGGGAAAGGGGCACCATCTGTTTAGAAGTTATACATGAGGATGGAGTCCTCTAAGGTGTACATATCTATGAGGTCTTGCACAGGCTATCACTAGAACTGATTTTTATATAAAAAGAAAGAGATTCAGTTGTGCGAGCAGGTAGATTTGAGGAGGGCTGGAGAGGGGCAGTCATTGATCAGGAAGCTTCAGAGCCAGAACACCTTTAGAGCCTGGGATGCTTGTGCTTCTGTCGTGTTTGTGCTGAGGAAAACTTCCACCCATGATTGTGCACACTCGGAAACACACTAGCACTTATACAAACATATACTCACTCTCCAGACCCTGTAATTGTGTTTACTCTGAACTGCGTTGGAAATGCAAACATTAACTAATGATGGTGCATTGGTTGAAATGTTGTATTTCCAATAAGGCAGTTTGAAAGTAAAATTCCTGTGTGCAGGAGTCCGATGTTTTCTTGCCTCTGGATATTTCCTCCCACACTCCAGTCTAAAAACACTGAGGGTGTGCATGAGCGTTTACAGTCCATATTTAAACTGCAAACACTATAACACAGGTTTATTAATTAGGGTAAAGTAGCCTTGGTATGAAATTTTGCAACCAAACACTAAGAACACTGAGGAACCGTTTGTGCCCATGTCCTGGCCACTTCCCAAGGCAGAAAGTAAAAAAACGACGCACTTACAAACAGCTCCATCATGAAGCCATGCAGGGCTCCACAGGGACCGTATCAGTCCACCTTCACACACCTTCTCATTCAGACAAATGTGGCCAACGAGTAAAATCAAAACAAGGAGAAACAAGGGTGCAGCTTCACTTGCTCTTATCTTCCTGTTGGGCTGCTGCAGCACTACATTTACAAAGTATTACTCATCTTTTCATATGCAAAGTTGAATAAATAAAAATGCACAGTGCTAGTCACCTAATACTAACCATATGACAATGTATTGAAGTAAATAGGATAACATTGGCTCTAATTGCTCTAACTTTAACAATCAAAGAAAAAGTTACCTGCACATTTGAAGTATCAGTCAGGATCATTTTTGTTTGTTTTCAGAGTTTAAGGCTGAATGTGGTGACAGGTCAGGAAATTAAATAAATTCACAACTGGTTTGTTGCATACATCTCAAATTACAGAGAAAGGTGAGTTGTTGCATGTACTTTTCTAAAAATGTCTTTTTAAACTTAAAAACGTAAAAAGTAGTTTCCATTCCTCAACTCGCTGCTGAGATGTGAAAGTCATGTAGCCTGGCTGCTGATTTCTAATCTGTTATCACAAAATGACAATCCTCACACACACACACACACACACACACACCACACACACACACACACACACACACACACACACACACACACCACACACACACACACACACACACACACACACACACACACACACACATAGGACCTGAAAAACGACGTCCCTTTCAGTTCAGGAAAGGATTAGACACAGGTGCTGCTGAAGTGTTCACATTTGACAGGTTCAGAGAGATAAAAACAAACTCTGGTGTGATTCCTCTTCTAGCGTGGATCATTTGAACAAATGTAAAAGCTGTTATCTGAACCATGGAGCAATTTTAGTGCACTGTGGTACGACTTAAGCTTACCTTGTTCTCTAAAATGCAGGATTATTTAGGGTTTATGCTGCTTATTACAGTTCAGTGCAGGTATATTCATTTGTGTGCGTTACGTTGCAACGTCTCTATGAAATGTGGAAAAAACCCTTCTTTCCACGCTGATATATGAATTTATTTCAACATGTGACACTGCTCTGGCAGTTTTGTCTACAGAATATAAGTCATCTTCCTGGTGTGACATATCTTTTATCAGACAGAGCTGGTTCAATATAAACAAAAAGGCAAGTATGAACAGACTGTGAACCAGGGTGGCAAAATGAATCGGGTCTAAACTTCTGTTTTGGTTTGGACTGTGTGAACGCATTTCTCAGTGGAGTCCAACCCGAGCAGCAAGGAGTTAAAGAAATATGGTAGATAAGGAGAACTTCATATTAAACGGTGGAGGCATGTGATGTGTTGACATACTGGTACCAGTGGCACCAGATATGAGGGAGACAAGTCTTAGTTCCATTAAGAGTAACGTATCTGCTCCCAATCCAAAACATGTTGGTGTTTTCCTGAAACTGACCCAACATAGACAGAAACCTTGGACACACTTAAAAAAAAAAAAAAACTCATCACACTTTGTCTTAAAAGGATGGTGAGAAATGCTACCTCCAAGCTCCTCTGCTCCCTTCTTTCCTGAGGATGCTGAGTGATGATGGCTTGGCAAACCACAGAGTACTGAAATTGTACTTTTTAGAGCGTGAGGAAAACTATACTACCGCTGTAATGACAACAACAGGACAGACGCGCTAGAATGGCGAGCAATCACACATGACGGGGGTAAACATTTTTAACAGAAATGTATTGATCCGGTGCTTCTGCAACTTTCCCCTCGAATGTATTTGTAAAATGATGAAGGCGTCCCTGTCTACAGATGTCAGGGCACCTTAGGAAAAATCTGTACATTTTGTGGGGCAGCATGTCAAGATTCACAAGAAACAAACGCTCAAAAAACAGCAGAGAAGCTCAACTATCTCCGAATCTCAGTGCAGGGAGGAGTGCAGCAGAGCGCCAACGGGGGCTGTCAGTATTTGCACACAGTCTTCCATCTTCTTAATCTTAAGTGACAAAGACAGAAAGTGAAATGTAGAATTTCCCTGAGCTAACACGAGATAACCGCTCTTGGAGGAAAGAGGCTAAACAGCATTTAGCAGAATTCAGCGCCTTGCAAGTCTCCAACATGTAAGAAATCCCGCATCCGACTTTAAAGTCCTCCAACAAAAACCAGGAGGAGGAAAACATATGCAGTGTTTTCTGGGAATGCAGATCCTGTTTACTCACACTTCTTTCACAGTTTGTATCTTGGAGACATGAACTAGAGCGCCGGCCGGTTGGAGATGACCTGGCCTCCGACTGGTAGCGTCAGTACTGAAGAAGGTTGGGTGGGAGGATGAACTAGAGCGAAGATTCAAAGATGCACTCTGCAGGTTAGGTTACCAGTCACAGAGACTTTATTAAGCCTTTAAAAGGCCAACTACAATAACTGGTCAAGATGAATCAAGACAAACCAGTAAGAATAAATCACGCGTTTGATCCCATTTAATCAAATTTCAGCTCTGATAAAGATGCAGAAAACCTGACCAATAAATGATAGAAATAATGGAAATTAACTTCACTGAAAGACAATGTACAACTGAAGTCTAACAGAACAAAAACAACCTTGAAATAATCTAAAAAACATACGGCAATCAAGTGCAGGAGTGAAAACCACAGACGGATGGAGGAGAGTCTTCATCATCAAGAGACAATCAAGCAAAGTGCAATTACCAAACCTCAAATATGTGTAGTTGAGATCAGATTAAAGGTCGGTGTTGAAGGTCGGCTCGTAAAGACTGCTGAGTACGTTTGTTTTGTTTGGTTGTTGTTCGATGTATTTCTTTACATTTGGAGGAGGAAGGTCAGATCTGATCCCTGAAGACGTAGTTGGGTGCACATTTGATACCAGGTGTTAACATGTGTGTTAAGTGTTGGCCACTTGTTATCAGATTTGTCAGGATGCATTTTAATTTCAGTTCTTAACGGCGGAAAAGTTTACGTCCCGAACAATAACAGCCAAATACACCATCCCAGGAATAAACCGTCTAGTTTTAGCCTCATATTCAGTACAGATGTTCTGGTTGTGCTATTGTGACACAGATTTTTGTTCTTGGGGACTTTTGTTTTGATGTACAAATCAACAAGAGCAGGTGAACAACAGAAACAACTCTATGCTCTTTGTTAAAAGCTTTCTTTGGTTTTACTTGAGAATTGAATCCAACAACGGAGTAAACATCTAAGTATAATAACCATGCTGTCTGTGGGGAAGGTGCTGTGATTACATGAGGATTTAGTGCAGAAAGAAAACATTCACAGATGACAGAGATGGGATGAGACTGCATCTATATCTGTGTGGGAGCTCCTAATGACACTGTGCACTATAGGAGTGTGTAGGTGGGTGGCTACTGCATGACACATCCAAATAAAGGTTTTATGCCTTTATCTAAAGTAAAACACTGTAGGTAAAAAATCAGCATCTGACGGCAATGAATGCAGGTGCATTTTGTTGTGGTAGTGTACCTTTTCGTACCTTTGTGGTGTTATCTTAAGAGGAACATGACTGACAGGGTCAAGTCACAAGACATGAGACTCTTTGTGTAAAAACTGCATAATGTAACTGATTTAACCCCTTTCGTTTATATAAGGGGAAAAAACAGAAAAACGGAGAAAAGGTGAACAGATTGCAAAAAAAAAGAAGAAGAAATTACATCCAGAAACTTTCATTCAGCCACAATATCATCTGGACAAATAAATACTTCTGCATCAGTAAACAGTCTGCAGGGGAATCTTATCTTAATGCTGCCGTCTCACATCAGACTGGAAGTTTTTTTAGAAATCAGACGGCAGCACAAAGTATTTCTCTTCTCGAGCAAGTAGGCAACAGAAGGCTAAGAGAGAGGAGAGATAAATGGAGAGAAAACAGCCTCCGTCACCTTTCATGATGAAGTGGTGAGGACAAAAGATGTTTACCATTTACTTAAAAGACCAAAATTTACTTTTTGTCTGACACATACAACCCTTTCTCTAACGTTGAGTTTAAAACATGATGTCTAATAGATAAATAAATATAATATACACAGTACAAACTGAACTAACAAAAAAAAAAAAAGGCTTCAAGGATGATCCTGTTTGTCTGTGATTCTGATCCTGATTTGTTAACAATATTGGATTTATTTCACAACTAAACCTTTTGTCTTGTAGTCTCTCTGAGGTCTGGGCCACATTTTATTAGTCTAACAGTTGTACGTTTGTTTACCAGCCAGAGACGTCCGCCGTTCGGGGTCCCAGCTAAACCAGACAACTGGACCAGCTCCTGTTGGACCTGGTTTTCTTCAAACTAGAGCTAAAATGAAGATGTTTCTGTTTTTTACGCATTGATTTTCATTCAAATGCTAATTTCACTAATTGAATTGATCCTTCGCTTTCATGTAACATGTCTTTATTCTTAATTTTATTGTATTTTTACTCTTTTTGTGTTGTATAAAATGTGTTTTTAATCTCTGGTAACTAATGTATTCATAGATAGGTATCCAAAAGTCCTTTGAAAACCTTTATCTAGTATTCACACTTTTAGTTTTACAAGTGTTTTGGCATAAAACATGAGCATATAAGAGCTCGATCCATATTTTACTCCTGTAACATTTTCTCAGCAGACTTGTGAGTGAGTATTTCTACAACGCTGGTTGTAATTTTATGAAATATCTTGTCACTTCTGCTGCTGGAATGAAACGGGTTTCACCAGACCAAAAGGACGGGAAGAGACTCTCATCCCGTTCTGTGATAACATCCGTCTAATCACCTCTTTCATGTCTCTTTCCTCTTCTTCCCCGGCTCCTCCTTCTGTCCCCGCCCGCTTGCTTCTTGCTCTTATCTTCCAGTCTCGTCAGACGCCCGAGGGTGAGTTCCTGCCTCTGGACCAGTGTGAGCTGGATGTCGGCTTCGGGACGGGAGCAGATCAGCTCTTCCTGGTGTCCCCTCTCACCATTTGCCATGAAATTAATCCCAAGAGCCCCTTTTTTGACCTATCGCAGCGCTCGCTCACGAACGAACAGTTTGAGATCGTCGTTATCCTTGAGGGCATCGTGGAAACCACTGGTGAGAATTCTTCTCCCATCATCATTAGTTCAGCTCGTTGTATCTTTCGCCATTTTTCTGCTTTTTTGTTTTGTTTACTTAGTTATTTTGAACCCTCCAAGTCCAAATGCAAACATGCAAACAGAGATCAACATGAAGTCAGTAGCCCTGCTGTATAACAGACACAATCTGGACTCCAGCTTGCGTCTAGTTTGAAGAGAGTCGGAACAACTGAATGAGAACATCACAAGTGACTGATTCCTTTATTGAATTATAAGAAATATTGTATTGCGGCAGAACGAGTTTAATCTGGCTTTATGCATAATAAAAGCCCGTGGCCGTAGATGCGTTTGTCAGTGTGATGAATGAGCCGAGGTTTAGGCAGAGGTTCTGAGGACAGCTGCGAGCGGAGAGCCGAGGCTGGTGCACAGCCTGTAAACTACAGGGAGCCGTGCTCGAGAACCCTCAGCAGCAACACTGATCTCTCTGCTGCATATTTAACAGCATTATTCTTCCCTAAAGTCCAGAACAAACAAATCCATCTCGCTTTCTTTTTCTCAGCTCTGCCTCCATCCATTCCATCCCCTCACAACATACTGTCTGCAACAGATCTGCAGGGGAGTGGAGCGGCAGGCAGCCCAGACTGGGCTCTGCCAGTAACACCATTAATCTGGGCGCACCCAGACGTTTAACAGAGCGCAGGAGCAAATATCCTGTCATCACGCTAAAACGCTTCCCATTAAAAATCAACAAACAAACAGTTATCCCGGCACGTGCAGCTGCTGCTGATGCATCTATGCATATCAATTGTTCAATTTAACATTTTTCTTAACATAAAAGTTAAAACTTCACATGATGAAAATATATTTATCATCTGCAAGATGATGGACAGTAAATGAAGTGAAGTAAATCACCAAAGTCCTCATAGACTCACACTTCTCTCACGCCAACACATCATATCACTGTAACAATTCCTATTAGCACTCGAGGCGCTCGGTGGATGTGTAAAACACACTCATTATTTACCTGCGTTACAGTTACAGTGGAGTTGTTAATGGTTAGAGAAATATGTGATTTATTTTCTTCACCACCTCCATCTCCACCATCACTGCTGTTTGTGCTCGACACTCAAAAACCTGCAGGTCCTTGTAGACTTACAGTAGTTTCATCACAAGTCATAAATGTTCATAGCAAACTGACAAACATGCTTGTGTTAATCAATAGAGTGGCAGGTGTGAGCATGTTAAAACAAACACGTAAATTATGTACATATATGATCATTCAGAGAGCAGAAGATGTAGCTGAAGCTTCATTAAACGTGATTTCTGAGACTCAGATGCAGCTACAAGTACATTTTGTTGGTTAAACCGTGACGATTGGACTGCTGTCGAATCTGTTGACTAAAACAATGTACGTATGTCAGTTGAATCAGGGTCACACAATGAGGAGCATCTTCCAGTTGGTTCAGTTACCACTAAAGGATAAAAGGAAAGCAGTGTTCGTCTGAAAGGGTCTCCAAATGAACGTACGGAGCTGTTTGCATCAGCTGTCTCTGTTAACATGGCTGTGCTTTTTCAGGCTCTGAGTGAGCGTCCAAAAAAAGTGGGCAGAGATTTACAATTTTCCTCCTTCACGTGAGCTGTACAGTCATATGGAGGCTTTTCAAGGGAGGACGAATGAGCTGCGAAGTCACAAAAACATTAGATTGTGAAAGAAACAACAACTTGTTCCTCCTGTAATGCTGTTTATTTTCTCATTTTCAAGTTTGCCATAAAAAAAGGCCTGTTTATACAATGTGGACTCGACATGCAGTAAAACAAAATAAGTCATTAACTGAATGCAAGATTACAGGCATACAGTTAAAATAGTTTGCATGTGTAAAGCATTCCTTCAGTGAACTCAACACATCATATTAACCCACTGATCTGACTTTTACGTACTCTTCAAGGAAAGAAAAAGGACAAGAACAACATGAACATATTCGTAACCCATTCAGCACAGGCATTAAGTCGCTCACTTCTTTATTCACTGATGAAATGTAATTTACAGATGGGATGGATGTGGAAGAGCATAAAGAAGTACATGGCTTAATGCCATGTGGAGATGACAGACGCCAGTTCCTGACAGTGTTTTAATTAGATTCTTTCTTTGTCACAGGTGTCAAATTCAGACAGTCTATCGGAAAAGGCAAATCATTATAATGCATTTAGTGTCCTGTCAGTGAAGGTTACTGCCAGGGATTTTACATGAAGCCTTCTTCAGGGACGCCCTGCTTGCTGTCTGCCAAGAGTTTGTGGTGCTGAGGACTGTTTCTATGCAACATGCAGGGAACATTATCCAGGTGGCTGAATACCCATGTGATCCCTGAAAGATGAAACTAAACTGGCAATCCTGTCAGGCTCCAAACCCACAAGCCTCTACCTAACTGGCATTACTCTTGTCTTACACTTCAACAGTCAGCAGAAATACAGCCGTTCTTCAAAATAAGACCAAAAATGCTGGAATATTATCAAGCACCCACCAATGTAATTAAATCCAAGCCTCTGAGCTAAATGAGCATGAAAACATGACCTTTAGGTCTATGTAGCACCGTTGAAGGTTTTCAGTAGATGAAGATGAGTAGTGAGCCGGGAATAGCATCAAGCTATGACATAACACTGCACATTTCATCCCTCGGAGGGTGATTAGACTCCTACTCCTCAGGAAACGGTAGTGTTCAACAGAAGGGCTCAGGCTGTAGCTGAACCACCGGTTCTGAAAAAAACACGCAAGTGCTTATTGATCACAAAGGATCTTCAAAATGTTTCCAGCTGTCAAAAAAAAAAAAAATGTTCACAAACGCGGAGGTCAGGTCAAGTGGAAACAAAATCTGCTTATGATGCGTGCAAACTGTATTATCAGATTAACAGGAGTACAAGAAAAGACATAAAAATCATCTAACTTCTCAGAGACGGGGCTGCTGTGCGGCTCCACAGATAACTATTTTCTTTTCCTTTTGTCCTCGTTATTCTGTGACACTACATTAAACATGCTTTTTGAGTAAGAAGGCTTTAAGTTGTGGTAATCGATTGGAAAAGCTAAGTGGTTTTGTTTATGAAGTGGGGACACCTTTAAAAAGGCTTTACTGCTGTATTTCAATTTTTAGTACACAAATTAAATTTGATAACTGCAGAGGAAATAGACATGAAGCCGCTCTCAAATAATAAGAGCAAAAGGAAGAAGATAATGAGTGGGAATGCTGGCCTTTTGCATCGCTCTAATTATCAGATATAATTGCTTTGTTTGAACACGCTTTGGTGGCAGTTTTTGAAATAATGACTGAACTGTCACTCTCTTGCAGGGATGACATGCCAGGCGAGGACGTCATACACTGAGGATGAGGTTTTATGGGGCCATCGTTTCCTGCCGGTGATGTCCCTGGAGGAAGGCTTTTTCAGGGTAGACTACTCTCAGTTCCACAGCACATTTGAGGTGCCGACACCGCCGTACAGCGTCAAAGAGCATGATGAGAAGAACTCATTGCCCTCGCCACTTTCCACTCCCACCCCTGCACTGGGTGAGGGCCACAGCGCCCGGCGTAACCGCGTGTTTTCAGTGGATTGCATCAACACTTCGGAGGAAAGGGGCCGTCAAGGAAGCACTGTAGGCCGACTGCCGAGTAAGCTGCAGAGGATGAGCTCATCCGGGAAGGAGGACCTGCAGAGGAAGGTGCTTTTGCTCAGCTCTCAGCACTCGGAGAAAGCCTGCAGCACTGGGGACCTTCCCCTGAAGCTGCAGCGGCTCAGCTCCTCACCCAGTCCTTCGGCACAGAATCGCCTGCAACTAAAGTCCCTCAAGGTGGGCTTTGAACCCATGACACAGTCAACTGGAGACCTGTACCAACACAGCCCCTCCTCTGTGCTGTCCCCTGCTCCGGTCCCCATGCACAGCCCTCTCCTGTCAGCTGGAGGGCGGCTCGATGAAAATCTACCACCAAAGCTACGGAAGATGAACGCCGACCGCTGAAACCCAGACCACCACAGTCTGCAGTCAGACATGAAAACGGACTCGGATTTACCTTGGGAGACTTGTGAAAAGGGTTTGGTTTTTTTTCATTAAACACAACCTGTTACTGAAGTTACTGTGATTGTGTGTTTCTGAGCGGAAGCATTCATCCAGACGTTGTTACAGACAAGACAAGAAAACAAGCTCGGTGCTTTCTGCGAACTTGATTGTTCAGCAAGCGTGCATGTATCGTCTAAAGTCATTGTTTTGCATACGCACTACTATATTAAATGATCAATCTAAGTTATCCAAATACAAACTATGTTAAGATAATAATAAATGCTGATTTATCTTTGTTTTTTGTGGAGTTTTGATTTTAGTCAAGCAAATTCTGTTCAACTTATTCAACGCTTCATTCATGATTCTGGAGGTTTAAACCTTCCATAGGTGACACTTTGTAGAGGAATATTGTCTTAGCTGCTGTTCAGTATGTGAAGTACATTTGAGAGAGAATAATGAGATAAAATCCTAATTGGTTTAAACTGGAGAATAGAGTTTGATTCTGATGAGTCCGTTGTTCCAGAAACAGGAGGAATATGGTCAGTGAGGCTTCATATCTACCAAACAAACCCAAAACAAAGTCGTATGTGACCCTTGTTTCAACATGAGTGAGAGCAGTTGGCCTCGCTTCGCTGGTCTTCAACCGTTTATCCAGGTAGAGTTTATTTAATCACCTATCAGATTTGCTCAGCTTTTTTATTCTTTTATTCTTCTTTTTCTTCTTATCCAGTTTAAGGGGTTAGCAGGGTACAACAGTAATCTATTACAGATCTGAGCCGTTATACTTTCCAACAACGTGAAACTGATTACAACAGCAAAAGAAGACAGTGAGCTGCAAATACTTTCCACACTGTGCCGGTGTAACTCCAGAAAAACCCTTTTAGAGCGCATACAACGCACTTAGACCTAAGCTTTAAAACTTCTACCACAGCAGCACATAGACAAGAAAATCATTAGACAAAAGAAAATGTCCACTGTTTTACTAGCACACATGCAAAAACACCCCCACCCCTGTTATCCGTCCACAGCTACGACCACCCACTCAGTTAACAGAGCTGCTTCCTACACTCAGCTCCTCCAATCTGGCTGCACAGCTCCTTGTGTTTGCACGCTTTTATTAACTACACACATGGCCTGTCACAATCTCATGCTGCTTGTTATTTGACAAATTTCACAAAAATGAATAGAAATAGAGTCATTACAAGGCCGAGAAGCACATGAGAAACATGGGCACAGTTCATTATGAAAACGAAGATGATGTCTGGGTGGAACGTCTTGCAGTGGGTGACGTTCTGAGGTCCGTTTCTGGTGATTACATTTTTCATCACTGTCGATAGGATATTCGCTGCACAGGTTTTACTCTAATACTGACACAGAGCTGTTTTAAAGTATGACTCTAAAACAGAATTTCATTTTATATACAAGAATTCTTGTGTATAAAAAAGGGAGGCAGATTAGACGGTGTTGCGATGGTCTCCAGGACAACTGTGCGAAACCTTGGTGTTACTTTCGATCAGGATTTATCATTTAAACAGCATATTAATCAGGTTTGTAAAACTGCGTTTTTTTCATCTACGTAATATCGCAAAAATTAGGATCATCCTCTCCCAGATTGATGCTGAAAAACAAATTCACATGTTTGTATCTTTTAGACTAGATTACTATAATGTATTGTTGGCAGGATGTCCAAGTAATTCTCTGAACAGCCTCCAGCTGATCCAAAATGCAGCAGCACGAGTGCTGACAGGAATCAACAGGGGAGACCACGTCTCTCCTGAGTTATCCTCCCTCCACTGGCTCCCCGGAAAACCCAGAATCCAATTCAAAATGTTATTACTTGCGTATAAAGTCCAAACTGGCCTAGCGCCGCGATATTTGCAAGACCTGATAGTACCATATGTTCCTAATAAAGTTCTCAGCTTTCAGAGTGCAGGTTTACTCGTAGTTTGTAGAGTATCCAAATGTGGATTTGGAGGACGAGCTTTCTTTTTCTTTTCTGTACATGTTTGCAGGCCAGAGCTTCAAGAGCTTCCAGAGCTGCATGCTATCCTGCAGTACCACCCTCTGACCTCCTCAGTGTCTGCCGTCTACACCTGTTTCTATAGTCGTCTCTGTAGACACCAACTAACCAGGTATCAGTCATATTTACATGGAAGTCTTGGTTCTGCTGCTGACAGATAGTTGTACTAATGTATCTTGTCTTTTGTACCTTTGACGGTGTGTCTGTGTCTCTCCTCTCTCTGTTCTACCTGTATGGTCTTCATCAGGAGGGTCCAGCCTTATGATCCAGGTCCTAATTAAGGCTTCTTCCCTCTTAAAGGGGAGTGTTTCTTGCCACTGTTTGGCTTAAGGTTTTTCTCCCACTAGGGGAGTTTTTACCTGCCGTTGTTTATGTAATAATTGCTCGGAGGTCGTGTTCTGGGTCTCTGGAAAGATCCTAGAGACAACTTGTGTTGTAATAGACGCTATATAAATAAAATTGAATTGAATTGAATTGAAAATAAAAACAAAAAGCTATAAGAATAGACAAAAAGAAAATAAATGAACTAATATCTATATAAATAAGGGCAAAGTTGCAGGAATGTGTTGGCCAATATGTTTAATGTACATGTAATATGAACATAAAAATATACAAAAATAATGTGAGTTTTTGTGCAAAAAGTCAGCTTTTTTTTATTTTTATTACGGTGGTAATGTATGAAGTCTGATTGTCCAGTAGTCGGATCGTATAGCTGGTTGTCAGCAACACAACCACATGTAATGCTACAGTTGGCCAGCTGGAAGTGAAGACATTGCAGGATATCCTTAAAATCAAAGTTTTAAACAATTACGTATAGAAAATGAAACAGCAGAATGGTTCAACTCCACAACCCAGTAAAAAAAAAAAGAAAAAAGGTTTTTCAGGCTTTGACCATGATTTAATGCAAATTGATGCATTTGTTGTTTTTTTTTTATGACATTATCTTACAAACTGTTTTAATCTTAATCTGATATGACACTGATTTAACTTTGCGGGCTTAACTCTAACAGGCATGTTTGGCCCAACACCAGAGCAGCGCACAGTCCAGAGAACATCACACCAACAGTGAAGTGCAGTAGCATGTCACGGGGCTGCTGCTCTCCAGCTGGCCTTGGGGCACTTCTAAAGATAGATACATTAAAAAGATAACTGCTCCAAATACTAAAATATTTTGACGCAAAACCTTCTGTCCTCTGTGAAAAAGCTAGAAATGAAGTGTAGTTTTTGTTGCAAAGAAGAATGAGACAAAATTCCAAAGTCTAGATGTGTGAAGTTTGTAGAGATGTATTCCCAAACACCTGATGCTGTAATCAAGACTAAAGGTGCTTACACAAGGTTTTAGTTAGGAGACATATCCGATTCATGCAATAAAGTTTTCTTTTATTTTAAATGTTCAAAATAAATTAATATTTCTTTTTTTCTCTGGATTTCTGTTTGTTGGAATGTTGCACAAAGTTATTATTTCTGTCTCAGTTCATTGCTCTAAATGATTTTATATCCCGCTTTATGAGAAGGTTGAATCTCTTGAGGTGTTCCGATGTTTTTGACACAGTTTTACATGTTTATGTCAGAAAACCCACATTGCATCCGGTTCACTGAGAAATTTTTCCTGGTCTTACTCACGATGCTGCCTGTCACAGCTGCAGTCAAAAGTTTGAGACCCGAGCCAGAAAGTGGCACCACCACCTCCTCTTCCTGTTTAAAACCAACGACAGGGCCAACTTTGGGACATGATTTTTGTCAGTTATTCAGTTCCTGCCTGACAAACTTTTGGAGGCTTTAAGCCTCTGCTTTAATGACCTCAACACTGATGTCTCCAGAGGTTAAAAATATCCTTACTCCTGTCATTGTACAAAAAACTAAAATCTGGAAAAGCCACGTTAGTGTCTGATCCAAACTGAGGGGGTTGAGTAACCTCTAAATGACAAAGAACCTCTATTGCATATCTGTGAAAGAAACAGTAAATTAATTTTTACATTCTTTGCCACCAGACTGATTTGGGGATTTTTATGATGGAAAGCTGATAAGTTGTTATCCACAGTGAGTCATTTCTGTGTGACAGTGAGTGTATGTTAATCAAGCTGCTTGCGGCATCTGAAAGGGAAATGCGCCTGATTGAACCCCCTTGTTGAAACACACACACACACACACACACACACACACACACACACACACACACACACACACACACACACACACACATCTGGATATGCATAAACACCATAAATACTACAGCTGTCAATGATAAACCAGACACTTCTCTCCATCACAATCAGAATTAGATCTTTATAGTCACTGTGTGCACATGCAATGACATTTAGTGGAACCCCACTCCACGTACTAAAATAAATAAGAACAAAAACATTAAAATAGATATGTACCCAATAAAAAAGCAGCAGCAGTAAAAGTGAACAAAGAAAAGGCAGCTACATTGAAAAACAATATATTGCACAATATTGCACATAAAGGTAGTGTGTGAGGAAGGACGTGATGTGCTCTTCAGTGTCCGTTTATCATTGCAAGGGGGCCAGGTTATTGCTGCTGCACCACTTTGACATTTTTTCAACCTCATCCCCGTACACAGACTCATCTTCCCCTGTAATGAGCCCGACTACTGCCGTGTTATCCTTTTTATCACCACACCAACATGGAACTATCTTTTCTCTGCAGCAGTGCAGCTCGGCATGCAGCTGCTACAAGTTCATGCATGTGTGCTTTTTGTGTTTCAGGAATCACAGGACTCCTAATGTATAGCCTTTTCACTGAGAAGATTAAAATACAGCATTTAAAATGCACATGCATGTGTGAGTATTGCTGATTACAGATGAGCTGGTCAGCTGATTTAAACTGCAGAAATTCAGCTCCTCATTTGCAGCATTGGATTAATTCCTCCTCATTCACAGTCTAAATCTGTGTGGGAATCAAGAGAATGAATGAATAATGTCAATGCATGTCCTCTTGTGATGTATTTTAATTTGAGCTTGTCAGTCATTTATGGAGACATTTACTGTTGACAAGCTTGAAAATAATGAATGGATGATGCATTGATTTTTCCATGCATATATTACCACAGTGCTTGCCTGTGGGCCGTGTGTGGAGGAGTGTAAATGTTGAGTCTTTGAAGTTACCACTAGTAAACACTAGAATGAATGGTTCACCTTTAAAGAGAAGTGGAAGCCACCTCTGGGAAACACCAAGTTGCTATGCAGGAATCTCAGGAAGAAGCAATAAAGGTGTCACTTTCACAACTCACGACCTGCGACACAGTCCAGATCTTTGAAGGCCTGGATAAGCATTCGCCTCTGCTGCTGTCAGTAGATGCTGGGTGATTGGAGGTTCATCTACATCTCAGTGTGAATTGTGGTTATTTCAGTAGCACACATAAAACACAAATCCTCAGTAAAAGACATTCAGGATTTTCCTCACAGGATACACATTTTATTTGACTGCAGTACTTTCAGGGGAGCTTTTTCATCTCAGATTGGCAGACAGCGTTTGCATGGAATCATTTCTGGAATTACTGCTCCTTCTGTGTTTGATGGTCAGAGAAAAAAAATCCGTCAGCTCAAAGAAGAGCTGCAAAGGGCATCATAGCTGCAAATAATTCTCACTCTTTAGTAGCAGTTACATCATCTTTTATAATAAAAAAAAAAAAAAAGAAAAATAGGTGAAAACTTAAACTGTGGTCATCCTGAATCTGTCAGTTTGTCTTTGCGGGATTTTCATTCATTTTTTTCTACATAAAGCTTATATTTCTGTGAAATTCTCTCCATCCTTCATGTTCTGCTGTTTTGAGGTCTGACAGTTTTTCAATAATTTCTAGGTCAGTGGATGATGAGGGGCAAAACCTTCAGCCTGCTCCCCCTCAGGTAATTTTTGTGGATTGTGATCCTCAACCTTGTTATGCGGGATGTTTGAATACTGAAACTATAAATCCATTTCTTTCAAAGAGCTTGAATCAAGGCAAATGGACTTCCTCTCTTTATTTCCAAGAACAAAGAAAAGAAAGTCCAAGGTTCATGCTTTCGAGAGTTTCCATTACTTGGATACCACTTGAGAACACTTTGCCATCCTCTCGTAGCTTGTGTGAGAATCAGTGATTTTCATTTTCAAAGAGGTGGGAGGCTTCTCGGGGATGCTGCAGAAAGGAGATAGTTGGAACAAGAGTTGAGAAGACTGTAACAAGATAGTCTATGTGGTCTCTTCCAAACTCAAATATTACAAAACCAAAATAATTCACTTTAATGATACTTTTTTAAACTCTTTTCTTTCTGAGTTTTTCTGAGTTTCTCTATCTTAATCAAAAACCAAATGGAAGCGATGAGAAAGAAAATAGCTTCACTTTAAACCACTTTTACCAGATAAAGACTTTCTATCTTTAATTATTTTTCCTTGAAATAATAAATTAACATGCCTCATTTTGCAAAGGTAGAGTAAAAGGTCGGGACAATTCCTGATTGACCCTCTCATCTGTCCAGTCTGCTAAGGTAGAGAGCTGTTGCCTGGGCTGAGGTGAGGAGAAACCACATCTCAGGCTGGCTGATCTTCACACAACCCTGTAATGTCTCTCTTTAAAAAGGTAAAGTCCGACTCCTATTGCTCCAAAACTACTAATCATCTAAATAACCCAGGAAAGTTTTGGAATGTAATAAAATCTATATAGTGACATGCCAGTCTGCATCATAAAGGTCCCTTCCCAATATATAAAGTGAATAAACGTGTACACGGGTTAAACACAAGGAAAAGAAGAAGTCGAATTTTTAAGATTAAAAAGGGACTTATATTAAATAGGATGCTCACTCTGTGCATATTAGTCAAATGGTATTTGATTGTAAAAGTGGGATTTTGATTCAAAGGTAATCGTCGGAGGCATCTGGATTCATTTTCCATCATGAGACCATCATTAAACTGAAAAATAAGCACAACACAATGGCACTGTTAACCCATCACACACAGTCACGAGGGACCAAATGGTTAATAATAGATCAAATAAAAAGCAATGTGCCTGAGATAAAATGCTTTCAGCTACATAAATGCTTTTTATGTGCACTTGTCCAAAGCATCAAATGGCAAACAAATCCATGTGCCGCCACACCATCGTTACACCAACCTGATGTTTCTATCCTCCAAACGTGACCAATGGATTTCCTGCACGCTGAAATCATGCATTTATTCCTTTCTTCAGAGTTGTTTTTCTGTCAGCGCGCTCTCCTGGCAACATTGTGCCTGTTAAGCACTTTTTCCTGCCAGATCATTTGTCTGATACCACTTCTCCTGTGAAATTGTACCTGTCACGTGCTGTCATGCAGCTTGACGAAATATGAAAACCAAATACACACAGATTTTAAATCGGGAGGCTCGACTGTATGGCGAGGGAACACCCCCCCAATTGTCACTTACTTTCGCAATTCTTCACTCCACAGCTTTTAGCAAGAAAGATCAAACTTTTTTTTTTCTTCCGAGGTGCTATTTGAACTCCATCTGCAGAAACTGGAGATCCTAACTTTTTAATCACGCTCTTCTTTTGGGGGACTCTTAATCATTCTCCTCCTGCCGTGAGTGTGAGTGTCGGGGCAGGGAGGAGGCAAAAAGAGAAGTGTGACAGTAATGTGGGTAGTGAGAGAAAGCCAAGGGAAAAAAAAGATATCCCATCATTACACGCTGTCGATCTGTCGCTCTATTGTAAAGAACAAAATGACCCTCATCACCCCGTCCTCCCTGCAGACACAAATGGGGTTTTCAGTAGAAAATTTCTTTGGACTGAAAGTGCATTTGTTCTGTCTTCTCCCAGCACTGCCCGGCTCAGCTCACCCCTGCAGCATGTAGTCCTCGAGGGAAAAATAATCCCTGTTGCCACACATTAATGGTTCCTGCTGCATCGCTGAATCACTGCAGAGAGAATAACACTGATTTTATGCTGATGGGTGTCATCACTTTATAGATGAAGCCAATTTCTCGGGATGTAGGCGGGATGAGATTGTGAAATTATTAAGGAAGTGCTGAATGACCAATTGGTCATTTGGAAAGTCTGATTGCTTTTTGTCCTCTGGTAATAGCTAATGACCATAAAAGTGGCAAAAAAAAAAAAAAAAAGCTCAGTTCAGTTCAAATTATAACAGGAGGATTTAGTCATACAAAGAAAAAGGTCATTGTGAACATGGCTGGAAAACGTTGTATGAAGGTCCTGAAACAAACTGAGCTGCAGACTGTTAGTACAGTCGAGTGACAAAGAAAGTACATCATTTTTCTCCTGAAACATAAGACCTAAGACCTGAAAGGTAAGGTGAGATAAATATAGCCTCAAACAAACAACAACACATGATTTACTGTATTGTGTTGTTATGCATTTCCCAGGTATCAGCCAGGTGATGATGATTAAATACACCTGATTAATGATCTTCATCAAGTGTCAGTGTCTAAATAAAAGCAGAGGCTTTGACACTTTGCCGGATTTAAACATTCAGGTCCATATTAGTCCAAAGCCAAATAGGGACAGACATCAGGAATAAGCATAGACAAACAACAGTATGCTGCCTATCGATCTGGTAAAGGTTACAGGACCATTTTTAAGTAATTTGTGGTTCATAATTGCATCGCTAGAAAACGTATTCGCAAATGGAAATATTCAGAATCGATGGTACTCTTCACAGAGGTTGATACCAGTGTAAGTTTACCCTGAAGTCAGAGCAAAAAGATTCTGAAAGTATAAAAAAGGAGTAAACCTCGTCTCTCTAAAAAGAGCATGGCGGTTTGTGATTGCAAAGAACAAAAGAAGAAGAGAAGAGACCAAAGTGAGACCAAAAAACGGCACAGCATCACACCAAATGTCAGGAACGGTGATGGACGGGGAATGACTTGGGCTTGTTTTGTGTGTGCTGCATGCGTTGCAGTCATTGAGTCGACTGTGAGCTCCTGTATATGCCGGAGTACTGAAAAGTAAAATGTAAACCTATTTACCAGGCAGCTAAAGCTTGAAGAAAATCTGTCCATGTAACAGGACAATCATCCTGACCAAAACAACCAATCTAAAACAGAACAGCTGAAAAAAACAAAAAAAAGTCTCACAATGGCTCAGTCAAAGTTTAAGGAAAAGAGCTGCAGCAAAACTGTAAAGAAGTGAAGGTCAAATGTCTTCAACTAAGAAGTTACAGACTCATAACATCATACATGAAATCATTACTGCTAGTTATTTATATTTATTGATATAAAGGTTGGTCCTACAAGCTTTTAAAATCATAGGGTGTACTTTATACACATACTTTTTGTACCTAAAGACGATTTCTTCTTATTTCCAGGAAGATGGAGAGAAGTCCCGGTCAGTAGAGCTCTCCGGTTCGCACTCCAGCGAGCTCCTGGAGCTGTTTCCCCTT
This sequence comes from Xenentodon cancila, assembly GCA_014839995.1. NCBI lineage: Eukaryota > Metazoa > Chordata > Actinopteri > Beloniformes > Belonidae > Xenentodon > Xenentodon cancila. The sequence continues at coordinate 5,389,915 of CM026214.1, read as the reverse complement.
CAGCCGCAGGGCTGACACCAATCCTAGAGATGCTAAATGCTTTCACAAAATTGAAGTATTTGACAACCTGAAAATAAAAAGAGGCTGGCAGCTACTTCCCTTGAACGCACGTCTACATTACGAGATTACCAGCGACTGTTGGACTGGAACCTCCATGTACCGTAAACTCCGGGTTGGAATCACCGTGGTAGGATTCTGAATATCACAAAGTGATTTTTAAACACACTTTCTAACACCAGCTCACTCCTGTCCTGGCTTCTGAGGGACATAAGTCTTCATTTTCATAAGAGGTTGTTATTGTAATTTAAGGCACTTAAAACACAAACAGCCCTTTTTGCAAGGAAAGATTAAAAGCTTAGAGGTAATTTGTTCTTTGGCTTCTTACAGTGAAAACAAGGTGCAGCACCAAGTGTAGTCCTCCAAATACGGTGAAAATACAGCAGACAGGCTAAGAAATGACGTTACTGTTTCTGCTTTTCCTGGTTAGCAAACCAGTCGTGACTGTGCGGGAACACCGTAATCTCTGTGCACACTCGTCATCGTCATTTATGGTCAGGATGTCTGCTCTACAAGGTGTTTAAACAAGATAAAGACAAACTCTTAATTTGGTGATAAAGCACTGGTGCTCAGTAAATCTGTCTCCCTCACATCCTCCTGGTTCACTGATCACCAGAGCGGAGTCCTTTTCCTCTGGCTCCTGATGTCAGGGAGCTGAGTGGAGATCCCCGCGCCTGATGTTCGCTCTCATCCCTCTGTCTGCTCGTCTTTGATATGTAAAATCTGTTCCCTGTCTGCCTGCCTGCTTGACCCACAAAACACTGGTTGGATAGCTTGCCCACAATCTCCATCACACTGCGCTTGCTTTAGAAGCAGCCACATACAGCAGTCTCTTCCTAACAAAAGAATAATACCCACTCGGCTGGAACATCTGCCTGTCTGTCACCCTGCCAGTTCGCATGCTGACAAAGCTCCAGACATGTTCAGACCTTTCCCACAGCAGGTTAATTAAATCACATCAGCATCTTCAAAATGGGCTCTGCAGGATCAGGACCGTGGGTTCACAGACTGTTTTTCTGCACACACAGACTAAGAAGGTCCCAGCATGGCCAGGATTGAGCACCTGTCAGATAGCTATGAGTGAATGAAAACACCTCTCTCGGTGAGAAATCAGAGTAGCTCAATGTTGTTTTTTTTTAGACATGGAAGCAGAAACATTATCATCATTTGCATTGATTCACTGCTCTGAGTTGGTAAAATACCGAGGATAGTTCAGATGTTCCAGAAGTTGCAGCTGATGTTGAGCATGAGAAAAGCAGAGAAAAAGGAGGAGAGAATGGAAACTGTTTTTGCTCGTTGTACTGCCATGCAGGAATGTAAAATCCCTGGCGAATGAAATGGATAACCTTGGAGACACAGCTGAAATACTGGGAATGCAGTGTTTTGTGCTTCATCAAAACATAACTGCTGGCGTATATTATGGTCTCCAACTCTGTCTGTTTGTATAATCTAAAATCTATATAGAGACAGAAGATAGAGTGGCAAGAGTAAGGTTTAAAACAGATGGTGCACAAATGTTGCAAATGTCTCCACCCCTTTGGCATCATTCTTTGTTGCACTAAATCCTGAAATTTAAAAGGGATATTGAGTTGTAGCGAGTAAAACAGGTCAGTGCTGTGTTATGAAACAAATACCTAAAAGTTTGATAATCCTATTGAGCACTATTAAACTCATATTAAAAAAAAATGGAAAGAATATGGCATCAAAACAAACTACTATGTTAGGGACAGAGGTCATGGACTGGACAAGGAGGGCTGTGATCAGAGAGGCAACAAAGATAAGCCAGAAGGAGATGGAGGGCTCCTGAACAGAGATCAGAGTATCTGTCAATTGGACTGTCCAGTCCCAAAAGCTGAACTTTATGGAAGACAGGTCGGAATAGAGCCACTGCTCACAGGACAAAAATACAGTACATTATGAGTGAAAACTCCCCAACCTCTGGAAGAAGGTGCTCTGGTAAGATGAGATGAAAAAAAAAATCTTTTTGGCCATTAAGGAAAACATGTCTGCCACAAACCCATTAACATGAAGCCAACAGTGAAGCATGGTGGTGGCAGCATCATGCTGTGGGGTTGTTTTTCAGTACCAGAGACAGGAAAACTTGTCAGAAGGGTGTTGAGGAAAGTGTTGGGATGGCCTCGTCAAAGCCTTGACCTCACTCCAATCAACAATCTGTAGTCGGCCTTAAAAACTGCTGTACCCAAGCAGAAGTCATCCATTTTTAAGGAGCTGGAGAAGTTCAGCTTTGAGGAATGAGCAAAAATCCCACTGCCTAGACATGCCAAGCTCTTAAAGACGTGCCCTGAGAGACTTCCAGCTTTAATTGCTGCAGTTACAGCTGGAAGTCATGTAATTGCTTGGCTCTACTAAGCACTGACTTTGTCTTTTCTTTCTTGCTTCACACCAGAAAAACTAAACGAAACCAAAAACATTTTGCATCTTCAAAGTCATATGTATGTTGTCTGAATCAAATACAACAACCCAAAATCCAATTTAGATTCCAGGTTGTAATGCAACAAAATACTTTCACAAGGCACTGTAATCCTGCACACGTTACTATAAAGGAGCTTCTATTTACATGTTCATAAACTGCTAAAGTTCAGATGTTTCCAATAAACAAGCACAACAGTCCAGAAGGAGACAATCTTGAGATTCCTCTGTTGAGACTGATCACCTGAATTTTAGTTTAGGGATTAATTTATTCTTAAATCTTTTATTCAAAAACGCAGCCCACTCTGTTAAGAGGTTTACACTTTAAATTAAAATAAGAAAGACAAAAACCTGTAAACTGCAGTGACTGCAGGAGTGTATTCACAGTAGAACACAATATGATGGATCTCTCAGAGTGGTTTTCATCTGTCATATGCAAGATTTAAATCTTTTTTTGATCAACAGACATCACATTTTGACCTGCAGCTTCTACTAACGTATTGTAACGTATTGTGCTGCAGAATATTGTATTTACAATAGATTATATTGTCGATAAAAGCTCCTGTGGTGTCTGCAGGTGCAGAACAGCCGCTCGGTGTGAAAAAAGCTTTTTCTGTTGCATCAAAAGGAAAAAGGAGTATGAGCACTGTTGATGCGGTGAAAACATAACGTACATTATGTGAGTAAGCAAATACTGTTAAATCTCTGTGGTGGAGGAATAAGTATTTTGTTTCATTTTTGTTTGCCAGCATACCAGGAAAACATTTTTTTTTTTTGAAGATTTCTGGAGTAAAAATACATAATGTACTGTGGATTTGAAACAGTACACCGTCCTTAACCTGGACACTAACGGCATCATAAAAAGTGATGCAGGACACAAGCATGAAAACTTCTTTACGCGTCCATCTCTTTTACTAGCTATAAGAGCTGGGTACTAACTTTAAGGTCTATGACCTTGAAATAACAACAATGTGCATTTTTGTTGCTGAATTCACAGAAAATGACTTTATGAAAAATCTTTAACTATGTCATGACCTGTGGTTTTCGAATTGCTTCTATTGTCTATCTAGAGTCTAGATAGACAATAGAGATAGAGATAGTTGATATCCATGGTGAAATCCATTCATATGTTTTTATACCCGTTTTAATCCTCTCTAGGGTCATCCCGGCTCATTATAGGCGAGAGGCAGGGGTTCACCCTGGACAGGTCGCCAGTCTATCCCAGGGCCACATACAGAGACAAACAAACATGCACGCTCACACAATCACACCTACGGCCAATTTAGAATAACCAATCAACCTAGCATGCCTGTTTTTGGACTGTGGGAGGAAGCCGGAGTAACCGGAGGGAAACCACACAAGCCCGGACAGAACATGCAGACTCCACACAGAAAGACTCCCGCCACGCCCGGGAAAATCCATTGGGAAATGTTCTGTTTAATTTATTTTGCATCTGACTTTACCTGAAGCCATCGTTTGGTACAAGTCCTCTTCACCTGTTTCACATCGGTTGTTTCGTAGTTTTGTCAGTTCTCTCTCAGACTGCCTTCAAGTCATGTCTTCAGCTTGTTTCACCACTGTTTGCTTCTCTGTTGGATTTACTCTGTGGACTGAGCTTTGATTATTCTGCTTTCACTGCCTTTGGTTTTGTTAATAAACGTTTGTTTATTTCTTCATCTAACTACCTCCTACCTCTGATTCTGTGTTTGTTTGTTTTTTCAGTGAAACGCAACCCTGACGACAATCAGTTATGGAACGGTTTGGTCAGAGCCTCAAAATAACAGTTAAACTTGGATAACAGTTTATTGAGCAGAATTTTATTCATACAAAACCTTTCTCCAGATTTTTTTATAAGGCTGTTTTTGTTTGCGTGACACATCTGCTCTCGTCTCTAAAACATCCAAGAACACTTCCCAGAAGAAAGTACAGCGTCTCAAACACAAATCTGGATTGAAACAATTCGTTCTACCATTCAGGTGTCATTTTCACAAACACCACTGTGATTATTCATTATAAATGGAATATTTTAGGAATAAAATACTACAAGCAGAAGTGTTCTTCTCTATTCTTCTTCTGTAACTACATGCACTATATATTAAATATAGAGAATATTACAGATCTAAGATGACACTGACTCAGGGGTGGGTCTGAGGAAAAATAAGCTCAATTGCAAAACCTTCCACTAGTGGGGTATCTGTGTTTATCCTCCCTGTACTTCCTGATCTACCCGGCTGGCCTTCATCAGGAGAGTCCCCCCTCACGATCCAGATCCTGATCAAGGTTTTTTTTGGGGGGGGGTCATGAATATCCGTGCTCCGTGGGTTCCCTCGGGGTACTCCGGCTTCCTCCCACTGTCCAGAAGCGTTAGGTTGATAATTCTTAATTGCGCGTAGGTGTAATTGTGTGAGCGTGCATGGTTGTTTGTCTCTGTATGTGGCCCTGGGATAGACTGGCGACCTGTCCAGGGTGTAACCTTGCCTCTCATTTTCATTTTGCTAGACTGCATCATAAGGCAAAGTATGCTATGATTTATAAAACAGCATATAGGCTTTATGGACTATGATAATCTCTTCTTAATCTTTATAATCCAGGTACCCTAAATGCCGTCTCAGACCTAAATGTCAGTTCTTCTTTATGTTCTCCTCATAACACCCACTCTGTCATAGGCACCTGAACATCTTTTTCCAGTGTTCAAAGATGGTTGTGTGTTGAAGAATTTATCAGCAAAGAGGGCATAATATCTGAAAAAAAAAAAAAAAACCAACCTCAGCACTGAGGGTTTAGAGCTTATAAGGACTTACGTTTTGACATGGAATCTCAGACTTTAGAGCTGCATTTCTGTTATTCAGAAACATCCTTTTCTATCTGCTTTGTCATGACTCAACCTTTAGTCCAGTGATCTGAGACAGAGCCTGCCAAACATTTAGATCAGAGCCACGGAGGTTTAGTTGAAATCACAGCGAGAGGACGACAGAGTGAAGAGCTAAACCACCTTCTCTCCGTGCTGTAGTCTTTCCTCTCACAGGCACTCTGTTTGTTTGACAGCTCTGACAAAATACGTTGGCGGCGTGTCAGTAAAATATGTTGGACAGCTTGGTGGCACACAGGGTAATGTTAGATACTCTAATGAGTCTCTCACACTGCATGACTTCCTGTCACAAACTTCAGCTGTGTCATATATTAAAAGTAGGAATGCGGCATATGATATCTTTCACTGTTTTTTCTACACATCAGCCTTTTTATCTTTTCCTTTTAGCTTTGCTTTTATCTCAGCAGCATGTTTGACACAGTTTGGGTGTAAGGAGCATTATTCTCTATAAGCACGGTGCAGATCTTTGCAAGGAGATTTGCACACTTAATTTCTTCAGCATGAGCTGAAGTAGGGAAAGATAATTTTCTTGATCGTTTCTCCTTTCATCATAGGCAATCTTGTGTGTATTTCATATTAATATCATAGGATTCATTCAAATAAATGTCAAATTCCAGGAAAAATATCCACTGCCACAGTTGATGAAGTGTGAGTAAAGCCAGTGTTTCAAAGTGCTGTGAATCATAGCTTCATGACAGATGTTTATGTCATCATGGGACAATATACATCTAAAATTCATACAATAAACTATGGCGTTCCTCAAGGTTCCACTTTAGGTCCAACACTATTTAATCTACAGACTTTTACAATTAGATACATCAGTGTAATGTCAATTTCTGCAGATATGGAGTTGGCGCACTGTGCAAACTCACTGAGCTGAGCCCCGTCAACAGCCTTCATACGTTTATTTTTAGAGTTTTTAGACGTTTTCTGCAGTTTACTCAAGAAAAAAACAAGGATCTTTATTATCTGTTTTGAAGTTCAGAGAGGAATTAAATAAAACTGCATACCTTCTTAGTTACTAAGACCAAGATCAAATCTGTTGCAACATGTACATGTTATCATCTGACAAACATTTCACTGGCAAATCAGTTGAGACACTGGTTCATATTTATGTTATATTTAGATTGGATTACCATAACGATCTTCTTTCTTTTCTCTCTAGTGTTTTTCTTATAAAATAAGGATGGTGTTTCCGGCATTTCTGCTGAGCTCCTACTGAATTTTAACTTTGGTTAGTGTACAGATGTGTGATGGTGTGTGTGTGCATGTGTAAGCGAGTATATGAGTAAGTAGATCTGTGGATGTGCGTATATGTAATGATGCTTGTTTGGGTGTCTATTGTTGGTGGGAGGGTTCAAAGAGTTTTTATTGTCTTGTGCTTTTGTTGTATAAAAAGCACAAATCAGGTTTGAGTGATAGAAATACATGCTCTGAATCTGTCAGATTACAGAAAAGTCTCTGTTCTTCGAAGCTGGGAGCTTGTCCACTGAAGGTGGCGACTGACTGCACCAATTCAAACTTTATTTTTACTGTTCAGATGTGAAACTTCAAAGGGACACTGCAGATGTTAGATATTTTGGTTACTTCCTAACTTTGGATGAACTTATTTTTAAATTGCACCGATTACTACACTAAACTGTTGTACCAGTGTTGTAGTAAATCCCAGCTGTTTCCAGTAAAAGCTTGAAAAAATAATGGGTAAAAAATGAGGCGGGTATTTCTGCAGGCATCCTCAATTTTTTTTATTACTGAGCCTTTGCACAAAATCGATCCTGCAAGTGCCCACTGATCCTTTAGTCCTGTAATTACATTATAAATCTTCGTGGTGCAGCAATGATTCTTCACAAAATTAAGCTGTGCTGTTCAACTCGGTAAGTGCATGCACATACAGTCCCTCAATGCTCTTTAATCTGCTAAGCAAGACGGAGAACGAACTGGAGCTCACTGCTAAAAGTTTTTACTTTAACTTTAACAGCCTTTACCACTGGAAAAAGACTAACATTTTGACACAAATGTGTCTCCATCAGAGTCAAAGTGGATACTGGGGAGAGACGGGTGTTTATATTTAACTTCAAACAGGTGTGTTTAGATCAGTGGAGGACCAGATTCACGTCATCGTAAATATACTGGACAGCCCATACAAGGGTGTCTTGTTGGTCACAATAAGTGTCCAACAAACCTCACTGGCCACCATCAGTCACAGATGGACAAATACAGCACAGAGTTCAAAGATGGAAACCAAAAAAATGCTCCTACATTGGAAACAACAGAAATACCACAGTTGAGCTGCAGAAAATATGACATAAGCAGAAGACTAGAATTAAATCAGACCGTTCTCCACAACGCACCAACGTCTGTCTGCACTAGTAAAGGCTGCTGACACCATCAGAGCGCCAGTTCCTTTTTTAACTTATTTTACTTTTTGGATTTTGGTCATCCTCTAAGCTGGTGTGTAAAGATCTATAGTACTGCATTACAGCTTCACTCTTCAACAAAATTAATCAAAGTCTTTGTCTCATTTTTAATCTAATTTAATTGCCTGCTCACTCTGTTCCCATACACTTAATGAAACTCTGCATGTCGTTTACTAAATTATGGACACTTTGGGAACCATTTCACTGCACGAGACATTACTGACTATTATTTTTCTAACTTATATTACAAGTATGTTAAATACTGCAACTTTGTTTAACCTCCTAAGACCTGACTTACACATATGTGGACATCACGTTTTGATGTCTATGTCAATATATTTGATTTCTTAACAGGGCCTCAAAGCAACAAGTAAAAAACATTTGCCCCGAGTGCAGCTTACATGGCCCAATTCTTCATCATAGTGGACTAAAAAGTCTAGTTTTTGTCTTTTTTCATCTAAATTATTTAATGTTTCTTGTTCGGCGTGCCCATATCCTCCTGGGAATCTGCTTCACAGAGTTCTGCCTGGAAGATGCTTCATGTATGGGTGTTGCAGATGAAAGACTCCTCATCCTATCAATGTTTCATGAGATCAATATTGATCTTAAATTTCCCATTTCAGTGTTTTGACACCAGATCAGCACTATTGCCTAAATGTTTAAATATTTCAAAAGGGTCCAAGCTTGTCCTTTCGGGATCGTTTCCCCCTCTGCTCATTATGAAAAGTTTTAGTTTCGCACTTTGTTGCAGACTTTTTCTTTGTAATCTCCTAATAATGAGACTAGGATAAGGCAGACGTTTTAGAATAGAATAGAATAGAATAGAATAGAATAGAATAGAATAGAATAGAATAGAATAGAATAGAATAGAATAGAATAGAATAGAAAGCCTTTATTGTCATTATACACAGTACAATGAAATTAAAAGAGCAGCTCTGTAAATGTGCACAAAGTTAAAATAAAGCTTCAGCAACATAAGTATAAATACACAATAAAAAGAACGACTGAAGTATCTTATGTCAGGTGATGCACTGGTCAGTGCAAATATGTCATTACAGTTTATTAACAGGGACGTTAGAAAATAAAAATGATGAAATGATGAATGAAAAGATATGAATAGACATTATTAAAAGCTAATCAACTTCATGCCCGGTATGATCTCTCTTTCACGATATGTCAGAACTGGGAGGTCGTATCTGTTGCTCTTGTGCAACTTATCATCATCTAATATTGTTTATTTATCTTAAGAATGAAATGAACAAAGAATGCTTCATGTTTAATGCTTTACATCCTAACTAAGTCCAACTTTAATTTCCATTGTTTTTTTTATTTAAAAAATGCTATTTATCACTGAATGCCAGCAACAAAAATTCCAACATCACAATAAAGATGCAAATACTAGTTTATAAGCACCACTCCTGAACGTGAGCCTCTAAAAATTCAAATCAATCGTAGAAGATTTAACCGTCAACACGACAGCTAAATGCAGACAAAAGAATTGTCGTGTGATTTTAGACAAGTATATTACTGCCAACCAGCTGTCATCTGACTTCAAAAGACTAAATGCAAACCCAGTTTAATTTCTGAAACACTCTTTTCCACATCTGTATAAAATACTTCTCTGTACTTGGAAATATTGCACATCCTTACAGAATATTCGGATTATTTGGGTGTTTTTCTTTCAGGCATAATGAGCGTTTGCTGTCTGACAGACAGAAAGATGGCTCTCCAGATGATTAATTTTTGCCTGCCAGACACAAACGACGTTTTACCAGCAGGGAGACGAACACACATTTACTTAAGCACACGCTCACATGCACAAACACCTGCTCAGATCTGTAATGAGCTCCTCGAAGTACAGTCCAGGAAAAGCCAGAGAGAGAAAGCTGAAAAACTCTCTTTGGGTGTCAGCTGAAGATGGACAACATCTTAATAAATAAATATGCTGCACATGACAATAAATACCAGTGAGGCTGTTGGAGAACGGTCAGAAAGTAGCGTATAGAGCGCAGCGCTGCAGAGAGCTGAGTTTCTCCATCTCAGGGTCAAGAAAAGGAAAACAGCTCAGAAGAAGAAGTGACAGAAAACGTGACTGAGCTGCTGTATCTTTGTAATGGCCTGCCAGAGGATGTTACGTTAACTGCATTCATCTAAAACTCTTAAAACACGCGTTTGTGTATTCTGTATGTTTATGGATGTGTAGTGATCAAATAATTGGATGAATGTCAACATACTCTTCTCCAGGTTTGCGCTTTTATTTGTATCTGGTAACGTCTCTTAGTTATTTTAAAGGTTATTATTATTATTATTTTATCTAGTTTGAGACCGCTTGTTTGATTGTTACCACATGAATCCTGGTTGACTATTGTGTTTTATAATCATGTAGTGATCATATTGACTTGACACGTAATCATGGTAAGTACTTAATAGTGAATGAATGTTGATTTATTTTTCCTGCGTTCATATTTTTGGACAGAGGTGGAAGACCCAGCACATGAACAAAACCGATGTGAGGAAGACCCCACCAGGCTCACATACCTGGACCTTCTAGATGCGGGATAGCAGTGGTGACCAGCAAGCTTATTAAAGACCCTCATCCTGATGCACTTAACAGAGAAAGTAAACAAGTTTAATGTTTACGTGATGAAGTACGCGAGAAGAATTTTAACTGCAGAATGATGTATTCACAACTACAGAGGCTGCAATATAATAAATGTCCAGATGAAATAAAAATAGAAAGAATTTTACCCTCACCAGTTTGCTCAGGAACAAAATGTGCATATAGTTTCATACATACATTATTTCTACAAGCGAAAACATGTCGTATTTCACCACAAACACTGGAGAGTTATAAAACAGTTTTGAAGAGATTAAACTGTTCATAGCAGGTAAATCCGACCCACTAGTCTCATTTTTCTAAAAGTGTTGAGCAAATTTTCAAAATGATGCAGTCTTGTTAAATGAAGCACATACTTGAAGCTCTGCCCTCCGTATTCCTGCCTATAATAAAATTAAGGCAGGTTATTTCCGGAGCAGGTAAAACAACAGAGACGTTTTACCGATTATGGACTAAGCACCAGTTCTTATCGAGAGGAGAATATTCGCTTGTTTCAAAGTGCTGCAAAAAACACTTTAGCCATAGAAATTGTGGGAGGAATGTAAAACATATGAATTTGGTCTGAACCCAGCAGAACTATCCCGATCAGTATGACTGACTCTGGCACAAACATCTGAAAAGTTATCACATCTCTTAGAGAAATTATTTATTTATTTATTTTCTGATGTTGCCCTCTTTTTCTTTCTGTCTTCTGATCAGAAGAAAAAGTATTTAAAAATTTTGATGTGTTTGCAATGTGGACCCGGTTCAAGAAAAGTGTGTTTGACAGAGGGTCTGTTTAGGATAAAGTATTACATCAGGACACGTCAGGATCAGATCCCTTCACACCTTCATGTCACATTATGTACTGATGTTTTCTGACAGACTATCCTGCATTTCCTAACAGTCCCCAACTAAAAAAACTGGACATTTCAAACAAATTCATGTGGTTTGGAGGAGCTCTGACTACATGATAACACTATTATGTATCATAATCATACATTTTTCCTTGACGAAAGCAGATGGGGCTCATGGTAATTCTTAGAATATTGTCTGTTTGGTACACAATAGTGAGTTTTATAAATGTACCTGGGGGAATAACCTGAGCTGATTGGAGAGCATGCTTCTGCAGGGGTCACACAGTCTCATCATTATAGACAGGAAACTATGTATTTATCATGTGCTCTCCAGGAGGCACCATGAATATCTCAGTCTTATTAGTGCATAAAGGGCCTCTACCCATCTCCTCAGCACTGATAGATGTGAGTCTGAAGGAGAGAAAATGAACACCAGTCTCATTTATTTCCATGCAGCAGATTTGACACAACGGATCCAAAGCAGTTCTGATGAGCAGGAGGAAAGCGAGATTAAAGTTCCTTTCAGATACCAAACTCGCTCTGCCTTTGTGCTCTTGTGCTCGCTGTGGACACCAGGGCCTGATTAAAGTAAACAAACTATTCATTTACTGCTTCTTTTCAGGGAATGTAATTTGGCAAAATCCTTCCTTTGGGAACAGAAGCCAAGTGCAGCGTTTGAGTTGCTGACAGGGCACCACGCCGGCTAAAAACAAGAGTCGGCTTCCAAATGATCCTGACAAGTCGGTGTGGAGAGAGGCAAAACCGCAGGTCTGCTGCATTTAGACCTGTCAAACACACTCAGTATGCTGGATGCTGACGCACTCCTCCGACCGGATCAGCCAGCATTGGTTTCTCGTCTGGACACTGAAGACTAATTAGCGTCTGCTGTCATCAGGTTTTTGTTTTTTTAAGTAAGCAAAAAAACAAATACTGCTTTCTTTGTATATGTTCAAGCATTTGCACCCCTTTTATTCAAATTAATCTAAAGAGCACAAAAAAATAATGAATGTTGTCCCTCACAGTTCATCTTGCATGCACTAACTCTTTAAGGCATGTAACATTCATGACCTCAGCATTCATTAATGTTTGACAGATACAAATGAGCTTGCATCGAGTACTGAGGCACCTCTCATAATTTAGTTAGTGGTAAGGAAGACGAAACAAAGAATGGCATGAATGTCGAGCAGTGGGGGTTGGGTGGAGGGTGGAGCAGGTAAAACAAAGCCTCTTTATTAAACCCTGCACCACATGGGTTATTGTTTTCTGTCTGTCTCACATATGGGGCCATGGTCTCTGAGTTCTGATGTTTTGTAAAAATATCCCATGTTTGTTGGGTTAGAGTTGGTTTACTTGAAACCATTGCTTTCATCCTGTTTATTCAGTATTGCCATGTTCTGTAAGCTCTGTATCCTTTGGGAATTCTGCTTGCTTTTGCGTCCCATTCTCGCCTCACACCTGGGTTCACTTTCAGATTGCTCTCATCTGCTGCTCATTTGTGATTACCTGCCTCTGTTTACATACTGACAGGTTCTCTTTGTTCTTTCTCAGATTCCCTTCTGGTTTTTTTTCTCATTGTGCTTTTCACTCCCTAGTTTCTCGTTACCTTGCTTCTTCCATGTCAATACTGCAGGTTAAACCATTAATCAAGTTCTAATAAAGCCATGCTCTCTTGGGGAAATAGTAAAGCTGTGATCAGAGATTACCGGGGTACGACTACAGTTATCTTAACTGGGTTACAAAAGTCCAGTTTTCTACTTCAAATGCTGTGTGGGCTCACATGAAAAGAGCTGCGATATGCGTCATTTGATGCTTCTTCAGCAATAAAACTCACTGATTCATGATGCAGGCACAGGAAGAGCAGGTTGTGTTAATTCAAAACAACCTAAATATATTTGGCAAAAAAAAAAAACAACCTGTTTTGTAATGCACTGACTGGCCTTTAAGATGAATTAAGTTGAATTGCTGAGTTTCTGGTTGTGATTTGAAAATCTAGTGCTTATCTTATTGAATCTGAAACTCTGAACAGAAGGTGCTCTAGAGCTGATTTCAGTGTAAACTGCATTGTTGATCCAGCCATTAAAAGAGAGAAAAATTAGTGATACTGAAGATCCTCGCTCAGACTTAGAAGAATTGTTTATTGTGCTTATCCCACGTTCGCGTTCAGATGGGTCAGATCTGTTCCATGGTCTGAGGGGGATCTCATCTCCTCAAGGATGTTAAAACATATTAAATTCTATGTTCACATAAGCAAAACTTAAAGGCAAAGATTTTACATCTGAGTTTATAGAACTGGACAAAGCAGGCAGTGATGCTGAGACGAAAGACTGAAAGAAAACATCTGCAGCTTTTAGAGGATCAATTGGAAGTGAGGTAAAGCCCGCACAGGTTACCAGTTCATCTCGGGGCATCAGAAATTCAAATCAGAGCCATCTGCAGACTATAAAACTGTAACTATGGAATAACTACTCCATCTACAATTTTAAGTTGCCAACGTTGCCTCTTGGAGGGTTTTCTGCAAACTACCCCCTGCGGTAATGATTCGTACCGAGTCTGAGCTGAAAACTAAAATAAAACGTTGTCAGAACGGTGCATATCCATTGTCGATATAAGCTCCAGAGATTGAAAGACTGAGAAACGCTCAGGCAGAGGAGTTGGGAAGTGTGTGTTACATCATCAAAAGCCAGTCTTTTTTGTGTGAGCTTTTTCTCTCTGCATCAAGTTTTTAATGTGTCAGGATGGTTGTCAATACAGAAAGAGGCAGATGAAAAAGAGGCAGACCAGCTTTTGCTGCTGATTTTTTTTTTTATCTTCGTTGTGTTGTGTAACAACGCTTGAGGAAACCAATACCAAGTTAAAAACAAACAAAAAAACATGTCAACAGCATGATGTCAACTGAAGACAGAAATTTCTAAAAACATGAGTAGAGTATTTAATTAACAATTTTTAATTTGATTAAAGTTCCCCCATTAAAAAACCCAGAATACACTCTTAAATTTGATACTCATCAAAAACCTTTCAATTTTCATTAAATGTAACATTGTGCTTCAAAGAAGGAAATTGAATTAACAATTCGTAAATCATCAAATGCTAAAATAAAAGCATCACCCCCCTGGAGGTTTATCGTGATTCTATATATATATATATATATATATATATATATATATGGCTCTTGAGTTCTACCAAACTTGATTTTAACCATTAATATATGTGCAAACAAAGAGAAAGAAAAAAAAAGTGTCCTCTTTTCACTAAACTTCATTTGATTCGGAAGTGACTGCCCCTGCTGTGTATGTGGGTCAGAGGAAGGCAGTGGTTGGATTCTGTGTGATCAGCGCGTGTACACAAGAAATACTTCCACCAGTTCCTGAAATAGAGCAACGCAACTGGGAAGCCTCGTGTGAAACTAAAGTTAGAGTCTGTAGGTCGCCTTTCATTTAGAGAAACCCCAGGGTTCTGCCCCGAATACTGCAAAGGCATCGCATTTCATCTCTTAATGCAGCAATCAGGTGAAAACATGTTACTGTCATTTATTTTTTACAATCATGTCTTCTATATCTAGATGATCTCAGTTCCGTACTTAGAACATGTCATGAATTCAGGAATTTAGTTTTGGTGTCGTATGATGGTGTTACTTCCTTGTTTGCAGATGAAACCAAACAGGTGCCACAGAAACAATTATTGATTCATCAGTAATTTGTTGTTGTGGGTTATGTTACATTTTAGTCAGTTAAGGTGCAGTTTTAGATCTTGAGTGAATCTACTCAGATCCTGTTTGCACCTTTCATTAAAATGTGTCCTATAGTAAAACCGATCTCAGGTACCAAGTGTGAACACGTTCTAATTCAAATCCAGTTACGTCAGGTTTAACAAACAGCTTCCCTCTAAACTTCTAACATGAAGTCAAAGGTACATATTGTGTTTTTTATTGCCTGTCAGTCATTTATTAGAACAGACTCAACACTTTAATGTGATGTTGAATTAATTTACAGCCAGACCTTAAAGGAAGGGCTTCATGTAATTAACTGGCCTGGCAGCTTTTTTGTTTTCTCCAAAGCTTTGATGTTACACAGAAACAACTATGGCTCATCTGGAAGAATCTCCTCCTTTGTTTCTCTCTGTGTACTCTATTTATGTGGTTGTGGCTTTGCACTCTGCAGATAAGACACGCTGGAAAACAGCAGAAAGAGCTTTGAAGCGATGAGTTTCCGAACCTTTGTTCACCAAAACAGATACGTAACCATATTTGCATGTCTCTCTCACTCTGTCTCACACACACACACACACACACTCAATTCAATTCAATTCAATTCAATTTTATTTATATAGTGTCTATTACAACACAAGTTGTCTCTAGGCGCTTTCCAGAGACCCAGAACATGACCCCCGAGCAATTATTACATAAACAGCGGCAGGTAAAAACTCCCCTAGTGGAAGAAAAACCTTAAGCCAAACAGTGGCAAGGAAAAACTCCCCTTTAAGAGGGAAGAAACCTTGAGCAGGACCTGGCTCATGAGGGGGGACCCTCCTGCCGAAGGCCAGCCGGGTAGAGCAAGAAATAAGAAAGAATAGAGACATAGAGACACCGTCAAAGGTACAAGATAGGATACATTAGTAACTGTCCTTGGTAGTCCAATTAGACTTCTGTGAATATGGGTGATATATGGATAGACGGTGATACAAGGGGATGAGGACTGCAGGTCGGGGTGTCAGCAAGCATCCAAAAGACATCCATACAGACAGGTGAAGGCAGACACTGGGATGGTCAGAGGTGGAACTGCAGGTCAGCAAGCAGCTCCTGAGGCTCTGGTCCGCAGGACATGCAAAGAAGAGGAAAAGAAGGGCCAGACAAGCACAAAAAACTACCAGAACAATGGACCACAATTAAGTTTATGGGATACTGTTAATAAATGAGGGTTGAGGTGAAGAAGAGACAGAGAAGGCAAAGAGAAACAGAGAAGGTGAAAGGCACCACTCAGTGGATCATGTTGGTGCCCCCCTGCAGCATAGGCCTATAACAGCATATCTACACCGAAGCTATGTTTAAGATGAGCTGCTCTAATCTGGTCCTGTAACTGCAGCTTTGACTACTGGCCCTGACACATTAAGGTACTAAATGTACACTAACTATATGCTTTATTAAACAGAAATGTTTTAAGTTTAGTTTTAAAGGTGGAGGTGGTGTCAGCCTCCTTAACCCAAACTGGAAGTTGGTTCCAGAGTGATGGTGCCTGATAACAGAAAGCCCGTCCTCCAAATCTACATTTCGATACTCTAGGAACTACGAGTAAACCTGCACCCTGAGAACGGAGAGCTCTATTAGGAACGTAAGGTTCTATAAGGTCTTGCAAATATCGCGGCGCTAGGCCATTTTGGACTTTATATGCCAGTAATAAAATTTTGAATTGGATTCTAAATTTTACAGGGAGCCAATGGAGGGAAGCTAAAACTGGAGAGACGTGGTCTCTCTTGTTGATTCCTGTCAGCACTCGCGCTGCTGCATTTTGGATCAGCTGGAGGCTTTTAAGAGAATTACTTGGACATCCAGCCAACAACACGTTACAGTAATCTAGTCTAGAAGATACGAACGCATGAATTAGTTTTCCAGCATCACTCTGGGAGAGGATGCTCCTAATCTTTGTGATATTAAGGAGGTGGAAAAACGCAGTTTTACAAACCTGATTAATATGCTGTTTAAATGACAAATCCTGATCGAATATAACGCCAAGGTTTCGCACAGTTTTACTGGAGGCCATCGCAAGACCATCTAATCCCTTCCTAAGCTGTTTGGGACCACAAACAACAACTTCTGTTTTATCAGAATTTAGTAGCAAAAAATTTCTGGACATCCAGTCCTTGATGTCCTTAAGACACATCTGAAGTTTGTCTAATGGTTCTGTTTCATCTGGCTTCATAGACAGATACAGCTGCGTATCATCAGCATAACAATGAAAATTAATGCCGTGGTTCCGGATAATACTTCCCAAGGGCTGCATGTATAAACTGAACAGGATTGGCCCTAGCACTGAACCCTGCGGGACACCATAGCAGACCCTCGTCTGTACGGAAGAAACCTCATGAACATGAACAAACTGGAATCTATCAGACAGATATGATTTAAACCAATCTAGAGCTGTCCCTTTAATCCCAACAACATACTCTAGCCTCTGCAGTAAAATGCTGTGATCTATAGTATCAAAAGCAGCGCTGAGGTCCAGCAGAACCAGTATGGACACTAACCCATTATCTGAGGCCATAAGAAGGTCATTCGAGACTCGAACCAGTGCTGTTTCTGTGCTATGATGCATTCTGAACCCTGACTGAAAAATTTCAAATAGATCATTTCTATACAAATGCTCACACAGCTGGCTTGCAACTACCCTTTCCAGAATTTTAGAGATAAATGGAAGGTTGGAAATTGGTCTATAGTTAGCTAAAATGTCTGGGTCAAGAGAGGGTTTTTTAAGTAATGGTTTGATTACTGCGACTTTAAAAGCCTGTGGCACATATCCTAAGACTAGGGACAAGTTGATCTGTTTCAGTATTGTCGGTCCAATCAGAGAGAAAACATTTTTGAGTAGTCGAGTAGGGATTGGGTCTAACAGACACGTGGATGATTTAGATCCATTGACGACTGAGGTCAGCTCAGAGAGGTCAACAGGAACAAAACAGTCTAGAGTCAGGTCGGAGCATAAGGGAGTCGCCGAGGTTGATGAAATTCCCACAGCCACTGCCGGGAGGGCCTGGCCGATTTCCTCTCTAATTCTGACAATTTTATTGCTAAAGAAGCTCATAAAGTCTTCACTACTGAGAGCTGCAGGGATGCACGGCTCAACAGAGTTGTGGCTCTTTGTCAGCCTGGCTACAGTGCTGAACAGAAAACGTGGGTTATTTTTATATTTTATATTTTATATTTACTCACTCACACACACACACACACACACACACACACACACACACACACACACACACACACACTCCATTATTCAGTCTGCCATAGACTACCTGTACATCATTTTAAATGATGCCTGACAAGCGACCAGCAACCAAGCAGCTAAACAGGCTGGGATATTAATAACCCCCCCCCCCCCCCCCCCCCAATCTGCACCGATCGGTCATTTCCTGTCTCTGAGAGACAGGCACTAATAGACAGAGTTAATGTAGCCAGTTGTTCTTGACGTGTCTGTGTGGGAGTGGGCGATGCTCGATCCTCTTCTTACTTGCCTCGGCTCCTCCTGTTAGACTCTCCAGCCTTCAATCAGCCAGACAAACCGTCCTAGTCTGCTATCGACTGCCTCAAAGTGACCTTACAGTTCAGAAGAGAAAAGCTCTCACCGTCTAAACTCTGCTGTCAGTTCATTTGTCCTCACAACTTAAAAGCATAAACTAAAAAATACTATGTAGGTGAAACGCTGTATTGGAGAGAATTTGATAAAGCAAATGTCTATTTGCCAGTGGGTTTAAGACATGATACAGTGTACGATATTCTACGATGGTGTGTCCACTCATATCTGTCAGTATCTGTGTGTGAATTTGAAGATATAAACGCAAATAGCAAATCAGTCAGGACGGATATGGACGGCAGACGGATTTACAGCCCATCAACAGGAGCTGCTGGTGGACAACAGCTTGAGGGATCGGAGAAATCATATGGTAGGTATGTCTGTCCACCCTTCACCTCAGAATACTGGTATCTTACTGCACTCGGCATCTCTGAGCGCTACACCCCCACAGAGGAATCAGCTGTCAACACTCCTACCAGTGACAGCTCTGTAATATGTGTTAGAGCTCTTAAAGCCAATCTTTTTTCTCTCTCCCTCATGCTGTCAAGCATAAACAAAAAAAACGTGAGAGGCGTGAGATGGTTTCCCTATCAGACACCAGAAACCAGGGCGCTTCTGCTCTGCCCTGCAACCAAGTTGATCGGGCTATTTTTATTCACACAAGAAAAGAAAAAAAGTCGTTTCCAGGTATAATTTGCAAAAGCTCAGATTCTATGTTTCCAAACAAAGCTGTTAATAATAAAGTATTGAAGTTGCTCAATGCTGATTTTGTTCGAGCAGCAGTTATGCTGAAGTATTTTATTTCTGTTTTTGTAGTAACTGAACTGCCCTGCCTGCAGTCCAGACCACTCATCAAATTTAAACTTTTGGGTATCAAGTGAGTGAGTTTAAATTTATTTCAGACAAAAAAAAAATTCTCTTTTTCTCACTGTAAAATTAAGAATAAAAAAAATAAACACAAAGCATCATACAGTAAGTGGCTGCGAACACAACTTGTATGAACAGTTTTCCACTCAGTGGTCAAGGACATATGTCTCTCATGCTCTTTAACATCCTCCTGGACATCAGCTGCTTTATCAATCAGCAGGTTGTCAGGACTCCACACAATTGTAATAAGACAAACACAAAGTGAAAATGAAAAGTTACTGTACTGGGCTGTCAGGAGCAACAGCTTTGAGGACGTTTGCCCCCATCTATGGACAGAGTGCAGGCCTCTTTCCACATCTGGCCAAATGAAACACACTTTAATTGGAAGCAAAAGGTCAACATTGCACATTCTGGCCTGTCAGCGAGGCTCCAGATGACTGACTGCTGGTTGGGACATTACAAGAATGCCAACTTGCCCAGGGGTGTCCACTCAGACCGTGTTCCCTCAGGCTCAACCAGGGCCAAAGGCTTTTATCAGATGTATGGTGTAGTTTAAATTAAAGTGCCATGACCTTCTGAACTGGATGAACAGCTGAGATTATGATGCGTTTAGTCTTAAAGAATAATAGGAATGATAAATGATTGGCTTTTGGAAAAATCAAAGACAATCATAGGAACCTTCTTCTGATAATGGGGACGAACCCAGCGGTCACTGGATGAAAATGCTCCCCTCTGACTCCCCTCTTGGCAAATCGCCTGTCACATGGCCACACAGATTCAAACAATGACACGCACACACTCACTAATCAACCCAACATAGAAGTTGTGTGCTGTTGTGAGCATCATGTCAGGCCTCCGCTCCCACGGCTTCCTGCTCACTTTGCTGTTCCCCTTGAAGCAGTCAGTCACATGCCACAGCGATACAGGGAACTGGACCATGTTTCTTTTTTTAACTGTGTCACGTCTACATGAGGATGGCTGCTGGGCTGATCTGTGCCTGGAACTTGGATCATCAATCTGCAGATGCAATTAATGCATGAGGTCACTTTGTGAACAAAGATTAAAAAAAAAGCTCCAAATATGTTCCGTCAAAGTTTGTATTTATTACTGAAAAAATTGTGCAATGCTTAAAATGACAGCTGGACAATCTAAAACTAGATATGACAGGCAATTTAAGGCAATTTTGAACCTTTGAAAGCTATAAAAAAGCTAAATTTGTGCTCTTCAAAAGGTTATTGATTGTGTATTGGATGAAAGGGTAATTTCCTCCGAATCTATCAGCCACATTGGGTCATATGATTTTCCTTAAAGATGTGTAGGTTTTTAAATCTAGACAGAAAATCCAATGAAAGAAAACCTGAACCGTTGAAGTTCCCGTTTCTCTTTAAACTCCCTTTTACGAAGGTCACCAGCAGTTTGAGTGCATTATCTGTTCATATTCAAATAGTATATTTGATTTTCATGTATGTATTTAACCTCTGACGGACACTAGATTAGCAAATGAAACACCTACTATGGGAATTTGATTAGAAATAAAGTTATGCTTTCCTTGCTGCTACTCTCACTGGCTCTGCATCCATATTTCATGCCTCCTAATGGCACAATGGTTAAGCCACAATCAAGAAAGAGATAAAGAAATGGAGAGAAGTACATAGCATCCTGGCTCGCCCCAACATGGCACTGTGCCGTGCGTCCACACATGATCCAGGAGCTGCAGGAAAGGATGTGGGGCACAAAATCAATTTTCTTTGTTGCCTCACCAAGAACGGCTGCTCCCTTCAACCCAAGAAAATGTCATCCTGCCAAGCCGTGACTCTTCAATTAAAAAAAAACAACAAGTATTTACTCTGTATGACTTCACTCTATCCTTTTCAAAAAGAGATTAGCCAATAAAACAACATTTGAGAATAATATAAATATTATTGAACAAGAGAAGAGATGACTGCCTGTATTTTGGTTTTTCTCTCTCGCCAGTGTCTTTGCCTCTTGTCAGACACAGATACTACGGATGATGAAAAGGATTTTCAAATGAATTAAGTGCTTACAGTTACAGCCTTGATCTTATTTAAAAGTAGCAGCAGGTTGTCTTTTGGCAGCCAGGCAGATTCTAAATTAGTCTCCAAGAGCGCAACCACAGAAAGAGCTGACTAAACAGCCACAGGCAATGTGTGTAAATTAAAACAGTTTGGTGCTTTGATAAAGAAAATGTTTGGGGAGGGGCCACTGAGACTCTTTAACTGGGTGTAAATTGTTTCCTCCTTAGAAATAAGCCACTTACTTTCATGTGAGAGTGCATGATGTTTTTCTGTGGAAACTGAAATGGGAATTTGATAGCTGCACGGCATCAGCCCCCACTGAACACTCCCGAAGGTACAGATGCCTCTGCTCAAACTCTGACCCCTCCACAAGGACTTCGATGTGCTGCTGAGCTCTGTGGGGTGATGACAGGAGGAAGATGACAGCTCTCACATGTGTTTGCTGTCACACAACTCATTGACTCTGGTAGAGACGGGGAAAGACAGCAGAAATGAGGAGGGACATGAGAGTTGATGACTTCTGAACTAAATAGAAGCAGAAAAAATTCAGGTGTATTTTAGAAAGTGAAAGGAAAAGAGTGTATTAACACAAGGAAATAACCTTGACATGTTGCCACAAGACGGTAATACTGATTTATCAAAGTACAATACAGCTGTACAGTGCATCTGCTTCAAATGATCTGATGGGATCAACAGTGTAGGAAAAAGGATTTAGTGTTTCAAATGTGTGCACCTCATGAATGAGCACTGGAGCAACAGCTTCTTCCAGTAAGAAAATGTGCTGCATGGGAAAGGCTTGAGGAAAACAAGAAAACAAAGGAGTTCAGTCTGATGACAGATCAGCCGGAGAACCTAAATACCCAGAGATGAGACAACAGTGTTGATAATTCACTTTCACATTCCACCCACAAGTCAGCAAGGTAAGTAGTTTTAAAGGCAAAAATAAAACTTTGTACATTTTCTTTAAAAAAAACAAAGAAAGACGGTAAATCAGAATGTCACGATTTTATCTCCATGGAAAAATGTGCATCAATTCAGAGCAGAGATAAAGTCAAAAAGAGTCATTATGCTCACAAATCAATGAAAAGACTATGCAAGCGTGCAACTACCTATAGTACAAACCAGCCAGTCTGCTTGATTTCCAGGCTGATAATTATCACAAAGCAGTCATATATCTAAAACTTGGCCACAACAGTCAACATTGTCACAACAAGCTTGTGAAACAGCCCAAAGCATCAGGTGAAGGTGAAGTTTTAAAACATTGGACGATAGAGGAAGTTCCTAAACAAATCATTTATGACAGCTCTGTGTGCTAGTCAATATTTTATAACTCAACATTTTAGTTAGTTTATTGCCAATATATTCATTGCCAGTTGTTGACCGTTGCTTCCTTAGAAAAAATATTTAATAATGTAAATTAATATTAATAAAAAAAGTGATGATTTCTGATCGCTCACCAACTAACTTTAGTGGTAAAAGTTGTTTTGTATTTTTAGGAGCTACAGGTTATCATGACAGAAGCAGTTTATGGGCTAAAATGACTCAAAAAGTATCAAATGAATACAACAAATTAATTGTGCCCTCGTCTGTTGCATAAACAAACAGGATCACTGTGGATGCATATTCAGACTATTCACAGATGTGGACCTCTGAGGCGCGGCGTGAATGAATAATCCTCTTCTTGACCTTACACACTTCCCGCTGTTTGAACAGCCCCACCTCGCAGCCTCTGGTAAATGTTGGTATTAGCATTTTGGCATTTCAGCTGTTTGTGCTTTTTCCATGTGTGATTCATGTTGGCTCTAGTTTGTAACATAGGATTTTTATCCTCACATCCTCAGAGCAAACTTGTCCTGAACAGGAGGATCGAGCAGAAGGGCAAAAATCTTGGACATCAAGAACATCATCAGCAGATATTTTCAACATGCTGTCTGCCCTTTTCAGGGGGTCAAAAGCTCACTTTTCACTGATCTCATTACAGTCAGTGGCATTTCATTAGCCAGGATCTATCATAAAGCACCATTATCTCTCCATCTGATAGTGTGCTCTTCACAGCCTTCCAGGCCTGCTATAAATGATAGTTAATGTAATCCTGAAGCTCTGAGTCAAAAGGGATTAGATGGGAGAGAAAATGATAAAGGAGGCAGAGAAGACAAAAAGAGAATTTTAAAAGTTTAAAAACTTAAAAGCAGGAAAAGGAAAAAGCCAAGGAAGCTCATGTTTGGCTGTTAGTTCAACTGTGCTGGGAGGAGTCAAGCTTTAGTCAAATTTAGGAGTTTCATTTGATCCTTTTTTTTTTTTTAACCCACATAGCCCACAATTTATTCAGACCCACTCCCACGCTTTCTAAACAAAAAAGGTGCTTAATATGTTTAGCCAAAGCGGTGTCCTCTGCAGTCTCAGCAGCACTCCAGACAGGGCTCCGCCTCGCCGTGTAGGTGCAGTTCGCTTCTTCTACCCGTCTGAGTGAGGGAGGCTGGTGAGCAGTCAAGTTACCAGCAATAATTAACTCAATTACAATGAGCTGTGCTGTGGAATTGCAACATAAACATGTTGTAATTAAACATAAAAAGCATGTAAAACACAACATAGGCTTTAATTAACAGCTGAAAAGTGACAGCTTGGTTTCCACTGTGATTTTCAGAGGCTTGACGTATGGATGTCATCGTATCTGTAGGTTTTCTGCTCAGCGGCGTCGCTGAACACTTTCCGCTTGAAATTCAAAGATCAGAGAAAGTAAAAAAGAAAAAACACTATTTGAATTCATGACTTGTTTTCTTGTTTTGGGGCAATTTGTGTGAAATCCTGCCAATGACAGCATTGTTGGGATGGCGTATGTGCTGCTGTCACAGACGGGCTGAAGAGGCTCTCAGCTGCCTGCTGTCAGTTGAACGGCAGCCAATCCTTGAAAGCTTTTGAAGTGCAAAGCACCAGAGCTCCATCGTGGTGCATCTAAATGTTTCTGTTGATATGGACCATGCCGAGTGTTACCAATTAAATATTAACTAAATTAGAGCAGAAACAGGTCTCCAGAATGCTGCAGTCAATAACCGATTTATGAGGATGTCCTCACAGAAAACAGAATACGTACCTGCAGTTATGTTCAGAAGAACTTGGACAATGACAGAGATTTAAATGTTTTGCCTTTGTACACCATCCTAATGGTACAGAAGTAAAACAATCAAGATGTGATCAAAGTGTAGACTTTTAGCTTTAATTTAGGCAGTTTCTCAAAATATATGACACTTACTCGATGACGACTGAATGAAGTTAATTAGACAGGTGAAGTCCATTTCTTCAAGGCAAATGAAGCAGATAAAAAGGTCTGGAGTTGATATTGGTTATTGAGTTGGCATTCGGTAACTGTTTGACAGGAGCTAATAATATCAAATCCAAAGTAATGATCTCAATTCAAGTGACAGAGGCCAACATTAGGGTGAGATAAACAACACATTTATTAGAGATAGCAAAAACTGACTGTACGCTGAAATCCACAGTTTAGTACTGTCCTAAAGAAAGAACACTATGTGGGGTCAACAAAACCTGCAAGACCACTCAAGACAACTACAATGACTGCAAAAGCTCATCACAACATCAACACGAGTCAAGACACTCTGGAGAAGGTAGATGTGTCTTTGCCATGCCTCGGCCCCACAGGGGGTGGAAGCTGACAGATGAAACTAAGATAGACTTATGTCCGGATGATGGGGAGAGAAAAGCCTGGAAAAGAAAAGAAACAGCTCATAATCTAAATCATACCACATCATATGTCACATGGTGGAGGTAGTGTTATGGTATGGGCATGTTGATGGCTGTTGATAAAATGGGCTTACTGGTGTTTATTGATGATGTGACTGCTGTCAGAAGTATCAAGATGAATTCTGAGGTGTACAGGACGATACAGGATGTACTAAAATCTAAGAAACGTAGCGTCAAATATGCGTATGACTGAGAATGAAGGGGAAAAACTCTCATTTCTGTGTGAATTGATAATGATCCCTTAGTTGTGTTTTCAAGTCAGTGCATGGATATCCATAATTCCCATTATTCCCCAGTCCAATAAGACTTAACAGATAACCATCTGCTCAGCAGTTGCTTCTCAATCAAGCACGTTTACACACACCTGCATCATTTGTTGTTTAATTGGAAACCTGGATATAAATCCTTATGTGGTATTAGCGTCATCTAGATCTCCAGGCAGAGAACAAGATTTTTAACAGAGTTTTTCTGAAACTTCCAAAATTAAAACTGAAAGTCTACATTTTCACATGTTGATTGTTTCTTGATCGTTTTATTTTAAATCCACTGAAGTGGCAAAAAAGGCAAAAATAATCAAACTCGTGTCATTTTCCAAGCACATCCTGGCCAGCAGGTAGATGCTGTAATAACTCAACTGTGTTCACTTTATTTAATGCCTAAACTTCAGAAACCACAGGTTTTTAACAACTTCTAAAACAGCCGGTTTCTCTGAGCATAAAACTTCAGTGTTTGGTTGAGAGATTTGATGATTTTCTTTTCAGGAACCGGCAAAATGTCCCCCCTCATTAATTGTCGAAAATAAATTCTCAAATTTGTGATCAATATCCATATATTTTCCAGAGACAGAGGAGTTACGCGTTGTAAGTTTTAATCTTTTCATTTGTCAACAAATGCCATTACGGTTGAGTAAAAACATTTTTTTTTGTTTCTGTAGGTTTTATATTGTTCTTGTTAATTACATATCTTGCCTGCCAACTCAACTGACATCTGGGATGAAGCCAAACCTGCGGATCAGCTTCCAAATAATCTGCTTTGCAAAAGAACTGATATGCAACTGGGATCATCAGAATGATGCTTGAACAAGCAAAGACTGCTGTTTGTATTTACTCTTAACCATAAAAAACACTGTTTGCAGTGTCAGAAGTTTTGAATGTCATAAATGCATGACACATGCAGACAGAGGAATCATCATTCATGCACAACAATGTTTGACGGTGACTGCAGACACACATCAGCATTTGCACAACCTTTGTAGCTTTGTAGCTTCACAATAAATCATCACATTTTTTTCTGAAAATAATACTAAAAATGAGCAGCCTCTGGAAATGTAAAGCCCAGAAAAAACTTCAATGTAGTGTGCTGGCAAAAGGATGAAGACCCTACTCCTGAGGCTCAATTCTCAGTCAACAAATCTTACGAAAAGAAAAAAAAAAATCGATCAATCAATCTTTTAATGAAACAAAACGATAAAGAAGGATAGTTCTGTTTTGGAG
The DNA here is from genome assembly GCA_014839995.1 of Xenentodon cancila. NCBI lineage: Eukaryota > Metazoa > Chordata > Actinopteri > Beloniformes > Belonidae > Xenentodon > Xenentodon cancila. Next base: position 5,363,254 of record CM026214.1, on the reverse strand, counting down.
CACTAGAGCTGACTGTGCAAAGAAAGAGGCTTTGTAAAATGAAAATTACTCAGCATTGTCAGTCAGAAGCTTCTTCTGTAATGACAGCTCTTTAGGAGATCCCTCCTACTAATACTATAACAGTCTACAATGACTCACTAAAGCAATTTAACTAGTGGCAGATACTGAGGAATATAACTCATTTTTTGTGATTAATAAAGCATTATTACATTTCATTGAATTGAACTCTGTGTGTTAAAGTGACTTAACATGCCCCAACACATTAAAACCAAAGGAGAAGAAAAAAACCCCCCAAAACTTAGACTTCATGTCCTTTAGCTGCTTCTGAATCCCTGCACTTGTCTAATCCAGGTTCTGGTTTGTATCTGCTTTGTAGTTCCTCTCCAGTTTTACTTTCAGCAAATTCTCACTACAGCACTTTAGTCATCACTGATTGCCAATTAGGGAGTCCTGATGCTTCCTCGCCTCCAGCAAGAGCAGGGAGAAGATGACAGGAGTAATATGGTGATTACGTGTCATTCTTTAATATGCAGTTACAGGTGCAGACAGGGCTGCTGTGTGTATATAACCTCATCACTGCCAATACTATCATCTGAAGCTGAGGAGAGCAGGAGCACAGGTGAAACTAATGATGGAAAACGTTTTCCCCACTGGGAGATAATGATTAGTTAAGGGCTTGGAAGGTATTGTACTTATTAGGACTATCATGAATAAAACATAAACTGTCTACTTATGTTAATGGCATACAGGAATGTAATTTTCACAAAAGTACACTTTAAGGCCAAAAGTATTCGCTCACCTGTCTTGGCTCGCATTTGAACTTAAGTGACATCCCATTACTAATCCATAGGGTTCAATATGATGTTGGTCTACCTTTGCAGCTTTAACAGCTTCAGCTCTTCTGGGAAGTCTGTCCACAAGGTTTAGGAGTGTATTTGTGGGAATTTTTTGACCATTCTTCCAGAAGTGCATTTGTGATGTCACACTGATGTTGGACGAGAAGGCCTGATTCTCAGTCTTCGCACTAATTCATCCCAAAGATGTTCAGGTTGAGGTCAGGACTCTGTGCAAGTTCATCCACACCAGACTCTGTCATCCAGGTCTTCATGGACGTTGCTTTGTGCACTGGTGCACAGTCATGTTGGAAGAGGAAGGGTCCAGCTCCAAACTGTTCCCACAAAGTTGGGAGCATGAAATTGGAAGTCCAAAAGTTCTTGGTATGCTGAAGCTTTCAGGGTTCCTTTCAGTGGAACTAAGGGGGCAAGACCAGCTCCTGAAAAACAACCCCACACCATAATCCCCCCTCCACCAAACTTTACACTTGGCACAATGGAGTCAGACAAGTACGGCTCTTTTGGCAACCACCAAGCCCAGACTCATCCTATAGATCGCCAGATGGAGAAGCACGATTCGTCACTCCAGAGAACATGTCTCCACTGCTCTAGAGTCCGGTGGCGGTGTTCTTTACACCACTGCATCTGACGCTTTGTATTGCACTTGGCGATATATGGCTTGGGTGCAGCTGCTCGGCCATGGAAACCCATTCCATGAAGCTCTCTGTGCCCTGTTCTTGAGCTAATCTTAAGGCCACGTGAAGTTTGGAGGTCTGAAGCGACTGACTCTGCAGAAAATTGGTGACTATGCGCCTCAGCATCCGCTGACCCCGCTCTGCCAGTTTACATGGCCTACCGCTTTGTGGTGGGTGGGACATGTGGGATCCTATCACAATTCCACGCTGGAATTCCCTGAGTTCCTGAGAGCAGCCCGTTCTTTCACAAATAGTTGTAAAAACAGCCTGCCTGTCGGGGTGCTTGATTTTATACACCTGTGGCCATGGAAGTGATTGGAACACCTGATTCCTATTATTTGGATGGGTGACAGAATACTTTTGGCAAAATAGTGTACATAGTAAAGGCAGATGTTGGGAAACAAACTGTATAAGATAACATATACATACTTACTGAGCACATTGTTGAAAACCTATTCAATTATCTGCAACAGAAAGCAGCAATCAAAAGCCATGTAAATATTGAACTTTGAGTTTTTCAAGGTTTGACTCTTAAGGAAGAATGTTAGACATCACAGATGCTGGAATTGACTTCTATCTACTACTATCAGAGTTATAACTTTCATAAGAACTGGACATCAGCCACAGGTTTTCTAAAGAGTTTGAAGCCTGATTTCCTGTGCTGTGGAGGTCTCCAGGCAGACTTTAGGGCCCAGTCAGATTGCTGGCTCTTGCTGAGGCATGATGCTAACTAGCACTTCAATTCATTTATTCTTGTCAAATCTGTCCATCCCCATTTCTAATGTTGCAACCAAAAATAACATTTGCAAAAGGTACATCAGGCACTGAAACAAGGACTGGCAGAATTTTGATCTAGCACCAGTGGGAACCTCGTTTAGCCAATGTCCATCGAGGTTGCTGCCAGACAAAGCAGCCAACAGTTCAGAGGCTATCCACTAGTTAGCCCAGGATGCAGCCTTTGGCAGAGGGCAAAGGTGCTGCCTGCTGCTCAGCTTCGCTTCATCCTGGGACCCTTCCAGACCAACACAGATCCAGTCATGTCAATCTGTTAGTACAATTAAGAGCAGAATTGTCTTTAAAAGAAGAATGATTATGCCTAGACCATAGCCCCGTATCTCTCCAGTCTAAAAACATCCCGACTTGACTGAATTACGGCTGGCACTTCAATCCTCTTCTACTTGAAGATCACTCATTCACTGAATATCTAAAACAGATAACAGATTATATTTTTATTACTAATGACAGCAGAGAGGACTCCCATTTTGGTTTGTGGGAGACCTTTAAGGACGTGACGAGGGACCAAATCATATCATTCGAATCCTCAGAGAGCTTCAAAATGAGCTTAAAGACATTGAAAGCAAGCTCTGTTTGCTTAAAGAGAAATATAGATTCGCCTTTACAATCACACTACAATAACATTTTGAAATTGAAATATGAATACAACTCTGTTCTCAATGGGCGTGTTGGCAACTTGCTCCTGAAATTAAAACAGAAACATTTTGAACTTGGAGATAAGCCGAAAGAAACTACAAGCAGGTCAACTCAGAGGGGAGTAGGCGAAACATGCCATACATACGACCAGATCCAAATCAGGTTACTCAATTACAAATCCAAAAGATAATTATTATTCCTTTAGAGACTTCTATAAAGATCTATATTCTAGCAAAGTGAACGCCAGTCACATAAATCTAAACCTAAATAGTTTAAATAATCCACAATTAGATAATACTATAAGGAACCATGCAGACACTTGAATACCTGATATTTTGAGTGCTATAGGAGCTCTGGGAAGGCAGCAGGGGTGAATGGCTTTGGCTGCTTATATCAACCAAGTATTTGGTTGACAGTTCATCTTATGCTTAGATAAATGACTCAATAAAAAAATAGAAGGGTTCCTTGTTCCTCTTTATCAGGCAAATATCTGTTTGCTTTTGACGGACGGAGGAAATGCAGATTTTAGGCCCATTGCACTTTTAAATTCTGATCACCAAGTAATAACTTCAGTCTTAGCTACAAAACTGGGTAATTAAATCCTAACAATACACCTTGACCAAACTGGATTAATTCCTGGTAGGTTCCCATTTAGTAATGTGCGTCTGCTTTTGAATACATAGTCCTCTGTTTGACATAAAGACATATTGTATTATCTCTTGGTGAAAAGAAAGCATTTGATCCACAGGGTGATCCACTTTCCCCTCTTCTTTTTCACATTGCTTTGGTACCACTTGCAGTAGTCATGAGCCACTCAGGTTTCCATGGTACTTTGTTAATTTATATGCTGATGACTTATTGATCTGTTTGTCAAGCCCAGAAGACTCTGATCTTCACCTCTTGAGTTATATAAAGTCATTTTGTAAGCTGTCAGGATTTACAATGAATTGAGACAAATCTGAATCCATACCTTTGAAAAACAACATCAGCCCTACCTTTTAAAGTTTGATTCCATTTAAATGAGTTACTTCTCACTTAACCTTCATTGGACTTAAGTTATTAAAAATGCTAAATTTCTATGTAAATTGAATTTTTTAGATATTATAGAAACATTATAGGTTAGCAGTAGAAAGTAGAAGCTGCTGTTGGGTGAACACACAAATCCCAGCAAGAATTTCAACAGGAAACAAGTTTTTTTATTAGTATTTTTTGTCTCGCTAGATTTTCCTACCACTTAGTTGTAAATTAGTAGACCCCAGCTCTGCTGAACAGAGCCAGTCAGGTCTCCTGTGACAGACCTAACAGTAAAACTGAGTTCTGCTGCTGTGTCATATTCTTCAAGACTCTTAATGAACCTCATACCATCTTGGACTGAATGATACTCATCTGAGTTTGTTTTGTTTTTTTTACAAGAAAAAGTTTAAGTATTTGTTTTTGTTCAAGGTCACCAAAAGGTGTTAAGTAACTGATGACATCTAGTTGTTAACACAGCCAACTGACACTCAAAGACCACCTCCCTCTAATTATCTAATTGTGCATTTCCCCATTATAAACGTTTACCTTATGAGGTACATAATTCCACCCCTGTACAGTTGTCATAGATGTGAATTCTAGAAGTGGAAACCAAAGATTTCACTAAAAGGTATTTTGAACCAGGCTGTAAATCTGTTTATTTCTGCTGCAGAGTTGGACATTTTAACATGGAGTAAATGAGACCCTAGTGGTCAGTCGATGAAATGCACATTTTCTTACTTCCGTATTTGCTTCAGCTTCATAAACAAGATGTTGCCTCGTATAAAGAGTATGGAATAATATCTAAGAAAGAATTTACTGAGCACAGAAAAAAAAGAATTGCAAACACTTGGGCGTGGAGGACCCAGGTTCAAGCCCAGGGCTGGCCACAATGGTAAATCACTGGGGGGCCCTGAGCAAGGCCCTTAACTCCCAATTGCTCCCCTGGCGCTGGTTCTAGCAGCCCACTGCTCACTAGTGAAACTAGTTGATGGGTTAAAAGCAGAGGTCCAATTTCGGTGTGCATCGTACATACAGCGTGTGCATGATGTCCATACTGACAAGAAGGGTAATGAGAAAAGAGAAAAAAAAAGGCTTTTTTCCAAGCCAAGAATACCTCAGTTTCAACAAACTAAAGTCAGAACAAAGAAAAAAGGAACAAAACTGTAACCATTGTTGAAGGTTGGAGGAATTTCAAATTTTTCACGCTTCCATGCAAGCATCAGATAATCCAACTGCAGCGACACGTATAGTAGTAGCTGCAGAAATTATACATGAAAGTATGACTGTTTGAAAACATCTGGTTATGTGTAGCACGAGAGAAAAACTTCATCAGTTGTTTATGAAATGGCAAAGGTTTGTCAACCAGTGCTGAGTGTTACTGTGACACTGCTGTGTGAGCCCCTGTGAGGTTTCAAAGATTTTTCTGTCCAGTCCGATTTTAACACTTCAAATTAAATTTCTAATCTAGACATGAACAATTCTGCCCCAAAAATGCTAAGTTGGCACAGCAGGGTACATTTCTTCTTTAAGAAGAGCTATAACCAGGGCTGGAGAAAATAGCTCTCTGTCACACCAACTCTAGAGCGCTCAGGTCTCTGTTGCCAGGCAAAAATCATCCAATCCACTCTGAATTCACTGTCAGGGAAAATGTAAAACATTTACATGAAGAGCAGTAGATATCAAATGTTGGCTGCTGACTACTAAAACAAAACTGCTCAGACGTTTTAAATATATTAATTGTTATAACAGAAAAACGCTCTTTCTGTAGTTAAGAGCACATGGCCTTTACACTCCCACTGCTGCCCCTGTGACAGCACTTTTAATTCCCTCGTTCAGATAACATGTCATGGCATTTCCAAGTTTGCATGGTGACATCTCCTAATCATGTGTCCAGGACCTGTTCACACATCCGCCTGTCCATTCAAGGGACCTGATTGCCTCTTGGTGCCCTCTGTCTGCTACCCATTCATTCTCACCTTTTATCGTATCCATGTCATTCGTTTGCACTCACTTTTCACTTTCCCCTTCCCCACTACATATTTCAATTTCATTCCCAGCATCACTTTTCATCTCCACTCCATGGTGACCATATCTCTGCATGAGTGTGTCACTGCACCCTTTTATTACCCTCCTCTCCCTTCCCTTCTCTCCGTTTTTGGCAGGTGGCTTATTCACTCTGATCGATGGCTTTTCTTTGCATCAACACAATAGTCCCTTATTGATAATGATAACTCTGTGCTCAACTAAATAATTGTTGCGAACCACTGAAACAAAAAAATATGAGAAGATCAAATGGGCTTATTATCTGAAGCATTTTATTGAGATATAACCAATAAAATTCCAGTGTTGCAGAGGTGACAGATATTAAAGACAGTGACACAAGTTATAAACAAACAGACTGTTTCTATTGGTTTTGTTTGTGTCTCACGTGTAAACTACAGTTTGCTTGTTATCCACTGTATAATTACATAAGAACAATGACAACACCAAAACAACGTGGCATTAATAATTAAATTGGGGATATTAATCATCTGAATATGCAGATGCTCTTAGTTTCGTTTCATCATTGTTTACTGTCATGGATTGAAAATTTAGCGAAAATTTAGTGTTCTGACAGTCGTGGGCTGTTTTCAAAACTGTGCAGAGTTGACTGAACAACATACTGCTAAGGCTTTGGCCGTTGGTACATTGTATGCCATCATAAAAGGGGCTGTGCTGCATTAGACACAGGAGTTGGAAAACAACAACACAACCAAACAGCCTCACATGGTAAATCAAGGAAATGCGTGTTGAGTATCTCCTCAATTTGGACATCACAGAACAAATAGGAATGCAATAAATCCCAGCACCAGGTCCACACTGAGATGAACTGGCTGATTGTTTTCATGCTGACATTTTTCCTCTGGCTTTGGACCAAAGTATATTTTCAAACCGAGTAGTTTCTTGTTTAAAATGCTCAAGACTTCACTGGTGAGGAAAAAACGCAGGACAACGGTACCTGTTCTTCACCAGCCAGCAGATGCAGGTGGAGAATGGATTTTGAACATGTGCTGATCATGATGAAGACAAAAGCTGAGCTTGTAATAACTGCTTTTCTTTGATTGTATTAATGTGAATTAACTGCAAATATGGTTGTACTTTATATTGGACAATTATATCTAGCGTAGTAAAGATTGGGAAGAAACATAGTGCTGGCTCTGTCGTCATAGTTCTGCTTGTGAGAGTCCAGACGTCTGCAGAGGCTTTTGTAGAGAATGTTTCCATCTGTTCAAACTGCCTTCATTATTCCACCTAGTGCTGTTTCTTTTTTAGTTTTGCTTCAATTTGAACTGCAGGGGCTGTTCAGGTGCCTGACAGATGTGATTGCCTGGCTGCATCAACAGCTGCACCTAAATAATCGCAAAAGGAAAGAATCGTCTGGCATTGTTGACGGTACAGTGCTTCTCCCCTCCCTGTTTAAATGCCGTAGCTTTGTGATGCTCTACAGTCTACATGCCTCGTGTTGTGTGTGTATGTTTCCATGTCACATATGAAGATGCATATATTGACAAATGAGGTGAATGGACGCTATAATCGTCAAGGGACCAAATGCAGTATTTGAAAGTGCATGGAGCTCAGCAGAGATAAAAGGAGAGGCTGTGGGAGCTTTTTTTGATAACATGGGTCAGACTCGGTGAAGTAGCTGGAAAATATTGCGCTCCAGGCTCATTGCCTAAAGAGCCGTGGTGCAGTCTCCTCAGGGATGTTCTCCAATTCACTTCAGCAAAATGCCAAGCTCCTTTTGACACTGAAGCAAAACAGAAAGGGCTTTATCATAACTTTAACTTTGCTCTGTCTGTGTTGACTTTTTTGTGTGCGTGTGCGCGTACGTGCATGCGTGTGTAAAGTATTGGTACTTGGCAAATTATTCGAGAGCGTGATTTTAAATTCCATGTCATAGTATCTTCTAGTAGCCCACAGCCCACACATCTCTTAAGAATTTGGAGAGGTTGAGTTGAGTGCAACCTTAACTGGTGTAGATCCTCAAGGTCAAGAACACCAAGTACCCTCATTCCTTCTTCTTGTCTCTAATCTTCATCCTGTCATTTTCTTGCATCTTCATTTATCAGTAGAACCTCCTCTGGTCCACCCACCAACACATCCCCTGATGAATTAAACAGCTGCAGCAAGTACTCTACATGAATAAGCTTAAAGTACTCCACCTGGCAAAAAAAAGTTTTGATATGGTTGCTTAAGTAATGAGAGGGTTTTTTATTTTATTTTTGGTATGTTTTTGACAGGCAGTGTATGTTAATGTTTGTTTCAGAAATATGAATGTGCCTTTTGTTTGGCGCAAAGCAACCGCCCACTTTTATTTATTAACCCAACGTTGGCTAAACAATGGTTTACATCCATGCAGAAATATAGCTACCTAAACTAGTGTGTACTAGTGTGCGAACCATGAACTGTGGTATATATTGTGTGTTGTGTACTATAATATCTAAAGAGATGATAAATGTTGGATTTTTTGAATGGATTATGTACTCTCAGAAAGATGTTTGCACATTGGTTTTTATTGAGAACTGCACTTTTTCCCTCCCACAGTTAATATGTATATGTCCTAGTTGACTGCATGTATATGACTTTATATTGTTATACTTAAATATGTATGAGCAGTTAAAGATACTGTGTGTATATGTCATTTTTAGATAATTGATATGTAGCAATACTGTCCTACATTTAAATGTCACGTTACACACTCATTCACATATACTACAACAGATCACACAGTCACCAAACTGCACCCATCACTGTCTTGACTCTTTTCTGTCCTGCTCTTTTATGTCCCACTGTCTGTGTTCTCATTCCTCTTTGGCAGAATTTTTTATTCTTTTTCTCCTGGGAATCAATAAAATAAAGGCTAGACCTTTATTGTCTGACAAATGTCTGACAGCAGCTCTGTTTTTTCTGCAGGTTTCGCTGAATGAGCTGGGTTGCGCTCTATACAAAGGAAAATGAGCTTCAAAACTGAAACATAAATCAACGGTTCACCTGACTGAAAGCTTTGTCCTTTATTTTATTCATTATATGCATCAACAGACAAAGTTTTTCATGATCAAAGAAAACCTACGCTATTATGTTGCATGAACAATATGAATAAGAATATGTAAAAAACCTTCATTTTATCCATCTCTCAGAAGCTTCGTAAACTGTGTAGTACAGACCTTTTTAAGCTTAAAATCCCAACAAAATTTCTCTAACAATGCATCATGTTAGAAGTGAGATCACAGATTATCATGATCCTCTCTCTGGGAAGAAATCAAAAAAACTTTTCCTGACTGCACTGAAAATAAACTGAACATAATTTATGACACATACCCAATGGGGAAAGCTGTAGGGATGACGAGGCTGTTGATCCTAATGGACATTACAAGGGGAAAAACCAATACAGGTTATGAGAGGGGAAGCATAAAGACTGTCAAACAGCCAAAGATGCCAGCATGGATCGAACGTACGAGCAGCTGAGCAGAATGCATAACGCTAGCAGAAACTCCAACAGGCTGCTTGGTGATTCAACGCGAGCTCTGCCATGATTTAATCACCCTTTATGGACTAAAGCTGCTTCCTCATGTAAGGAACACACAGTAATTACAAGACCAGCACCGAAGCAGCCATGACAGGAAATATAAGGTGTAGAGGCAGTTATTTACATTTTCACTGATTAACAAGCTTCTGCCAACAGAAACACACATAAATACACATGGCACGCATAGTTGAAAATTCACATGCTACACCAAACCTTACTGTCTAAAAGTGATGTTATTTTTCATTTAGTGGATATAAGAAGAAACAAAGGGAAAAAATGTCAATTAGACTTTTTGAAAGCAAGATTGAAGTTCACATTTAATTACTGCTACATGGTTCTGGCCTCCTCCCTTGTGGACCTGCTGATGTGAGAATACAGCTTGATAAATTGAATAGCTGTAACAGCTTTTATCAGGTGAAAGTCTCTCCACAAGGACGGCAGCCCAGCACATTTCCAGGCATGACATCTAACTGGGGCACCAACAATTAGAAAGCAATGCACTCGACTGCTGCGCCATAAAAGGAGAAGCTGATGAAAAACAGCAAAGATGTTATAGCTGTCTTAGCTCTTACTTCATACAGATTTGCAATTTTTTTTTAAAGATTTCTTAGCCCTAGTAGCCTTTATTCAAAGTAGGTGGAAGGGAAATGGGTATAGCGGAAGTGGGGAAGACACGCAGGAAGGAGCGACAGGCCGGGATTAGAGCCTGAACTGGCTGCACGATGGTGCCTACTCAACCCACTGAGCTATCCAGGACCCCCAGATTTGCAATTTAAATTCACAATCAACATTTGAGCAGTTATTCAGGCCCTCTGCAATCAAGATGAGCTGCCTTTTGAGAAGAAGTGTTAAGTGTTTAGATGATACTTCACTGGACTATGCTATGCATATAAATGCAATTAATACCCAGCATGCCAACAATCAGAAGTTTCAAATATCCAAGACATAGGGAGATTACTTATGAAGTAAAGCCACTTTTGCAGAGCAGGTCAAATTTCGAATTCTTAGCAATTATTGGACAATTGTTGGGGATCAAAATGGTTCTGGCCGATTGGGCCCATTACATCAGGTATTTAGTAAGTTATGAGAGATTATTTCCTGCAAAAAACAACAACTTCTGCTTTTACCTTTTAGTGCATCTGATTTAATAATATTTTACTACTCATACTACTGATTTTATAAATTATATAAGAAATAACAAAAATGTACAAATCAGTTTTCAATTTTGTTGTGGCAATCAAAAGGTACATACAAATAAGTTATAAATGATTGAACCATAGATTAGATTGGTAGCAATCAAAACATCTAACCTATTAAAATAAGGTAAGGCAAGTTTATTTTTACAGCACAATTTACAACAAGGTGATTCAAAACGCTTTACAGAGACAAAAAAAACATATTTTTGTTTAGCTGGTCATTAATCTCCTCAATGCATTTACCAAGAACCTGTACAGGGCCTCGGTCTCCTGGTGACATTGTAATATATATCTACCCATCATGTGCACAGCTATAGTAACTTAATTTGTTCTTCTTTATAATGTGTGCCAGTGGGAGCATATAGATGTTAAGCAGAAAATGTCCCAGGATGGAGCCTTGGGGAACTTCACATGTAATTCTTGTCAGCTTAGATGTAAAGTCACCTATTGAAAACATGTACTTCCCGTTCTCCAAGTACGATTTGAACCAGTTTTGCACATTTCAAGAAAGACCTGCCAGTTCTCCAGTCGTTTAAGTGACATATTGTGGCAAATGCAACACTGAGATCCAGTGAAAATCAAACAGAAACCTTTCAAGTATGAAATGTTAGTGTTTTTGAGTTTAAGTTCAGTATCACATTTGAAAAAAACTGAGTGAATGAAAGTGTAACATTTGATTTTTAAAACTTTTATTTTTTAAATTTTATTTTTTTGACACGCTTTTCAGTGAACCGTGGTAAATGTGCTCAGTGATGAGACAATGATGAAAATCTGACCCACTTTTGTGAGTTTGAGTTACATAACATTTCAGTGTCATTCCATTTTTTTCATATTTTTTATGGTTTTATTCATCTTACGCTGTGTCGAAACTTTTCTGAAGACCGTGCAAAACCGAAAGAGAACTTGGTTATCAGGTGGCATTTATGCTGCAGTTTCCCCTGAAGTCCTTTCAATTTTCTCTGCAAAGTGAGAGAATCTGCCAGCACTAGATGGATTTCACTCGCAGCTGCTGATTCAGAGGAGTCACTGCAACTGGAAAACCATTATGCTCCTTTTATCACCAAACCCTTCACTCTCTGCAGTCGCAACCCTCTTTGAGACCAGCTTCTGCTTTCTGGTTATCTCTGGCTACATTTAAAACTGCTTCACCTATCTGTCTAAAAATGGTGTTAATAGTATTCACCGTGCTGTGCCAGTAGATGGAGGAGAATGGCCCTCACTCACAGGTTGCCAAAGCCCTGAGTGTAACAAAACACCTGCTGCTGCAACTATGTTAATGAAAGGAGTAGCACCTCTCAGTCCCGTGCATGAGGTATGTTTCTTCAAAGCCTATATTTTAGAAGAGGCTTTTTGATTCCCGTGATCAGAACACACCCTTCGTCATGCTGAACGTCCATATGAAGTGTGAGCTTCCAGAGGAAGTGGTGTTCCTGGCCACAGAGAGCTCCATATGTTCTGCATATGTTTGTTTAGTTATTATGGGCCTCTTAAGGCTGTGTGATTACACTATTGTTTTAGCAGGGCCAGTGTTGGCAAACACACACACACCTCTTCATTTTCATCTTGGGAACAGCAGCCACAGGGGAGAGACAGTCCCCAGGAAATTAGGAGTGTGACAAGATAAGGCCCAGCATTCATCTGATACTGTTCCCTGGCAACCAGTAAGAGCAGCAACTGACAAAAAAATCAAATAAAATAAAAATAAATAAAAACAGAATAATGTGCATTAAAAGGTACATGATTATGTGAACATAATATGTTGTCACGCCAGCCCTGTCCAATTACACTCACCTTTTGACTGAAAGCTCCAAGACAACCAAACTCCCAGCATTTACTTTCCCGTTGCTCTTTTAAGTGCAATTATCTATCCAGGTGCAGTCAGCGTAGACTGGCTGGCGAGTCGATATTTCACTATCATTCTGCAAAACACTGCCAGGGAGATGTGTGACTGTGGGCCTATCTCCCAAAGTGCTTTATGGGTTTCCACATCACTATGTGCTGATAAAGTGTTATTAAAGCAGCTGTCCCAGCCTGGAGAGTCACAGCAAAACTCGTACAAACTTCTCAAGTTACATAAAATCCCTTCAATTCTAACCTCATCTGAAATAATGAAAGTGTCAAACACGTAAAAAATGAGGAAAGCTGAAATGAATGTGATCACAGCTGTAATCACCAACCATTTAATTGATTTCTCCTGAGTACATAACCTTTTTTTAATGTTTTATTTTAATGGTCTACAGACTAAACATCTCACAGCTAGTCTGCCGATTCTCAGCAGGCCAGAAGCAAATCAAATGTTAGTACTTGCTGGAACTCTTTAAACTGAACAGGAATGACTTGAATTAAATAAATACATGACCAACGTTGCAAATTTGTAAACAATTTAAAAAAAAAATTGTAAGCAAGTCTGCAACCCACCTTGTTACAAATATAAAAGGATGAGGCCGAGTGCTCTATCAGAAATAAGAAATAAACACATTGTCAAATGATATTAGTATAAAATACATTGTCCTGTTTTATATCTTATAAAATAAATAAATATCAATATAAATCACAAAGTCCTAAGTGACTGCACAGTCATTCTATGATCTTATGGGGTTTAATACTGTAAAGGAGCCTCAATTAAGTTCTCTCAACAAAAACTAGCGAGGCTTTTATCTCTGCAGGGTCATGCTGCTCTGACACGTGAGGCTGATTATTGACAGCTTGACAGGGGAAAAAAAGAGTGACTAGTTATCATATTTAATCAAGAGGTTTCTGTCAGCAGCACAACAGCTGACAAGGATGTGAGCGAGGAAAATGAAGGCTCTCCTAAAAAATAGGACATTTACATAATAACAAAGCCGTACCAAAATTTACTGTCCCAACTTTTGTTTGTTTTTTTGGGGGTTTTTTTTCAAAATTGTCCTAATACAACAACAGATATTGTTTAATATTCTGAGAGAACATTTAAGTGTGTTTTTTTAATCCACTTCAAATGTTGACTAGTTAATATTATCTCGACTATTTCTGATTTGTGTTGTACAATGTATATTTGGCTCAAAATGAGTTTTGCAGCACATTATTTCAGAGTTACAAGTTGCTGTGGTCAGTGGTTTGGATATGGAGCAGAACATTTTCAGGGTAATTTATGTGCTGATATCTCATCTCAATCAATCTAGACGATGATGGCATGATGGAACCGGCTCATTCAACCATCTGTACGAATAAAACCAAACACTATTTTATTCTGGATTGTTCATTGACTGCTGAAAAGGGAAATGTTTTCTTTTTATGATTTGGCCGCTCATGTACATTGCTGCCTTTGATCACAGCCTTCCTCAGACAAATATCCCATCAAAAAGGTTGTAAGCCCATGCAGTGTGCATGCACTCCACGCACCTCCAGCACTATTCACAGCAGAATACAGCATCCATTCATACACTGAGCAAAAGAAACAAATGGCTTCTCTTTATCCTCTTTTATTATTCTTACTCTAGCTGCTGAAGTTTAATTAACCAAACAATACTGTTGGTGTCGATGCTGTATGTGGATATCTGTGCAATCACTATTTGAGCCTTCAACTATAAACACTTTTGCCTTTTGATGGGGTCATACAGCCATCCAATCAATTCTTGGCAAACATACAAATAGCTAAATGAGGTTAGAAAAAGGAAAACAATCAGGTTTTGGAAGCAACAGGGGTGTATTTTAGCATTGTGTGTTTGTTTTTTCGGGTCCTGTGAGGAGACAAAAGTTCAATAAAATAAAGATTTGAATCAATTGCAGAGAAGGAAAGTCCACTGACCACTGACGGCAGAAATGTGATGATTGCCCTTCAAAAATTAAAAAGGTCCTGCAAATAAAAGGAACAGTAGAAAGGGAGCAGCCAGTAAAACTTTGAAAGCATAGTGAGGAATGATGGATGCTGACGACATTAAACGTAAAGATCGAGTCTCCTACCGCTGTACACACTGAGGTAAGACAATCAGCTCTTCTTCACAGTTTCAGAAACAGCCATCTTGATCAACCTTTTCACCCACATCATTAATTTGGAGGTAAGATCTGACCTCCATGGCCTTTCTGACATCATTAGACATAGTTCCCTCTCAGGCCTTATCCACTGACTTACCGAGCAGCTAGAGACTGGAGGAAGGTTTTCAGTCATGCTTGAACACACGTGACAGACGGCTGGCTCTTTGTTCAAATAGAGCCCGGCTGCCTCCTGTGGCCACTAAAAGCAGCGTCGAAACCGTCGCATGTGTCAGCCAGAGTGTAGCTTAGCATTAAAAGGTGTCCGTGTACTTCGTAGCAACGGCTGATGTGCAACCAAAACCAGATCAGCAGCATGTGTAAGAGAAGTGTGCCAGCAGACAATTTTAATTACAGCATGACAGCGAGTCATCAAAGGCAGGGAAATAAATTATTTTGATGGACTTTTCTGTTTTTGAATGGGATGCACATTTTTAAAGAGAAAGTAGGGCATCGCAAAATTCACAATAAACATGTATTTAATGTATAATGTAGCTACATGTTTATATACACATGAAAGAGGAGCATCATCATGGAATTTACAGTGGATTCCCAGTCCCTGCACTGGCCACACGGCCCCACAGCAGGATGGAACCACCACCATGTTTTACTGCAGGTAGCAGGTGTTTTTCCTGGAACGCTGTGTTCTCTTTCCTCCATGCATAAAGCCCCTTGTTATGCCCAAATAACTCAATTTTGGTTTCATCAGTCCACAGCACCTTATTCCACAATGAAGCCGGCTTGTCCAAATGTGCTTTAGCACACTTCAAGCAGCTCCGTTTGTGCTGTGGACGGAGAAAAGGCTTCCTCTGCATCACTTACGCATACAGCATCTCCTTGTGTAAAGAGCACTGAATAGTTGAACGATGCACAGTGACTCCGTCTGCAGCAAGATCATGTTGTAGGTCTTTGGTGCTGCGTGGTCTGTGGGTCGACCGACTGTTCTCACCAGTCGTCGCTTCTGTTTATGCGAGATTTTTCTTGGTCCGCCACTTCGAGCCTGAACTTGAACTGTGCCTGTGGTCTTCCATTTCCTCAGTATGTTCCTAACTGTGGAAACCGACGGCTGAAACCTCTGAGGCAGCTTCCTGTATCTTTCCCCTAAACCGGATGGTGAACAATCTTTGTTTTCAGCTCATTTGAGAGTTGTTTTGAGACCCCCGTGTTGCTACTCTTCAGAGAATATTCAAAGAGGAGGGAAACCTAAAATTGCCCCTCTTAAATACTCTTTCTCATAATTGGATTCACCTGTGTATGGAGGTCAGGGGTCACTGAGCTTACCAAGACAATTTCAGTTCCAAGAATTAGTTCTAAAGGTTTTGGAATCTGTAAAATGACAACAGCGGCCACATTTATGCACCTGCCTAATTTTTTTTTTTAATTATTGCACACTTTCTGTAAATCCTATAAACATCACTGTGTGCGTCTCCTATATGAGATATTTAACTGAAATTTTTTATCGTAACAACTAACAATTTATACAGGAAAATCATGAAGATTAACAAGGCTGCCCAAACTTACGCATCCCACTGCAATTTCCCAAGTTCTGACCTTTTCAGTGATCACTTTGACAATTAAATTGATCTGTGGTGAAGTCCCAGCAGGAGAAGCTCTCAGTGGAGGGAGACATCAGAGGTGCACTTAGTAAAACAAAAGTAAAGTACAGGAATTACCTAAAATAGATGCACATTCAAACTAAATGAAAGCGTGGACATTTAGTTTTCCACTCAGACAGCAGGACCTCACAGTTGGAACCAATAATGACATTTTTACAAACAGCCAGAGGAACACCTAAATTTAACATTTAACAACTCCTGTCACCATCACAGGGACAGAAAAAGCTTTTAGGACAGCTGCTAGACAAATATTGTTCCTCCACTCATAGTTCAATCATGTTTAGATGCAATTTAGAAACTAATACCAGCTACAGTCCTGAATGTTCTCATAGAGACAAAGCGAGTCTGAGCTAAAAAGGCTGGGAAAAAAAAAAAAAAAAAAAAATTTTGTTGTACATGCAAGAAACGTTCAAATGTTTACGCTTTCTTCAGGTCAAAGTTATGACAAAGTAGTGACTTATTGTTCGTTACTATTGTTTAATGCTGCAGATCCAACAACCAGTAAAAAAAACAAAGAATTCCCATGTAACAGAAAAATGAAAAAGTTTAATTTTAATCTACTTTCATAGTTTTACAACATTTTTTAAGCTCATTTTGATAGCTTTCACTTATAAAACTGTGTTTACCAGATTTAAAAAGACAAACATATGTTACTAAATACAAGTGTAAAATTAGATTAAAAAAAAAAAAGGTAAAAGCTGAATGTGTTTTGGACATGATGAAAACACCAACTCATCCTCCTCTGCTGGCCTAGTTTCTGTTGGATAAAGCCAACGTCTCATGTTCAGCGGCGTGTCGGGCTCACCGCTGGGCATTGCCATGACGCCACCGTCACATTAAAAGCTATGTGTCACTTCACATCACGTATTAGATCCCCTTCTCCACATGACGCCTCTCTGCCCATCCACGTACAATGCGTGTCCCTCCCTCTACCATTCCTCCAGACCGTAAGCTGATGTTTTAGCCGAGCATCCGTGCCGATCCAGTGTACCTCACATCAACTGCGCTCTGAAAATATTAGTCCTCATCCGGTCCACTTGATTGTACAGCAGCTCTGATGCCGATGTCTTCTAAAGAGTTTGTTATTTTATGTGAATCCATGATTTCACTTCCCTGCAACACAAGCCCACGGCATGATTAATCAGCCTCTGCGGTTTACAGCTATCAAAGGCTTCTTTTATGCTACACATCCTTTCATGTAAAAAAGTCCTTTTTCATTTTAACTTTCCATTTTAACGCGGAATTGCATTCAGCTTACATAGATGTCTGCAAACTGCAAACCCTGGGGAGCAGGAAGATTTTATTACTTTTTTTTTTTTTGTTTTGTTTTTGGTTATGATTCAAAAATGAAGGTCATTACAGCACTAAAATCAGTTTTTTTTGTTTGTTTTTGTTTTTTCTTGTTTGTTTTTTCTATTAAGCAATCTTGTAAGAAAAGCTTTTTGGCGTCTCAAATTTATCTGAAGCATTATTGTTCATTCTTAATTACTGTTATAATGTGTACACAGCTGCCTGAACCCTCTTTGCTTGTGTCTTACAGCCTTCTACTGCTTTGTGGGCATTAAGCGTTTAAATTCTGAGCCGCTGCTTGGAGGACCTGCAAATTTTTGAAACCTGACCTTTTGAACCAAAGTATTTCTGAAGCTACAAAATTTGCATCATATACACTATAATAATAATTTTTAACAAGCCATAGCCTTAAAATACAAAACCTTGATGTCCTCTCTTCCTTTCCTTACTTTAAAACATTAATACCCAAACACGACACTTTTACTTGCTCCAGCATGTTGAAAATATATTCATGCTCTCTTGTACCCACTGTTTCATGTCTAACGTGATCCTCCCACAGATTACGTGTTACATGAATTCACATGACCCCTGACCTCAATATTAGTAAGCAAAAGCCAGTACGTTTAGTATGTCCACAGGCAGTCAGTCAAACAGGCTGTCAGCTCCCATCAGTGACTCGTCATCTGTGATTAGAGGGCCTAGAGAAGAGAAGGTGAAGGAAAGCAAGCCAGATTTTGGTTTACGGGCCGGGCCGGGCCGGGCCTGGTGGGGCTCCGCCAGCCCCACACACCCAGAGTCCTGCCTGTTCTCACTGGCCCTCAAGTTACACTGACTGTCAGGATGCAGCGAAGGGATGACAAGGAGACAGAACGTCATAGACAATTGTGTTTTAACAGGGGCCCAGAAAAGAGAGAACTCAGTCACCTCCCCGTAGGAGCCTCTTGACTTTTACAAATCAAAAAGTAACTTGTTTGCAGCCTGATTCAGTAGAGAAGTGCGTATCTGCGTGTGGTTAAAGTGGTTCTCGCTGCAGTGATCACACCCCTCACTTGACTCTCCTCTGTGGTTTAGCCTAACTTCTGAGGTCCTATGAGTCCTTCATATTCACTGAATATACACATAATTTAGGGTCGAACAAGCTTTTGTCAGTGTGAGAATGTAGAGGTTAGAAATGGTAAATTGCAAGCCTCTAATTTTATTTTCTAGGAGCACCATCTTCAATAAAGTGAATTTCTGGCAGACAGTAATGACCAGACACCACCAACCAGGTAAAGTCCTTCATGTGAATGAGAGCAAGGATGACACATAGCCGTGGAGGTTCATTAACACAGCAGAGGGAAAATTTCTCTGTTTGATTTATACGTTAGATACATGACTCTCTGTTTCTTTTGCACCACAGTCCATCTCTTTATACCCCTTTGACAGACAACAGAAGCTGCTATTAGTGCTATGATGGCACATCTCATAACCTGGGAGCGCCGCCCCCCCCATCTCTGTGTGTGTGTTGTGTGTGTTTAGCGTGCTGTGACCTGATGTGATGCTGACAGTGCAGTTACATAAATGATGACACAGTTATTTTGAAATCAAGGAACTGCTGTGTGTTTGGACGACATTTCTTGGCAAGTTAGTGACACTGTAAGGGATGCAGTCATCTACAGCTGTCTGGATTTGGACGTTGTTTGCGTCTGCCACCGAGACAATTATAAACCATATCAGCTCAAGTTTCACACGTCTCATTTATCTCATTTAGCAAAAAGTTGTCTGAAAGTTAGTTACCTTTATCTTAATAAAATGTAAAGGTCTGTTTAAAGGTTCTGATGTATGCTGCATATCTACCTACATTTAGGAGAGACCACTACTTAATCCCTTGTCCTGTTTCTTAGACGCATACCCTCCAGGTTATGAGCGCTGAGTCAGTCTGATCGAATATGTATGGACATGTTTGACATTTGACATAAGGGCAGCAGCTCAGATGTTTGCTGTGAAGAAAAGTATTTAGTTTAATGAACTTAGATCAACTGTGTATGGCCCAGTTTATAGCACAAAATTAAGACCGTTTGAAACATGACATCAGCAATTGAAATGATTCAGGTCCTAGTGTCGCTACATTGATGACGTTGCATTTGTATATCCATCAGTGTAGCCCGTGTGCCTGACTGCTGCCAGTCTGGAGATGAGAGCAGATGAGATGCTTCTGTTGCCACGCAGCAAGCCAAAAGTGATGTGGATGTGGTCTCACTGATCTTCACTTCCTCTCCCCTGCTGGTTTAATTATTGCTGCCCTGAGGATTATTTGTGTGCTACTTGTGGAAAATTTACACTCAGCAGGGAGCACAGACAGCATATTACCCTCAGAGAGACGTCCTGAAATCAGTCAGAGGCAGAACAGTGGTCTGCTTTCTACCAGGCTGCAATGTCATGAATTTCTTCAAGTGCGGTGGGTTTGATCAGAAGCAGCTTTTTCGGCCACATTTGCACATGCAAACAAGGAACTTGGTGTCATAACCTTGCTCACTGCTTGCAGAGGACAAACTTCAGAGTTTGAATTAAAACAAAATCTACGTTTCTATGTTTTTAAGTTTTAAAAAAAATTACAAATTATAATACACAAGAAGACAGAAGTGCAAAAACAGAAGTGCCCAAAAAGATCAAACAGCAGCAGCTGTTTCCCAGTGTTATACAAAATACAAAAATAGAAAGAAATTAAAGAATAAGAATAATAATTAAATTACATTTCAGAGCTGCATGTACTGTAAGTCTTTTGATTAGTGCGAAAGATGTTAAAATGAGTGTCCTTTCCTTTGTAAAAAAAAAAAAAAAACATATGAATAGTCACTCTAAATCAGACAGTTTCTCAGTTCTCATCATGCTGCTTAAATCAGGTTTCACAAATGTAAAGTCCAGAGCAGAAGTTTAAACTCATCTAATGCCTCTTATTGAACCTTCAGCTCACACTACCGTGTCACACAAACATTTGGACTTCAGGATTTAAACTCTTACAACAGGTGAACTAAACATTAGTGAAGGCATCATTGGTGTAAACCGCAGCTTTAAACTAAATTAAACTCAGCCCATTCACGAAAGCAGGAAAAACACCTCTTGTAGGATATTTATAAATCCACAGACGATGTAAAAATTCTACAGATATTTTACTTAAAGATGTATTATTTTCCAAATAAAATCTTTTAACCTGATCAAATCTGGAGGATTAAAAGAAATTCTGCTTAATAGCAGATGGCTTCCTGGCACATCAGATAGCTGTTGAGTGTCAAGTGAAGGAATAGTTTGATGTTTTCTTCCTCAAAGTTAGATCAGTGTGACTCGTACACTATCTGTGGCCATAACATCTGGAAATGAGGGGAAACAGCTGGACCTGTTAGAACAGCTACCATAACTTCAAGAGGTTTAAGGTGGAAATGAAGATACTCCTGGTTGTCACCAGCTCCAGTACCTGCATTAAAAGTGGTTTGCAGCGCTCAAAAGACTCTACAGACACGGAAACGTAAATGCAGAATAAGTGAAGCCTTTCCATCAACACCTAAGCTCTGGAAACAACGCTTCAAACATCGATTCTCTTTGTTAACGTTGTGTCTCAGGTGACACCATAATTAGGTTCTTTACTCCAAGAACACAGCATGTATTTCTATTCCGTTTTATTTATGTATGTTTTGGTATTTATGTTGTATAAGATCTTTTCTTTTAAGCCTGATGAAATGAGTCACCAGGAAGTTGAAACGCTTTGCTGTGGAGCCAATTGGAGATTTGATCCGCTCCTAACAGAATAACAAGTTGCCAACATCATGTGAAGACACTGATCCTGTTATAAAACAGTAACCGCCTGTCGTGCGCGTTAACGAGATATAACTAATGATAGAAATGCAAACAGAGTTTTTATTTTGTTCATCTTAATTATTTGTAAAGGCATTAGCCAAAGAGTAGCTGCATTTTGTAAGTTATCATGTCTAGATGATCACAGAGACTCAAGACATGGCTAGAGGACATGGATTTATTTATTTATTCATTTATTTATTTATGTGAGTGTGTGTCACACTTCAGTGAAAATTTAATGAGTCCCTGGAGGAAGATGGACTATTGCTGCAGGAAATGGGAAGAAGAAGAAAATCTAGTGTGTAAATAAGAACTGAATGGAGTGAAAGGAATGAAAATAACATGCAATTCAAATCACAGTGTGTGCAAAATAATGTTACAGGATCACAAAAAGAGGACTCAAACACAGATCAAGCCTTAGTGAATGCAGTTTTAGTCCTTAAAGTGCATTTTTCTGTCATTTACAAATTCGCACATTGTTGTATTCAAGAACTCAGGGCAACACGGGGTTTAGTGTCCTGCTTGAGGGACAGTTCAACGACAGCACTGAGGAGGCCAATGACCTTTTGATTGGCACAAGCATCCTCAAAGCCACAGCGGCTAAAACATTTGTATAAAACTGCAGTAGGATTCTTTTAAAGTCACACGCTTTTAGAAAAATTCAACAAACACTGAAACGCTTCAGATTCAACATACAGCGTGCAATGCAGTTACTTAACTAACATAACCAGGATTCTCATCATCTCTCTTTGCAGACATAGACGGCCCTTACAGTAATCATGCTGTACAATGACGCTCCAGCTGTGAATCATGAGTTCAACATACGTCTGGCATGAGGCCTCATTGTTGATGTAGGTAACAAAAGGACTGGTTATTCACACAAGGCACTGAATTTGAATTTAATATGAAAGAAAAAGTCATTTGTGCTACTTTGAAAAGGAACATGGAAAAAAAAATCAAATATTTAAACCTAAAATCCAAGATAAGCACAGTTCTCTGTCAGTGAAACCACCTGAACTTAAATTCTTTTGAAAGAGTGAGTTACCAGACCACTGCAACTTTACACACACAAGTGTTGAAACTATCATGATCAGGACACAGACTCCCAGTTATTTTGGACCACCAGAAGTGAACCTGAGCCATGACCAGTTAATCCATATCTCTGACTTTAACCTAACTTTACCAACAGCTGACACCTAATCTCAGTCATGACCCCGGGTGCTTTATTTATGACAAAAGATGGGTAAAAGATGTTCTTGGCTCACTTAAATTAGACCAGTAGGAGGGAAAAACAAATTAATTTACTCTTTTAAGCATTCATTATCTTGTCTAAATGCCCTGAATGGCTCAACAGCGACTGACTTTGTAGATAATTTAAATGTGCCGTTTGTGCGCATTTTGTTGACTTTGCGCATAACGATAAACAGGACAAAAGTAAGATGACAAAAAGACATCTTGAGCAGCAATCCTCTTATATGTACTTTATAAGCAAATAATTTATGTGTATTTCAGTAACAGCAGTCAGATTCATTAGTAAGTCTTTTAAATTCATGCTGACATTGCATAGTGTTTGCACAAAGAAATACTGTGTTTTGTCCATGCGACTTTAAACCACAAACCAGAATACACTGAGGAGATGACAAAGCCTAGACAAGCTGCACTACCAGGGCAAATAGACCACAGTTTCTGTCAACATGAAAACCAAATGGGTTGAGTAACAAGACACCAGAAGACCATGTTGAAAACTGACCCAAATGCTTTGGAGAGCTCTGGACCCTGTGGCTGCCTCGTCTGACCCATGCATACTGACAGTTTGCACAGAGATTATCCATGCACAGCATGATGGAACTGGAAAAGGTCAGCAACTCTGATTAGTTCATCACACTTCTTTGCCAACACACCTGCCACTGATGAGTCAAGACATTTAACTGCACAAAAGAAGCACGAGGTCAGCAATTACATACTGCTCCTCATCAACTGTTGCATCTTTCCAATTCAGGTAACCGTTTCCTTTTGTATAGTAAATATATTAAAAATAAAGAAAGAAAGAAAAGTCTATGGTACAGAGAGGGATTTAAATACAGCTAAAATAATAGTTTCTCCTTATATCTGCCTGTAACAAATCATCTTCTCTCAAGACGCTTTTTAAGTGCAATTAGCTCTTGAATTTGTAATGCAGGCTTCCTTTGAAAGCACCGTTCTCTCTGGAGCTCGCTTCTATCCCTGTTCTGTTGAGCTCTTCTGTCTCCATGCAGGCAGGACTGAAAGCCAGACATCAAAAGTTGATCTGGGTCCAGGGCCGCCTGCAGCTACCCAGCTCCACCAGCTGGTCAGGGCCGGTTTGCAGTGGAGTGGGAGCAGAGACGACTGGAAGGAGACCGGAAAAGGCCCTGCTCACAGTCCAAAGTCCAGCTTTGCCAGAGCGGCGCCAGGACGTGATCTGCAGGGCACAGTTGGCTTCAGGGGGCACCTGGAGTGCACAACGGGGATTTGTCCCCAAAAAAATAAAATACACAAAGAGATAAAAATAAAATAAAATAAAATACCACGTTTTAAGCAGCTGAGGGATATGGCTGTTTGTTTTGAGAAAAGGATTGTGAATTTATCAAGTCCCAAGGGTCCTAAATGTGTTAAGTCCCTTATGAAACAATGAGACAGCCCAGCATCTGCCACAATAACTCACCTTATCCATTTTTTTTGTATCCAGCCGCAGTGTGAAATGCCTCGAAGAGGCATTCAGAGATGCTGCACTGTCACATCCACTCTAAGAGCTTTTGTAATGAGGCCAGATAAAACAATAAGGAACAGACCCTTCTCACACTAATAACCTTAAAGAAAACATGAACGCTGTTTAAATGATATTAGATTAGATTTCATCATCATTCACCGTTGGCAAGACAACAAATTATCAGTCAGAGGAAGTAGATGCACTGCAGCCTGAGAATGTTTACCAGATAATTGTGGTGAGGATTCTATTTAATTTGGAAAGCTAATGTGCATCCTGAACAATAAATAGCCTCAAACTGTAACTGTTTATTGAAGTCACTGAAGGAAAACACTTCAAGATCCTTAAGCTGCAGGAGAAAAAAAAAAAAGTCAGTCCAATTACCAGGACTAATAAGTTTCAACGCTATAGTGTTGAAGGCAGCACAGTGGTGTGGTGGTTACTTCCTCAAAGTAGGAAGGTACCCAGTTTGAATCTGACTGGAGTTCATGCATTGTCACATCATGTTTGTGTGGGCATTCCCACATGTGTTGTGTCCTGGTGGGTTAATTGGCTTTTGTCTGAGTGTGCCTGGGATAGGTGGGCTTTTAAATCCAGCTCAGCTACAACCCTCTCTTCAGCAGAGCGGTTCACTTTTTCTTAAGTAAAAGCTGGAATACAGATAATCTACTGCAAGCAATGTACCGAAAACAATATTTACATGTACAGTCTTACCAAAGTAAACCCAACAAAATTATAGTTGAAATATAGTTTGGATATCTAAAATATGTTCAACAGGTTGAATGTCCTCATATACATTTAAAAAAAAACTGTGATGTAGGTGTATACATCATCTAGAGGGTCCACACGATTCCTTCACGTTATCTCACTGGTCCAGATCCAGTCTTTTACCCAACTCTCCCTCTCTTCACTGCTGCACGACGAGTATCTTCTGGATTCTGTCCATCATAAGTTCTTGGAATTGTTATTAAAGTAGCTACAGAATCTCCAGCAGTCACAGTATTTGGATTCATCTTTTGCTGCCAGGAGTGTGGTGGAAACAAAGTTGAACTGGTTCCTCCCATGGCAGAACTAACTATGCAGTTTTTGCTTCATTAAACCAGTACATTACAGAGAGACAGGGGCAATTTGGACAGCAAACAAAATAAGAAACTACAGTTCAGCACAATCCCAGAAACAAATAGCTTGTTACTGCCAATATTCATAAGTGGCTTTAAAGAAAAACAAGCTCAAAACTGCTTAAAATAGCTGGACCTGGCAGCTCCACGTATGAACAACATTCAAAGACTTACGTTGCACGTTGTTCGTGTGTTTGGCTGCCAAACATGCCAAACATTTGTTTTTTAGTTTTTACAGCAATAATCAGATTTTAATCAATTTCCACGCTTTATTCAAACTTCCAGCAAGGGATATCACCGCTTTTTTTTTTTTTTTTTTTTACTTTTAGCGGTCCAACTTTTGGATTTTGTTTGGACTGTTGGTGGACGTCGTCTTCCATCCAGGCTGCAATTTGATTAGATTAGTATTCCTATTACTGATATACGTCTCCATTTATTTTAATAAATAACTAAAGTAAGCTTTACCAATCACACTTTCATAGAAATCAAAGTATACACAACAGCTGAAGATGTAATTCTGAATCTGGATTGACTGGAATTTTTCTTTTTTTTTCACAGGTTTCAATATTTAAAAATCAGCTAAAATCAACAAAAATAGATGAAGTAGCTGGTAAAATACAGTTTCAGGTTTAGCCAATTCCAAGTTATCAACTTGATCGTATTAAAAAGTTGTGATGACATGAATCAAAGTTTAAATAAGAGATGATGGTCTACAGTTCGTCATTTCTGAGTGCAACAAGCAGCATTTGTGACATGAGAAGTTGAGTCTATGAATGATTTTTCCTTCCTTGTGGCAAAAATAAAATCCAGCCATATAAAATCAGATGGAACTGCAGATCTGGAGGTCAAAAACAGAAATACTTTTAAAGATTAGAATGACTTGACATGTGTTACACTATTGTTAAAACCCTTCTTGTGATTTCTTTAGGATCTGTCCAAATTTTTGGGATGGAGCCTCGGAGACTTCAGAAATGCCTCCGCTTATCCCATGAGCCTCTGGGCTCAGCTTGCAAGAGCAACAATCTGTCAGTCTGGCAGTCCCCTGACGATCACCCTCCTCACTGGGACCGTTTTAATGTGGGTGAAGTCTGCCGTGCCAGAGACTACAGATACATTTATATGCACACACTGCAATGAAAAACACATCTTTACCTGAGACCAAGTTGACTGCCACTTTTTACAGGCCTGAGCAGAACGACGTGGTTTTGAAGGTAAAGCTATAAACTTGATGTGTTTAATGACACAGCCACTAAACCACAAACAGAAGCAGTGAAATCCTGTAAAAGTGACTCACTGGCAGAGCTGCTGTCTGCTTCGCTGCACTCTGGGCACCTGAGACTCCGGCTACCGCCAGTATGTTCCTGTGCAGAGATGAATCTTCCAGGAAAAAAGCTGGGGAAAAAAAAAAAAATCAGATTGCTTATCCTCCGAATGGCGGGGGAGGCAGCGGGGGCGGGGGGGACAAACCTCATTTTTATTATCTCTGACAGTACCAACTACTGGACAAGACTGTAGTGTGAGCTCAAACCGGAATTCACTGCTTTCCTGGAGGCTTCCTTCCAACCGTGCACTAGAATCAGATCAGCAAACAACAAGCTGCTGTTGATCCAGACTGCAAGAGAGAAACATCACTGATGAGCCGATGAAATCAAAAGGACGGAAGACGAGCAGGGATGATGCAAACTGGAGAAATGGCACAGTGGCATGCTCTGAAAGCATTGCTCCTTTGCTGACATTTGACATGACTTCTTGTCTGTATCTTCAGGTGTGTGTCACAAACACTTAACTCTCACCAGCAAAAAGCATTGAGTTGGAGACTCTGATATATTTGAGCAGAATGTGGAACAGAGGATGAGCCTGAGGATTGTGTGAGGCTTGCATGCCTTTCTCTTTCAGTTTATGGGCCTTTTCTGTTTTTATTGTGGCAAACAGTGACATGCTGAGATCGCAGTTGGAGTAGGTTCTGCGCTGTGTTTTTCTCTGTTAAATACATGTGGATGTACTTTGCTGGAAGTGTTTCATCCATGCTTTAAATAAAAAATTAGAGTAAATTTTTTTAAAGAAATTGTTTTAGTACAAGTGGCTTTTTTTTCCCCAAAGTAGGTGGACAGGAATGTGTCCAGACGCGCAGGAAAGAGTGACAGGCCGGGATTCAAAGCCGCGCTGCCTGTACGAGGACAATAGCCTCTGTAAATGGCGCCCGCTCAACACACTGAGCCCCAGACTTGGAGTAACTTGATGACAACATCGATACTCGTGCCTACAGCCATTTCATTTTGGAAAATATAAATTGCATGTTTGGATGTAATCCCTCTCTGCGTGTGATAGGTCAGCAAAACAAGCCACATTTTTAGTGTTCGTCTGCGGTGAGGAACCGCGAGAAAACAGGTGTCCTTTCAGCTAATGTGCACAAAAGCCGGTGAGATAATAGTGAGATTATACTAAGTACTTTCGTTGATATCACACACATTGCTGACTGACAGTGCGTGGTAAGGTACAAAGAAAACAGAAGGCAGAAATGCCACAACTAGAAGACAAAAGGTAAAACAAGGCAGAGTTTAAGTTCATTCAAAAATTCACATCTGATAAACAGGCTGCTTTGGTCTCATGGACTCTCAAAATCTTCCACAGATTTTGACTGGAAAGTAGAGGCAGATAGAAACACGAGTAAACAAATGAAAAAATACACAAATCAAAGCCTCCTGTGAACTTGCACAAATGTGTCTGTGTAAATATTCCTCTTCACACAGAAAGAAGTAGATGTAAATTACAGCTGACATGTGTGCAGTACTGTCAGAGGTCTGATAATTGACATGACTGAGTGTGTGAATGAAAATGACATGATGAGTTTAAGCTCCATCTAGGTAAGTGTCAAGATTAGTGACCTCCCTCAGAGGAAATGCGACATCCTGCCAGTCTGTCACCATCAGTTGGCTTCACTGTCTGGCTAATAAATAAATAAATAAATAAATAAGTCACAGGAAAATATGCTCATCCTTGTGTTTGTTTATTTTTGTTAATATGAATTCTTCTGGGTTTTATTCCCCCACTGACAGTTAACACTGAAGCGAGCAGCAAGCACATCCCTAACAAACAGATTCACTGAACAGATGCCACATGGCTACCTAATTCAGCACATTTCATGGAGTAGCTCGCAGAGATGAGTATATTCAGCGTGCCACATGCAGCGCCACACTGTTCTAGCACAAGGTCACATTTATTCTAGTTTCTTCTGCTTTTCCGGGAAGGATGAATAAATGAATTCCTATTTGCAAAAACAGCCTCTGCCAAAGCCCCAGATGTAGAGAACAGGCAAGGACATCACTGAGAGGACACAGGAAAAACATTGTAGATAACATCAAATAGCCCTGCACCCGTTCACTTGACTTATTCTTCAAATATTGTTTGTACAACTATTTGACAGTCCCTCACCCCAACCCAACCCAACCCCCCACTGCAGAGTCACCATGAAGCATACAACACTATCTTGGAACGAGTATATTTTCTATTTCTGTGAGGTTTTGGCTCTGTGGCATTCCCAGTAAGTAGTTTAAAGAGCTAAAACAAGTGAATTCTTTGTACATCAATCTTGATTCTAGATGATATGGGAGGGTCCTGGATAGTTCAGTGGGTTGAGCCATGCACCGTCTACAGAAACCATCACCCCCGTGCAGGTGGCACAGGTTCAAATCCCAGCCTGTAGCTCTTTACTGGCGTCTTCCAAGATTACAAGGCCAACAACCACCGTATGATTTTATAAATGTGTGTGTGTTTGCTCACAACTGTTTTATTTCTGCTCTTTAAACTGTCTCTCGTCTCACGTCCAGAGCAGTTAGTTGCACAAACAGTCAGTTTTAAAGCAGAAAAGTTTTGCTTTGAACGTGTCTGGTTGCAGAAACCTGATGCCTTTTCAACATAAGCTGCAAACATTTTTATATGCACAGAGTGGCATTTGTAACACGTTATCTAGCACCATCACTGGACTCACTGAGAAGACAGAGTTTTTGATGTCAGGAAACACATGCTCACCTTTACGCACAAACAGAGCAGGTGTTTTTGTTGTAGCTTAATTAGAAATTAGATGCACAGCTGTGCCATTAGAGTTCAGGCACATTCAACTCTCAGGTTTGCAAAACCTTCAGGCTCCGTGCTTTTATATCTGTACACTGCACCCCACCTCTTTATCTTTCAAATACATATTTTTAAAACAATTGTTTGCAGTGACAAATTTCTGCTTTACAGTGAATACAACAATCCAGGCGGTGCCGCTGCTAATTTAGAGGTTCTTGGCTCTGGATCTCTGCAGTATGAACACTGAGCGATGGCTTTTAGCTGCATTTAAGCTGCAACCTTTCCCCCCATGGAAAGAAGGACGAAAACAAAGTTTCAGGGAAGATATTTAACCCCAGAAAATAGTATAGTTTTTTTGGGATAGCCTTGGAGCATCATTAATGTCTATCCATGACTAAGTGTTTTATATCCACCGTTATGTCTGTCATTTCAGGTTTAATTTCCATAACAGATCATAAAATCTGTTACATTTTTGGCATATCACATGAATAGTTTTAACTGTCTTAGCTGCCATATTTGATCAAACTTAAGAAGAGAAGAAAAACCAGTGAATCAAAGCAATGAAACGTTAATAATTTTTTTTTTTTTTTTTTAGCATTTATGTGCTACAGAGCAAATAAAAACCAAATAAAAATAAGTCGCATTAAATAATTAGAACAAATGCAATCAAAGTGTGAGTCGTGGTTTGACTGCTCACCAGCTAAGGCCTTGACACTCCAGCAAGAAGAGAATCATCCGACTTAGTTTGCTGAATTTATTTGGTACTTTGTCCTCAGTGGAAATGCACAAAACTCAAGGCTGAAATGATCTTTTAGCTCCTCAGTAAAAGTCCCAGGACATTAAAGTGCAGAGTGTACCTCAGAAACTCAAAATGCACGCTTACACATGGCAAAACAAAAGTAATGAAGTGCTCTGAAATCCCAAAACAATCTACCGTTATTCTCAACTGCATCCTCAAGGATGATATTAAATGGTTTCCATGTGGAGTCAGGAGCTAACATCATTAAAAAGGTGTCATGTGAACATCTCGGGAAGTGTCTATTTCATATATTTTGAGCCCCATTAGATTTGCATCTTACCTTTGTTTGATTGGCAGTTTTATGCTTTAAAAATTGAGTATTAAAAAGAAATTATACACTATCCCAGTAGACAGTCCCAGTATCCCTGAACCACTTTCACGTTTCTCTTTTCAACCCGCCTGTCATTTAAAATGATGATCAGTACTTACCGTAACGGCAGTTATGAAACCCTCTGATGCTCCATCTGATCAACACAAGTTGTAATAACAGAAAAATGCGTTCATATGTCAAACTTAAGGGTAGTTTAGATGAAGTTAAACCAGATGAAACAATAGGCTTGCTTGTCTGGCACCATGAAATATTGCAGTTCATCGCATAACTGAGGCTCCAAAATACTCAAATGTCCACCTTTACTGCACAAATGAAAATATTTGTAGCAAAAACAAACAAAAGGTTTTAGTCTCTATGGCTCGATTTCACAGTCATGACAGTTACAGAAGATGAATACTTCTGTACCTAATGAGACAAAATGATATAAAGCCACAAGCTGCATAATTAGGAGCTTTTCTTTCTCCAATGAAAATTGACTGTGAGCAACTATGGCTGTCATCACTTACATCACCAATGTCAAATTACCTCCTCAGAACCTTCAATGAACTTGACTTTTCAGCCATGAATATAGACCTAACAGAGCATAATATTTCTTATTTTAAACATTATATGGCTTGTGCTTTTAAATTTTGTGGGGTGGGTTGTTATCTGTAGAAGACTGCTTGCCTATTCACATTTACTGGACACTGAAATTGAGCAGAATATGCCAAAATGAACCTCTTCAGGGACATGTGTGAACAAGGTGGAAAAGTATATTTATTATATGATCCGAAGCCTTATTGTACAGAAACGAGCCCTGGGTGGAGATGCAGCAGAGTAAGACTTAGCAACCACACTGCAACTGGCTGCAAACCAGTTAGGGATGCTCGAAAAGACAAATCGTAGCTCCACTTTTTGAGGAGTCGACAAGGAAGGCGAGTTCTACACCTGCATCTGGATTATCAACCTCAGAGCTGCAAAGGAAGACTCCATAGGTGGTCCGAGCAACAGCAGACTGCAACAGGAAAGCACACCTGGTCCTGTGTCAGCCACCGCAGGGGTACATGATGAACTGCACACCTACTTGAGTAAGCCGACCAGTTTGCATTCAGACAACTCACTGCTGCACAGGAAAGTCCAGCAACTAGAAACACTTCCCTGCATGGCGATGACAGCAACCAGGTTTTTTTGTTTACCTTCGCATGTTGAGAGAGAGAGAGAGGGCACAGCCCACAATATTATTGATGAAAAGAGGAGCAGGGTGACAGCTGGGAAGGCAGAAATGCTCATCTTTCTGAGAAAGAATCTGCATGGCATTATTAATTATTTCAAACTAAGAAATATGGCTTTCCAGAATGTGCATCGCTCTTCTATTTAAAGAAAAGGGAAAAGCTTTTCTTCATATTGACAGGATTCATCACTGCAGCAATTTTAAAAAAAAAGCGAACAAATGCAACTTAACTAACGAAGCCATCCAGGCCATTAAGAAGGAGCTACACTCTGAAATCTCTGACAGTTGATCTTCAGCCACTGACAAGAGAGATTTAAATCTCCCATTAACATAGACCAGTTCACTGACTCGTACAGTTTTGATGATACAGTTCAACAATCAGCTGACATAATAATAGAATTTATGATGTGTAGACTCAAGCTGGCCTGGAGCAAAGAAGCCAGTCACCCCTTCATCAGAGCGTACTGATAGGGCTGCTGGAGTAGTGAGAATAACTGAAGAAAACGATTTAAAAGAAAACATGCTTACTAATCCTGTTCCTAAAATGTTTTCCAACATGCTGTCAGCCATCCCAAAGAACTTCCTGAGGCGCATGGGTCAACAGCGACAGCTGTGAAGAACCTGTATCACTATGGGCCACATTTGGAGAAGGTTTTGTAGCTGAGAAAGATTCAGTTTGCTATTGGAGAGACTATAAAAGAATAACATCATTAGAGATTGTGGATGTTGTCAGATGAAATCGGTCGAAGGTTTCTGAGGGTTTTGAACATCATTATTACACACAACTGTCCGTGGTCGTGTCCCCGATGACCATAAGGATCACAGCAAAAGCATGCTAGAAAAGCTTAAATGGGGCCTGACAGTGTAGATGAAAGCAGTAATTTTGGCAAAATATTTTATTAAATTCATTTTATTTAAGGAAAGGATCAGGGCCAGAAGAGCTCCAGCCAACTGACATAATAGCAGAATCCACAATGATGAATGCAGTGGATCTGAAGAAGCCTCTCAACAAGACACTCTGCTGCTGACTCACTGCGTTGTGAAGAGGATGCTCTGGGTCATCCATGATCTTCTACATTTTATGAAGTATCCTCCTTTGTAAAATCAGCTGCAGAGGCTCCAGAACAGAGCCAGGCTTCTTTATCAGTTTGGTCAGTTTCTTTACGTCACTGGCTCTGATGCATTAACCTCATTTTAAAATATCAGGGCTGTTGCAGATCACATACGGAGTTGGAGGCTTCTCAGATTGGTGAAATTTAAAGAGAGGAAGGAGAAAATATTAAACTGCCTTTTTCCCCAATTATGAGTAAAACAGAGGAAGGAACAACAAACACTGAACTTAAGACAGAATAACACTATTTCAAAAGTGCAAAAGAGTGTCAGAGATTACATCTGTTTAAATTTAAACACTTTCAGAAGATCACATTTTTCTCTTCTCAAAGCAAAACATTTATTCAAGACTGTAAAGGGGTTCAAATAAAGTGTGATCTGCTATTATATATATATATATTATTATTATTATTATTATTATTATTATGACTCACATAAAATGTGACGTATGCTTCTATATTAAAATGAGGATGTATGTCCACCACTGCCAGGGACATGTAACCTCTGTTGTAGACTGATCTGCACCTCAACAGAAATGTAAGATCGTGTTGGTTTGATCTGGACCATCGTCGTCAGGGAAGACGAAGTGCTCCCAACGCTGGTAACCTAAAACGTGGAAGAGGTTTCACAAGTTCCTCCTGCTGTGCAAGGTTACCACAACAGCCGTACTTTTTTTTTTTTTAAGTCAGTAACTGGTACGTTAGGGTTTACCTAGACATTGATTCGATCTTGTTCAAATCTACATCTCAGAGTGCCAGTGCTGCTTCACACTGCAACTAATTCCTGTAAATACAAGTGACCTACACAGACTTGTTTCCCCCGAGGATGCCTGTGTCAGATTTGAGAGTTCAATATGAACCGTCCTATTTGCAGATGAGAGGAGTCGCTACTGCCCCATGTTCTAACCTAGGCCTCTTGTGTAACGAGTTAATGCCAGGAGGCGTTATTTTATTCAACCGAGTCCCTCGGATGAAAACGCTGGTGTGATGATGTAAGGCAGTGGCTGCTTCTCAAACATAACGGATAACAATTCTGGCATGTTCATGACCAAAACAAGCACACGTGCTACAATATAGTATATCAGCAATATCACATGCACATAAAAACTACTCATCTTTATGATATAACTCTTTTTTTTTTTTTTTTAAATGACAATTACACCTATTTTTTAGTCAACTCAGAGAACAATGCGTGGGCTGTGGCCCTGTACTGGGAAAGCTCGAGCGTATAGAGTCTGAACTCTTCACCACTCCACTGTGGGTGTGGAGCAGGGGTGAGTTGAGCTCAGGCTGTGGCAAATTCGTATTTCCCTGTTTCAAAAAGCCTGCGGCTCTGTAGCGTTTCATGTCCTGGCAGCCAAGGCTTTCCCTCTACTCTACTGGTGAATACAACCTGACCCAGAATCCACTGTGGGGGAGCTGCAGGGATTACCTTCTGTTCAGTCTCTGCTTTTATGTGGAAGTGAGAGCATTTTGTGGACAGTAGTAGCAGCAAGTGATAATATAATTACAGCATTGGGATGAATACACTGAAAACAAATCCTTCCTTTTCGTTTTGTTTGTGATTATCTAACCGTTTTTGCGTTTCTGACATGAATCTTCCCGGCAGCTCGTTTAACGTCCATCTTTCACCCTCCTTTCCTTTGTCAGTCCTCCAGAGCTCAGTCCTGCTGACCCATTGTTGAACATTACGTACTCAGCGGACCTGCCTCCAGTCAGCAGTAATGGAAGAACACAAGTATAATTAACGATGTTCCTAAATTGCCACGTCCTAATGTCCCTGCCTATTAAGTCGAGAAAATTGTTCACAGCAGGATGCTCCTTGGGTGATAAACCCTTCATTTATTATCAGTCCTCAACGGCTGCTCTACACACATGGAAAAAACAACAACTTATTTTTGATAAATCCTGAATGATTACAAAATGTACAGTAATGAGTTTAATTGTCATAAAAAAAAAAAAAATTTTAAAGTGGTGTCCCAAATATTCAGGGTGACCACATGAAAGATATCTCGTGTGTAAAAGGGTGAGAAATGACATTTAGGAGGCAACTACTCTACATCATAAAGGAAAGAAACAGATCAAAAGAAAAGCTTTACCATCTAGAAGTTGCTTTTTTTATCTGATTTGTCAGGTAACCTAATCTACCACCATTTACATGAACCTCAGGGGTCCTGCTGGAGGTAAATGTTGCTAATTAGATATATAAAGACTAATCTCAGTCAGGTAACAAGACGGGGCAGCAGTAGGCTGCATGATACATGTCAAGCATAGGGCGGTTATCACTGCTGCGAGTAGAAACTTCTGGTTTATTAGATGATAAATATGTGAGTTGAATGAGTTTACATGATAAAACAAAGACAAGGAAATTATATGGCAGAAATTAACTGATGGCATGCACCTTTGTTTCCATATATGGTTGTCTAAAACGTGCCTAAAAAAGATTAATACAAACGTTTTGTCACAATTTAGACACAATTTTTTAACATTTAAAAAAAAAGTAGAGATAAAACATTTTTGTCTAAGTGCTGCTGTCTTTCTGCAAAGGCAAGTACTGGTTTAAATATCCTTAATCTTATTGTTTTAATTTTCAAAAATCATATTGCATGTTATTTATTTTCTAATTTTTTTTTTTAATCTGTTAAGGGAAAGTATTTCTTTTGTTGCGGCCGAACAGCTGCATACATAGTGGTCGGCCTAAACAACCCACTCGACACAATAAGATGCTGCACCACAAGTAATAAGAACTTAAGATACGTGCAGGAAAAGTTTTGGTTGCATAGTTATCATACAATCAAATGAACAGAAGCCCCAACAGGAAGTTTCCTCTTCCACCTGGAGGAACGAGCTTGTGTAAATTGTGACTCATTTGGTACTAGGTGGTCACATCAGGTCTCTTTCCTTGCGATTGACTGAATGTTCCTGGTTCTGTGAACATAGACAAACTACTGCCCTGCAGCTCCCCCCGTGCCTCAGACTAATGAATTTTTAAAGACAGCATCCATCAAACCGCAGGCTAGATCAATAGAGCATAGAGGGAATTTCATCAGAGCTGTAGTAGGAGGTCGTTGTGCGAACATCGCTTCCACACAGGCGTCTTGTCAAGTACCTTTTTACTCCAATCAACTTAAACAGGCAGCTGGGCAATTAGTGCAAGGCCATGCAGTCGTGACGCATCACCCCAGAAGCCCCTGGACACTCCTTCATTTCTATAATTTTCTCAAAACTGGAGTTCACTGTGGACAATAATGCTTTGTCAGGCAAGTACACCCATTTTGTCACTTTAAAGTTTGCCCTTTTCTTAGCAAACTAAAACAGAAAAATAACAATTTGCTCTTTGCTGATCATATACTGTATATCTGTATTAAGTGAATCTGACTCATTTACATTGGATTATAAATGCTGGGAGTGATAACCACCAAAACAGAAGCCTTATCATCAGAAGTAATAAGTGGACAGACACATACAGCTTGAAGGCAAAGTCAAATTAAAAAATACACAGATCAAAGTGGATTGTATTAATTTATGCCAGTTTTTAGGTAAGCCACAGTGAATGAAGAAAGACGAGAAGGAAAAAGCTTTTCAGGAGCTGTGCCCACAATTCACAAAGGTAACTCACTAATTGGTAAAAACAGTAGACAGATGTCTTATGTGCTTGTTAATATTACTACACACTTCTGCCTGTAAGCGAAATACGTCCTGTGAAGTCAGCTGGAACAAAGGATGGAGGTGGAGCACATGGACGGTTTGAGAGCCAGAGGCTCTGCATGATGCTGAACAAAGGTTCATTTCTAGGGTGACTTCACGTCACTTTCATTTTCTATACATTCATATGAAAAAAGAAAATAAAAAACATTACAAGAACGTTTCTCAAAAAAATAAAATAAAACTCTCATCTTTAAACTCGATATGGACGACTTCAGATGAACAACACATGCCAAGTTCCACTGTGCTACAATAAAAGAAAAAAAACAAAAAAAACAACAAACTAATACAATTTACAAAAAGCAGTTTGTTGTTGCAAGTTCATTCTTGCTTCCACAGGATTTCAGAACGTGGTAAGATGTCCAAATGCTCCTCACGAGCGCCTCTGTAAAGGCAGAGGTTCGGGCAGTTTGCAGACGTGGTGCACAGGGCTGAGTGATATCGCCTAGAAACACCACACCCTGGTTTATTTATTTTATTAACGATAAATATTATAATTAAAGATGAATTAAGGGGAAATCTTAAGTTTGAGACTTAATTCAGTGTAAAACAAATTAAAACACAGACACAGTTTTCCTGTATTCAGCAGTGGATGAAGTTCAGGCTTTTGGACACTTCATTTTTAGTTATTTGAAACACCACTGCATCACTAATCACGGTTCTAGTGGTACCTGGGTGTTTTGGAGGCGTCGTCTTGTGCAACTCACAGTAAGTGACACACATTTCTGCCACTCGTTTAAGGGGCTTGAAATAACGGGTAATGCCGCTACATTAAGGTGCCACAGACTGTAGACAACTATAGACAAACGTTACCGCAGACAGCAGCTTGTATGATGTCAGACGTGATGAAGGCAAACCACCTCCAGGCAACTAAGGAAACGGCGCCTCTTTTAGTAAGTTGTTTAGGGAAAACCAGGTTTTAACCGAAGTAGTGTTACCTTGCAGCATTCTCCAACCGTGGTTATACAGAATACAGTGAATATTAATTTAAAACTTCTAACTTATCATAAACTATTAAACAAATTTGAATTAATCAATAAAATCCGTCTATCACCCAGCCCTACCGGAGCATTCAGTGTTAAAACAATGCCAGGAGAAAAAGACAAATGGGTCAAAGCTACACTGGCAGCTCTCCTGAAGTTATTTTCAGTCACACCAGGTAGCAGTTGGCAGAAGAAGTGTGAGGACCGCAGCACGTTACGAGACAGACGCATGGCTCGTGCAATTCACACTTTTCTTTTGCCGTTACAACATATATCCATTTTCTCACATACGGAAAAACGATTCCCAACTGATGATGTTATGATTTAGAATAAAAACGACTGTTCTGTGCCTGCAGTCGGCTCTGTGAAAAGAAAGTAGCGCCTGTCAGCTGCTTGCAGACGTGCAGCATTTGTTTTTGATGGTGCAGGAGGCTGTGGACTGTGTGAAAAACCGTCTGACAAATTCTGTTGCTTCCATCTTTGCCTCAATGGAAAAATGCAGCTAATCTTCAAGGATATGAGATCAAATTTTAAAATGAAGCATATTTATAAGCAGTAAATGAGGCTTTTGAAACGTATAACTGAATTGGTTCATTTCAGTTCCACTGCTCACAAAACATAGAAGTAGTGATCTCTTTTCTGTAAGGAAGGCACCGTGCACAACCTGCTCGGCTCCAAACATCAGTCAAAGTTAACAGCTGCTGGATAAACTTCAACTTAGAGAACTGCTAAATGAACTGTGCACATAATCTTCAAATGCAAGGATTTTGTAGTAGCACGCACCATCCGAAAATCCACAGCAAGAGCAACAAAATAGAAGCATGTTCTCTGTTTTCCTGCCAAGAAAAGGATTTCCGCAGCACCAAAGAGACTAAGAGGAACAAAAAGAATTTAAAAAAAGAAGCAGAGCTGTTTGACGAAAAGCTTGCTGCATTCTTTGATTCTCAAGGACATTTTTGTGTCCTATCGTCCAACTGAGTCCTGCACTCGTTATCTGCGTCCACACCACCCGACCGCATTGTGTCGCGTTCAGTCGCACGGGGCTTCGTCTGCTTATAGGACAAAGACGTGTAAGCCCCTGGAGCCACTGGGATCGGAGGTTCATGGGGTACAACCAAGAACATCCAGGAAATTTATAGTTATTTAGGAGGGGTTGTTCCTAAGCTCCATTCCAAAATTTGAGCAATTTGAAATATGGTTGGCAAAGAAAATCAGCTTTGTAAGAATCTGAAAGGGCAGAGCACCTTACGGGAAACACAGCGTTTACAAGGCAGTTCATTAAAAAAAGAACATTATATGGTCTTTGAAATGGGAATATTACGTACAGAAAACTATATTCAGTACATGATGTATTCATAAATTCATGGTGTATGTCAGCGAATTCTACTTAGTCATTGTTTAAAGTCATTGGCTTAAAGTCCTAAAAAGTTTATCATCTACAACTCGTCTGCTTGTAAACCAGGTATGTAGAAGTTCTACGTACGTTAGGACCACTCATGTGGTCCTCATACAGGATGTTTCAGGTTTAAGGAATGTGTTCTTCTTTTCTTTTATTCCCCTCCTTTTATTACTTTATAAGTTCTACTTAGCAAATGATACAACAATTCCCATTTAGTAGGATTTAAAAAGATATTCAGGTATGCTATACAGATAATAGTTAGATAATATTCAGACTTAAGCTTATAAAACTTGTGAACACCCACAACTGAAACTTGATTTCTTACCTGAGGAGGCAATCTTCTAAAGGTATGCAGGGAATATCACTTTTTCTATTGTAATCTCTTTTTAGTGGCATATAGTTTGGGGTATTATTTGACTTGAAGAACAACATTTCCTTATCTACAACCTAAAATGAAAAAAATGTTGGAACAATATGAAAAACGCAAATAAGAACGCCCTTAATTTTAATTTCAGACCTATGAATTTACTGTGACTTTTATTTGTAAATAATATCTATCCACGATATTTTATGCTTTCCTTGTTTCCTTTTCATTCATTAAACCACATTAATTTTCCTCCATTTCAAGTCTGCAACATATTGTAGAAAAGTTGGTCCAGCAAAGTGTTTAGAGCCATATACTCAAAATCAAAGATCAAAGATCCTGCAGCTGTCCCAACTGCACCTTCACGGATGTGGCAGGCAGAAATGCAGGTACAAATACCTGTGCTTACAAGACTTGAAAGGTGTCATGGCATTGGCATGGCGCCTCTTCTTCCACAGCCATGCAGAATATGGTTATGCATTGTTTAAAAAAAAAATGCTTTAATGCCGCCATCTCAGAACTGAAAATGTCTTTTGTCAAGGACACTGATAAAACGCCGCTACGTCCCTGCGCCTGGCTTTTAGACATCTTGAATGGTCCTTTTAATCTTGGAACTGGAGTTCATGGTGTTTATTTCTTCCACAAAAGAAACTTAAATACTGATTTGTCTGAGAACAATAAATGTTTGATGTGGTGTGTGATGTTCCTAAATTTGAGTCCAGAGATGTCAGTCCATGACATATCTTGGGTGCAAATAAATTAAACGTCAAAGTAAATTTAAAAAAAAAAGGTCACAACCAGATTTTTTTCCCTTTGTTTTTCCATGTTTTATATAATTACAACTTTTTCCTCATTGGGGGTTGTAATTTACAAACATTTTTGACCAAAAAAAAAAAAACTGAAATTAAAGTTAAGGTATGTAGCTATAAAAAGGAAAGAAGCTTTTTCTTTGAAAGAGACCCAGAGGAGTGGTCAAAGAAACCCCAAACACTTAAATGCAGGCGAGTAGAAATAGAAAATGTGTTTTTGTCAGGAGTTAAAAAAAAAAAAAAAAAAAAATAGGCCAGCGTTTGGAAACAAACTATGTAGACAGGGTGCAACAAAGTTCGCACTCTGTGGAGGTTATATTAGAAAATAGAAGAGAGCAGCTGATTTGTTTCGGCCCCAGTTTGTTTCTGAATTAAGCCTTTGAGCTAAAATCTTTGAGTAAAATCAACAAACGATGAAAAATTATGCTGTGACAGTACTGAGACAAAAAAAAAAAAAACAGACAAAACAACCAGCTGCACTGTGTTCTGTCTGGGAAAGTTTAACACTGATGCAACCACATCACATTCACTGCTTACATAAATCATCTTACCCTTCACTTGAATCATTGCTC